>JAPZEB010000001.1:7510-21331 GCA_029783705.1 Chaetodon striatus
ATGTTAAAGCCTCCCCTAGAATTAGGGGAAGGGGGGACAACTGCCAAGCAAGGCCCACGACAATTTACGGCAGTTTCCGGCAGTTTTCTGTGTTGCCCGTAAATTGCCGCGCGCAGCCGTAAACCTGAAATTCCACGGCAATTTACAGTGCCGTATACTGACGGAAATCCCTCTTTTCATGCAGTGACCAGGCCTTAACATTTCCTCCGCTGGCTCCAAAATGTCGCCGTTGGAGAGGCAAATGTTGTGGAGCATGGCACAACAGGCGATGACATCTGGCGAAAATGTCGCTTTTACTTTCAGGGCCTTAAAAAAAACTGCTCTCCAGCGTGCTTTAATGCTGCCAAAGGAGCGTTCAATGATGGACCGTGCCTTCGTGTGGTGGTGGTTGAACCGCCTGGCTGTTGCCAGGAGGACTGGCTCCTTGTATGGTGTTATGAGGGCGATGGGAGCAGACAGACAGGGGTACCCACCATCCCCAAGGATGAAAAGTCCTTGGGGTGGATACCGCTGCTCTGTGTAAAGTGGGCTGTTTTTCAGGACCCTGGAGTCATGGACAGATCCTGGGTGGCCGGTGAAAATGTCCAGGTACCTGCCCTTGTGGTCACAGACTGCTTGCAGCTGGATGGAGGGGAACAGCTTCCTGTTGTTATAGCACTGGGCATCAACAGACGCTGGTTTGATTCTAACTTGACATCCATCATCACTCCCCACTACTCTGGAGAATGCCGGGGATCCTGCAAGACGGGCAAATCCATTCCCAATCACCTCCAGCTCAGCAACAGATGGGAGATGGACAATTTTGTGGAGGATTTTGAGCAGCTTGCGGGAGACTTTGTGGACCATGTTGTGAACAGTGGTGCGAGGTATGTCGAAGCTCCTTGACACAACTCAACAAGAGGTGGCACTGGCAAGCCAGAACACAAACACCAGCACCTCTAGATGATGGCCCCATCCATGGTCCTGCAGGGTACGGGTGACCCCAATCAGGTTCTCCAGCGAAGCTCTGGTCAGACGATAGTCTGGCTTCAGGTCTGCCTGCTCATTCAAATATAGGTGGATGACAGGCATGGTGACATTGAGGCGGCAGTAGGTCTGTGGTTCCAGCTAAAATGAACATTATTTTAATATTTAACATGTAATATTTTGGTAAATTTAAATGTGCACAGATTATGACATCATTTAAACAAGGGGGACATTAAAACCCTTCTGTTTATTCCCCCCAAAATTCACAGATCTGCAAGGAGAAGTCCAGTCTACAACTGGAGAGAGCTCAAACAAAAGAAAAGCTTTGCAGGGTGAGAAATACAATAGTGATGTTGTAGTGTGTTGTAGGATTGAAGGTCTTTAGTTGTGACCCAGTGGTAAACTAATACATGTGTATTAATCATTGTTCTTCCACAAGTTATTTTGCACAATTAGTGCACATTCTAACTGAACTGCTTTAATTTAGGGTATGGCATCACAAACTTTATCTGCAACAGATTTCTGTTTCTCTTATACGTTTGTCATTGTTCTATCCAGTTGGTGTAAACTGCAAGTGGTATTTACACACTTATGATATTCTGTTTCTATGGTGTATTGTGTTGTGTTTTACAGTTGCTGTCATCTCCAGCTCCCTCCAGAATGATTCCCTTGAGTGGGGACGACTGTTTCCTGATTCCTGCCTTTTATTGAAGCTTTTTCCAAAGTCATGAATAAAAAATTGAAATTGAATTCATATTTGTCATTCCTGATTGAAACGTTAAATTTATAATTGTAAGTGTTTAAGGGTATAGAAATTAGGGCTACTACAGGTATTTCCAGTAGATTAACCAGATGATTACTTATTCCGTTATTTTATTTTGTTGTTGCTGCAATTACTCGAACTGATTTATCAAACATGATAACCTTTTGTAGTTGGTGAGTTATGTAATAACTGCTTTTAATAATTGTGCAGTAAGTCATTGAAATCAAGTTAATGTATAAACGTATAATGCCCTGACTTTTCTTTTTTCTTTCACATGGGGATACTAAGCAAAACAGGGAATACCTTATTTTTTATAATGTGTTAATTATACATACAATGGCAATATAAAGTTATATTACTTATAATTGAGTTGAGGTAACCAGAATTATTAAATTAATATCGAAGACATTTCAGTTTCATTTGGTCGTCATTCACTAAATCATTCAGAAAATTAATTGTTTCCCCATATCAGTTAGCAGAGGTGGAAGTAATTAATTACAATTACTCAGATTACTGTAATTAAGTAGTTTTTTGGGGTACTTGTACTTTTATGAGTAGATTTTCAAGTCTTTACTTTTACTTGTACTTAAGTATTCATTAATCAATCTACTCAGTTACTTTTAAAATCATAGTTGAGTACTGAGTACAATTTTAATTAATATACAAACCTTTTATCTGCATTTCTGTAGCCAGTAAGGTGATTTGATAGCAAACAAGCCAACGAAAACCAGGTCATGAGGACGAAAAACAAAACAAAACAAAAAAGGACGTTAATGATTGATCTTAAGAATTTAACCAGTTAAAAATGTATTCGTGGATATTTAATCAATAGTCGTGGCACCTCATGTAATTTTGTTTTTTGTCTGCCGGAGACATTTGCTGAATAAGGAAATAAAAACTTAAAATGAGGTAAAAACACTTGTTTTGTATCTTATTAATTATTAATGATTAATAGATTGTTGGCGTTTTAACTTTTGGTAAAGGAAAACACACACAATTTCGAGCCCTAGTCTGGAGAAGTGATGGTGACATCAGCGGTTAAAAGTAACTAATACTCTGAGTAGTTTTTTTGACGAATACTTTGTACTTTTACTTGAGTATTTCTCTAACACTAGTACTTTTACTTTTAATTG
Source organism: Chaetodon striatus (assembly GCA_029783705.1). NCBI lineage: Eukaryota > Metazoa > Chordata > Actinopteri > Chaetodontiformes > Chaetodontidae > Chaetodon > Chaetodon striatus. Next base: position 10,373 of record JAPZEB010000001.1, read on the forward strand.
TATAATATTTTAGCAATGTAACAGTACTTGTACTTGAGTACAGATTTTCAGTACTCTTTCCACCACTGTCAGTTAGCATGTTAGCTAAGATGTATTTCGGTTGTTTACCAGTTGACGTCGGCGAATCAACAAATAGCACCTTAAACGCCTAAGACACTGTTCCCTTCGCCTCCGTCTGTGCCTGAGAAGCAGAAGTTGGGTGAGCAGCATCCATACCACAACAGGTATCATTTTTTCATATGTCGAAAAACAGTAGTCGATAGCTTACGAGCGAATTACCTACTGGCTACAAATTCGCACGAGCTTGTGTACAATCCCGAGCTATTACAGCTCACGATGAGAATACAGAACAGTAGTTGACAAAACCAAACGTACACAACATTGATATTTCAACAGTTTATTGACCAAGAAACACAACCACCATGAAGAATTAGGTCCTACATCCTCAGAGGTTCACTGGCCACTACTGCTACTATGCCGTCCGGTGTCGAAAGTACTGACCTGGACGATTCACTCACACCCTCGCCTTCCTCTGCCTCGTCAACGCTGGAAGTCGCTGACACCAGTGCCGGGTCAGAAACAGAAGCAGATGTTGATGGAAGTGTAGCCCCCACAGTGAAGGAGAGGAGAGACCTGCTTCATGCATGTATATATTTATTACATTTATGTTCATGAACATAGAATTAAGTGTTTGTGTGTCTGCTGAATTGCGTATGATTTGGTTGTACAGTTTTAACATACTATTCTATATTCCTATAGTTGAGATGTTACACTCACAGAAATATTTAACCCTAACTTTTAAGATTTATGTAATTTTATTACATGACAAATTCCCATTTACTTTTTTTTTTTAGATAATTTTAACACAAACTTACCAAATAAATCTTACATAATGCATATTCATAAGTGTAATAAAGCCTATTTATTTGAAATGCATAATCCTCAGGTTTATGTATTTAGTATTAATAAAGTATAATTACTCTAAATTAATAATAATGAGAGTATTTATTTAAAATACACAAAGTATATTGTTTGAATTGCATAATAATCAGGTTTCCTATACAAGATAAATAGCATATATTTGTTTAATTACATGTTATTTATGCTTATGTAATAAACCAAATTAATCAAAATGCATCACATTTATGTAATTCTTTTCCATTCAGTACAAACAATCTTAATGATGCATAAGAACAATCAGACCACCTTGTTGATTCAACAGATTTATTAACATTAAAGCCTCTCAATATCATAGTCCAAGACCTGAAGCTGTTATAGGACAGAACATATCCTTGTGGTCCACTTTGAACTCTGTTTCTTTATTCAATATTAATGCACGTACAAAAACTTCCATCTTTCTAATCCATCTCACTCCTCTCCATCCTACATCCCCCCCATCCTACTTTTTCTCTCCTTCTAGAGCTGGGATAACCACTGTTAACCTTTATAGTCCTTGCTGGTACCACATGGGAGTGACTAAACTGTAAAAAAAAAAAAATAAAAAAATAAAAATAAAAAAAGTAAAAGGCTTGTAGAATTTTCAATTGTAAAAAAATAAACTTGCATATAAAGCATGACATGAGGCAAAAACACAAACGAGTCCAATAAATCTGTCTAAAATGTCAGAAATAATTCAGCTCAACAGAGCAAAGTGCAAAACTGCTAGTGCAAGAAGTTAATAAAACTACCTATCTACCCCATACATACTCTCCACTTGTGGTCTTTCGGTCTGTTCGGTTTTATTTATCTGATGGTTTTGTTAAAGGGAAACTATGGCCAAAATGCAACCTAGGGTCTTGTTGTGAATGTACACAAGTCAAACTTTTATTAAATACATAATTATGATGGAAACGTCACTTTAAGATATAGCGTAATTTCGTTTCAAATGGCAGGTTGCATTTTGGCCATAGTTTCCCTTCAATATTAGAAAAAATACTTTACTTGAGTGACGACAGGCTTTCGCAGGAACTGAAGCACCTTTTTAGAACAAATATCTTTTAAACACTTAACTAGCTCCCATTGAATCTGGAAGCAATTTAAAAAAAATCTGGTTTGAGCTGAGCTACTCCAACACTGCCAGCTAACACACTTTAGAAACTACCCATCTATGAACCCACCTACACAGCCACACTCATACATCACATTACATCACTTCCGTGTTAAATGCTTGGACACCAAAAGAAAAAAAAGCCTTTACAGACTCACATTTATCAAACAGGTATTTCCCTGAAGCACCCTTCAAGAACTAAGGGATCATTTAAACACAAGATCCTGTCTGACTGGGGAAAAAAAGGAGAAAAAACAGAAGAAAAATCAGGTAGGGGCTGTGTATGTGCATTATTGCCAACCAAATCACTGGAGCAATTTGAATTTGAGTGCCTGTACTTTTGGTGAAAGCTTGGTTGAGTCCAGGTCCATCAGGATTTTCTGGTACACCTCGAATGTACGCTTCAGGCTTTTTGGATAGCTCAAGTTGAGTGTGTAGATCAGTCCATAAAGCATCACGCATGCATGGCTGACACTGCAGGTTATGGAGAACTTCCACGCCTTCCAGCACACCAACATCAGCAAAGTGTCCATCACCTGGACCATCAGGACCATGACCCTCTGCTCGGACTGTGTAGATGCCCATGGTCCTCTCTTCAATGTCTGCCTCAGCCTCTCTGGATTCAATGCCCTGGAATATAAAGAGAACAGAACGATGGGCTGTGTGACCCTAACCTTGACCACCAAAATCTAAGCAGCTCATCCTTAGGCCCACTGAGTGTTAATTTGAAGATATTTCTTTAAGGCACTATATATATACGTTCATGAGAATGAGACGGATGCAAGTTCAAGGTAACAGTGACCTTAAGACCTTTGATCACATCCTAAAAGCCTGGGAAAAAAAGAAAAAGTCATAAGGATGCATTTTGTGTTCTTGTTAACATGAGATTATACACAGCCTACTCTCAAATTGTGCACTTTTCAATCAAGGTGACAACAACAACAATTAAAAATCTGACAATTATCCTTTAAAGTAGTAGTCTTGTTCTCACAGGTTTATGGGTTGATCCTCCACTGAGGGTAAGGTTCTGTGCTTCTTTAAGACGGAGGGATTTCCGGGGAGACTGCAGAGACTGCTCTTTGCCCAATGAAGCCTTTGACCTGCCATAAAAAATGCAGTTAACAAAACACCAACTAAAAATACATAGATATATAAAAACACAGAACCAGGAACCCCCCACTGATTTTGTTCAGACATCAGTGATGTAAATACGTAGCCAGTAGCTGTAAGAGCCAAATAAGAAACTGTTCATTGATGCAGGGAAAATGGACTGAAGGAAAGGAGGCAAACCTCTCCAACCCCCTCTCCCTCTCGTCTACCCTCCGCCATCTCTACTCACCTCCTCTCTCTCCTAAGCTCTTGTAGGGGTAAGGCTTACTCCTCTCCTATCCAACCCTCTCCAAACCTTCTCACTCATGCCATCCTCTCTATCTCTCCTTCTTACCCTCCTCACTGGGATAACAGACTTGATGCACAAGCTCCACTACTTCCTGACAGGAAGATCTTTATATCCTGTATATACTATAAGTTTAAGTGATTAATCAGGTGTGCAGTACTACTCTTGAATATTGTGCACTTTTCTGCCAAGGTGACAACAATTAAAAATCTGACAATTATCCTTTAAAATAGAAGTCTTGTTCTCACATGTTTGAGTTGAGCCTGGGCACACCCAGCGTGCACCTGATAAATCACTTAAAACAACAGTAGGGTACAGGAAATAAAGATGCAGTCTTCCAGTCAGGAAGTAGTGGAGTGTGTGCATCAAGCCTGTTAAGTCTAAAGCTGACTCACATTGTGTTTTGCCTAGTATTTTGCTACCTTGTGACAAAATTTGACCTTGTGATGTAATCAACAGGGGAGGTGCTGGGCAGCATTGAAAAGTTGAAATGATTCAACTTTTCAGCGCCCGTAAAAAAGTGAGCTGTCTTGCATCGGCCTAAGAGAGGACAGGAGGAGTAAGAGGAGGGTCAGAGGGAGGACGATGGGGAAGAGAAAGGACCAACCTTTCCCTATCCTAACCTTCTCTCTCCCTTTACCCCTCACCTGTTGGAAACGCCCCCTTCTAGTCAATAGATTCAGCCCCAACAGCAAAAACAATTCATGCTTCCAACTACACTGCTTTATGACTTACCTCTTGACATCCGGCTTTGACTTTACTGACTGCCTCAGATCCTCAGCTGCCTTTTGACAGAGAAAAACAATAATTATCCCATTGTTTGTCTCCATGGACAGCAATCCTAAGTATACTACAAGGTATGCTAATGGAGGAAGACAGAAATGACATTACCTTTGTAAACTACATTGTATTAAAAAAAATTGAGAATAACCCATTAAGACCAAATTTGACACCTTTTTAAAATCCCATGCTCAATGTATATGTGAAGTTACACTGGTGGGAGATAACAAGTGAGTATGAGAGAAAGAAAGAGAGACAGAAGGAGAGAGGGAGAGGACAGTAGGGGACAACAGTGAACGAGCAGGAGGGAGAGAAAAAGAGAGACCCAGAGGAGAGTAGGTGGAGACACACAAAGTGTGAGAGGGAGAGAGAGTGAAATGGAGAACAGCTGATCAGTCCTGTATTGGTTAGAGTTCCAATTAACATGTCCACATATTTGCCATATCTTCAAAGAAGACAAGAAGGCTTCCTTTTGTATGATGTTCTCAAGGCACTGGAGTTCGTAAGCAGACAGTCCACAACATGCATCCTAGTGATACCCCCCCCACAAACAAACACAATAGAATCCAGCTGATCAGAACCAAGAATCAAAATGACCTGACATTATCTGAAAGGCATTTTTTACTAAACACTTCCAAAACATATGTCAATGAAGTAAAAACTGCTGGCTCATAAGAAGTATAAGGTGTCTGTGTCCTCACCTTGTTGTTTGGGCGAGAATTGTCGTCCCTGGCATAGTGGGGGCGTTTAGGTGCTAGGACCCGGCCCACTTTATCCTCAGGCTCCTCTGGACCAAGTGGATTTACCTCCTACAAAGTGACAGCACTACCACCATTTGCCTTGTGGGAATTTTTCATTCTAAACAAACAACTCATTGGACTCAATGATGAACTATTGGTGGTCAAGGTCAATGTGTCCTCATGTCCATCCCATTCTCATGAACGCCACATGTTATCAGGCACATCTGGATGGAAATGAATTACATCTGGCACAAAGGACAGTGGGCTGACATACTTACCATATATTCTTTAACCAGTGTGTACAGGTCTTCATTGAGGTAGATGCTCAGACAGCGCAGCACACAATCACGCCTCACGTTGATGTCTTCATTCTGAAAAAAACACATTGTATGATTCCATGCTTGTTAGTGTCAGAGACACACTAACACACAGGTGCTGAGGCTAACCAAGTCACTGACATTTCCCTACTTGACCACCCCATCACCTTGTTTTACCCCACTCAGATAAAGCTAACACAGTTCTAAGCCCATTTAGTAAACAGTAATTTTGAAAGGGCCAGAAAAACATTTGAAACATTTAACATATGAGCTTTCCCATACAGTTGAGTCGCACAAACCATATGCTCATCAGATTAGACAAAAAAAACAAACAAAAAAAAACACAACAAACGTACATTATCCATGTGGGCCATTATGGCAGTGATCTTTCTTCCTGCAGCTCCACCTTTGGCATTAAAAACCTTGATCAGGTCGTCGGTCTGACGGTCCAGTTCTCCAAGGAATTTGGAGGTCAGAGGTACAGTTGTCAGTCGCATAAACTCCAAGTTGATCTGTAAAGGACAACACAGAAAGGATACAGATTTTAACAGTTCGTAAAGAAGGTCATTGATAGACCAAGTTACTACACTTCAGATTCACACTTACCTCACTGACATCAAAGAGTGCTGGCCATCTGTTTTGGAACTCTGGAATCGCTGGTTCCTGGAGAACCTCCTGCCTCCTGATCGAGAAGGTATGCTGCATCTTCTTCTTGATCTCAGCCTCATCCTTTTTCTTCTTTTTTAACTCTGTCAGTAGAGCCACCCTTTCCGCCTCCATACTTGTTTCACCTCTGGGCATGTTTGGACGAAATTAACTTCTGCCTTTCTGGGCTTCTTGATGTTGGCGGCTGGCTTCTCCTGGCCTTTCCGTTTATTCTTCAGAGAGTTAACTGCAACCTCAGGATGTCCAGCTCGGCTGAGAAGAATAATAATTTTATTTTTATATTAAATGCGAACCTATGAATCTGTTGGACTTACATTTAATATCTTGCACCACCTTGTGCCGGCACAAAAGTGTTAAAGCAAAAGACTTGGTGCTTAGGATGGGAACAAAATAGAGCCCATTAAATAAAACACATACCTGAGCTTTGATCTGAAGTTCATCATCTTTATTTTCAAGTAGTGCTTCCAACCACAGTAGCCACTGCGAGTGCCTTTCTCCAGTAGACATGGGTGGGACTGTATCAGAGCCTTGGCCACTTCTTCTAACTGCTCATCCTTTGGATATGCTGTATACTTCATGATTTCTTCAGCTAGGCCCTCAAGAATATCAGAACGTGTTTTTGGGGTAGGAGACAGCAAAGTTCCGTGTGCATTAAACTCATAATTTCCGGTGTGGAGCGTCATCTCGGCACAGTATGAGAAGCGAGGAACAACAAAGAGTTTGGGCCAAGAGCAGGACCGGGTCTCGGGCGATGACAAGATGATGGTATCATTGCTGCTGTAGGAGTCTGAATCATTTGCTTCATGTGATGAGGAGCTGACACTGGAAGGAGTACCTGGGATTGTGGTGCTGGCATTGGAAAGAGTACTTGGGATTGTGGGGCTGGCATCTCTTGTGAGTGGATTAGAGCTGGTTGTCTCAGAAGGTATGTACACAACTTTCACAGTAGCTTTATCTTCAAGTTCTGAAGTTGACGAGATGTTCATGAACTGATCATCCATTTCTCTGTCTCTGTACTTTATTTGAAGAGCGAATTCCTGCACAGTGTTTGGTATTCCAGATTCAATGGTGAGTTTTCTTGCATTGTCTTCACCTCCAAAGAGGACTCTGAAAGTTACTCGTCCTGCCATCCTGCTTTGCTAATCTAAGGTGGAGGTACAAACAAACAGAGTGGACAGGTATTAGTCTGGTTATTTAAATACTTAATCACCCAAGCAGAATGCACGGACAGGAGACAGTATTAGCCTATAACTGATGAGTTAATGAAGACAGAATAGGGAGAACAGCTGGTAGAGAGAGGATGGAGTAGGAGAAAGGAGAGAAGGTTAAAAGAAGAGGTTATGAGAGAGGTGGCTTGTAGGGAGGAGAATACCAGAGCGAGGTGGGTAATAGAATGGTTTGGAAAGAGAAGAGGCTAGAAGAGTGAGGAGAATGGCAAAAAAGGTGGTCGGTAGAGAAGAGGCTTGGACAGCTAGGAGGAGGGTAAGAGAGATTAGCAGAGCAGAGGCTCAGAGAGCAAGGTAGAGGGTGAGAGCAAGGAGGAGTGTAAGAGAGGAGGTTAGTAGTGAGAAGGCTAGAGGAGACTTGGAGAGTGAGGAGGATGGGTGAGGAGTTAAGCAAAGAGTGGAAGCCAGGAAAGGTGACTAGTGAAGAGTCTACCCTTCACTCTCTTCTACCCTTCCCACAAACTCTCCATTACAAAAGAATTTTCACAGCACTGTAGCATATGAAAATCATACCTTTGATGACGATGTGTCTCTTCAGGGTCACCATACGTCTGGATCCGACTGTGTAGGCCACAAGTGGGTAGCAATCTCTTAGCTCCTCAAACTGAACAAGGGCAACCTTTCTATCTGGTGACAAAGTCAACTGAAAGGCCCTGAAATGATCCTGATACCAAGCAAAATATAGACGAACTATGAAGCTCAACTCATCTCCCACTATACACATTTGTAGAATCTCTGCAAATTCAGGCATTCCAGCAGTTGAATCACATACAACCATCATTCCATTTCTGTAGTTGATCCCCCTAGTCGTGACATTCTTTGTGAGATTAACTTGACTAATGTCTGGATATTTCTGTCTGAGAGCCACTACAACCTCCTCATTCAGAACATCAGTAGGGACTGTGGAGACATTTGTTATTTCCAGATTTGAAGCACTGAGACTAGATGAGTGCAAGTGATAACTGATTAATTGCTGGTGTTTGGTTGCCAGAGTGAGTGCAATATTCTTGAAATTATTTGTGTGTCTGGCAACTTGTTTAAAAAAACTATGTTTTGCCTCAAATCTTATCGTCCATACACCCACAAGAGGCCCAAAGCACGTGATCAAGTGTGGATAGTGCTCAAGATAGTGGTGTTTAGGTTTCAGTGTCTCACCTGGATAAGCTCACGTAGTCTCTGTCTGTGCTCAGACACTTTGACATCAAGGTAGACGATTGTCTCTTGGGTGTGAACAGGTGCCACAACTAACTCTACGATTTCCTTCAGGTCTAGTATCACTTGCCAAGCAAGCTCCCCTTCTGGTATAAGGTCTCCTATCAGAAATGGGAGGAAACGTATAAGGCACCAATTCTCATGGGCGTTGCCACCTACTGTCTTCCTACTGGAATAGGTGTGTGGTATAAGGTGAGGCCGATTCTTTTTGTCACTCCACTTGAAAGGAAACTTGAGGATACATGTGTTAAGAGACTCAAGACTAAAATACTTCTTGGAGATCAGAATGCTCAAACACAATGCTAGTTCAAATGGGACAACCCCCTGAAACAAATCGTGCACTATATCTGGGGGATAGCCTGTGCTGACTTGAAAATAGTTAAGATGCTCAGTTAAAGGGCAAGCTCACTTCACTCCAAAGCAACTCTTTTCAGTGTCCTGTGCAGTCTTTAGATGTACTTCATGTGTTTCTTTGGTTCTAAGAGAAAAAGCACCTGAATAAACATCAGTTGACTGGATCTCTTCTTTCTGAGCAGTACAAAATCGACAAATATAATGCCCAGAAAAGCTCTCTGTAAAACCAGCCAAAGCGTGGGCACCCAAATTGTCAGCAATAACACTGTGCACTGTTCCTTTGACAAAAGTCCCAAGCTTTGAAACATAGACACCGTGTTCTTCTAATGTAACAAGATCATGTAACAGTGGCTCGAATATTTTTCTATATCCATATGTCTTTACATGATTACTCTTGCACAAAACTGATAAATAAATAGAGGTGAGTGCTGAGTGAGAGCCTGGTCCCAAGTTATTAAGAATCCAGTATATGCTAAACAACTTGTGCTCCTTCCGTGATGTGCCCAAAGGATAACACAATTCGAAGTCACCAGTGTATAAGGTTAAACAAATTTTTAACTCATCACCTGGCAGGAAAGGGTTTTCTTTGAAGTATACACCATCTGTTATGGAGTGATACTGCTGGTTTTCAAGCTGGTCTGTGTTACTGCCCTGTGTTCTGTGGCTATCAATAACTCCATTCAACACTTCAAGAGAATCAAGTATCTGCTGCAAAGATCGCAGTCATGGGACATATTGAAAGGACCTGCTTGTTTTTTGATCAAGAACAAACTCTACTGGCTCGACAACCTTAAACACTTCTTTATAGTACTCCTTTCTCTTATAAGCTGTTGCAAGGGGGCCACCTTTTCCCAGTGCATTTGCCAAAGGATTAGATTTACACAGTGAATCAGCTAATTCCTTAATAACCAAGCTATCAACCTCTATGTTTGTGCTTTTGAAAAAATCTGAAATACTGCTACAAGTTATTGACACAGACACAGTAATCAGCAAGTAGTGTAGCTCATCAACCAATTCATCTATTGCTGTAGATGGAACATGAAAAATGTTTTTCAACTTCAATAGAAGAGAGCCAAGTTTTTTTCCTACAAGTTCAGGAATGTCCTCTGAATTATCAATATCACTATCTTCATCTGTGTCTGACAGACTACCATCTATGTCCGCAGTAAATCTGGGCCCCTCGTCTGCTGGACTAGACTGAACACTGACTTTAACTACACCTGCTTTAAAATCCTTTAGACTGTGTGGATTATGTTTACGATTTTTATGTGAGTTAAAAGTACCATATATGTTTGACTGATATGTACATCCCTCAAACATACAAGTTACATTTTCATACTGCCAAAGGTGTTGATTAATATGACTAAAGTATTCCTTCTCTGTTGAAAGTTCTTCACACCCACATGTCTGACATGAGAACGTAGTAGACTGAGCACCTGCTGTTTCTAACTTGCTGTGTGTTCGATATGTGTGACATAAAAGTTTCTTCCAGCTTGTGAATGTGCAAGGACAGTCTAGATATACACATGGATATCGGCCTGTCCGGCTATGGTGGAAATGTCTCAGCCTAAAATGTTTTAGTAACTCATACCTGGTAGATAACGAACTGTCACACAATTTGCAAGACCACATTCACAGAGCACCTGTGAATGAAGACAAAGAACAACAAATCAATTAGGTTATTAGGGTTTAACAGCTTTCATGATGTTACGAAAAAGGTACTCAAAAAGTCAGCTCCTTTTCAAAGTGCATAATGTACAACAATACCTGAAAAACCCACACATCCAACCTTGTCCGAGACCAGACATTGTAGGCATAATGAGTTTTTAGTATTGTAAATCAAACCATTTATGCTTTTAATGTGCTTACTCTAAACATTTCAGCTTGATACTGTAAACCATTTTAACATCACATGAACTGTAAATTAATATGAACTACATTTAAACTGTGCTACATTTTGATGTGTACATCTTTTAACTTATACTTACAAAATCTATGTTGCCACATGGAGGTGAGAACACAGGACAGGAGGAGAACGAGAAAAATACCCCAAAAGTTAGGTATCTGAAAAAAAACTAACACTAGCTAACACATTAGAGTCCAGATTCTTGACTCAATTCGATTCTTGTTCAGTTCTTTAGTTTATGTCAATGTCAATTTTATTTATATAGCGCATTTACAGACGGCTTAGCCGCACCAAAGTGCTTCACAATAAAGTGCA
>JAPZEB010000001.1:275724-288141 GCA_029783705.1 Chaetodon striatus
TACTGACCAATCAGACTGCAGTGTTCACAGCTCCACCTTTTAGTACCAGATCTGTGTGCTAGGTACCCCAACAGAGGTAGGGCCAAACATGGGGACGGTACAGAACACTTTAATTGGTACCATCCACAACTTTTCACAGTGGAAACGCAAAAAAGCGAACTGAACTGAACTGAACTGAACTGGGCTGCTCAGAGGAAACAGGTCTTTGGAAATCTGTCTGAACTGCACCGTATCGTACTGCTCGGTGGAAACAGGGCTTCAGCGGCTGCTTACGGTCCCAGTGGCCAGCAATAGGCCCCCAAGAGCAACGTGAAATGTCCCAAAGAGCCGGGCAGCTGTATTGTAGCGTCAGTGAGATGACAGACGATGACAGTACCCTTCTGGTCACAAAAAAAGTCCATGAGTGAATTTGTTTATCTTACTTAAACACTGTTTGTGTTTCTTTCTCATTTGATCACTGTACCAGAATTTACACAGTATTATTAGTTATTTGTAATGAATGTATGTTCTTCACTATGTGGTTCACTAAAAGGAACTGGGAGTTTAATTGGGACCAGGCTTTTAATTTAAGTGTTACTGTAGTTTTTCTGTTGGTAAACATGGTCCCCGTTAACTTTAATTTATGAAGAATGTTTGCCTTTTTTGGATTCTTCGTTCACTGTGGAGGCAGTCAAGAAAATCCAATTTTTCTTAACAAATTGAATGTAACAAGCGGTATATAAGGGGTCATTTTATGTGTGAAATACTGCTTAAACTAAACACATACACACGTTTTTACAACCTGACCACATATTTAAAAAACCTAATCATAACTTGAACCAGTGTTACATATGTTATTCCTTTTTCCTTGACGTCACATGTTCAGCAGCAGTGCCATCACACACTCTGTGACATCTCAACATTATTAACCATCGACCTCAGCGGTTAGTTGGAAATGTCAGCTCAGTGTCAGAATCATCCAACAATGAAGAAGACATCCCTGATTTGGTGGAAAATTTTCCCTTTTAGCAGCTTTTTGCTTTGTTTCATTCATTCGTGGCCGTTAGCCTGCCAGGCAAATTCAACACATACAGTAGGTCAGCCTCGCTCTTTTCCAGCCGCCCACTGCGGGTCCAACTTGGAATACACACACATACACAGAGAAGAAAGGCAGAGAAACAGAGAGAGCAATTTCTTAATAAATTATATTTAAAAGTAACCAAAACTGAATCTGAAGCAAGCCAAAAAATTTTACATAACAAACCTGACCCAAACGCAGATCTGTCAGGACTTGTCGGGGGTGGGTTGGACAGCAGGAGGCTGTCGTGCAGCAGAAGTTGTTGCTATGCACACAGATGCATCAGTTTAGTAAATACAGGCTGAGGGAACGATGCATGTCAGAACAGCTGCCCTTATTATTCTCATTGTATACAACACCTGTAAAGACGTGTGGCAGGTTTCAACATCCTGGACTTTAACTCTGTTATATAACGCTTAGAAAATAGATTCAGATAAATTCTATGAGAGTAAAGGTGTAAATGTTTTAGAAGTATAACTGACAGTGTCAAAGTACAGAGTTCATATAGGTCTTTTAATATGTCTCACCTGCACTGACTCTTTACATATCTTCTTGATTGTTTTTTGGCTGCTCTGCTCTCCTCCTCCTCCTCCTCTTCCTCCTCCTCGTTATTTTTAGATCCTTTTGACGTTTGTCATCGTCTTCGGGGTCATCCTGTACCGGATTAGCATTAAGACCGCGCTGCACATGAGCACCTACCCTGCAGCACGGTCCAACATCAGAGCCACCGTCAAAACCACCGCTGCCATCATCAACCTCATCGTCATCATCATCCTAGATGAAATCTACGCCGCCATCGCCCGCTGGCTCACCACACTGGGTGAGGCACATTTCACTGTTAACCCCCTAAAGGCATGATTGATCCTTTAAGTAGACCAGGGGAGGCAACCTGTGGCTCCAGAGTCGCATGTGGTTCTTAGACGCTCTCCATTGGCTCCCTGTGGCTTTGACATAAAATTATATGGAAATGAGGAACAGTTATTTCTTAACATCCAGATTTTCACTTGTCTTTGTCGTAGACCTAAAGTGGTTATTGCACTCTGCAACTGTATAAATGTGTGGCCTATACAGTGAATTAAAATCAACTAAAATGTGCGTCATACATCTACAGTTCTTCCCAAAGTCCAAATCCAAAAAAGGAGAAGTCTTGGAGGAAAATGGAGACTTTAATAATGTGTGGACAGATTCATTTGCTTTCACTGTCAAAGCTGTAAAGTTAAAGTAATAAATAATTATAAATAGCACTCTGGAGAGGAGCCACCTTGTAGTAAATCACATTAATGAATGCTCATTGAGACCTGTTTGTAATGTTTATGGCATAATTTAGACCTAATAGGCTGTTACCTTTATTCTCATCTGTTTTGCAGCTCCAGACAGATTTTTTTTGTCTTTTTTTGGCCAAAAATGGCTCTTTTAATCGAAAGAGTTGCCTGCCTGAATTAGACATTAGTTTTTGATGACTGATTGAGTGATCAGAGATGACAAGCTAATTTTTGTGGGAAAATATTAAAATATGAAGCTCATATCATTTTTTTATGTCTGAGCAGAGTTTGTTTTCATATTCATCCGCTGAAGGGGGAAATTTTTCTTGGCTCACCTTAAATTTCAGATTAACACGTGCATGTTAAATTCAGTTCAGTGTAATTTTATTTATAAAAACCTATATCACAAAGCACAGTTGGCCTGAGATGACTTTACAACAGTCCTTGAACCCTAACAGCAGATAAGAACCCCCCCCTCCCTGCAAAAAAAAAAAGCTCTTTAACAGGGAAAAATGGTAGAAACTAAGCGTGGGCAGTGTCAAACCAGGGTTGGTGATTGTTGGAACAGTAGACTAACTAACTGGATGAGTAACAAGAATAGCCGAGACGGTTTGGGTGAGTTTCATTTGGTTTCTGTGGAGTTTGAATGAAGTGTGAGTTAACGAGGCACTTAGGCCACTCTCAGAAGGTGTACAGTTGTATCTCTCTGTTTAGGAAAATCGATGTGAGAATATTACTGCTCTTGAAGTGTGGCACAAACTGGCTCCACATACATTTCTTTAATTTTAATGACGTTTCGGTCTTTGAGCCTTCTTCAAGATAAACAAACATACTGAGACACAAGTACACTGATCTGTTATATGGACCACACCTCTGATGATTTTAAATACTGGGATGAAGCTTCAGGAGGTATGAAAACATAGATACCACCCGAGCACAGTAGAAACCTCAAAAGGAGCAATTCTGAGGAGGGATCTGTCTCCCAGGACAGACACACAATAGATGTAGTGTGTATAGAACAGGTAAACATGATAAAATAATCCATATGACATGTTCCCGCAGAATTCTGGGACATCACAGCTAGTTTGGAAACTAATTACAGTCTTGTATAAAACTTACAGAAATTCTTGTGTCCAGGTAACAAGCACTGCCCTGAAACTTTTCCACTGCAGATGGGGTGTGGATAAACTGGGAAAAATATGGAATAAGACAAAGATGAATGATTAGATGGTTTGATTTATGAAGGGGAAATGGTTGCTGATGATGTGATACAAACCTTTAGTTACCTAAAATTATTGTCAATGAAAAAGAAAAGTTGTGGGGTAAGCTTATTTCGGCTTCTGCGACAGGGCATGACAGAAAAAGTTTGAGAATCACTGGACTAGAAAAACAAAAATGTATTCATATTCATCAATTCTTTTTTATTTAGGGAGAAGAAGGAGATATAATTTTCAGTGTCATTCATTATTCTAAGTGTTTTATATGCCTTAAGAACACGTCTGGAAGGCATCTTTAATTATGCATCAGTTTGCATAAGAAATGGACGCTACCTCAACACCACTCTGGAGAAAAAATAACCAGAGGCAACTATGTGACTTTTAAAGGAAAAAAATTACACATTTATCTTTTACAAAATGAAAAGTAGAACTGAGAAGAAATTAATCACACTTGCTTAATTCAGTTCATATCAGAAATAGTATCATATTGCTGACATAACATGGTCAGTTTGCTGAATTTAAGACTCTTCACTACTTGTTGGACTATGACGCTGCGTTTTATAACACCACAGATTATCATTTTAATGGTTTTATTACAAAATGAAAACAGAAAGTAAACACTATACCTCACCAGGAGACATTTTGTTGTTACAGAAATTAGGAATAAAAACACATAAATGATTCATGAAGGGAATTACAGCCGGGCAAGTAGAAAAGTAAAGACCATCAGTGACACTGTTTTCAGTTTGAAAGTTGTAGCAGTCGTTTATAATAGTTGTAATGCTGCTGGATGAATTGGATAAAAGAAAGTGTGGGATAATCATGTCATGTGTTGTCTCTTTTTCAGAGGTTCCAAAGACAGACAAGAGCTTTGAGGAAAGCCTCATCTTCAAAACCTTCATCCTGAAGTTTGTCAATGCTTTCACACCCATCGTCTATTTGGCGTTTTTCAGGGGCAGGTAAAACAATGACTTCCTACTGCTCTTTTTTTGTACATTTTTACCTTAAATCAAACGTCTGTGGATCATCAATAATTCAAATTCTTGCATCTGTTGCTGCTCTCAGTCGCCATTTGGTCGACAGTTTTATCTAAAACGCTGTATCATGAGTATGTTTGTACTGTGAGCGTGCTCATGATCATTCTGTGACCAACCTGCCTGCTGCATCTTCCTTACAACATGTGATGGCTGTGTTTGCTTCATAGGCTCGTTGGACGGCCTGGAAAATATTTGTATGTCGTTGGATCGTACAGAATGGAAGAGGTAAGTCACACCAAACCAGCTTCAGCCTGTTACATGCATTGTCTTCTTTCAAAATACACCTCAGTTTTCACAGGAAATGTACAGTTTACATACAGTCTCTTTCAAAATAAAAGCACTACGTCGATACAAAACCGCAAATAGACGTTCTTTTTCCTTCAGCAACAAACAAATGTGGCTGGGTTTAGGCATCAAGAAGCTTGTGGTTAGGTTTAAAAAAAAAGAACAGGGTTTGACTCTCTCAGTTGAAAGTCAGTGTTTGTTGGACCATCCACCACCCCTTCCACCTGCCCCAGGGGGACTTTCGCTGCCTTGACTTTCGTCCTTGCCCTGCCATGTTTCCCCCTGATGCTGCCAGGTGCTGTTAAACTATAACGGCAACCGGCCATGTATCATGTTGATGTTAAAGGACATATTTTTTGTTGGTTTCTGACACCAGATTTCAATGACTTTGGAATGAGACCGGGCTTGTAAGACTGTTGTTCCATAACTTTTATGCAAATTACATTAAAAGACTAACGAGTGCTGCATTAGTCTGATCCTCAATAGTTCCCAACTTGCAGTACTGCAGTTTTTAACAAACATTACTTGGACAGGAGGAAATAGTGCATTTGTTGGGGACTATTTTCAGCAGTGGATTGATGACATTTGGTGATCTAGGAGTATTTGTGGCAGCAGAAAGGTGTACTTGGGATTAAGCCAAAATAAACAGCCACAGGGGAGGAGGGTGAAGCAGGGGTCGCGCTCTGTGAGTGGTGACAGTGTCAATAAGGGCTGGCCAGTTATTTAGGAGATAAATTGATTCATTTCAGGAGCTCGTTTCTATCGGTGAGTAAGAGCATGGTGAAATAGCAGGTGGCACAGTGCAGGAAGATTGGTTCAAGAGTGCTGTGATAGAGAGGGCGCAGGAGATGGGGTTTGACTGTGAGAGCCCTCACTTTGCAGATGGAAGAGATATTTAGTTGGCTGTGTTTACGGATGTCTGCGGTGTGGTGATCAGAGCTCAGTTTATTGTCCAGGATGATGAAGAGGTACTTAAAGCTCTCCACCAGATACACTGGTTGGCTGCTGATGGAGGTGGGGCAGAGAGGTGCGGTGAATTTATTGCATTGCCGTGTGCTGAAGATGAGCTCCTTCGTCTTGGTGATGTCGAGGAGGAGGAGGTCACTGTCTGCACGCCGCACCACAGGCTGTCTTGAATGCCTCTGAGATGCATTTGCACTTAGCTTTTAGAGATGGAGGCCATCTGATTTGCCCAGGATGCATGAAGTGACTCAGCAGACTGTTTGTCAGCTGTTTTTATTTTAGTTTTTCATTTTTAATGAATTCATCAGTTTGATAGCACACACACCAGAGTGCAGCTTCATTTCTAAACGATCTTTTAGTTTCATTTTTTTAGTACACAATCTGATTGAAAGAACAGTGTGTAAGATTTAGTGGCATTTAGCTGTGAGGATTGCAGATTGCAACCAGCTGAAACTTCTCCCAGTTAGAAATCCTTCAGTGTTTCATTGTTCCAGAGGTTTTTACTTGGAGCCAAATTATCTGCAGAGTTTCCAGGTGAATTAAAAATGGTAAAAACACTGACTAAAGCAGTTTCATGTTACAATCGGTCTTTCTCCGGCACAGTCTGGCATGTCGCAGACAGGCCTCTCAGCCAGCGCCTGCTAATGTGTGCTCACTTATTTTCTGATTAAGATGTCCAGGGGGTTTTACCAGGAGCCATAGTATCCACAGAGGTCTCCTCTTTTTCAAAACAAACAGACCCAGTTATTTAAACGGGTAAAAACACTGAATTAAGCAGTTTCACATTAGAAATCAGCAGGCACATGCACAGATAGACCCCAGATGATGCTCAAGCCCCTGCCCATTTGCCCGCTGACGGGATAAGTGCCCTTCTTGCAAGATATTTTCTTTACGTTTCTTTTAATCATTTTACATCTTTACTGTTTTTAAATTTGACTCATGGTATCCATTCTCAATTAAAAGCACGTTGTGTCTGCGATAAGTGCGTTTGAGTCAAGCCCCTGCCCCTCCCTCTTTAACTTCCCCCGTCAGAGCCACCACAGTTAACAAACACAAATTAAGTACCCTGCAGAGCAGCATCCATGTCTAGATAATTATCACAACTAGGATGTGACTATTTATAAAGGAAAGAAGAGGAGAAGGAAATGAGAAGAGGAGGGCAGAGCACACTTTTAGCCTGATTGTTGTAATTAACCACAGGCCTACTTTGTAGTTTGGTGGGTAGATTGGTGTGTTGATTTTTTTTTTTTTTAGAGAACAGTGTTTTAAATTTTGTGTAGAGATTTGTTGACTGTTTTATTTGTTGTTGCCTGTTATAAATAAATGATGACTGTAGAAAGTGAATGTGTAGCAGCTGCTGGGGGTATATAGTATAGATCTTGAGACGCCTCAGACATGTCCTTTGCTCATTCCTGTGCACAAATGTACTGTATGCACTTCAGCCTCAAGAGCTCTTCTGGTGTTAGTACACATATAGAGACCCTCCGGCAGGTTTTTATGGAAGGGCTGTTAGCCTAGCACCTGCTAATCTGTGCTCATCTTTTTTACCTGTAGCCGAATTATGCACAGCAGTCTCTTCTTCTCCAAAACAAACAGACCAGGGGTCTCATTTATAAACATTGCGTACGCACAGAACGAGGCCTGAAAGAGGCGTTCGCCACTTCCTATGCAAAAGATGATCTATAAAAACAGACTTGACGGGAGAACCTTTGACCCACGCTGATGAACATTTTGGAAACAGGAAATCGATGATGCAGATGGTGAGGTGGAAGCCTGATCGTGGAAATTGTCAAATATTTTTGGGCACACACCATTTTTGGCTTTTGTCCATACATACATATTTAGAATTCATCCTACGCATTTTTATTATTATTATTTTTTTTTTTAATGAGACCTGAGTTGTTTAAACCGGTAAACACACTGAATAAAGCAGCGTCACATCACAAAAATCAATGGTTTTCTGACAGTGTTCGGCCCAGTGGGGCTTATGACTGTGGTGGCCAATGTGAAAACTGAAATGGTCCTATCTAGAGCCAGTGTTTGGTTTGTCTGCTGTACTATAGAAACATGGAGGTGCAACATCACCATCTCCGTAGACGAGGACCCACTCCCTGTGTAAATATAAACGGCTCGTTCTAAGGAAGTTAGTCTTACGTCCGGGTGATTATACACTAAAAAAACATACTTAATATATAAATTCCTGCCAATATATATCCCTCCACAATCCCGCACACTGGGCCTTTAAATACATTTTTTGTACAATTTTATTTTTAGTAGGCATGGAGCTTTTCTCTGTGACTGTCTGTTTTTCTTGCTTGCTCTTTCCACATCCCACTGTCGACTCTTTATTCCCTCCCTCCCTCCTCCCTCCCTCCATGCTCTTCTGCCTCAGTTTGATTTCCTGTCACTTTCTGACCCTTGTCCACTTCTCTCCCTCCAGTGTGCCCATGCCGGCTGCCTCATGGAGCTGTGCATCCAGTTGTGCATCACAATGCTGGGGAAGCAGCTCATCCAGAACAACCTGTTTGAAGTTGGCATACCGTGAGTGCAGAACCTACACTGTCTAACACACAGAACGCAAGCTGAACATCGGTTCAGCGTAGATCACAATACGTGGGTTCGGCCAGCCACAGAACAAATTATGCACACCCACTCAGTTGTACTTGCGCCTGAGAGGAATCATTTAAATGACTGTCTGGTTTTCAGACACACTTACCTGCGAACTAGACAACACCTTGATGAACTCTGCCAGCCTGCAATTTTCTCTGTCTTGCTTTGTCCTTTCAGCACACTGTAATGAAAGTTTGTCAGGTTATTGTACTGTATGTCTGGTTCCTCCTCTTTATCACATGGTCCATCAAAAGCATAGTTCTGAACAGATGAATAGACCTAATACATGTCCAACAATGACAGATATCCAAATAAATGGTATCCAAAGAGAAATTGTGCTATATTGACCTATACAGAGGTGTTTTTATTATTTTGTCCACCCAGCTCTTAGTCAGGGTGGGTTAAAAGCTCCACAAACTCTAAACTTAACATCATAACCTTCATGAGAGATGAATTCTTGCAGGACTGTTTAAGCCAGCTGGACCAAGATCATTTAAAGTGATCGTCATTCATGTCAGAGATTCAGCAAATATCAGGCCCGAGTAAAAAGTCTAAACGTCTCATTTCCATCCTCGGCTGTTGGTGTTTACAGGAAGCTGAAGAAACTGCTCCGGAGGAGGAAGTCGGACTTGGACTCGAAGCAAGAGGAGGCGCTGAACAAAACCCTGCTACCCCACGAGAAAGACCACATCCTGGGTCCTTTTATTGGCCTCACCCCCGAATACATGGAGATGAGTGAGTCTAAACACAAGGCAATTGTAAACAAATGTTTTAACATACGCAACCAACACATTCTCACAACCAGCTCATGAAATACGACAGCTTGGTCAGTGGCCCTACGCTTTAAACTGTGACCCTCAATGTACCCCTTTAGCGCCAGTTTCCATTAGTCAGAGACTCCTCATTCGACTGAGATTGCTTCAAGTCAAGCAGTCAACTTTCACGATACTCTTTGGTATAGACAGCTGCGGACACAATGCTCTGGCAAGGCTAATTTATATGAAAAAAAATCACAAAATTGTCAAATATTTGTATCGAACAGCCGAATCTGATTCAGCCGACATAAGTCTGAGTCAAGCCAAAGGCCAGTACATCTTTAAAGATGCCTTGTGCGGTGGAATCAGATGCTGACGGCTGACGTATCAGACATCCTGGTAATGAGAACGAGTTAACGCAACATACACACTGCTGCTTTGGGTTTTGTTTGTCTGCACAGGTTATTGAACGTCATTTAGACTTTTGGCTTTAGTTATTTAATCATGTGCCGAACATTTAAAATAACTCTGGCTGTGTGTTATCCCCACTGATGCTGCACTTCCTCCTCAATAATGCATTTTCCAGCTTGCCTGGTGATTACTAACAGCAGAGGTCCTGATCCTCGTCTCTTGTGTCAGACTGGTATCTTCAGTTCTGCTTTAAAATAGATCGCGGAGAAGTGCTCGCGCTCTGTGTTAATATCAACCTCTTTAACACCCTGACCTTTGCAGAGCACGCCGTGTAGAGGTCAAAATTAATGAACATAATAGCTGCGAGCACTTTGAAACAATTATCTTAATGCTCAGCTTCAAAGTACCAACAAATACACTCCTGTGTCTTTGCTCCTGCGTCGTGCAGGACCTTTGCTTGACATCGCAAATGTCAGCTTGTTTCAGTCCTACTTGTTAGATAGCAAACATTTCCCTCAGAGCTGAAATGCAAACTAATGTCCATGTTGAGGTACACTGTGGTGACCTTTAATTAGATTAAAACCCAATTTCACAGCTCACAGATTATCAATCAGTGGTGTGGAAACCTCAGATAGATCTTCATGTGCACCACAGATTTCTGTACATGTGTGTTTATTTAAGATAAGTAGATTAAAGTGTCTGCTTTGATTTAGCTGCTCAGAGCTTGTGACTGTTGTAGACGTGTAATTGCTTTTTTTTTCTTTGTTATTAAGCAGTTGATCCATGCATCTCACGAGGGAAGGAGATCTATAGAATAAAACTAGTGGAGGCTGATCCCAGCACTACTGTGGGAGGGTTAATGCTTCTTCATGTCCTTGATCAATATCATTTAGAGGACAGGTTGCTTCAGTAGCTGCATTCCATCTTTTGCTGCGATCAGCCGCGCGTAACTAAATCGCTGATGGTCAGTGTAAATCCAACTGCTGCATCACACAAATCACAGAGATATATATGTTTTTTAAGATTCAGTGCACAGTGAGCATTACACAAGGTGTGGTGTGGAGAAGGTGGACCCAAAGACAGGAGACAGGAGCTCAAAAAGATTACTCTTTATTCCAGGAAACAGCACCTGAACATCACACAACCAAATCAAGGATCCAAGAAAGACTGAACTGAAATCCAGGACTTAAATACAAACTAGTCTAGAAGCTCAGGTGAGAGGAATAAAGTGATGAAAAATTCAGGAGCAGGAAAGGACTAATGAACGCAGGGCAGGTGTATAGCTTGGTAAATGAGGGTACAGCACTAAGAACAGGTGAGTGAAACTAATCGGGCTGAGAAAGGCCCTTTTCCAAATTACCCCCAACACCCTCTCCCTGCCCACTCTCACTCCGTGTCTGTTCACGTGGAGGGTCCGCCACATGAACGTCCTGTTTATGCGAAACTTTAGTTGTGTTTTGGCTGATCGGCGTTTTTGGTGCTTGAAAACTGACTTTTCGGAGACTTTTCACACATGCGCATTACGGTTCCAGTCACTAGGCATGCGCGAGAGAGTTGACCATCACAACCACAATGGCGGACTCCCGAGCTCTATGCTGTGCTGGAGAAGCACAGCATAGATTTACTGTAGCAACTATACCTCTTCGTCCGTCCAGACAAACGTTTGTGCGGTTGCCATTTTGCTTGTTTTAACATCACTGCTCTGTAGAAGGAAGCGCATGTGCACAGCCGTGTGTTGTTTCATTACAAAGTCACACCACCAACTACTGGCCTTGGTCATTTTTGCGGATTCATGTACACGGCAGATGTTATTAAAATGTTGCCGTCTGAACGCAGAACTTTTTTCAGATGGAAAATTAGAAACTATTCAGTTTTCAGCGGATCATTTTCGTGTAAACATGGCCTAAGCCTAAGTCTGGTTTTGGAAAGGCCCAAAGACGAAGGCAGGAAAACACATATGAAAGCAGACATGACACATGAGGAGTGAAGCTACAAAATAAAACAGGAAACAGCTTAAACCTGAATGAACATGAAACAAGGGAGAATACAAACAGAAAACCCGACAAGCAAAATCCTAGAGATAAACCCACAAACAGATGTGAAGTGTGTGAGGTATCACAGCTACAAAAATGAATGACAGGGTCAATAAACCCTGACTCCGCCCTCTTGTCTAAACAGAGCAAAGCAAATCACTTCTCAAATGGCTCGGCATCGATTGTAGTCATTCTGGGTCAGTCAGGTGTGCCTGTGTGATGTATAGTATATGAACATATTGATTATTTAACCTTTCAAACTAATGAGTATTGACCGACTGTCTTCTGCATTGTTTCAGTCATAAATACAAAATGAGCATGTAAATACAGTATTTGAAAATGTCATAGATATTGAGTTTAAAACGGCACTTGGATCAAATGTCTGTGTGTAATATGAGAGGAGTCGCTACTAGTGACAAACCCACAAACAGTTAGCACCAACTCTGCCGACGACTCAACATCCATCCATCTATTTTCATCCGCAAAGCACCCCAGACGTCCCTCTCCCCAGCAGCACTTTCCAGCTCCTCCTGGGGGACGCCAAGGCGTTCCCAGGCCAGATGAGATATATAATCCCTCCAGTGTGTTCTGGGTCTGCCCCAGGGCCTCCTACAAGTCGGACGTGCCCAGAACACCTCCAGCAGGAGGCACCCAGGAGGATCCTGATCAGATGCCCAAACTCCCTCAACTGACCCCTTTTGATGCAAAGCAGCAGCAGCTCTACTCCGAGCTCCCTCCAGATGTCCGAGCTCCTCACCCTATCTCTAAGGCTGAGCCCAGCCACCCC
>JAPZEB010000001.1:322112-340385 GCA_029783705.1 Chaetodon striatus
CTTTTATAGATCTGGGGATCTTTAATTAATGCTAGCTCAAGCCTGATCCCCATCGTCTACGTGATGTAATTGTATGGTACTATTAGAAGGTGCTTCCTGACAAGATATGTTTTTTTCTGTATTTACTGTATTTCACCCTTTTTTTGTATTTTGTAACAAGTAAGTCTGCCATTTGTATTCCTTGCAGTACCACATTCAGTACTTTAAAAACTACAATCCCAAGAGGTGGAGCTTCTATTACCAGGGTTGAGCATAGGTTTGCTGCGTACTGCCAATGATTGAAATAGCACTGGTTGGTCTACCTGCCTGTCTATTGTCGAGTCATAAATGCTCTGATGAAGGTCAGAGTCAAACACTTCATCGATCTCACTTCATCCCTTTGCCAAGACTTAGCTGAATGGAGCGGTGGTTGTCCCTCATTATCAGGTTTAGCATAGGAGTGTACGATTTTTCCAGGTTCAGGCCAAGATTTGGAATTTAGATCTGAACTTTATATCAGAATATCCTGTGACCCTCTACAATGGGGCACAATTCTTAACAGCTAAAATGTATTATTATAATTGTATTATTAGCAAAGATTGCACACTGTTTATATGTTACAGGTAGGACTGAGTATCAGTATTCAATAACTTTAAGGTACAGACCACAATTACCCCAGTGCTAAAAAGTATGGAAACATCTCCAGTCAAATGACACCTGCATTCAATCCTTTTTGTGCCAGTCCTGCACCATTGTGACTCCCCACCAAAACTTTCTGTTGCTGCCATCTCTGGAGCCACTCTCTTCCCTGCGAAAGATCAGCTCCGCCTCTGGTGGGTTAGCATGAGCTCACACAACAGCAGCTATCATCTAATACCAAACCCTTGCACTGTCTAAAAAGCCTCACACTGACACTGAACCAGCTTGACTTTGTTGTTAAACCTATTATTAACCATTACCTGTGTGATGCTAACCGTTAATCCCGTCAGTGTGTGTCCCCGGGCAAACTTACAGATGTCCCTTGCACAGAGTTCACACTCCCGCAGCAGCAGTTATATCCCTTAATCTGAGGTATGGTAAATTTGAGTATGGTGTATTTGACAAAGTTGGCAAATCAGCATGCCAGGATGCTACCAGAGCTTTTAAAAGTTATGGCTATACTACACGCCACTCCATTTACATAATGGATATCAAATTAAGTATTCTATTGGTACCTATATGACTTTAAGGGTCCTTGTACCTTTGCTAGCATTATAAGTTTTCTAAATGAAACACAGCCCTAGTTACAGGCTAACTTTATGATTTAAGCTCATGAGAGTTTCATTTCAGATAAATGTTGCCATGACAGTGAAGAAATGAACGATGTGGATCCAGGTATTCCACAGCCGTCACTCCTCTAATGAATAGGAGGTGATAAAAAAGGCCACAGCAGACGTCCCTGACCATAGTGATAGAGTACAATTGAGTGGCAATGCCAAAGTAGCAACGTGCAGAGGAAGATTATTGGTATCAGACCACCAACACGTGGGTTTAAAGTTACACGAGGACAGGCACGTTCAGCTCCTGCGCTATGGATGTATTTACAGTGCCGGGGAAGAGCTGAGATAGGAGAAAGCAACTCACCAGGTGTCACTCAGGACTATATCCATGCAGGGGAAATTGATGGCAGGGGCAAGAAGGAAGGCAGGAATGATGAAGCCTTTCACTGCCACCAATCCATATCAGTGCATCCAGGGGAGCTGTGGCACCACACTGTGTGTAGACAGTGTGTATCGTGCACATTGCCCCATTCCCTGAGCAATCAGAGTAACTAGGCTGACACCTTCAGTAAAAAACACTTTGCAAAGCTTCCATTTAAGACCAGATGGTAAATGCAGCATATCCCCAAAGGATTTTATTTAAACATTTAATTTAAGAAGGACTAGATGTTGAAACTATAATTTGATTAGATTCAAAATTAACATCTGGATCATCGAAGAGTACCACCGTGAATCCATAACTCAGCTACTGATTGCTCTCTGTAATCTGATGATTTATTTTAGAATAATATTCCTCTCTTTAGTCATCCCTGTGGACTGGTTCAAAGATTTTCTCCTTAGACAGCCTCCACTTTTACACAGCTGAGTCTGTCTGGCTCTGCAGATGCAGACAACAATGTCAGAATTTAACTGCAAGGCTTTATTTTTATTCAATTAGTGACATCTTTTCTTTTACAATATGTCAACAAGATAAGCAGTCTTCATTCAAGATTAAATTTCCATGTAGCAGAGGTAGAATAAAAAGGGGAAAACACGTCTCAATTCTAGTGCATATGCTGTGCCAGGAGCATCATCCTAGTGGAAAAAGGGACAGTTAAAATTTGCATTTAGATTACTGTGGTAATAGAAAAACCATGGTGATGAATCTTGTTCTGAAAAAGAGACTAATGTGGTTGTATTTTGAATAAAATTGTAAAGTTAAACACTCAGGGTGAATCTGTATGAAAAGGAGTGTAACAGAATTGTCATAATCAATCCATCACACTTAAATAATAACAACAGCTAATCCATAGTTGAACATGTGGAAAGCTTTTTACTATGAATGACTATACTGTACACACTGTGTGTACTGTACAGTTACTGATAGGAGTTACATTATCTCTTCAGCCAAGTCGTTTGTCACTGCTGCCGCCATTGTTTTTTAGATCAAGTGGGGCTGCTCCCTCAAAGTCTAAGATTCGAATCATCAATCCCCTCAGTCGACTGAGATTTTCTCAAGTCGGGCAAGCATTTTTGGTTTATTTTGTTTTGTTTTTTAGCTCAGTCAGTGTGCCGTGTACTTCTGGGGACGTTTTGGTCCCCAGATTTAGCTGTAAAGTGAGCACTACTCGCTTTCACGCTGCTGTCAGGTACAGGCAGCTGCCAACCCAGGGTGAGTTTGAGCAAGACAAGGGCAGCTGCCCTGGGGGAGGAGAGGCTTCATTCGGTCAGGCTCTGGGATAATATTATCCTCTGCCTTCTTAGAAGAGGTGAAATTACAGCTCACAACACATAATACACTACAGTCTCGGGCTTACGTTTGATATTTAGTGTTGGCAAAAACGTCATTAGCTCACATTAGCTCAGACGGCTAAATTGGCTTGTTTACTATATTACGTCAATGGTGCAGTCACCCTGAACATCTTGCCGAACCCTGTTTAAACTCTTAAACTTTAGATGGAAAAAAGGAACAGATGGTCGAATATTTGTATTGAGCAGCCAAATCCGATCTGACTGACATAACTTTGATTGGGGTACAGCCCTAAGACCAACCCAGTCTCACTCCCATGAGTCAAGTATGGACACTTGGCGTAAGACACCGATGCACTAAGACACCCTTAGTGTCAATATGAGATGTACCAGGTGGCATGAAAAGGGAGAGGAAACTGTACATTTTCTGAAAAAAGTAATGATGATTTTGAAAAGATACAATGGATATAACAAGTCTTAATTGACACACTGTCCCTCAATGTCCAAAATTGTTGCTGGAGGGGGTACCTAAAGTGTCAAAATTTGATGTGTAAGGCCACTGACCAAGCATTGGTATTTGACGAGAAGGGAGTTAGAATCTGTTGTTGATGACACCATCACTTAAAGTGGGCTCTAGCTTACCTAAAGTTTCATCTTCCTGTCTGATTCAAAGAATTGAGTAATAATGACAGGTTGCATTATTGAGGGTATCATTATTTCTACTACACCTCACTCCCTACATCTAATCTCCACAATAGAAACAAGAACACTGTATTTATACCATGTATCTTGGAGACTTGGGAAATGATAAATCTACTGTGTTTCATTTGCCACACAGGATGTCAAGTGCTGATTTTCATATTCATGAGCACCACATTGTCTATAGCGTATACCAAAAGGGCTTGATTTGTTTTCAGTTCTCCCTCGTCATCCAATCGCAAAAGTGACGGCTCCGCAGCATCAGAGCCCTCTTAATTAAGCATCACCAAGCTTCCCCACATTCGCACTTTTAAGAGCTGTCTCAAATAATCAAATAATAAGGCGTTCATCCAGTGAGAATTCCCCCGTTGACTGTAGTCATTACCGTGGTGGGGAAAATGTAAACAGAAGGAAAGAAACACAATAGAACACAAGTTGGGGAAAATGTATTCGGCATTAACTTATTCTGTACTTACTTTTCAAGTTGAGAGAGAACTTTATATCGCAGCACAACATGGCTGGCTGTTACTCCGTGCTACATTTTCGACTGGTGGTGATGCAAATAGAAGTAGGGCTTTTTCATTTCTGTAGGGTGACAAAGATAGACCTGTGGCACAACAGAAGTCTCATAAATGGCAAACCCTGTACTGTCAGATGCCATTAGCATTCAGTCGACTGCAGAGGTGAGGGTTGTTAGCCCTATTTAAGCTTCAGTGAGTAACAATATTGAAGAGCTTACCATTCATATATTTGTGAGTGCTTAAAATAAGCAGTTGAACGATAATATTCAATACTTGCAAGATTTTTTTTTCTACTTCACCAACCTCAGGAGAGAGTTTTATCACTTGGTGTGAAATGTGAGTTATCTGTCCGTTGCATCAACATAGTAAGTTCAACAGAGTCTGTGTAGAGAAAGCCTTTTGATCTAAATGTTGAATATCAGATGGAATATCAAAGCAGTCATGCATAATAGGTATGCTTTTAAGTATATAAGCGGAGCACCAAATAAGAAATAAAATAACGGTAGGAGGGGGATGGACACAGGTGGAACTGTTTATAATACCAGCTCCGCAATTGTTGATTATAATACAGACTGGCACCTCCAAAAATGCCACAAAATGAACATGGCAGGTTCTTTTTCTGCTGCCATTAAACAGGACTTCAGTAATTGTTTAGGCCACTGCCCATTCTATCCATCTCTCTCCCTCTCTGTCTCTCTCTCATATCTAATTTATTGCCATCTGCTCAGCCTGGGTGTAAATCTGAACGCAGGCTGACTTGCTCGCCCAAGCTTTATCTGTTAACATTTAGCAATGTCTAATTAAGCGAAAATGGGAAACGCGTTGCCTGAAAAATGCTGCGGCCGGATAATGACAGTCATAATAGTTTGGGATATATGTCTGTCACAGCAAGCAAATGCACTTATTAGATCAGGGTAATTAGAAGAAGACAACAGCTGTAATAGGCAAAAGCTGTTCAGCTGTGATTAAAGAGGCCAACTTGCAGCACATCAATTGTTTTCTCATAAAGTTTCAGCTGTGTTTTTTTTTGTTGTTGTCGTTTTTTGTATGTAATGGTATAGTTATGTTTCCATTCAGTGTTTCACAGCCAAATGCAGTGTGTGCACCAGTGAGGTCAAACAAACTGGTTGAGTGTGTTTTTGTCCTCACAGAGCATTTGCAGAGGAAATATTTTAAAAATGTGTAATGTTTACACCCATGTTTACCTGCTGGAGAGATATACATCAGTTAGCAGGACAGATGTCCCGCCTACAGGTTGTTTTTATTAGACGAACTCTGCTCTGTGAAGCACATCAAGGTTATGACCTAAACTGCAGGGTGCTGAAATCGTGATGGCTTGTTGTACACATAGGTTCATCCACCACTTTCCTCGGGCTCCACCAACAGCAGCTCCAAAAAGTCCCAATCATGTTGTGGACAGTTTGTCATGTGTTAAAATTACATCAGCAGCTGCTGCCAGCTGGTCCCAGAGGCTGGTGTCCTGGCTGTGCTCTTGTGTAGCAGCTGTCTTTCACACTAAATAAACAAATCTGTACATCACCCAGTACAACTAACAGTCAAATTTATGACAAGTCTTAATGAGGGTCATGTCTCAAAAAATATCCAGTGTTTTGCCTTTATTAGACAGGACATTTATTGGATAGAACAGAGTAAACGGGGGGATGACATGAAGTCATTGCAACAAGGACTAAGCCTTTGTACATGGGGTGTCTACTCCAGTAGGTGAGCTAGTGGGGAACAACATGACGGTCATGTCTGATAACTATTTGTACTCCCTGCTGACTTTCGTACCTTGTAAATGCTCCGTGGCAGCTGGTTCTCATCAGACCTCTCTTTAGCATTTGATTGCACCACCACCAAGGACTCACGGACCACTTCTGTATTTTGACTCCATTAAAACTCTAAAACTAAGTAAGTTAAAGGAAGTCCAGTGCACATGAGTTTCGTTGTGATTCATTAGCTGTGTTGCGCAAGTTTTAAGGTTGGAGAAATGCAGTGCTTGCATGGAACACGGTTGTTGGTAATGGAAGGTGTGAGCACACAGTATTTACTGGGCCAAACCATTTGAATATTTAATGCATTTAATGATTGATTTTAATATTTAATTTTGGCTCTAATCACCGTAAAGGTTGTTGAAGATTAAAAACACAATCTAAACCAAAGAACCAGTCTCAGATCCACGTGAAGTACATCTCTCTTTACAACCTTACACTGACAGTTCTCGTGTTGAGATCATGGTTCTGTTCAGTAAAACGTAAATTATTATCAAAATCCATAAAATTGTGAGATGTGAAGTAGCCTTTCTAAAATGACATATTGTGGTGTCTTGAGGCATCTACTTTACATGAACATCATCCTTTCTTAAAGGCCTTTTCTAACTTATCCTGCTGTGTATTTTCTGAATGTTTCAGCAAAACACATCATCAAGATCGATGGAAAAGCCGGTCTGTTCAACGGGCTCGGTCCACGGCTCTGCGCTGGCTCCATCGGCACCATTGTGCACAGCAGAGTCGTGCAGGTAGGCCTGAAGAGTTTAAGTGCACCATGAAAGTATGTAGTCACACCTACATTTATTTTTTTTTATGAAATAAAGGATGTAATGCTTTACAGAAACAAAGTGCAGTTAGTATCATCCTGAGAGCATTTCCTTTGACAGTATGTGATTTAATTAAATGTTGCTGCTGCTGCTCTGGCATGGGGAAATAATATTTAAAATTTTGATTTGAATATTTGGGAAGCGATTAGACTCTGTTATTGAATGCTTACACTTTGTCAGGGTTGTGTCTTTGGTGCCTTTATGTCTGGATTTTTATGCAGTGTAACACAAACAGATGTGTGAACATCCAGGCTGCTCATTAATGCCTGGTGTAAGTTGGTTAAACACATTAGATATGGCATTAATTAGGACTCGTTTCTTTGCCTGCATGTAAATGTCTGTATGTCAGAAGGACAGTTTTATCATGTTAACCTCTAGTTTTCTTACAGAAATGTCAGGAACAAGGCACACCTCAGGTAAGAGCCTTTGTTTTAACTTATTGTTAATGCTGTTACAAAATATTCTGTCAGGATAGAAGATGCTGAGGTTTGTCTCTGTTGTCCAGGTCCTGGGAGGTCAGCAGAAGGCTGTGGAGGGCTCCCTACAATACGTTGTTAACGAGGTGAGACACCTGTACAGTTACAATCAGGGACTGTCAAAAAGCAAAACACCAAACGAGAGCAAACTCAGGCCACACAAGTGTCTGTTAATATTTATTACACTGCTCTTCATCGTATTAGGGAACATAAACAGAGGAAGGATAAAACTACTGTTTCTTTTACTGCAGCCAGTCTTATCTCACACTCAATTTGAGCTCTGTGCCCACTGTTTGCATTGAGCATTGGTCCTGCACACGGCTAAATGATTAGTGCCGCTGCTATAAAAATCTCCTCATATGCAGCTAACTCACTGTCTCTACTTTGAGCAGCCAGAGGCGAGCCACCCTCAGATAAGGGAGCTCTAATCGATTGGCCACGGACGGTTATCGGCCCATATCTTTCTCAGTAGCTTGTAGGCCAGTCAGAAGAGATCTGCGGATCACATGACACAAAACACGCGAGACGTGAGCATTTATGACAAACTGAAGCTCACGGTGAACATTCACTGTTACATTCATGGTTTACTGCTAACCTGATATGCAGCGCACCTGCCTGTCTTGAGTGCTAACACACACACACACACCACACTGAATACTTCTGTAGAGGCTGTGATACACTCCGCCGCTTTCTGACAGGGTTACATTGAGCTTTGTTTGTCCCGTATTTGCCCCACATGACCGACACGGCATCTTTACGTATACCAGCTGTTTTTCAGTTGTTGTGTCTCTGCGACTCGAAGCATAGGGTTGTTTTGGGGAGACCAGGGGCAGTTGCAAAACTTTTTGGTGTTTCTGTCATTACTCAAAAACCTGTGGAACTATTTGATACAGTTTTTATGTGGGTAACTTGTATCTGTGCTCTACTTGTTCACAGTCATCAGTTGTTTTTACAAGCAATGTCAGAGTCACAATGCTGACTGAAACACTAGATGTGTACATGTAGGACTGATTGTAACAGCACACAGGATATTGGAAGCATTTTATTAAATGAAATTCAACATCTACAACTTTGTATAAATACGCGTCTTAGATGTGCTGAATATCTTGCGACAGCGCAAAATAAAACTCATGCACTTCAGCACTGCTGCTGGAAACAATCCTAGAGGAAACACTGCTGTGTGGAGAACAGGGAGAGGGAAACCTATCGCAAGCAGCAGTGGTGGGCAGGGCGCGAGGCTGAATCCATAATTTCTCAGTGAGGCAGAGAGCAGGCCTGCTGCTGGGCCTTAATGTGGGAAAACCATGTAAAACAAAATATTAATCATATCATAGAAGGGACTTAAAATATACTGGATGTTGTAGGAACATTCTGTTCATCACAATGTACTGTAGCTCCTCCCACAACATGCACTTCTCTCATTGTAGTTGGAGCTTCGTCTTTATTGTCTTTTGAGGATCAAACCAGGCACGTGTATAGACTTTGGTTTCAGAAGATGCATGTAATGGTCATGTCTCTTAAGTGTAAATGATGTCATATGTTTCATGTAAACATCTCAGTTGACTGTTTTCCGTCTCCTCCACAGACAACCAAAGAGATGATAGCTCGTTCATGCGCCACCATTGTCACACATCCCTTTCATGGTACGTCATCAGTGTCTGCAACTGCTCAACTCTTTTAGCTGGCTAATACAGCAGTGTGCATGTGATAGCAGAAGTTGTGGTCAAACTATCTCTTGTATTATATGTGAATGTTTTGGATTTGGCAAACCTGTGTGAGGAGACAGTAGCCTGCATGTCAAGTGTGTTTTCCCCGACTTGTTTTTCAGTGATTACTTTGCGATGTATGGTCCAGTTTATTGGGAGAGAAACAAAATACAGGTACAGTTTTCATGTTTTAGACACAAACCTCGTTGAGAAGAGCGAGCCATGAACACTGTGAAATTTAAATTAAAAAATATATTTCTTTCTGTTCTCAGTGGGGTGTTTGACTCCATCGTCACAGTCTACAGAGAAGAGGGCATACTGGGCTTCTTTGCGTGAGTTTGACTCTCCTTGTCTTTTTATTTTTAACACACCAGGTGTTGGTGTGTTGCCTTGTTGGTCAACTTTCAATAATTTTGGTGTGCTCTCATCATTTAAAGTCAAAATCCCCCGTAGATTGATTGCCTTGGTGCTGAATGCTTCCAAATGCTGAGCAGGCTATAAATATTGTTTATGAACGTGTCCCTCCTGCTGTATGTGATGTCTTATAAGCCCAAAAATTGGCAAATTGGGGGACCGAAAGTACTTTGCAGATGTATTAGATTACATGATACTTGAATGGTGCTTTCAATGAAGCCAGAACCATCTGACTATGGTCTTTTTTTGTACATTAGAAGCTTCTGTTGAGGTTTTTAAAGGAAGCTTTGAATGTCTGTCGTCATATTTTATGACATTGTCACCATAAAAAAAATCATCCACCAAAAGCCTCAGTTTGAGTAAAGTGATAGATTGTATTAAATGACATATATATTTTTTAATCAACTTTCTTAAATGAACAAATGTAATTAATGGTGCTGTTAGTTAACTGGGAAGCCCTCCTGTTAATTCAGGTGTACGTCTCCCTGTGTGGGCGAGAAGAAGGAGCCAGCAGGTTTTGATGGCAACAAAATTAAAGCAAAAAAAAATATTTAGATAAATACATAGTGAATTTTTGAAATGAATGCGTGTATCTTTTAATCTAATGTTGACTTTCGGACTTGACAGCACAACACGAAGCAGTCTATGGTTTGGATTGCAGAGGTTGAAACTTTCTTATGCAGCCAGCACTGGCATCTGATTCCACCAATAGTGTCATACTAAAAATATGAGTGTAGCTTAGTGTTAATCTGCAACTGTGCAGAAATCCTGGGTTTAAACAGACTGAAGATATGCAAAAAAAAAAAAAAAAGTCAAGCTTGAGCTTCAATATATTTAGTACAGCCCTGATTGTCTGTACAAGAAAGAAAGAAACGTGACACGCACAGCTTATACACACAGTGCTTAATACAGATAATAATATTTCCTCAAATTTTATAAATCAGAAGTAATGATTTCTGTGTGTGTGTGTGTGTTTTGTTTTCAGCGGGTTGATTCCTCGCCTGCTCGGTGACGTCCTGTCTCTGTGGATTTGTAACCTGCTGGCTCACCTCATCAATACATACGCCATCGATGACTCGGTACGCCACCTCTTTCACTCTGTTAAACTCAGTTAAAGCTTCTGTGTTCTGTGTAGTTATATTGTTAAAGGACCTGTCATGTAGCATCTCCTTGAAGGTTGTGTGCAGGGCTGTAGAGGAGGCTAAATCTACATAGATAGTGTTTATGCAAACTTTACACCTGTTGGTGCAAACTGTGGCCCTAATATTGTAGTATTTTCTAAAATTTAAAAATTTAGAAAATACTATCAAGTTTAGTTCAGTTTATACACATTTTTTTTTATTTTTTTTTTTATATTTACATTTTTACATTTGTCATTTCTCATTGTTATAGGCCTAAAGAAATGATTCCATTCTCTAGTGGTAAAAATGTGTTGCCTATACACTAAAATGTACGTCTACAGCCTGGTGCCTTTTCCTTTAAATTTTGCCAAAAGGCTATGAACTCTTTTGTAAAAAAAAAAAAAAGTCTTGGAGACAAATTGCAAAATATAATAGTGTTTGGACAGATTTGTTTGTTTTCAAGTACCTGTCTGTTAGTCACTCTACAGCAGGAAACTGCACTTCAAAATAAAAGCTCTGTGCTGGAAATTTATTTAAAAATAAAGTGTGTTTTTTACAAACTTGACATGTTCGTGAAACACTTGCCGTCTATGCAGGGTAGAGCCAGGACTCACAGGTTGGAACCTCTGATTTAGACTATACAGGCTGTGTTATCTTCATCATAAGGATCAAATATGTTATGTGGCTTCAGACAGATTCTTTTATACTGCTTTTGGTCAAAAATGGCTCTTTAGATCATGAAGGTCGCTGACCCCTGTACTAGACCCATGCAAACTAGGATTTTATAGACAGAGCCCAGGAATTAAAGCACAAAATAATCTTTTAACTTAGTTTTTTTCATCCCACTGCCAAGTCCTATATCCCATAGGCAATTTGGAAAACATATACTTGACACGTGTTTAACAAATAACACAATATATAAAAGTATGAGATTAAAAACCATCCCACACATAACCATCGCTGCTGTTCTCGAATGCATCCATGAAGTTTAAATGCTCAGTATGAACTCCAAATGATGGAAACTTTAATCCCTGAGAACCACTTGGAGCTGTTGTCTTTTAACCCTCACCACTGCCCTCCATGTTGTGTTTGTGTTGACGTAACGCTGCTAATCTGTTTACCTGCACAGATGAGTCACACAGGAGAAATCAAGAACTGCTCTCAGGCTGTGACCGGGGTAAGTATGACAAAAATGCAGCTGCACACTGGTCCGTCTGTCTGTAGCTCCTAGTTAGATCACGTTGCTCCTCTTCTTCTCTTCCAGTTCTTCGCCAGTATGCTTACATACCCTTTTGTCTTGGTGTCAAACCTCATGGCTGTCAATAACTGCGGGTGAGTTGGCAGCAGCTTATTAGCCGTTGTAAATCCTCCCAAGTGTTCGATCCATCGGGCTCATATTTCCTCTGTCCTGGCAGGCTTGCTGGAGGCCTGCCTCCCTATGCATCAGTATATCCCACCTGGGTGGACTGCTGGAGGCATCTAAGCAGAGAGGTAAAACCACCACACACCAAACTGTGTAGACGCTGTGTTCACTGGGTAAATGCTGATGTCACATTAGGCGCTACAGTGTCAGGACGCAGAGGCTTTACCAGTCTGTTTAACCATCACAGCATGTTGACATCTACCGTATGTCACAGCGTACAGTTACAGAATTAAAACGTGACAACAGTACATGTAATATATAAAGTAAGCAGCACATTTTTATTGAGATGCCAAAGAATTGAGAGCAAACATGTTTTGTTAGTTTAATTAGGAAAAGATATTTTTGCTTTGACTACAGCTATGAAAATAATAATAAAGATAACACCATACCCAAGTACGCGTCATCAGATTGGCACTTGTTAACATTGTCATTTGGCCCAAAATCTTGGTTAAATCTAAAGGTGCTTTACACCTAGACCGGTGTGTTTTTTTTTTTTTGGTTTGGTTCATTTGGGCTGGTATGAAAGTGACAATCGAAGGGTTTGTTGTTGTGTGAAAGGTTTCTCTTTGCTCTCTAGTGCCATCTGCTGGCTGTTTCTATGCCAACAAATAAGATGCATGGAAGTATTTGTGCAGCGACATTTGCAATGTTTGAAATGGACATTTCTATTTTCATTCATTAAGAGAGTATAAATGAGCCGTAACTCAGGATGCGCACCAACCAATTGTACAAGTGGACCGCACCAGAATGAGCTCAGAGATAGAGAAAGTGATGCAGACCACCCTCGGGATTTTTTCTTCTTGTTGTTCAGTGTCTACCTTGTTATTATTCATAACGTGCTGCAGTCTTGACTAATAATGCTCAAAATTAAATTAGGTGTCGTTTGTTCATGAGCTCTTTGACACTGGAGAAGATGATGATGCCTTGAGCATTAAAGGAATACTTCACCAACAAAGGGACCATTTGTTATTCAGCCAGTCATGCCACGTTACCTTTGTGAAGACACCTTTGTTTTTTTTGGCATGCCTCCATGGAAAACGGCCAATATGGATGATTTATTGATCGATTGGGGACCAAGTTTAACATCAGCAAACTTATACTAAAACATCTGTTTACAAACTCTCACACAACTCGTGCAGTATAATCCAAGTGTCTAGTTATCTAGTCATATTCTCAGTTCATCCCAAACATGCATTTTCACTAAAAAACAAACAAACTAGAATTTGGGTGCTCCTCTTGTGCTTTTTCTGTGCCAGCTTTCAAGAGCACAGCGGCAGGTTGCGTCTGAAGTTGCTAAGCAACCTTATCAAGCACAGTATCGTAGCCTATTGACCTGAAATCCTGAGTGCAGAGCTGATCTCCTAGGTGCTGTTTGTGTGTGTGTGTGTATGGCCCCTTACTTAAAGGTCAGTTTTAGTTAGTGGAAATGCATGTGTTTGGGAAGTACTGAGCATACGAAGGAGACTTGGATTATACTGCATGAGTTGTCTGTGAGTTTGTAAACTGATGTTTCGATGTTGTGTAGCTGTTGTTAAATATGGTCCCCAATCGATCAATAAATCAATATGTTCTGCATTTTCTGTAGAGATATGCAAGAAATTCAAAGTCTTTCACGAATTTAAAGGAAACACAGCATGAGTTGTTTTACAAATTGTCATTTTGAGGGTAAAGTTTTCTTTTAAGCATTTCCTTTTATTTAAAAGTTTCGATCTGAAGTAGGGCTGGGCGATTTAACGACTGTGTACGATTTGATATGTATACTGAAACACCAGCCACCACTAAACTCCTCTGTCTTGTCTTCATTCCAGGGCAACATGAGCAGAGGCAACAGTTTATTTTTCCGGAAGATCCCGGCAGGAAAGATGTACGCCATGGACCAGAAGAGATTTTTTTAAAGCCTCAAGAGAACTGAGCTGAACATAGTTGTGATAATAAAACAAAACAGAATCAACATTGCCTGATCTGGGGTCGTGGACAGTCGGCACTTAATCTTTTTTTCTTTTTTGTATGCACTTGTTTACTATGAGGGTTTTTTTCTTTGTCTTGACAACCTGCCATCATGTGAAATAAAAACACACTAATTTCCAGTTAATTTCCAGCAGGTCTTGTTTTATTAACAGAAATTTACAAATTCAGACTGCAGGGTCGCGAGAAAATGAGATGAGCAGAAATCTTTCTAAGACCCACCTGTACAAAATGTGACTGGAGGACGGCTCACGCTGTCCAACTCGTCTGTGTTATGACCAACGTCAAAGCCCTCCCCATGTTTTTTTTTTTTTTTTTTTTAATATAGATTATTGACAATGACTCCCCTTCATCCACGTGATGGGATTCGTTTGAAAACAGCACTTCAGTCTGCATGTGGTAATGTCTAATAATTCACGTTAGTGATCAAGTGGGACCTCTTGTCATGTGGTATTGTCTCGATGTGTTAATTATCATAAAGCTCACTGCTTGGCGGGCGTGTAATGCTAGTGAAGAGGAGGGAAAGGACTCAGAGGTGATGGATGTTCAGGAGCATGTATGGATGTACAGAGGCATGACGGCGAGCCTGAGCTGACCAGTGTCTCTTGGCACTCTGAGCAGCCGAATGCTTGTATCAACTCATTCTGACTGACCCAAATAAAAACAGCTTTTTTTGACCTTGTCTGTCTTGTAAAGGTGTTTGTGTAGAGTTTAGGTGAAATGGTCCGTGCGCTTAAAGGAAAAAGGATCCGGCACACAATCAAGGTAAGGCATCTGACAGTTAAAGGAGAGGGCTGGCACTGGTGGCACAATGTTTCTTATGGTCAACTAATCCCAAACCAACAATGACCATTTAAGGGATGAGCACGAGTACTTGATTTGGGTATCGGTATTTCTTCCACATAATCGCCGCCAATCCTCTTATATGTAAACACAATTATTTTTTGCAATTTAAAATGGCTTAAGTCTTATTTCATTTTAGAGCTGCGTACAGTGAATCGCTTCGTTCATCGCCTCCTTGTCCCGCGCCCACTTATGAGACACTAGGGGACTAGCCTACTGCTGCCTG
Organism: Chaetodon striatus; assembly: GCA_029783705.1. Classification (NCBI taxonomy): domain Eukaryota; kingdom Metazoa; phylum Chordata; class Actinopteri; order Chaetodontiformes; family Chaetodontidae; genus Chaetodon; species Chaetodon striatus. The sequence continues at coordinate 337,069 of JAPZEB010000001.1, forward strand.
AGTGCAAGCGCCGTCCCGGGAAAGTTGGTAGGTCCACTCGTACATGCTCACGCAGTGACAGGGCAAACCGTCACCATCACACGGCTAATGTTACCTAACAGATACTGACAGGTTTAGCCACAGAGTGGAGCTGCTTCAGTGCTGCTGGCCTAACGGTAGAAAGACGCAATACTTGACAGTGGCGCTACAGAACCAGAGAAAATAGAAAAACAACAGTTGTGCTCAAGAGGGAGAAAACCTACAACTACCAGAATGCACTGCGCCACACCAGACCAATAAACACTCTCACTGACAGGTAACGTAATGCGAACACGTCCGTTTGAAACAATGGCGGCTAGCTGGCAAGAAACGACCTCGTAACACAGTTTAACAATAAATTAAAACATGAACATGTTCGAGCATCGCTGCCTAGTTTTACCACTTGATCTCAGTTTTTTTGGCCTTTGTTTCAACAATGCAGGAAACAGTGTGGTGCCCACTTCCTGTTCACAAACTCTTAATATTACAGTTAAACACGGCACTAAAATAAGTTCCTAAAAACACTGTCGGCAAGAAATAGGCAGTATGAGTAACATGAGCTTGATATGTATTAAATTACACACATTATTATGAAACAAAGCTGAATGAATATTGGCAAAAAAATCCCTTTAATGCAAGTATTCCAACAAGGAAATGACTTTAAACACCCGTCCCTAAAACGCATCTTTCAACAAGTATCGTGTGTCTTGAAGCCTGATTTGTCTTTTTCCTCGTATTCCTTCATCACCATGAACAGACAAACTGTAGTTTCACTGGACACAATCCAGCAAACACTGTCCAGCTACTGCAAATACTCACTAGGGCACCAAATGTGCATCAATCCACCACTGAAAATAATCCCCAACAAATTCACAGTTTCCTCCTGTTTGTTTGATTAGAAACTACAGTGACCAGCTGTTTTGTAAAAATCAAACTATATTTGTGAGTTATTTTTAAGATTTACAGTTGGCTGAAGCTGAAAGACTACCACACTGCTGGTTTTAGTCTTTTCATTGGATTTGTTGACACAAAAGGTCTAGAATAAAACTTATCCTCATCTGACAGGGTACAAAAGCCAAAGTCACAGTTTACACAAGTAAAGCAACAGTTGCACAACACCTGTTCAATCCAGAGCCAGCAAATACAACCTGTCAAATGTTTCAAATGTACCTATTTAAAACATGAAAAACAAAGTGACAGGACAATTTTTTGCAGTGTCACAGAGTTAATGCCATCGAGGGGTTTAGCGCACCAATACCCAAATATTACAAACTGGAATCTACACAACTTAATACATCCTGGGAGGACGTTAATCTTCAGTGTCAGACCACCTCTGTGGTCTAGTCTACCCAGAACAGTATTAATTGCTTCTGGTACTATTCATGTGAGACTAAAACGTATCTTAAACTGTGTTCAATATTTCAGCACTGGACTCTGCAGTTAAAAGCATCCGACAGCAGCAACATCCAACTGCTCGTCATTTACAGTGACGTAAACATGTCATTAAAGGAACAGTGTTAGTAGTGAAGAACTCTTTCAGGTAAGAAGTGTTCAGATATGTGTGGAGGACACGCTGCAGTGAGTGACCCAGCGATCTGATATTTAATCAAGAGGCAGTGTGTGTGTGCATGGAAGCAACAGACACACACAGATTTGTTAAGTGCTTTGTAGAAAGCCAAATAATCAGTGTTTAACCACTGCTGCTGCTGCACGCTCTTCCCTCTGTTTAGGTGTATTGTACAGAAGCCCTTGATGCAAACATCACTCAACAGGAGAAGAGTCCTTGAGGAAAACAAAAGGCAGCATTTGCTTCCACAAAGCGTTGATCAGTCAGTGTGTCCTGCACTATGTGTTGGTGGCCGAGCTCCCTGTGTCCTCTGCAGGTTTGTTAGCGCTGTGTTTAGTGCTGATGTGTTGTGTCATTTCCTTACGGTTGGTCACTATGTGTCCACACTGCACGCATGTGTAGCGCCCTCTGGTGTGCTCCCAAAGGACACGTCTGTTGCAGGTCAAACCTGAGGGACGAGAGGACAAATTAATGTTTGAACAAAGGACCTGCGTACACCAAATTCAAAATATGATGACATCAAGCTTGCACTGGCTCACACTCTCTAATATAGAGGTAGACATATTGGCTGCGCTGGCCGCCTGCTCCCAACACCCTGATAAACACTCTGCTTGTATGTTCAATTTTTTTTTTTTTTTAGAAATTCTGAATTTTATATTTTAGAAAACAGTCTGGAAACACAGATATTTTTATGAAACTCTTTTTTCCAAACTTATCCAGATCTGGAAATTGCTAAAATCAAATTCCATGCTTTTCCACACTGTGTAGGAACTCTGTGCTGCCTGTGGTGTTAACGAAGCATCAAAAAACTACACACTGTCACACAGCTGCCTATAAGGAGGAGGAGCCTGAGTCTTTTCTTATCCAAAGTGAGGGTCTAAAGATTCAGGGTGTCGTATGCTTTACAGTTAAGGGAATCTGTGACATTGGGCTACATAAATATAACTGAGTTGAGCGTCTGCAGCGTCTTGTAGCCTAAATGATAATTTAGCACCTTTAATAGCTTCGTCATGTGAAGCCACATCAGTCAGGTTACAGCTGTGAGCTCTAGTGTGAGGAGAGGCTTACCTTGACTCTTCTTCCACACAGCGGTGGACGCAGGTGGAGAGCGAGGAGGTGGTGCTGGAGCAGAGTGGACAGGCTCAGACTTGGTCTGTGTCAGGTGCTGCTGAATCTGGTTATCAGGGGGGTCAGGAGCCGCTGCTGGGCCATCCGGGTTGGAAGATAAAGAGAGATCAGGGGCTTCGGCTTTGGCCTGAGGCAGGGGAGCTACCTCTGTGAGCTGCGGAGGACCAAGCTGTTGAGGGGAGAACTCTGTTTTAGGCAGGAAGGGGGGGCCGAGGACAGGGGGGGCAGCAGAGTCCAGCTGAAGAGCAGCAGCGGGGAGGGAGCCATCTGGGTTTGGGATCTGAGAGGGTGGTTGCTGGGGTGTAGACATTGAGTCCAGCAGTGGGGGCTTCTGGTCGACGTCCATGGGGGTCACACTTGGGTTTGTGGCAGCAGCGGGAGGAGGGGCCGCCGGTTCAGCCGGCTTTGCTTTGCCTCGCGGCACTTTGGAGCAGGTGTGCAGGTGAGTCAGGAGGCCACGGTAGGAGCGCAGCTTTGTGCGACAGCTCTCACACCTTCATAGAAAGAGGTAACGACACATTACTCCTAATATTTTCACGACTGAATACACAGAAGGAAACATTTTGACAAATGACGATACAGTTAAATGAAATAACTCACAAGA
>JAPZEB010000001.1:362797-381149 GCA_029783705.1 Chaetodon striatus
CGTCACACGTCTATGACCTGCTGCCTCTTCCTCTAAATTTTGCTAAACTTCAACAGCGGTGGCCGCCTGGAGTCTCTCTACTGAGGATGACTATGGATTCAAAATTCTAAAAAAGGAAAAGTCTTGGAGGAAAATAGAGGATTTAATAGTGTGTGGACACATTCATTTGCTTTCACCACCAACACTGCAAAGTTAAAGTGCTAAATAATTATAAATAGCCCTCTGGAAAGCAGTCTCCTTGTAGTAAATCATATTAATGGATTCTCATTGAGATATATTCATACTGTTGATGGGCTAATTTAGACTTACTAGGCTATTACCTTTATTCAAATGTGTTTTGTGGCTTTTTCTTTTTTTTTTTTGGACAATAATGGCTCTTTTAATCGAAAGAGTTGCCGACCCCTGACCTAGTCTTTGCAGATTTATGAGCCTCATCAGCCTCAGACTCATCAGCCACCACCACCACCACCAGTGTCTGGACATGGGGGGATTTATCTTGCTGCTGCTCAGATGTCCCTTGATCATAAAATATCTCCCTCTGGTGTACAAGCGCCAAAGACGTCTGCCAAATCCACTCATAAACCATATTAAAAATGATCTTCACTTCATTCTTCTCTCTCTCCTGATTGAAATACTCGATTTGGTTTAGGCGAGGGTCAGTGCCTATATGGAGCGTACAGGAGGCGAAAGGCTGCAGAAATTGCAGTGTTTCATTTACAAAGCTTGATTGAAATTTGGTCATAAACAAACAAGCCTCTTGCAGTTTCTTAAATTCGTCAGACGATGTCAGAAGTTTCCAAATCTCATTGTCTCTCCAGCTATACAATTTCACTGGCATCTTCTTTTTCTTCTTATTCACCCAAAAGTTGTTTTCTACTGCTCTTAATGAGGGCTTGGGGTTGTCTAAACATCTTCTATATCAGTGCCAACAGATTGAGTCCCAGTACCAACACCAAAACAATGACTTTTCACAAACATTGCTTGAGTAAATATATGTGTAAATATATGCCAAAGAATGTGACCAAGCATTTAAAGTCAACTTTTAATATTTGCCACTCACATATATGATTATCCTTCGTGGAAATATTTTGTTCACATCTCACATTTATAGGTATTAAAGTTTGAAATTCACCCTAACTTTAAATCCAAACAAACAGATCTTGGTGAGTGTTTCATCATCTCAGTGACTGGAAACAGCGCTGTAACTGTGTGGGAGCAGCAGTGGTGTAAAGGTTAGAGAAGCTTGTGGTTTGTAACTAGAGGGCTCAGACCTCAGACCGGGTACTGAAATGTGTCTCATTATAAAGTGCCGAGGTGCCCCTCCAGCTGCTCTGGTGGAAATGCAAACAGATAAGACTGTGGCAGGTTACCCCTGGTATTAACCGAGGGTCTACCACAGCATGTGTGCTCATTAAACATACCCCAGATAGATAATTATTTCAAACTGTTCACTCGGTTTCTTAGAGCCAGTGCACAAAAATAAAAGCTGACCTCAATGAGGAAGTGACACTAACTCACAGCAGCCCACAGCCTTATTGAAACTGTGCTCAAGAGTTGACTGCATATAGCAAAGATATTTTCCTATGTCCACAGACTCATCATCGCCCTTCTGAATTGGTAGAGATGACGTATTAGCAAATAGTTGCATTTTTACACATCCAGCAGACATGAGCATTTATTTAAAGTCATGTTTGTCTCCACCTGATTAATTTAAATCCAACATTCACTCTCTTTTAGCTCTGTTTTGGTCTCCACCGACTAAAAACAAGAATAATGACACTGATACGACTGAATTAAAACAGTTACACACTCTGCAGAGCAGAGGGGAGACTGCAGAGTCAGGTGATAATTCTCATGGGTTTATAAATATGAGCCACTTCTTTCACATCACACGTTTTAGTTTTATCTGCTGTTAATTAGGGACGTGACAAAATACAATTTATCACGGATCGCAATAAAAAACAAACACAATAATTTAATTTTGAGAATTTTTCATAATCAGGATAATCATGAATATCCTCATCATTGGGAATATCAATTTCAGTGTTGGTGTGAACAGCACAAACATGTGAGCCTCCTGCAGTTAACCCCGAGGGGAGCTCTTTCCTGCAGCACAGAGCAGGTGAATATTAAAATATTTTCATGGTGAGGACACTTATTATATCAAACATACAATGAACTTTACCAGCCCACTTTAAAACACTGGACACAAATTATTGTACTGAGTAACTGTTGGAGCTTTTTGACTTCATCAACTATGAAATGCCGCAACTGCTGTCAGGCTGTCAGAGGTACACCAGGCTCTCCTTCACCTGACGATGAAGCTGCCAGGTGCACAGTGTCTCTCATCTGATGCTAACTATACTACAGTGTGCACTTCATCTGTAATGTAGCCTGTTCCTCCTGTCAATCACTGTCTTTACATTGAGGTAGGCCTGTTTTATCCTTGTGGACCTCCCTGTTGCCTTCTAAATCTTTCTGACTGGCTCTGACATCTATAACAAAGAAAACTTTTAAAATTTATTTTATTTTACACCAATATTGGCTGTAAAAATGCATCGTATCATGACGTGCATCCTGTGTAATTTTACACTTTTAAAAGATAAAACCCTTTTTTTAAATTCTTATCATGATTTAAAAGAACATTTAAAGATATTTTTTAGAAAAGCTGACATAAAATCAGGCATGTTTATCTAGAAAACCAATAAATACACAGCAGACAGTTCATCACACAATGCTGCTGTTTTTTATTTAATTTATCCTTTATTTATGCCTGGGGAACTTATGATGCATGATTACCTTATGTTTAAGATTTCGCTAAAAAGGATGTTCACTAAGAGGAGATGTTCGTCCTGTCTGTGATGCAATAAAAATACCTTAACATTTCAATTAAAAGCCGTGTCCCTTTAACTAGCCTGGTTTGGCTACACATGACAATAGATGCCTGTCTCAGTTAGACGCCTGTCCCAAATATAGGCCTGTTGATTTCAGTAATTTAAGTAAATAATAACCCGGGCTATAAATTTAAGTTTTACAGTATTTGTTTTTTCACAAAATGTAAGGTAAAGTGATTCCAGTATACTTTGTTTGCTGAGTTTTAAGCATATGTTGATGATTACTGGAATAAAATCAATCATTATTTATTTATTTACTTATTTTTTAATTATTGGCCATGATAATCAATAGATGAAATGTTCATATGTCTCATGCCTGTAACATATTAATTAGAGCAGCTTTAAAGAAGTAAAATGTAGTGTGTTTACTTACTTTTCTGTCAGGAATAGTTTTCTAATTAAACAAGTTATTAAAACAATTACATCTTTCGTTCACCTGTACAGGCATCTTTGCGACTCTTCATTGAGAGACCATGGTGAGAGTTAAATGGCCTTCTTGGAAAGAAGTAGCCACCACGCTGGGGAAAGAAAAGGCTTTTCGCCGCTGAGAGATAGCTACAGCACAGTGTCACATCTTTTTATTTTGTTGTTTGTGCGATGCTATTTTTATGTTGTGATTTTATCAAGACATTGTGCGCTTTTTTAAAATTTATTTATATTCTCCTGCTTTATTTGTTCTCTGTTTAATTTCATCTCTTAATGAAGTGCTTTGGTTTTGGATTTTTACATGTGCTCTATAAATATATCTGACCTGACACGTTCAGTCGAAAGTGAGTTATCTCTTCACATCAATCTTGTTAAACCATGACTTCATTTCACAACTTCTGTTTTCAAGTATCAGATAATGAACACATCCTGTCACCGTGTGTGTCAGAGTTCAAGTGCATCTCTGAATCTGTGAAGAGGTGTGTTAAAGCTAAAACAGGGTTTTGAGTTGCTCTTCAACCCAAGATGGTACAAACTGTTTTAAACTTACTACAGGGTGAGACAGACACGGTTAAGTACATTTTACCTCTGTTTATTGTTCTGCATTTGTTGTTTGTACATGTAGCCCTACGCTGTTGTCATTCACATGTTTTTCTTGTTCACTTTCACTTCCCTCATTCCATATGTCACAGTTTGTATATCTAATCTGCATTTGAAGTTCCTACTTTGCGCTTGTACACCCAGACAGATACTTTTAGTTTAATACTGTTAATGTTCAGAGGTAGAAATAATTTGGGATTTTGCACTTGGATGAGAACTTGATGCATATTATACAAATTACAGATTAAATGAAAAGTGTAATGCAAATAAAAGTGGATCTTTTATGCTCATTTCAGGTTTATACTTGTATTTAAGGTTTCTACTAGAACATGTTGACCTGCTTTAATGAAGAAAAACACTTCACTCTTGAATCTTGAATTTTTCCACATGCTGTCTGTGCTGGGACACCTGTATTAACCCTCCATCTAAAAATGCTCCGTTCAGGCCGTCTCTTTAAGCTCCCTCCTGAAATAGCTCAGTCTGCTCTGACTGGTCAGCATATCTGAATCTATTGTATCTCGGTGTCTCTGCATCGTCATAGCGGCTGGAGAAAGACTGTTACGGAAAATAGTGAAACTTTCTACTGTAAAAAAATCACCAATACAATTTTTAAATCAAATGGACATGTTCAAGTGGGAATATAATCCGAAATGGGGGAGAAATGATCAACATCAGCAGCCAAGATTACATGTTTCCTTGACGTTAGCTTGTAGCTACATGTAGCAGTGTAGGCGACATAATTTAAAGACCTGCAGTAGCGTCTTCAGACAACCATACAAAGAAATCCATCACAAACTGACATCAGCTCGTCTTAAAAGTAGAATAAATACTATTCAGAATGGTCTAAAGACGTAGGTTTTTTGCTCAGAGGAATTACTTTTAATTTTTTGAAACTGTTATACGTATATATAAATGACAGAAAAAAAGGGAAAATATAATCTTTCCCCTCAGAGGTGGCCCTTGCACATTTGGTGCCCTAGGCAAGCCTCCCCCTGGCTCATAGATTACATTAAACACATTATGTGAACGCAATGATTTCCTGTCACCAAAGACTAATTTTTACTGACTAGAGCATGAACGCTTTACAATGTAAATCAATGCAGCCTCCGTTAGCTGTTCGTTGCTGGCTGGCTGTTTGGAGGTAACGATAACGAGCTTTCCTCCTGCTGAGTTCATGTTCTGTCTCTCCACATCCTCTCCTCTCAACAGTGAGAGGTTGCTCTCTCTGTTAAGTAGCTGTCTGTTATTCACTCACTCTAACAGCACTTCAAAATAAAAGCTCTGTGCCGGAAATTCACCGTAGTTCGAAATAAAGTGCTTTTTTTTTTTACAAACAAAAATTTGCGAGTAACTTGTGGTCCATTCAGAATGGACACACGACCCACGTTTGGACCACGACCCACCAGTTGAGAAACTCTGGCCTATGCCACGAGCCAGCACTGCTTCCCCTTTAAATTTCTCAATATCTTTTGCCCAAGAATTGATTATTGATCATTTAGACATGGATCAATCAGATTTTGTGTCACAATGACAAGACGTTTCTCACTTATACGCTTCAGGTAAACTGCTCGAAGAATAACCATGACTGTAAGTATTAAAAAAGGGAAGGAAATTCCTCCCAAAATTCAAAGATGTACTTTAATCACAGCTCTCACACACTCTCATCCTCTTTCTGTAAAAAAACATATCTTTTAAACCTCACATATGGAGCTACTGTATGTGATCAATCACACCAATTATATTAAAATACTGCCTTGTTTCATGAACACAAAGTTTCAGCAGGAGCATCTCTCCCCGCTCACCTTGTTTCCAAGCTTGGGTGATCGAATCAGAATCAGTCTGTGCTTCTTCTTGAAGGGGCTCTTTAGTTCATGACAGCGATCGTAGTTTTCCAGGTCGAGCCTCTCTAAGCAGTTCTGCAGGTCCTGAAACAAAAGATGACAAGTTGATTATCTGCAAATGTGTTTTTCAAATGAAAGGATGAAGCTGATTATTCTAGCTTTTTATTAACATCAACAAATCCTTCAATCCTGCTGTACTATCTCTGTACCCAGATATATCTGATGTCTGATTTTGCTGTTTATTCTGAACTCTTTTGTGTCTGTGATATCCAGAAAACAGGACTGAATGTAACACTTCAACAGTTTATATGATTCTGTACAGCAAAATGGTGCAAATTACTGAGCGCGGCGTATGAGTGGGAGGACACAGCTGACAGAAATGGTGACACACCTCATTTTCATACACCACAATCTCCGTCTTCTCCACATGGATGTAGCGGTCCTTGTAGGACGCTAACAGTCTGCCATAGGCCTTCTTCATCCAGCCAGCCTTACCCAGGAACTTTGGCTCTTTACTCTGGGCTGGGTCCTCTTTCGCACCCTGCAATGACAGAGGAAGGAAATCACACTCAAAACACACACCAGTGTACTCGCAGAGGTCAGACTGTTGTTATCACTTTCAGTTTGTCACGATACTAACTGGTATTACACAACGTTTCTGTACTAGAAGAAGACTGATGTATTTCTTTGATAGTTAACTACACCAGCATACAGACACATTTATCTCTTCCAGACGTATGGTCATCACACAGGAGCTGCACAGAGCAGTGCTGTTTACAGTTTACACTGGTAGCACACAGACATAAGTTATCAGTAGCCTGAATGAAAGTCAGTGTGATCAAACTGCTGCTTCTCCTGAAAGTAGACACACTTTAACAGAACAGTCGTGTGCATTAATGTACATTCATTTGTGTCAACCAATGAAGATGCCATCTGTGTGTGTGCTGGATGAACTGAACCTGTCAGAAATCATCCTCAGGCCCCTTTTTAGTTATATTGACCCCCCCTAAATGTATTGAGGGATATGCATCATCTAATTAGTGGACGTCCACTAACTGGAAGATCAGCAGTTTGATCCCTGGCTCCTCCAGTCCGCATGTTAAAGTATCCTTGATCAAGATCCTCAGCCCCAAATTGTTTCTGATAGCTGCTCCATCGGTGTGTGGGTGTACTGAAAACTGAGAAGCAGGTAGCATCTTATGTGGTAGCCTCGGCCACAAGTGTGTGAATATGTGTGTGAATGGGTGAATGTTACTAATAGTGTAAAAAGCGCTTTAAATGGTTGGAAGACTAGAAAGGTGCTATACAAGTGCAAATCCATCTAAGCACAATATAAACAAACACGGCCAGCTAAGGTTGCCCATTTTATGCATAACAGGTCTTACACAGAAAACAATGGGTGTTTTCAGCCATCAGTGTGTTGGTTTATGTTCGTCGTAGTGTCCCCGGCACAAGGTTTGCACGCCAGAAAATGCTGTAACCACCCCTCTGACATCGAGTGTAAAGGCTCCAAGAGTTGCTGCAGCACTTTGTTGTGCACCTCTGAATTTCTGTAACTAGGCACCCACTGTGTGTGCTGCACTTTTTAGTTTATCAGGAGACAGGCCAAGAAGGTTCACCTGTACAGACATCTTCGCCACTCTTCATTGAGAGACCATGGTGACAGTTAAATGGCCTTCTTGGAAAGAAGTAGCCACCACGCTGGGGAAAAGAAAAGGCTTTTTGCCGCAGGATGTGGAAGAACATGAGAGATCGCTACAGCACAATAGTATCACGATATTTTGTGGGGCAATATTGTCTCGATATGTGGACGCCAAGTATGGAATATTTTATTAAACAAACGATTATTATTGCAAATACAAATTAAAACTTTGGTAGCCTCGTAGAATAATAAAACCAATTGCTTTTTCAGTCCACTAGATATATTTTGCTGCAATACAAATGACTGAAGTGACCTGTTTTATATAATTATGGAAGTTGCAGTTAGAAAAAAAAACACTCTGCATAGTGCAAAATGTTTAAAGTCACAAAAATATTGTATTGTGACTTATGTATTGTGATAATATCGTATCGTGGGGTCTCTGGTGATTCCCACCCCTAAGCGACAGTAATAATTATTGAACATAAATGCAGTGTTCAACAGTACATCCGTGTTTACTGCTGTTGCCAGGCAGCCTACTTTTCTGGTAATGTTGTTCCAGTAACACTCGTTGACTTCTTGATCATCCACAAAATATTTTGTTTGCGCATTTCCTGGCATTTCAAAGCATACTTCAACAAGTTGAGCATAAAATCCTCTGTGCACACGCTCCATCTATGGAAGCCTGTGCAAGTACAAACAAAGCTTTATGCCGACAGTAGTGACTGGTGTAACATTATTTGTTTGTTGCAGGACACAAATCGTCTTACAGGAGAGTGAATAAGTACATGTGTGACACAGTACTCTTACATACCTACTGGTAAGACTGCTTCTAATATGCAAAAACTTCTTCCTGTTTTGATATTAACAATAATTCATTCATATTCGTGTGTTAAAGTGATTTCCATTAAAGAATTAGCTAAATATTTACATTAAATCACATCTGCTCGAGGATATCTGGTCTGAGGCAGTGTGACCATCATTTCATAACTCCAAGCAGAGGTTGCTTTGTATTTACACAGTGCTGCCTCTCCCAGTTCTATAATGTAAGACATAGTGATGTAAGTCTCAGAAGAAATACAGCTGTGTGATCACTTTACGCTCAGAGGGAGTTGAAACAGTGAGAGCAAGTGAGAAATTCTTACATTCTGCTTATGGTGTGTTGTTATTACAAAAATAGTTTGGCGTTAGAGAACTCAGGCTGACGCCTGTAAGGAGCAGCAGCTCTCACTTCTTATGAGGCTTTTTCATTTCTGCCCTCTTCTTTAGAGGAACACCTCTGATACATCTCACCACAGACTGTAACACCTCCGGACAGTCACTAATCCGTGCTCTGCTCTGCACATTAGCTGCATGTTCAGTCCCATCACTGTTTGTCCACAGATCAGTGATAGCACATCACTTGTGTTTGTAGAGCAGCCAAAAAGGGTGGTGCATCAGGGCACAAAATGAAGAGCATGACAGCAGCAGCGGCTGCTTGGCAACACAAAACACACTCACTAGTCTGATTAATAATGAAACTGTGACCAAAATAAAACGGAAGTGAAACTCTCTACATCCACAGTGAAAATGGCACAGAACGCTTCTGTGTTCACCCAGTTCACACCACACACAACAATGCCAGTGTGTTTTGGGAATTAAGGACGATGCAAATAACACCTAAAAAAAACTTAATAGTGACAAACGATTTAAATTTTACCATTAAAAAAAAAACAAAAAACTTCTCAATCACTTCTCAAGTGGGCTCCAAACACCAATTTGAAGTTTGCCAAAATATGGCTAAATACAAATCTTATATTTTAATCTAGCACAATCAACTATTTATGTGAGCAACCGATGTAAGCTAATGTGTTTGAGGGCGACAACATGCCACGATGACTTTAACTAAATATGCATCACACACATAGGCTTCTGTGGTTGCAGGCACTGAGTGTGACAAGCTAACTGAAGGTCTAGCAAAAGTTCAGTCAGGAAGACAATACCATTCATGCTCAGGCTGTAAGTTCTATTTCTCACCCTCATTCACTACCACGAGGTGTCATTGTCTGGATCTGTCAACTGAGTCATCAGCTGTTCCTCAGCTTATTGACAATCAACCAATAGCACAGAGACACACCCTCTCTGTCAGCCTATCATCGTACTGCTCCTCATACATTTGCAGCTTTTTTTGCCTTCATTCGATAGGACAGATTTAGCGCGAAAGAGGGAGACAAAGTGGGGATGACGTGCAGCAAAGGACTGTGGGTTGGAATTGAACCCTCAGCCGCTGAGGCAAGGACACAGCCTTCGTACATGGGGCCCCTGCTCTACCACTACCAATTGAGCTAGTGGGCGCCCCACTGCTCCTCATTTTAAACATGGTTCTTTCTCTGCCATAGTCCTTTCTTGCTGCAGTCATGCACACCCTCCACCTCCCCATCACCACCTAGTCTTTATGGATTCATCAGCCTCATCCCTCTCAGCAGCATCCTCAGAGTCATCAGCCAGCACCAGTGTCTGGACTCCATGGGAGGATTTATCTTGCTTAGATGTCCCTCGATCACACAATCTGTCCCTCTGGTGTCCAAGTGCCAAAGACATCTGTTAAATCTTTATCATCACAAATCAGCTGTTAATCTTTACATTCATATTCTGTATTAAATATTATCTTTACTTCACTCTCCTGTCTCTCCTGATTGAAATAGAAGCGATATATTTTGCCATATAATGCCATACTTTGGCTGATGCATGTATAGTAGAAATCATGGTTTAAGATGTTTCTATGGTCAATCTGATAATTTTTCCCAGGGGAATTTGTAATGTGTAAAGTGCTGCAGGAGTGAGTCCTAAAACCCGAAGATGAGTCAGTACTTTAGCGCTCCTGGTTCCCTCGTCTCAAAGTTAGTGGGTTTTTGGTTAGATACCTGAAATTAAGTCTGTGGTTAACACAAGCTTAAGAGACTTTCACGTTTTGTTCTACATAAAATACATAAGTAAATACCCCACTCTTAAATTTTGAAGCTTGTATGCGTCTTTGAAAAGACAGTTGCTAACAAGTTGCTAAATGAGACTACAGAGTGTCACCGTGCTGAACATGGCTTTATAGCATCACTGTGGTGGTGACGCTGAAGTCCTGCTAACCTTTATCCTTAACCTTTATTTAACCTTTAACCTTTAGATTATCTTGCCAAACAATACATAAGTATCATAAACCTTTGTGTGCTTATCTTATTTTCTGCAACAATCCAAATCCAATGGAAAGGCAACGTCATATTACTACAGCATGAATGCATTTTCACTGCACACCGAAGCTGTTGAGCTCCAACACCTTGGAATTATTTGCCTTGTGCTTTAGTTAAAGGTGCGTTCACAAATTTTCATAGTACGGTGGTTAGAGGTATATTTAAAAGAAAAAAATATGCTGTGTACACTAAAACATTTGTAAGTTGTCTTGTGGAATTTTTCTCAGAATAACTGTGTACTCTGTGCCATAAAATCGATCTGCTCTGCTGCTACTACAAGTTGGATTTTAAACTGCTGGCCCAGCAAGAGGTAACTTTTAAAGGCACTTTCCTGAGAGATATTTTGGCATCCGTAAGCTCCAGACTTTGTGGAATATGTACAGAATTCAACGACAGAAAAAAAAGTTTTGTCTCTTCCACTTTTGTTTGCTGTATCTTATTTTCTGCAATAATCCAAAATCCAATGGAAAAATCCCACTGGCTTTTTGTCGAGAGAACCAGGATGACCCTACTGTCTGTGTCAGGCTACCAACACACGTCATCCCGGCAGCGCTCTATTGTGACTGCTGCCAACCTCTATGAAATATAAACTTGCCTCTACATATATATATATATAGACGTGTGGAATAAGCATAAACCCAGATACACTCCTTTCTCATGGTGATTAACACAGAGACTGAAGTGCAGGTGTCTGCAAAATTCACAGCCTTTGTTTCTGTTGGAGGAACTGCCACAGGATATCTTTTTTTTCTTTTTGGGGATTAGGTGGGAGGTCATCTCACTGTTTTTCCACTTTCACTGTAGCTGCAAGTGCTTCTCCACTTGGTAAACAGCAGTGCAGCTGTGAAGAAAGGAACGCCAAGCGGGGAGGAGAGACGTGCCAGACGGAGCGCGAGAAGGGCAGAAATAAAAAGCTACTTTGTGAAACCACTTCAGAGTGATAGTGCAACTGGGATAAGTTCATCGCAAAAAGACAAAGCGGCGTCACTGTGCGGTTTAGAAAAGCCCCCTCTGGGCACAGTGTGGCCTTGGCATGCCTCTGACACGGGTGAACATGGAAAAAATTGACGGTGCTAGATAGAACACTTCAGTACAGCGTAACGCTCACCAAACTCTTGCAACAGAGCAGCAGTGAGAGGTTTCCATTACTCAGGGCTCAGCTGACTACCATAGCTCTGCACTGTGATATCATAATTTTGGACTAACACAGGAAGTCTGCTCTGCGCTGAAACATACACCTAACCAAAACTTCAACCCAAAACTGCCCACACAAGCTTGAGCGATCTATAAGCTGTCCTATCTGTGGTGCTGCGGTGAACACTTCACTGTCACCTACTGCTGTGCAGATGAAAATAATTTGCAGAGACAAGTGCTAATGCAGTTTTAAAATTACTATGTGCTAAAGCTAAGGTATCTCATGCGAGCTGGGTCTTAAAAAAGGAAGAGAAAACAGAGCGCAGGGTTTGGTGGAAGAGGCACACCTTAGCAGACATGTGTTTCTGATGAAGTTTTAGGTCAGGGAGCATCTGGCATTCATTGATTTTCACGCTGACCTGCCCAGCTTGAAGTCACCACAAGCCTCTCTGGAGCTCACACTTTACCCTCACTAACCTCGTACGATTCGAGCTGGGAGAAGACAGCGCGGGTGGAAAAATACACTGTTTTGCTGGTATAATTAAACAGTTATTAGTCAGTCCTACATAAAACACAAGTTACTGCCCAGTCAGTGATGTCACCGCTTCTGCCTGACAAGAGCTACACTAAAAAAAGGGCTGCTCTGATTCTGAGTTTCTGACTTACAAACTGTCAAAGATGCTCGACTCTATTGTGAGAGTAGACTTCCTGTTTTGTGCCGTTACTGCCAGTGTTGTCACAGCCAAATGTACGGCAATAAATGACAGGAGTGTTTCACACAGAGCTGCACAGTTGTCCACACCCAACCATCAGAAACAGACAGGCTTGGTTGTTGCTCAGTATTGCGTTGGGATTTAAGAAAGCCAAATCACACACACACAATGTATATATTCTGACATGATTTATACTGAAACTTTCCTGCTTGCTTCTATGTTTAAAGACAGTAACGCCTTTGTTCTGTATATCACACCACAGACCACAGATGGGCCCAAAAGCTCTTACTGCTAACAATGGGATAAAAGCACTGATGTAAATATAAGTGCTCTTTAGTTTACTGTCATATAACGTACTGTCTCTACCAGTATGGAAATCCTTTTAATAAGCCATTACGAAGACGCCCAAATGCCTCCTTTCACATACAGTGGAGACTGGATAAACTTTCTAACTAAATCCAACATAGTGCTGAAATCACTAAAAAACATACCAGACTACAAACATCCATCTTGACCTTCAGAGCTCAGTGGAAACAAAAATGTCAGTGTGTTACAGGGTTCATCTCATCTGATGGTGGTGCAAGAGTGGAGCCGTGTTACTCAGTTTTTTATAGATCAATCGGCGCGCAGAGAGGAAATCTATTTCTAAATCGCTGTCATGGCCATGTGTGAACGTTTAAGCACACATCACAATTAAGTCTTAAGACACAGCCTTTATTCTGAACTCCAATAAAATAAATAACCACATAATTACACAGTAAACTGCCTCATATCAGCAGTAAGAAATAATAGTCTCCATAAGGGATACAATTATTGATTATTTTCAATGTTGATTAATCTAATTTTTTTGAAAATAATTTTTGTAAATTGGCTGTATCACTAACTCCGGCTTGACGGTTGTGTTGATCACTGTTTTCTTATGCCCAACATGATGTCTTCAAATATCTTGTCAAAAGTCAGGTTTATGCAGGGGCGTTTCTAGGTGTTTCTAGGAGTTTCTAGCCCAGACGTTTGTCGAAGGGTCCAGGGGTTTCCCACAGCATTTTTTTGATAAACAAGCTGTATTTTGATGCTTTTTATAAACTCTGGCACCTTATTCACACTAAAAGTACAAAAAAAAAATCATAGTGTGAATAAACTTCTTCTTATTGTGTACTGGAAAATGGTTGGGTGCTACCTAGCACCCTATCTTACTCTTTGACATTTTCTAGATGATTAATAAATCAGTTAATTGAGAAACAAATAAGGAGAACAATCATCAGCTGCAGCCTCAATTGTGTGTAAATGGCAAAATCTTTGACTTTTGCTCTGTGTTACTTGTGCCCATGATTAAAGAAAAAAAAACAACAACTAATGAACTAAACAAATGCCCATCACAGTTTTCTGGAGCCCAACGTGATGTCTTCAAAGATCTTGTTTTGTCCAAGCAACGGTTCAAAACCCCCAGAGGTATTCACTTTACAACGATAAGAAAAGAGAAGAGAAGCAAATCCTCACATTGGAGACACTGGAGCCCAAAAATATTTGGCACTTTTCTTGACAAATGACTTTTATAACACCTTAGATACAATTAGATTAATCAATAATCAAAATTGCTTCCAGATTACTTTCTGTTGATCAGTTAGTCACTTAACTGACTTCTTGTTTCAGCTCTGTTTGCTATAGTTGCCCCAGGCTGAGGAGAAAAACATGCCCAGCATGTAAAGAAGCAACAGACAAGCAAAATGACTTCAACTCACCAAAAAAAGACTGACGAAGCAAAACCTGATCGTGACCATGACTCACTTTCTGTTTTATGCCTCAGGCATCAAATTCCTGCAGTCATAGTCAAACAAAGTGGAATATTTTAAGTGCTTTGTGCACTATATATAAGTTGTCTGGACACAGCTCTCAACATGGAGATGGCCAAGCTGTTGGCTAGAAGCTAACGATGCTAACTCCATAAACAGGTGCTGACAGAGCTAATGGTGGGGACCAGAGCGTGGGCGCTATGGTTCAGCAATGAGGCCATGCTGCTATCAGTGATAACCACCATATGAGCACATTGCAGAGTGGCAGCAATGAGCCAGCCAGTGTGATACACACATGCACTAACATGCACGTGCTGCCGAATCAGCTTTCCACAACAAACCACAGAGAAGCTCAAATTACAACACACTCAAAGGGAGCGTGACTTTATCGTCAGGACTCTATTACTCCAGTCCATATCAGTTGTTTGCTGCTTAAGAGTTGTCTTCATAAGCCACAAAATCCAAATAAAATGCTTCCTCTCGTATGGTGGAATTGACTGAAACTGATCAAACTCATGAAGCATAGTGTTGCTGTTTCATTCATACTCAACAATCACAGGCTCAAGTGTAGCTATCAGCTGACTTGTCATGTCCAGTCATATTCATGCAGGTGTACGGCGAGGTAACTATAGCCTGAGGTTTCTCACTGATCCTCTGCTGGACTCCACCACCCCAACCTCCACACTATGACATTATGTGCTGTATTTATCATATTGCTGATTTTACTACGGTTCAATTATTGTTAAGGTGGTATTAGTTCTCCCAGCAGAATTATTGGAGAACTCCTTAAAATAAGAGTTATTCTGCCAAAGTGACTGTGATTGATTGTGTCTTCTTCCCTGTCCAACAGGGAACACTGAAACACAGGAAGCTCACAGAATAAGTTATTTTTCCATCAGGTAGGTGTGGCGGACAGCTCTAAATAGTATGATACCCAAGAGCACGCTGCTATGAGAGGAAGATAGTCAGAGGTGTGGATCAGAGCTATAGCGAATTCATAATGCTTTGTAATTTCAGTTTGGACCAAAATATGGCACCAAACAGAGAAAGCTAGAGACCAACTTTTGATCAGATCAGTCCAGTTGTGATACAGTGATCTATGACTTAGAACAAATGTGGGTTGGGGCTCCCAATAGCTCAGGGGGTAGAGCGGGCATCCCACGTACGAAGGCCATGTCCCTGCTGCAGCGGCTGCAGGTTTGGTTTCAGCCAACGGCCCTTTGCTGCATGCCATCCTCTTTCTCCCCAACTTTGATGTTTCAACTGTCCTATCAAATAAAGGCAAAAAAGCCATGAAAACAAATACTCAGAACAGCCTCTGTGGTAATTCCTGCCACAGTAGGTGTCTCCCAAGTGGCAGCCTCTGGCCCTCAAAAATGAAGCCAACCCTGAAGTGCCCAAAACTGCAGTTCCTCTAATGGCCACTTGAGGCTGGCTCCAGAAGCAAGTCAATCCCCACAGACCTCCAGGTTAAAATGCTCAACTTTACAGCAGAAATAAACATGTTTACAGCCTGGTACAACAAACAGTTTTGGTCTCTACTGCCAATTTCTTCCTTTGTGACAACTGCAGGGGGGTGTATTTATATAACTCATCTGTTTACATTTTATCAAGGCTTAAAGTTGCGCATAATTAATGGCAGGTCGCTTTGAGTGACATTTCTCAGTCAGATCCACCACTCGACGCTCCACGGCTCCAGCCTCTCGCCCAAATATCGTAACTTCTGGCTCCAAAAACCCACAATGGCTACAGCTAAAATGCCGAATTTGAGGCTTCAAAACAGGAGTCCACAAACCAGTGGGTGATGTCATGGTAGCTACATCTATTAGTTTTACAGTCTATGGCAGGGATACTCAACATGCTTTGCCAAGGAACCACTTTTGCTAAAGTCAGGTGCATGCAGGGGCGTTTCTAGGATTTGAAGGCATTCAGGGCTTCGCTCAGACCGTCGTCGAGGGGTCCGGGGATTCTCCCCTGGCATTTTTAAATGCTTTTAATGAACTCTGGCAATATATTTACAGTAAAAGTGAGAAGCTCTGAGAAGATGTGATCGCAATTTTTATTACTTTTTGACATTTTGCAGATGATTAATAAATCAGCTAACTGAAAAACAAATTGGCAGATTAATCAGTGATGAGAAAAGTCATCAGTTGCAGCCTTGACTGTGTTGCAGCAACACAATCTTTATCTTTTGCTCTGTGTTACTGGTGCTCAGAATTCAAAGTTCAGTGATTAGATGCTTCTGACTGAGGTGCACTGTGAAGACATGGTTACACACACAGGCTTGTGTTGTTTGTGTCAAAGCTTCAAACACGGATTTCAGGCTCATCCCGGCTGTGGAAGTGCTCCAACTGTCAGTCACCTGACATTATGTAGAAAAAAAAAAAACAGGACTTTTACTTCCCACTTTGCAACTGTGTGAACAGGACACAGGTCCTGATGTTATGAAGAATAAAAAGTGAGAAATATGGAGAAGTTTCAAAAAAACGAACAACTGTATCACTTCACTATTTCTATTTACTCCTAAATTAACCCCTTGTGCGGTTAGGAGAGACGAGCAAAATGTTCTTGTGGAGAACATTTTGCTCGTCTCTCCATCTTTTGTCTCTGCGAGCACACAAATTCCAGAACATTCACATGCATTCACTATTGAGCACTTTCTTTCTCGTAAAAGCACTTTCCCAGAAAATTATCAGCGGCGCCCCAGTAAGACGATGTGCACACACACACATCCATTGTGCAGCGCAGGCCTGGATAGCAGGACGATGATGAGAGAGGGTTAATTGTTTTCTGCCTGACACATAATGTAGCGGTCTGTTTCCTCTTTGCTGAACGGGTCAGGCAGACACGTCACACTCTGCACTCTGGGTCAGTGGGATGGCGATAAAAGGATGACTCACAGAGCTGAGACAAATGATCATCATGGAAGGGCCACAGTGTTTCAGGGGTGAAAGATAAAGAAGATAAAGGGCAGAGTGTGAAGGAGAAGAGAACGGGAAATGACAAATAAAAAATAAAGACACAGATAAGAGCCAAGCAGCTGTCAGTGGGCAGCGGGCCAAGCAGTGGGTGTTCATACCAACAGTCTGTCCAGTCATAAACACCAAGCACTAGTTTCAGATCAGCTTAGATAGAAGAGAACAATGTCCAAACCACAACGGTTTCAAAACTATAAGGTCAAAATGAATTTCACTTGTTGTGAGGAGAAAATATAAACTACGGACCGCAGCTACTGAGCACATTTTTCTACTTTCCAAAGAGGTTAAAAAAGATGTTTGGACACGTTAATGTCACAGCGTCTCACACTACTGACGAGAGCACTTCATATTTCTTCAAATTTTCAAAAAATCTGCAAAGAAAATGCGAATGTATGTGCTTTTCCTTGTACTACTGTCTTAAGAGATCTTGCAGTGACCTATGCAAAAAGGGTTTGTCATGACTGTACGTCATCATTTATTTGCTGAATCTGTTTCCATTGCACTTAGTCACATTCACCTTTTATCAATACAGCAACTTTCTCACCTCCCCCAAGTGTAAAGCTGCAATATATTTTTAGATTTTTCCGAATTTTTGTTGTTTCCCCTGCGGGGTTTTATTATTTGCGCAAACTCAAAATGCAGCAATAAAGAGGTGGATGGAAACACACCCACTGTCTGCCAACAAAGTGCCTGTTCATGAGTTGGAATTGAAGCATTACTACAGCCTAGATGTTTACGTTCCTAACAATTACTGCACAAATGAAGTTACAGTTGTACCGACATCCTCAGTTGGAACCAACATTTCTTGAAGCCCGAAGAACACTACAGAATATCTAGCGATTACTGACACTGCAGAATAAATAAAACTTAAATATCATTACAATTTGGTCATTACAATTTCAACGAAATTACTTAGCATTCTCATTTCAGTTCGACTTTAAAGGGTACCTTTGGTATTTTTCAACCTATTGTCCTTTGTTTTGTGTCTCAGGGTGCTTTCAGACCTGGAGTTGTCTCCTTTGGTCTGAATCAGGGACTCATGTTGTTACAAAGTTGTATAATTGCCTAGAGTTGGTTCATGTTCTCACGGCAGCATTTACAAGCGGACCAGATCAA
>JAPZEB010000001.1:445344-460006 GCA_029783705.1 Chaetodon striatus
GGGGGGGACATTTGATTTGAAAATACTCCTCCTCCTGCAGCTCTCCCCTCTCTGTCTTAACCCCACCCACCATACGGCCTCAGACATATGCACATGCTTCATACAGTGACCCAGTGTTTCCCACACATTGATATATTTCATCTTATTTCTCTGTAGAGCTGCTTACAGCTCTTTCTCTCAACCCTGCTGTCTCCCTCTGTTTATCAAACCACAAATGACACAAGGACTAGCTGCTAGCCATCCCACGGTACCTCCGCCTTGCTTCCCATTGCTGTGAATGGCTGTCTTGGGAGGAGAGCAGGCAGCAGCTCAGGAGACGGACCTTCAGTCAGCAGCTGTAGTGGCTTCAATTCAGCCAGCACCAGATGTCACAGCAGGCTGGTGGCCAGCAATAGCGCCAGGTCTAACCTGTGTAACAGCAGCAACAGAAAGTTTGCTGATTCGGTGGGGAGTCAGGGCTGTCCAGTCCCCCTAAACTTGGGTTTGAGTCGGCTGGATTCAGGTTACTGAGACTGCTGGCTTGAAGTCCGTCTCCGAAGCTGCTGCCCGCTCTCCTCCTGGTGAGGTGGTCTGTAGTGATGGGGAGTGAGCTGGAGGACTCACTTTGATTTGACGCTCTAGCTAAAGTTTCCTGCAGAAAGATGAACTTGAAGCTGCAGCTGCAGGTTTTAAGATCCGGTTAGCAGAACGCAACATTTTCTCTTCATATCTGAAAGGCTTCGCTGATATTGACACGTTTGTTGTTTTTCGGGTTGCTTTGAAATGTAGACAGTTGCTGGAATAGCAGGTTTCTCTGCAGGATTCTCCTGCTTTGAATCAGGCTTTCACCATCTGAAGGGACGTGCCTGTGCATCTGTATTTGTAGAACAGCCAGTAGGAAGGCCCTCTCTCTGAAATGACCTGTGATTGGCCAAAGTCTCCTGTCACAGGCTACTTACTAAAGCCTAAAAACAGAGCCAAGAGGAGGTGCAGAAGTCTATTCTCTCAGACCACTTGAATTATGATATGCCTAAAGTTTATTATGGGATTTTTGCCCTATGATATCAAAATGAAACTGCCCACCTCAGCTTTAACAGGTGTGATTAAACTGTAAAATGTTGCTGCAGTAAACACAAAGTGATGCTCTGCTGTCAGGTCATTAACACAAACTGAGTGCGGGTCACTCTGTCACAGCGCTGTGTGCTCACTATTTTAACTGAGCTCAGTGGGGTGTTTCTGACAGCTGTCATTTCAGGAGCATCTGGATTCATAGCTGGTACCTATTAATCAAAAAGTGTGGATGTGTCTGTCCTGATCTGGAGCCTGTGGATCAGGAGACATTCTGGACAAATGAGAAGCACCTTTAAACAGCAGCCATGGGTTTAATGTCCATCTGCTCATCTCACTCAGTTTATTTCCAAAGATGTTGGACTATTCCTTTTAACCTGTCACCACTTTGTTTCTTGAAGTATTGATGTGTAACACCTTTGTGTCTGACTGTTAACCTCTGCCCTCCGTGTGTTGTGTGTGCTTCAGTTGGAAAGTCTGAACCAAAGTGAGTTAGCATCGCGGCTAACGCTCAACTGTCAGAACTCTTACGTGGAGCCGCACAAAATCAAAGACGTTGCTGTAACGATTATAGATGTAAGTGTTAAACCACCTCTCTCCATCACAGCGTCCATTCATCTATGTTCCTGCTACAGTAAGCTGAAAGACGTGTTTTCTCTGTGATCATGTTTAGGTGTTTGATCAGAGCGCTCTGTCACTGGAGGCAAAGGAGGAGATGTATAAACTGTATCCCAACGCCAGACGAGCCCATCTGAAAACAGGAGGAAACTTCCCGTACCTGTGCAGGAGTGCTGAGGTCAACCTCTACATACAGGTACGCTCTGGTTTATCGTTGAACAGGAAATGATGATGGCGCTGCTTCATCAGCTGCAGAGGGACACATGTTGATCCTCCAGCTGAACAAAACTGGGCTGTGTGTGCAGAACAAAGACAAATACTTTTGAAATTGGTGCTACATGATCAGCGAATAAGGACTGAGGCGTTCACTTTTGCTCAAGAGGTTAAAAACCACCAACTACCACACTGCACTGCACCGGACCAACAAATGCACTCGGTGGTGGGTAATGTGAGTTATTAATCTGAAAATCAATATGGCGGCCAGCTGGTAACAAATAATCTGGTTTTACAGTTAAATAGTAAGTTAAAATATGTTTCTGAAAACATCTTAGGAGATAAACAGGCAATGCAGTAACAGAATCTTGGATTTATTTGATCAGCACTGCTTAGTTTTACTGTATGATCAAAAATCAGTCTGAATTTGAGTGAGCGAGAAAGTGAGAGCGAGAGTGAGAGCGGGTACGGTGTCGATTCAGCACAGACGTATAAATCCCGCTGTAGGGTCATGAGTTCTCATATTTTCCATATGCTATGCCATGCACCACCACTACTTTTAAATGATACTGCATTTTTGAGATGGAGCAGTGTTCGTGTTATATGTTGGGAATGGTAATGGGAATTTTATTATGAGTTCTTGAAAAGTCATGGAAAAGTTCTGAAAATTTGTCCTTGAAAATGTGTAGGAACCGTGGACGTGTTACTGAGGTCCACAGTTTGAAAAGTGGTGACGGAGGTTTTGACAGTTTATAGCATCCGCCAGCACACGTCTCTAACAGGCTCAGACACTGGGAAGCCCACAACTGTCAGCTCACACACGAAGAACATCTCCCTGCAACAACAAGAGCAAAGTTCTGTTCTAGGGACAGAATATAACACAGTGCAGCCCGGTGCGGTGTCAGTGCTGGGAGCTGAGGTTAGAGCGGTCGATGCTGGTGGACCGTGCACCTGGAAAACTTCCCATAACTGCATTTTAAATGCAGCAACCTATCTGTCCTTCCTGTAGTGCAGTGTTGCTGACATGTGATGGTGCAGCAGCCGAACTGCACCTGTAAAACAGCCGACAGCTGCAGCAGGAGGAGACAGTAAAGAGGAGAGTGAGCTAGAGACAGAGAGTCGGTGTGTTGTGCCAGGTCTCGTCTCATTTGTTGTCTGATAAACAAGAATCTCATAAAATGAATCGCCACATCGCTGTTTTCCAAGTTACTGCAGCTGTTATCTGGTTGCCATGGTAATGGATTTCTTTTACTAACCACAACCCCATGCTTTGTTTGAGAAAGAACGTTAACCATTAAACAGGAAGTAACACTAGCCGGACAGAAAGAACAGCCAGTACAGAGAAACTGTACTGTAAGCAACATTGGTGTGTGAGAAGGAATGAAACAGTCCAGCAGGCTCTGGGATTTCCTCATGACTTAAGTCCTGAAGTCAAAACACAGATCAGACCATGGCGCCCCCCCCCTCCAAGCTCTACTCTCTTATCTTTTGTTTAACCACAAGACCTCTGAGCTGCATGAACAGCGCTGACAAGTGGAAATAGCTGATACCAGAAGATCTTAACATTACCATAAACACAGTGTTCGTGTAAACAAGATGTTGCATATGAATTCAATAGTATACTAAACCAGAGTTTGTACTATTATGTTTACATCATACAATTTCACTCTTACACTTGCTCATGATACTTCTCGTTTTGTGTTTTTATGCACAGATACACTTGCGTCAGTTCCACGGGACGAGATACGCTGCCATCAGTCCTGCCATGGTGAGCGCTGAGGAGCTGGAGGTGCAGGAGAGTCACCTGAGCAGTAACCAGGACTCTGACGACGACCAATGAGACAGCGTTTACCTGCCGGCTCCTCCCTCTCAACAACATTTCCAACAGTTTCTCTCACCCTTCATCATTTCACTGGACCTTCTCCAGATTTTTTATGGAGCTCAATCAGCGAGTCAACTCAGAATATTTTTATTTGACAGATGAAGCAATATTTTGATAATGAACTGTACATAACTGTTACTCAGCCGCTTTGCTTTAAGAACATATGACACCTTGCCTTATGTGGAATGACTCTGATAATTGTTGCACTCATAAACTGCCTGAACTGTTTGCCTCAAGTGTTCATTTCTGTGTGTAAAATACTAAATGGTGGTTAACACGGCCAGCGGTGAACTGGTTTCCTGTTAACAGAAAGATGAACACTGGTTATGGAGAGACTTCTATCTAAAAGTCTTTGTGTTATTCAAAAATGAGATTTTTTTTTCATTTGTTTTGGAATACAGTTACTTATTTTGACTTTCATTTGTTGTTCCGTTGTTATTTCCACTCGTGTCACAGTGTTTGTGGCTCTGCTCTTGTGTAAGAGCCACCATCATCTGCATGAATGAGTCCATCTGTTAAACTGCCAAAGCTTCAGCCACTAAAACACGTCTGTGTTTGTGACTGTATAAAACAGTGGTCGAGCCACCATGATGTCACCCGTTGGTTTGTGGACTCCCGTTTTGACCAAGCCCCCGGGAACAGCACCAGCTTTGAAGCCAGTTTTACATATAGTGGCCAAGCAGTGGAGCCAAAAGTGACCGTATTTGGACAAGAGGGTGAAGATAACCCTAACGCTAGCTGCTAGCATGGTTAGCACAGTTTATTTACAGCTTTGGCTAACTGTGATAATGACATTACTTATTTTCGCCAGCAAAAAGTGGACTTAATACCATAAAAACAAAATATATGTACTAAAAAAGCGGAATATCTGAGGGTCTTTAAGCACAGCCAAATGCTAAACAAGACTTCTTGCAGCATCAAAAACTTTACAATTAACTTTAATGAACTGAAAATTCTAACAACATAGATATTGCGACAGCTGAACAGCAATGTGTTTGCTCTATGGGCCCAACAGCATGGAAGATCTGGGTGATTTTACACTTTCACTTTTATGCACCACTGAGCAACTTCCATAGGAATAAACGGGGCCCTGTCTGAATGCTGCAAGCAGTCCTCTTTATACACCTGTGATTTTGAAGCCTTGAGTTTGGCATTTTGAACGTCGGCATTATGGATTTTTGGAGCCAAAAGTCACCCTATTGGACAAGAGGATGGAGATAACTTTAATGCTAGCTGCTAGCTTTGTTAAAGTGGTGCATTCAACACTTTTACAAACTTGCACTAGCAAAAAACTTCCTAGAGAAGGTCCTCTGGTTCAAATACACACTTATAAAGACTTTTTTTAAATGACCAAAACGTTAATTAACTTTCACGAACTGAAAATACACTGAAAACTTAAAGCCTTAATAACTTTGAAATGGATGGGTTATAAAAAAAAATTCACCCCCTGTACACATGTCACAGACAGGGAAATTAGCTACAGAGACTAAAATTATTTGTTGTACCAGGCTGTAAACATGTTGATGTCTGCTGCAAAGTTGGGCATTTTAACACGAGGGTCTGTGGGGACTGACTTGCTCCTGGAGTCAGCCTCAAGTGGCCATTAGAGAAACTGCAGTGCTTAATACTTCAGCATTGGCTTCGTTTTCAGACCTGGAGGTTGCCACTGGGTTTGCAGGCTGAAAATCGAACATCCAAGTCTCACAGCTTTTGTGACATCAACCTTTAGAAAACTACAGGACGTTTGGACAAGTATAAACTACTAATGTGGCCTCAGGGTTCATTTATAGCTCCAAATGTTCCTGCAGCTCTAACAGATCCCTTTTCTTTCTCTGCCTCTGAACACATGAATAAATGAAAATTAAGCACTGTGCCTTTTTATAAGAGATCACATACACATTCTCCAACCTGAGACATTTTCTTTTCATTTTTTGTAAGTAACTCTAGCAGCTGAATGTTGAAATCTACTAATGTCACATACAACTGTAGGAGTCACTTAGACTGGGGACATGTCCAGAACACTTTTTGAAATGGCTGATTTTGTCTCCATCACTTTTCTAAAATCAGAATTTGTTACAAAATGTTCTGAAACATAGCTTACATCATGAGAACATTTTGAGAGGGTTTATTTGCACTTAAAGAAAGCAGACAATGTAAATACAGAAAAAAACAAATGTGCATTGTCCAAAAAAGTAATGTAAGCTTAGAAAATCACCCCCCTAGCAATACTGATGCTAAAATGACCCAAAATGTGCACCTATTGCTAACTTGTCCCAGTTTTCCATTCTCTATTCTGAACATGACAACACATCTGACTTTTTAAAGAACAGGGGTTTATGAATTAATTAAAGTGAATTAATATTTCAGACAGATATAGCTCCTGCATGCACATCTAAACAGTTAACTTCCCCAAATAAAAGAGGACTGAAGAGTAAATCTTATCGATCTGTGTTGACTCAGTTGAGAAAAGGTTACATAAGAAAAGCTGATCTGCATGAGAGTATCTGAAAGCAATAAAGCATTGTGTCATTATATTTCATATTTTGAATCATCAACTTGTGACTTGATTCTGTGTTTGTCTAATATAAAGAACTTCCACCAGCATTGATGTATAAAAACTCACCTGAAGGCAGGAAATTAAGTGTTTGTGTTCAGTATTTAAGACTCACTGAGTGATTCACAGCTCATGTGGTCGGGGTCAGGTTCAGGTTTCAACACACGCCTTATAAATCGTTTATCATACTGCACCACCACATAAAGAGGTTCCAACAGACACTTTTTAATCTGTGAGAAATTCATTATATTTACAATTTCTACAAGTAGCAGTTTAAACTAAAGGCTCATTTGTATCATCAGTCTAAATATATAAAACCTCAGTCTGTTTTCACTGTGCTTCTGTCAGCCTCAAGACTCCCCTCAACCATAAAATACAACCAACACCTTTAAAAACAGAGGCACAACATGAACATTAACTCATGAACTAAGAACTATATCAGTGTGTCATCAACAGTGCACTGCTTTCAACATCAGGTAACAACATAATCACCACAAGGTAACATTTATTAGATCTAAAGTGGAACCACCAAAACTGAATTCAAAGTGACGAGTGGATTTCAAAAAATGCGTTTAAAAAAAATTAAAAACATTTTGCGTCAGAAGCCCAAAGGAATAAATAAGATAAAAGCAAACGTGGGGATCAATTTACTGTTAATTCAGAGTGCTTTTAGAAACACACTCATCACAACACACTTCCTGCACAGGAACATCATCATCGTCTCTGCAGAACAGCTGCACGGACGGCTGTGAATCAGCAAGGTTTATTTCATGACAATCAAAGACATCTAAAACATGCAGCCGTCAAATAAACTCTGTGGAGGAATCTCTAAAGAGCTGTTAGTGCTGAGGGTGCCGACGTGTATCGACGTCCAGCCAGTCTGAACTTTCAGTAGAAAAAGGTGCCGAAGTCGCCCATGCCGTTACGCCTGAACTGGTTTCCCTGAATGGAGACGAAGATCTGATGGTCCATCAGATCCTGGACGGCTCGGCTGCAGGACGTCTCCTTGTTTCTGCTCAGCTGCCGACTGAACTGCCACTTCTTGCCTGAGGTGGAGGCTGCGTCGCCGTCTGTGCTGTTGTTGTTGTTCTCTGCTGACTCGGTCGGATTTGTTGTGGAGACGACGGGAAGATCTGTAACAGCGTCCTGCTGTTTGTCCTCAGCTGTCTGTCCAGCAGGGTCTTCTAGAGACAAAAGATGTGTTTAGTATTGATTCTGTGCTGCTTGCAAACAAACCTGCCTACATATTCTCATCCTCATGTTCTGTTCTGACTGTGAGAGCTCCACCTACCTCCACTTCTGTCCTGAGGAGCTCCATGTTGTTCCCCATTGTTGGGTTTCACTAGAATCACCCCGTAGCCTTCATTGTTGTGGATCACATTGTTCTCCATGGTGATCGATGGCATCCCGTCCTGCCCATCAGCAAAGTCCTGCACACACCCCAAACATTTCACATTAACAACAGGGTTTGAATCAAAAATCACGCGGACAGCATTCCACTCAACCCTGAAGACAATATTTGTTTCCAACAGGCTGCCATCTTGTCTTGTTCTCACCTTGATGAGGATCCCGTCCTTACAGTGATGGATGCCGTTACCGACCAGATTGCAAACACTGCCGGGGTAAATCTCCACACCGGCCCCCTGCATACAACACACAGCAACATGACTGAGCACATATGATCACATTCACATCAAAGATTCTATATAAACCAACCAGACAATATCAGCTGATCCATTTACCATCAGTATCACTGCTTTGGCCAGTTGGAGGCGGTCCAACAAGCCGTGATCACAACACTAAAGTACGGACATATCACCATCGTTGAAGCTGAGCTACAGCCACACATAGATTCTAATTCTGTGGGAAACACTCTTTGTATATTATATATGTAGATAAATTAGACAGTTAAACAAAGAGAAGAGAAATATCCGAAGTTGTTGTGCGTGTTGCTGAGCGTATCTTCTGCACTGACTGTTTTCCAGAATAAATGTTTACTTAAGACAAACAGCCCTGACAGCTGACGGTGAGGTGAAGCCTCAGAGGGGTCTCTACCTGTGACCAGCACTCACCTTGGAGCCGTACAGGTCGCACATGTTCATGGTGAGATGGGCTGATGTTCGCACGATCACTCCTGTGGTCTCACACTGCAGCACACAGTTCTCCATGTTCAGAGTCCCCTGACGCACACCTGACAGAAACCACAGTGAAAGACACGACAGGACAGAGTCAGAATGTTACCAGACGGCTTCACTGTTTATTCTATATCACATGGTAACGTGTGCACAGTGGCCTGTCAATGCAAAGGCAAACTATTTGATGCACTAATATCAAGCGTGTGCGCGTATGAAACGACCTCTGGGATAATCAGAGCCTCATGAAACTTTAGATCCACAAACATGGGCATTCAGAGGATGGGAGGCTTTCACAGGTATATTGAATAGAGGGGGGCTTCTCAGCAGTTTCCACAACAAACATGCTCGCTATCCAATTGCTGAAAGATGCAATTTATAAAGAAATCTCAAAATGTCAAAAGTTTTGATACCAAATCACAGCGTGTATTTTTCTATGGTGTTTAAAGCTGAAAATAATCATCACTTTCATTAATCTGTCAGTTATTTTCTCAGGTAATCAATCAGTAGTTTGGTCTATAAAATGTCAGAAAATGGTGAAGAATGCCGACTAGTGTTTTCTAAAGTCCACAATCACATCCACAAATGTCTTGTTTTGACCCAGAACCAAAAATATGCAGTTTTGCTGTCATGGAGGAGGAAAGAAACAAGATAATATTCACATTTAAAAAGCTGAAATGTGACAATGTTGACTTTTTCTTCCTTTAAAAAATTACTTAAAATTAGGGTTATCACTTGGAGCGGAGCCTGTGATGCATTCAGGCGTTGTCACGTAAATGACAAATTCCAGCACTTAAAAAAGGCCATAGCACAACATGTGTCAAATATTGCTATTCGATAAAAATGCGATTGAGATTAATTAATTACAAAGCCTCTAATTAATTAGATTAATTTTTTCAATGGTATCCCACCACTACTTAAAATGATACTCACACAGAATGCCCTCGATGGCATCGTGTTGGATGAACTTGATGTTGGACATTCGGACCTCAGCTCCAGTCGACTCCACAAAGGAGTCGCCTTTGTTTTTCTTCTCAATCACCACCTCATCAGGAAGCCCGAAGCCTTTCACACAGATAACACAAACAGAGTAATGACGTGCATGTGTTTTTTGACTGCACTGCTCACCTGTGAGGTTTAAACCCAGAGGGATGTCTTGATACAAGCCCTCCTCTAATTATCACATCTTGATACATTTAAGCTCAATTCCTAATACTTTATTTGTCCCTGGAGGGACAGTCTGAGGAAAGCTGACCAATGATGTCCAACACTACAAAGACACATTATGTCAGAAGTGTTTAACAAGGTAATACAAGGAGAGAGGACACAACCCTGCAGTGAGCCGGTACTAATTGATTTACAACAACACTCTCCAAACACTCATCATTCACCTGCTGATGTCAGTGGAAACAAGATAAGAGCTGTTTACCTTCTATAGTGATGGAGTCGGGCAGGAAGATGGAGCCGCTGACACTGTAGATCCCTGGGAGAACTATGACCACGTCATCCTGATGGCAGGCTTCCACTGCTGACACTGGGTCTCTGTGGAACTAAACACAAACATGGAAACACAACAAACATGAAAACACACACACACAGCTTAGAGGAGCTCACCCACTGAGTGTATACATACGGCACAGTTTAGAGCTGAGCCTGAGAGCTCCTACAGAGGCCAGTGTACACAGAGTTTCCTTCTCTCTGGCGCCACTCTCAGGACAAGCTTTAGACCTGCCCAGATCTACAGACCATTGTGAGTTGTTTCATGTATCACGCTGCAGCATGCATCTACTGCTAGCTCTCCTGGCACCACTGAGCTAGCTAATGCTACAGCTCAGCCGAGGAGGACGCTATAAATGTTGACATCTCATGCTGTCACGAGCTCAAGCCTCTCATCCCTGAGTATATGCACGCACCCTTCTGAGCAGTGATTCCATTGGAGGGTGTAGTTCAGTGGAAAGAAAACAGTTCCTACGTGAAACTGCTCACAACAAGGTCTGTGGATTATCTTGTGTAACTGGGTCGTGGTTTCTGGAAAGAAACATTGATGTTGACTTTTTCAAATGAACTTCTACAGCTGATATCTCCAGCACATCAATCCTGCTGCACTCTGTTATAAGTGTGTGTGTGTGTGGTTGTACTAACCTGAATCTCAGTGTCGTCAGAGGAACACAGAGGCAGCAGTCTGTCACTGAGGAGCGACTGGAGCTGGGCGGAGCTGCAGGAGGCTGTGACCACATGGACCACCTTCAAACCTGACTCTCTGGGCCCACGGCTCTGCGCACACTGCTGCCCGGCACTACCTCTGTAGCCCAGCACATACCTGGAGAAGAAGTGACGGAGGTCAGGATGATGAGGAGGTTACTGATGGAAGATTGGATCCGAGACAGAGAGAGGAAGTAGTGACGGTGTAGGGAGAATCTCAGCACATCTCTCACCTCAGCAGGGGGTTCTCTATGATGTGCAGCTTGCGTCTGAACGTCTCCAGCTGGTCGTAGAGCTTCAGGCCCTCCACCATGGACACATTGTCTGGCTCTGAGTCTGAATCAGTGGTGAGGCCACTGCGCAGCACAAAGAACTGCTGAAAGCACTGGGAGCATTTTTCCCGTAAGGACTGGTACTCTGCCACCAGGCCTGCTGGGACTCTGTCCTCCAAGATGTCGTAGTAGCTGAGAGAAGACGCATTTTCAAACATGATTCATGGGAATGAAACAACACCTCATAATACTACATCATCACCCAGACACAAGGTGTACTCACAGCCTGAGACGAGGCTCCACACAACGAACAAAGTAGTCAAAGTCATCGTCTTCATCTTCCTCATCCCACTCCCTCCAGATGTGCTTATAGAAAAACCTGCAGATAGAAGAAGAGGATGGAAGAGGACAGGAAGCCATACGTGGGTATTAAATTCTATTAGATTCTTTAAAAACGTGAACAAGTGAACTCCAGGCACAGAGTCATCTCAGGAGTCCTACCTGAGGTGCTCGAGAGCGAGCGCGGTCTGATCAAAGTCCCCAGACTGCTCGTAGACCACCAGGAGCTCCTGCAGAGGGACTTTGTGCTGAGTGGCCTCCAGCAGAGAAATCATGGACTCCTCAGTGAGTTCACAGCCTCTGGTGTCACACTGCAGAGGCAGCGCCAGCTTCACACACGCCTTCAGGTCCTTCCAGTCCACATCACACACCTGGAATCATGAGCAGCTCTTCAGCACTAACATTGGAGGTCATGAACCTCTGTTCACTGTCAACAAGTTCAACCAAACTTTCTCTGTGGATAAAGATTTATTTTGGCAGTTGCTTAAATGACCTGTTGAAAAATTATTTGTCACCACCTTCACTAGTTGTATTTAAAGTTGCAGGGGGGTCAGGTGGGATGAAACTAAAAGGTATATTTACAATATTACCAGAGACATGTCTGAAAGTTTGTCTCACCTCCACCAGGACATCAAAGACGTTAGTAGACCACAGAGCCAACCAATCACACGGTTCCACCACCTTCTCCAGGTAGTCTGCTGTGAAGGCCTTCACCTCGGATGGCTTACAGTCTCCTACACACAGATATACATACAAGGACTGAGCTCAGGAATGTAATGATGAATTTTTATTATATTGTATTTGAGTGTGAAGCTGTGAGAGTGTGTGCTGTTACCGAGCATGTAGTCCTGGTACGCCTTGAACCGCTCATAGAAGAGCAGGTGGCTGGTCTGGAAGATGTCCGGAAGACTTGAATTCACTCCTTCACGGTGCTCACATCTCTGCAGCTGAGTCCCCGACTTCTCAGAGTTAAAATGGTCGGTGCCACTGTCGTCATCATCATCACTCTCATCTTCAGTCTCATCTTCATCCTCCTCTTCATTCTGAAACAGAGCTGTTGGGGAAAAACGTATGCATCACGAGCTGTAGATGAACTTTAATTCTCCTCTCTACCTTTGAGGGTTCAGCAGCAGCGGTCAATGCGAAAGTGTTCAAATGAAGTTTTACAACTTGGCTAAATGAAAACTGGTTGCACCTCACAAACTAGTTGTTACATAGAGATTTCGTCACCCGTCAGCAGGAGCGTTGGTCCACTGCGGCACAGCGCACTCTGGCAGTTCAAAGTTTTCTACCTCTTGAGGAAAGAGCGAATGCCACAGCTCTTTTTCTCTGTTTACTGGATACTTAGCTCCACTTTCAAAAGTATTTGCATCTTTTTACTGCATAGAAAAACCAGTTTCATGAAAACATGCAGTGAAATCTGTCAGCTGATTTCCATCATCACTCTGCAAACAGGTCAAACCAGTGCTACCAGTAAAAGACAAAGTAGCGACTTCTCCAGCTGAGTACTGAACAGTATCTGTGATGGGCTACAATATCATGTATGCATCATGTGTCCATTTCTGTTTGCTCTGTTCTGTTGGAGATCGAATTGGGCATAGTGTTGCCCACACACACACACACACACACACACACACACACACACACACCGGGTCTACACTGTACATTGAATACATAGAAGTAGGTTGCTTAATGACAGATTATATACATTACTACAGCCCTCAGAGGGGGTCCATGACAAACAGGGTCATCCAGTTGGCACCTCAGCCAAACATAAACGGTTAGTATCAGCTGAGGGAAGGAGGAGGCCAGAGGACACACAGGATTCAAACAGACTCTGAGAATTAGCTTTAATTACATTTCAAGCTTGTCTCAGTTAATGTAGGGATGGTGGGGGTGGTGCTACAACAACAGCAGCAGCAGTAACCACTGACACTTTCATCACCCTGACTTTTCAGGATGCACCAACATACAGATTTAATCATGCATCATGAGTTGATTTAACCTTTGGGAGCAGACATGTGGTCTAACAGTGTAGGATGGATTATAAAAACTGGGGGGAAATACTTGTTGTCTCATAACAGTTAGCTACGTCACTAGTTTACAAACTCACCATAACGTTAGACAGTACTGAACAGCATTTGGCTCCACTGGTTTGGGGCAGAAAAGGTATTAAAATACACAAACTGTGACTGTTATTGTCGCATTAATGCAGAAAACACTGTTTAAACGAGTGTTTAACAGCACACAGACCAACCACCTACAGCAGAGGCTCAAGGTACATCAGGCACTAGTTTAAACGCTAATTACTGTCACAAGCTAACGCTGCTTTTGTATTTTAAAGATGAATAATTGACAACATGATACAGACCTTGGGTTATACCGGGCACAGGATGTAACTCCTCAGAATTCCCGATGTTCTTCTCCGTGTCGATATCAACGTTAACGAAGGACTCAAAATCCTCCACCACGATGTCTGTCATCTCGTTCCCGGTTTCCCTCGTCCCGGCAGACGGGTCTTCCCGAGCTTCTTGCTCCATGGAGGATTAAAAACAACTGTTGAACACTTTCCCAGATACACAGTTCAGATTTAATGAGCTAACAGCGAGCAGCGACACGAAGTTTCATCGGTTTGACAAACACACACAAACTAACTGCACCACACAGTCATTTCAAAATGTTCCCGGTCTGAGGAGCCACAGCCAATCAGGAACGGTTCAAGCACAGGATGTCCCGCCTACTCACAGTCCTAGTGACTCTCAGCCAATGGGAAGAGAGAGCCGTCACTTTCTCCGCCCCGCTCATTTTTATTTTTATTATTTTTATTTTTATTTTATTGATTTTTCAAATATAACAATACAATGTTCGTATACATTTTTAATTATATAACGTTAAAAAAATTCAACATTACTTGTCTAACAGCAAAATCATACATAAAAGAAGATAACATAAGATAAATTAGCAAGATGAAAACCTCGATATAATACATCTTGTTTGTTTATATCAGATATAATTTTGCCAGTTATTTGAGAGGTCGTTGTTATCTTAGAGAAAGAGTCAAAGAGCTATTGTAGTTCGACATTCAGACAAATTTAACAATGTTTAAACGTATGCCTGTATTAACTATGTATGTGTGAACATATATCACTTAAGTTATTCAGTGTAGGTAATTATACCAAACCTTAAAATTTACACTATACCATAACTATACATGTGAAAAATAAAAACGGTGAGAAACTTTTTAACATAGTACTGTAGATGAATATAGTTTACAAAAAAACCAAAGCCCCTAATTTGTTTTTTTTCTTATTATTCTTGTTTTTCTTTACACATTACTTATATATTTAATATTTCAGTCTCTTGTTTTTCATGTCCCTCTGCTACAGCAATACAATTTTGTGAG
>JAPZEB010000001.1:487773-501084 GCA_029783705.1 Chaetodon striatus
GTAACTCAAGCTGTGTAAAATAGGTAAGAACAAACTTTATTCAGTGTTGTAGCTAGTGTGAGTCGAGACATTTAAAACAACAAAGTGTAGTTAAAATATCTGAATACAGTCCTGATAATGAATCTGAGACTAAATCAAATATTGAGACATTTAGTCAGATATCTCACATTTCCGTGTGTGTGTGTGTGTGTGTGTGTGTGTGTGTGTGTGTGTGTGTTTGTTTCAGAGAAGACAAACTCATTTGCTGCCACAGAAAGGAACTTCACCGTCAAGATGTTCACCTTCCAGTTCTTCACTCTCTTCTCCTCACTCTTCTACGTGGCCTTCTTCCTGGGCAGGTACTCTCTGTCTGTCTGTCTGTCTGTCTTTCTGTCTGTCTGAGTGTCTGTCCATGTGCGTGGAAACATGTTTATGCTGAGGGATGCTGCACAGTTTAAATGAGCATGCACATGCTACAGGAGCTGCAGGAAAACTGCTCTGGGTTCAAGCGTTTTTAGCATGTAACAAAAGCCTTCGTTTTTAACAGCGCCGTATGGGCGCAGATATTTGCACAGGAAGTAGTTGATGGACTGCGTTATTTTCTTCGCTCTCTCTTGTCGAGCTAAGTGTGTCCAGTGTTGGATGATTTTTCGGCAGAGCGGGTTTAACATTAGCTTGGCCGTCACCAACTCATGCTATCTCTGGATGGTGGCGTGTGAGGTGAGCCCTCATGTTCGTGGTATTCCCAGAGTATTTTATTCTCATATGACACTGCTTGTAAATCACGTCATATCCAAGTCTTCCTTTCCTTGTGTGTTTGTCAAAAAAATTGATTACATGCAGACGGTGTCTGATTTCATTCTCTGATGCCTCCATGTTTTCACTGCTGA
The DNA here is from genome assembly GCA_029783705.1 of Chaetodon striatus. Taxonomy (NCBI): domain Eukaryota; kingdom Metazoa; phylum Chordata; class Actinopteri; order Chaetodontiformes; family Chaetodontidae; genus Chaetodon; species Chaetodon striatus. The sequence goes on from JAPZEB010000001.1 coordinate 488,643, forward strand.
TCTCACCAGGAAAATAACATCAGCACCATCTAGTGGACCAAAAAAGCAACTGATTTTATTATTCTCTGCCCAAATGTTGTCTTAAAATGTGTATTTGCAAGAAGTAATAATGTATTTCATAAAAGATTGATACAATATCACCACACAAAATATTGGAATACTGTCCTGTATCAATTTTTTCCCACCCCATCTTTATTCACATACTTGCCAACCTTGAGACCTTACAGATAGTAAGGACTTCCAAACCAAAGAGTGGGGTCTAGGGTTCCATCCTTTAGAAAATTTTGACTGTTAGACTTTGTTATCTGCACTCTGGTGACTTTTTAAGAATGAAAATATGTTTAAAACAGTTTGTATGGTTCAGTTTTTTTGGTTCATGCCCCTGGTACTCCAGCAGAGTACAAAGAGGAGGGAGGCCAGGATGTAGACTCGGCCCATGCCAGGGATCCACAGCTGGCTTTTCTCCCTGGGTCCTGGATGCCTAAGCAAGGCCGAATGGGGGGTTAATAGTCTCTAGAAGACAGCTGGGTACCCCGCTGAGACGGTGGACAGCAAGCTGGGTCCCCCCAACTTCCCAGGCAACTCTTGAATGCCTGCTAGAGCGTCCAGTCTGTCTTACGCACATTGTCAGCATGGAGACAAGGTGTCCACTGGCAGCTGTGCCCGACCCATTCGGGTTCGACGGGTGCTGCTCTCCAGCTCTAGAGGCTCAGAGAAGGAAAGAGATAGAGGGAAGCACTTTATGTCCAAGGGTTTGATAATGAAAAGGGAAAAAAAGTATACATCTTTCATAAATGAGGAGAAATACGGGGATATTGTGACTCTAGGAGGAAAGGCAGAGAGGGCAATGAAAAACAGGAATCTCCTGGGAGAAACGGGAGGCTTGGCAAGTGTGTGTATATATGTACTTTATACAGTAACCAGCCTTCAATTCAGAGGCTTAAAATGCTTGTTGTTGATGTGAAGCTAATATTTTCTTACCACAGGATAAATGGCCATCCAGGAAACTATGTCCGTATTGCTGGATTCAGACTGGAGGAGGTGAGGAGATACTTTGTAGTTTTAGTCCTTCATACAACCTGTCTGCACCACAGCACCAACCCTGAGATATGTTTTGTGTGTCGTAGTGCCATCCCAGTGGCTGTTTGACGGACCTCTTCATCCAGATGGCTGTTATCATGCTGCTCAAACAGACTCTCAACAACATCTTTGAGTTCACTGTGCCGTGAGTTTGTTAGCTGTGTTTTCATGTAACATCACTTCCTGCCAGGCAGCAGGTGGTGATTTATGTCCAGTCGTACATAGTGCTAACACAGACCTCATCTTAAAACAAAATATTGTGTTTTCCAGCTGGTTCAAGAGCTGTGTGAGCAGAAACACTGCGAAGAAGCTGCAGAGGAAGTGCGGTCACTGTTACAGGAAGACCTGCCGTGACGAACACGGGCATGTTGAACCGTGTGACATCTGCAAACTTCGGGAGTGGCTAAAGAATTACCACATGACCGATACGGACGCCTTCAGTCTGTTCAACGAGTTCCTGGAGATGGGTAGGTCCTCAGTCTCCCCCTGACCCTCACACTATATGTCTCAGGCTTTTATTACTACTATGGACTGCTTCCCTGGGAGGAGAGCTGGCAGCAGCTCTCAAGACAGACTTTCGGTGGAGGCTGTTCTGCCTCAAGACAAGAATTACCCCATGATACCTTTGCCTCACTCAGACCTTTGGTCATTGGCTGTAGAGGCTTGAATTCAGCCAGTGCAAACCCCCCAGGCACAACAGGCTGGTGGCCAGCAGCAGCGCCAGGTTTAACCTTTGTTACAGCAGCAACAGAAAGTTGCTGATCAGGCGGGGAGTTAGAGCTGTCCAGTGCCCCGGAGCTTGGCTTTGTGCTGGCCGGATTCGGTTGCTGCAGTTGCTGACTGGAGTTCTGTCTCCAGAGCTGCTGCCTGCTCTCCTCCTGGCGAGGTTGTCTGTAGCAGTGGGGAGTGCGGCAGAGGACACACTCTGATTCAAGGCTCCAGCTAATGTCAGCTAAATGAATGTAAACATAAAGCCGCAGCCATGAGCCTTTAGCTATGTGTCTGCATTACTAGAGCGGCCAAAAGGAACGCCCTCTCTCTGAAATGATCTGTGATTGGCCAAAGTCTCACGGGCTAGATTTTCTAAAGCCTGAAATCAGGGCCAAGAGGAAGTGCTGAAGTTTGGTTTTGGTCTGCCTACCTGAGCTTTAATGAAAATGCTTTAAAAATTCATGTTACTGTCTGACTGTTTGTCCCCTCTAGTGGTCCAGTTCAGTTTCACCACCATATTCGTGGCAGCGTTTCCCCTCGCCCCCCTGCTGGCTCTCATTAACAACATCTTTGAGATCCGCCTGTACGCCATCAAGATGGTCAACCTGGAGCGGCGGCTGGTTCCCCGGAAGACCAATGACATTGGTGAGCAGTGTGTCTGTTGGTGTACGAGTCAGAGGTTTCTGTGTAGAGTGAGCTGCTACAGCGAAAATTTCCCCCTCAAGATGTCCAACAGTGCTGCAGAAACCTTTACTCATACTGAAGCATGTAGTAAATAAAAATATGACGAAGGAAAACTGTAGTGTGAAGATAATGAAGACTGCTTGTTACAGTGTGTCCTGTTCTTCTGTCTGCAGGTGTGTGGACGAAGGTGCTGGAGGCCGTCGGTGTGTTAGCAGTGATCGCTAACGGTCTGGTTATTGGAATCTCATCAGACTTTATTCCACGCCTCGTCTACCGTTACCACTACGGACCCTGTGCTAATGGAACAACTCACGAACAGTCAGTCCGGTTTCAGCTGGTAGAAACACCTGATAACTCGTCAGCAGGCTGCGACGTGTCTCATCATCCTCATCATCATCATGTGTTTTGTGTCGTTGCAGCTGCATGCAGGGCTACATCAACGACACTCTGTCCACAGCTTATGTAACACACCAGGCAGTTAAAAATGACTTTCTCCAAGAACAGATGATGACAGACAGCGGCCACAACGTCACTCAGTGCAGGTGAGAAGAACTTTCACAACAGGAGAAACAGTCAGATCTGATACAGGGGACAAACTATGTGTGTGTGTGTGTGTGTGTGTTCGTGCAGCTACAGAGACTACAGGAATGATCAGGACTACACTCTGACCTCTCAGTTCTGGTTGGTCTTGGCCGTGCGCTTTGCCTTCGTCATCTTGTTTGAGGTTTGTACTCCAGGTCAAATGGACGGCGTTGTCTGACCCAAATCTGAAGACGACAGTGACAAAGTGTCTGTGTGTTTCGTCTGTGTGTTTCTGCAGCATGTTGTGGTGGTGTGTAAGTTTATAGCGGCCTGGTTTGTCCCCAACAATCCCATCCTCGTGAAGAATGAACGGCTGCACGACAAAATGGATCGGCTGAAGGTGGAGCTGAGGTAAGTCAGCAGAGCCACAGGACACACATATCAAGAGATGAAGCTCTGATCAACAGATAGAGGTCAAAACACTCAGATGCCCCTTTAAATTTCTACGTACACCCCACACATCGGCAGCTAGGAGTTTGCCAGCTCTCATGGACACGCTATCCCGAGGCGGTCCTATTTCCAGCCTCATGCTCTTGAAAAAACCCACATATTTAAGGCTGCTTGTACATCCCAGCAGCTAAACTCCTATCCTCACCTCTTGCTGAGGACAGACTCGTTGTTAAGGTCGGGAAATGTCCTGAGCGACACGTTCCACAATTTCGTCATTATAAAGACAATGGCAAAAAGTTTTACCCGGTGAGCCACAGCTCTGGAGATCTGCTCCTCAGGTGAGTTTCCACACATGGTTTTAAGGTAATGCAGAGACCAGATAAAACTAATGACGTTCCAATCAGCCTCAGCTGTACTGTGTTTAGTCCTGACAGGCTAAACTAAGATAATTAACATTGTTGTATCACCTGTTGAAAATCGGCATGTTAGTGAGACAAGCTGAAATTTAATTATAAATTAGATGTTGTTTTATTACCTTTAAGTGAACTGCTGTCATTTCTGTCAGATAATCTGCAAGGTTCAATGTGCCCAAGGACAATGTTTTAAATACTTAACAATAACTTGTGCTAAATTTTGACTGTTTTCTGAGTGTTTTCCCTTTTTTTAGAATAGTCGACTAGTTTCAATCAAAATGTTCATTCAGTCGACAGGGAAACTAGTCGCCAGGAACATCCCTAGTGTCCACATTATGTTTTTCTTCAGCAGAAAAGTGGCGGCAGGTCGCGCGGGAGCGCTTCATCCCAGCGCTTCATAAAGAAGAACTCCTGGCGCTACTTTTAATGACGTGCTCAGCATGGGTATGTTTCGATGACAACACACTGACCTTAGCTGGGTAGCTAACCTAGTAAAAAAAGGGTTGACTACACAGTCAGAAACAAGCTTAGAAAGCAAAGGGTGATAAAAGCACAACACAACATCTACTGTTCAACATCCACGCAATGTTCACTGTCCGCCGGCTCATCTGCTCCCAAAAAATGAGCTTTTCTGTCTTTGTTGTGACAGTACACAGTAGCCTCTTAAGAAGCCGCAGTGACATCACCGCCTGTCTGAAAAGTTCCGAAATTTTCAACTGGAAGCGGCCATGCTCTGAAAATAGAAGCTGGGCACTGCGCTTTTTCTCCTGGCAGCCGCATGCGGCCACACACGCTCTCTCCTCGCTCAGGACAAATGAAAAAAGATGCCAGCGCTGAGAAAAAAACGCCACGACACAGGCCCTTAACCAGCTGACAGTTTGACTTCCTTATGTCACAGTCTTAGTGACACCAGGGTGCCTTCACACTGCTCTCCTCAATCTATAACATGTGGTTTTTGTTCTTATTTCAGTGAAATGAAACGCAGCAAATCAACAGACGTCTGACCTCAGATCTGCCTCCACTGGCTCCAGCGTCACAGGGAAAGATTCCTTTTTTTATATTAATATTTGGTGTTGAAACATGAGACTGGACTGTGACTCTGATGTTGAGGTGTGAGCTTTACGTGTCAGGGTGTCATTGGACTTTTATGTCACCACACAATCGTCACACTACGTCGAACAACAGCCGTCATGTTGTTTTTATATTAAAATGTAAGAAAGAATTTATTTTTGTCTTTTGATGTTGATGTTTGTGATGTCGCTGAGTTATCCTAATGAGAGAACAGTTTGAGAGTTTTCTGCTCAGCGTGAGAGGAGGACATCGTCACTGCACGATGTGTGTTCACTCAACATGTCTGTCCCTGTACCTGCTCTTTAATTCCTGAGCACTTAAGTGTGTGTTTATGCTCTTCCAGGTAGTACACAAGTTTGTCTCATGTCAGTACACAGTCCCCTTTACCCACACTATCCTACGCTGCCTCAGAGCTCAATGTATCCCACAATGCACCACAGCCTTCTGCTCCACATCAGTCCAGCTGTTGATGGTCGAGCGCCGTTAAAGTTCATGTTGGATTCAGACTGAATATTATTTATGTCCAAACACTACCAAAACCTTCACAGATGATTCTCACTTGATTTGAAAACTCTTCTTAATGCGACTGATAGAAATAATATCATATATCTGACACTGTCAACCTAAATATTAATTATCAGAGCCTTAATATTTTCCCTTCTTTAAAACTTTATCAGGCAAAAACCATGAAATGCATGAAACAAATAATTTCATGTCTCATGTTTTATCCAGTGGACCTATGTGCTTCCAGATAATCAAATGTTTTTATTCTCCTCTCAGCAGCTAAAGTTCATTTTGCATTTCTTTTTACTGTCATCCGAATGTAACTGTAATGTCGTATGGTTGATTCTGTGTAACTGTTCCACAACCCAATCGCCGGAAAAAATGTTGGCATTGTATGTTTCTGCACAGGGTGGCTGCGGGTCCTTAAGAAGTCTTAAAATGTCTTAAATACAGATCTTAAGCTTAAATGTTTCTTAGTCACATCACCGATGTAATTTTTGGTGTTGGTGCTGTAGGAAATATAATTTTAACAGGAAGGAAACACTATTGGACGGGGGGGAACCAGACTGAGACACAACACCTCTATGTGCACAATGCCTCTATTTTTGCCCCATCACACACTTGGATCACGCAACGAGTCTGCATCAGTAAATTCAGACCTTGCAAGCTATGGAAAATGGGATAATCCAAGTGTAAGGACAAATAGCTAGTGTAGGAGCAATTACTCGTGGTGATTAAAGCCAGTGTCTGTTAAGAGCCGCAGCAAACTGCACTGTATGTCGAAGGAGTCTCAGACATGGTAAAATGGGGATCTGAGCTGTGGAATCGCACATCAGAGCTGAAAGCACAGATAATATCTTCAGGGTCATTTTTACTGTTCATTACGAACTGATGTCTGTGTGTGTGCTTGGAAAGAGTATATTTTCACTTTTGATGTGTGTTTCCATCGCAAGTTTGGTCTTAAATTTTATTAAAGGGGTATTAAAAAGGTCTTTAAAAGTCTTAAATTTAACTTGTTTATACCTGCAGACACCCTGCTGCAAATCACGGCTATGTTACGTTCAAACATTTCTTTGTACGATGAAACTTTGTTTCCAAACAACGCTGTGGTGAAGGTGTGGTTAGGTCAGTTATGGTGAAGAAAAGATCATGTTTCTGCTTAAAATACCCACGTTTGGTGGCACAAGAGCTGCTAGAAAAGCAGGGATGCATTGGCCAAAAAAAAACAAAAAACAACCAGATTCAGTGTCACAAACACCGGTGGAAATGTTACAAAGGGTCGCCAAAAAACAGCCTGCTTTGTTCTTTGTTGGTCTCAAACAGTGGTCTGCAGCTTGGCAGGTGTCTCTCCTAAGAGTCACGTCATCCACCATACTCTCCACCTCCCGACAGCTAAATCAGCTCACATGCTACGTCACTTAGACACACTGATATGATTCATATGAAATGTACAAAAGTAACATATCCGTGGTTTGCAGGAATGTACAATGCCAACATTTCCCTCTTGCTCTAACAAAGCATATGAGCTCCACTGAAAGTGTGTTTGGGGGAGCCACAGGATGTCCTCAGGACAGCTGACCTGTTGTCTCTCTCATGGACTCATTCATTCATTGATAAATATCATATTGTATTTAATATCCAAACCAAAGAAAATGATTAGAGTATTTTTTATTGACATCTGTAGTTTGTGATTCTTCTGAAATACAAACACCTGTCTCACCTCTGTCTGCCTCTGCCTCTGTCCCCACTCATTTCCTGCCATGTCTCTACTTTTAGCTGCAGAATAAAATCATAAAAACGATCCTTAAAGTATATTGTGAAAACTTCTCTTTCTCCTTCACTTTCCTCCGTTTGTGCTCACTGTAAAACTTTTACTCATGCACATTTCAGTCCTCTGATGCTTTTAGTAAAATGAATTGAACAATTAAATTGTGACGGTCAAATCTAACCGAGCTAACGATGTGTCCAGCTTGTCCACATGAGCCCTTTCACACATGGTGGTCACTTCAGGGGACAGTTATGTAAAAGCCACTTTCTTGTATATGCCTGGGTTTTCATGCTGCAGTTGCATGTAAGCCACCACAGTGGATCCCAGTGTGTCTTGCCACACACTGCCACACACTGCCACACACTGGGCAGGTGTTGTAAGTGCAACACAAATGTCTAAAAAACCAAGATGGCCGACAGAACACAAAAAGTGTTGTGCAGCTCAGGAATTAATCGCCAGTCTTGCTGTAATAAGAAACACCCCTGCAGGTAAATAAAATCTGTTCACATCAAGTAACATTTAAGGAGTAATACAAAAGTTTAAATATTTAGATTTGTATGTACAAAAGCAGCTAACTAACATTAGTTAAAGCTGGTAGCCAATGACTCGTTGGGCTTTAAGATGTTTTGTATCCAATGAACTGCCTCACAGCATCGACTGCAACCAGGCTTGGGGCCTGATTGAGACAGGCGTTTGTCTGACAAATGTGTAGCCACACTCAGCTAGTAAAATGGACTCAGTGTTCAACTGGGACTCGGCTTTTAGATGAAGTTTTACAGTACACACTTTGTGGTGGAGGACCAAGGAAAGTATAAAAGAGTGTAGTGATAGTTTCCTAGGACTAGAGGACAGGCGGAGAACAAGGAGGAGAGGAAACAAGTGGAGGGCAGTCGCAGTGGAAATTATGAATCATATTGTTCAGCCGATTTCTGTTCACTCAACATGTAATTCAGTCACTTGTCTCTAAGCAAGGTGACGTGAGAACCTCATGTCTGTGAGCCAATAGGAATAGAGCAAGGATCTTTTTATTGTTTTTAGCCGCTTAGGAGTTTTTGTCAGTTTCATATGTGTCAGTGATGTAGAATATGAGCTGACTTTGTCATCTGCAGGCGGAGGAAGTGGTGGATGGTGTGTAAACTAGGAAAGACACCTGCAGAGCTGTAGACAACCATCAAGACCAACAGCAAACCTGGCTGTGATTTAACATCAGCATTCTGTTTCCAGTGGTTTTCTTGTCACCACTTCTTTTTAGCAACCCACTGCTGTTTTTCCAGCGGGGATAGTGCCACGAAAAATTGATGTTTTTAAGTTAGACATTGCTGCTTTTCCTGCAGAGACTGTGCCCCCCAACAGTGGATATTTGGAACCAAAACATTTATCCTTTCCTCACCATAACTAAGGGATTTTTCTGCCTAAACCTAACCACGTTAACCACAGTGTTGCTGAAACATAAAATTTTAACATATCGTGGTTTTCAGAAATGCCTACATTTTTTCAGGCAATTGGGTTTCAGAGTTAATCTGAGCAACTGTTCCCTCACTGAGGTATGCTCTGCAGGATTTTATTAAAAAAACAATGTATAGACTCATAAAAAAGAAACAGTCCCTCTCAATCATCACTTATGACCTGCTAGATGTGTGTAGCAATGTCATTTTCAGCAGAGACTCTGCCGTTTTTCCTTATTTTGCTGTGTTTGGGACGTTTCAGGGCACAGCGGGTGGGTGAGGTAGCAACTAGGTGCCAGACTGAAAGCAGCATGCATCCAAGAGGAAGCTACAAAATGGACACCGCGCCGAAAAAATTAGAATGTAGCAAGGCAAAATGCCAACAGGTCAAAGCTTGCTCTAAGATTGAATCAGTAACTGACATTTCCTGCACAGCATACCTTTAATATGAATCATTCCCCAGGAATAATTAACAACATCAGTGCCAGTGTTCATGTTGCAGAAATATAACTTTAATAATTATCATCCCTGAAATCCTCAGACAAAGTAAGTTTACATCACAGTATTATATTGTGATGGTGAAAAAGAGCACATGCTGATATATAAATAATACAACCTGAACAAGAATAGGAAGCGCTAAGGTTAAGTGTTGCATAATGTTTGTAAAGTTTCAGTCCCATCTAAAGCAGTGAGTAATGGATCAACGCCTCCTGCGGCGCAGCAGTGGTGCTTGCGTTTCTCCTGGCACACACTCTGCTTTGGCGCAGCTGCATGCCTCCACCATGGTGTAGCTGTGCTGGACCTTGGAGCCGTCGGCGCAGGACAGCTCCACCTGCCTCTGACTGGTTTTGGCTTCTCGGCAACACTCGCACTGGTGCATCATGGTGTTAGCTGCTGCAGAGTATCTGTACAAAATAAAAGGTTCTGCATTAATACTGTGGCCGGTGTCAAAATCCATGTGATCCTCTTTCATTTAGCTGCACTTATTGTTGATATGTTTCCCAACTGCAGCTTCTCTCCTGGGGTACAGGTTTATCTTTCAAGGCAGTAAAATGTGTTTTGACGTCTGATGCAGAAGGTATCAGCCATCATAAATCTACTGGGCCCTTTGACGGGCAACACCAGCTCAGCCTAATGATATGCTGTGTTCAAGAGTGCTCAGTGCTGCACAGAAACAGTTGGTACACAAAAGACACAAAATAAAACTCACAGAAAGCATCTTGGTTCATTTCCACTGTTGAAATAATTCTTAATTCACCCAGATGTTAAAATATGATGGTTCTGTATGCACTAAAATTACAATTAATTTAAGCAGAAACTGGTGGGTTTGGGGATCAGATGGCGATTACGGGGCCTCTGGTTTTCCAAATCTGTGGACATTTACAGCTGCTGTTGCAGAAAACTTTGGTTTTGAGGATTACGTTGAAATGTGGTGCTAATTAGACTCACTTGGACGTGCTTCCACAGTGTCCAGCGCAGGACGTCATGTTGACCGGCTTCAGGCTCTTGCAGTTGTTCACCTCGATGACTGTCTCCTCACTCTTGACCTCGCAGACGCTCTTCAGCTTGCCTGGAACACACAGCAACAGTTAGGCTGTAACAACGGCACGTGATACACTGCTTTGTCAACCAGTTCTTGAGTTTATAAGTTATCATTTAAATACTGTGACTCCTCTGACTTACAGCTCTTGCAGCATCCATTAGCGTCAGTTGTCTCAGTGCCCTGCAGGAAAAAGACATGTCATGTTGTGAGTTAGACAGTTAGGGAGGTTGTGTGTATTAGTGTGTGTGTGTTGGTAGATAAACTCACAGGTTCACACTCAGAGGCGTCATAGTGTGGACAAGAGGTCGTGGTCTCCTTGGTGAAAAACTGTCCATTGATCTTCTCACAGGTGTATTTCACACACTTGTCATCAGGTGGTACGTAAGTGCCACCGACCTGTTCAAAGAGGAAGAGCAGGAGCTGAGTCAAATATTCAACAAAGAGATTATGTCTTCTCCCTCTCGGCTCATATACAAAACATAGACTGTTTCAAATAATGGACGTAGCCACCGTGATGTCACCAATTGGTTTGTGGACTCCCGTTTTGAAGCCTCGAGTTTGGCATTTTAGCAGAGGCCATCTTGGAATTGTGGGGCCAGGAGAGACCATATGTGGACAAGAGGGCGGTGATAACCCTGATGCTAGCTGCTAGCTAGGTTAACATATTGCATTTACAGCAATGGTTATGCAAATTTTTGCTAGTAAAATAAAAACAGACTGAAAACCATTAAAACAAAATGCAAACTCTCGCCCAAGAATGGTTACTTCTGGCTCCGAAGAACCAAGATAGTCACGGCTGAAATGCCAAATTTGAGGCCTCAGACACAGTCTATACGGTCTATGTTCAGACAGAACCACCACCCCAAAGCGTACGTATTTGATGACCTGGGAATGAGACTAAAAAATCAACTGTCTTTCTCCAGAATGGCAAACTGCAATTTTAATAGGTTCTGGTATTTTATTTTATCAGTGTTTTTAACACCTTTTTAAAATTGCAAACTTTATGTTTTGAAAAAAAACTTATTTTCAGCTTCAAGTTGAATAAAATGTCTGATTCTGTTTGTCTTACTTTTATTAACAAAATAATAACAATCAAAATAATAAATAATTAAAAAAAAAAAACATTTTCAGTTAGTTAAAAGAAACCCCTCTTGCCATAGCTATCATCTGTTTTCTCATATTCTTGGCTATTAAAAATGTATGGAACCACTCACACAGCTGCAGTTACTGACCTCAATGACTTTGGTTGTGTTGTCAGGTGTGGTGAAAATACAGCTCTTCTGAACACACTTTCCGCAGCACTTTTTGGGATCAGCTTCGTATTCATAACCCTGGGGACGAGAGTGAGAGACAGTGAGGAAAAAAAAACTTGTGTTTTCTCTTTGTTTATCTAATTTTTGTGTGAGCGTTGAGCATCTAGGTAATGGAGCTTCCTAAAGAGGTGAAAAGTGATAGTGCCCAGATTACTTAGTACTACTACTAGCTACTTTGGTGGGAGGAGAGCAGACGGCAGTTCCATAGACGTACCCTCAGTTACCAGGTGTAGCAACTCGAATTTAGTCAGGTTATTTTTTTGCCACAGGTATACACTGCTCAATCCGCTCCTCCAAGTGACCTTAAATGTTTCAATTTTCAGCTAGCTAACTAGTTTGTTAGGCTAACATTTTTTCCAAACTTATGCACACAGTTTGCCAAATATCAGACAAAATTGTAAACATGCTATACTTTGTGTCAGCTGGGTGGAGTGGGTGGATTCAAAGGTATGTGTAGATGCTTGTTGGCATGTCCTGTGAATGAACTTACTTCAGCGCAGTTTTTGTCGCAGACAATAGGTCTGCAGTTAATGATGTTAAGTTTGGTGACAGGATCCATTTTGGGGCCACAATAACACTCCTGGCAGGGTCCAGGTTTGAAAGGTGCTCTTGTTGTTCCTGATGGTGCTCGTGTTGTTCCTGATGGACCCTGTGTTCCTGATGGACCCTGTGTTCCTGATGGTGCTCGTGTTGTTCCTGATGGACCCTGTGTTCCTGATGGACCCTGTGTTCCCGATGGACCCTGTGTTCCTGATGGACCCTGTGTTCCTGATGGACCCTGTGTTCCCGATGGACCCTGTGTTCCTGATGGACCCTGTGTCCCTGATGGTCCTTGTGTTCTTGATGGACCCTGTGTTCCTGATGGTCCTTGTGTTCCTGATGGCCCTTGCGTTCCTGATGGACCTTGTGTTCCTGATGGTCCCTGTGTTCCTGATGGA
>JAPZEB010000001.1:561040-572344 GCA_029783705.1 Chaetodon striatus
TCACCAATTAACCTATCCCCAACCTGCATGTCTTTGGACTGTGGGAGGAAGCCGGAGTACCCGGAGAGAACCCACGCGGGGAGAACATGCAAACTCCGCACAGATGGGCTCCCGCACCCGGGATTGAATCAGGAACCCTCTTGCTGTGAGGTGACAGTACTAACCACCACACCACCGTGCCGCCCTGTAAAATAAAATATAAATAGTAAATTGCTACATAAGATGAATAAAGTGACTAAAAATGGCAGACAAGTATTGAATAAAAATAAGTGGCAAGTTGCAGATAAAGTGTCATATTGGTCAGATGCAGAATAAGTCAGGTCAGAGCTGGATATTATTAAGCCAAACTGCTGTTGTACAGATGGCGGTGGGCACAAAGGAGCGTCTGAATCGTTTAGTCTTGCACCTGGGTGGGATGATCCTCTGGCTGAATGAGCTGCCCATCAGCCACAGCTCGTCGTGCAGGGGGTAAGAAGGATTGTCCAAGATTGCACAGATTTTGTCCTTCACCCTTCTCTCAGCCACTGTCTCCAGACTGCCCAGGTCCAGTCCCACCACAGAGCAGGCTTTCCTCACAAGCTTGTTGAGCCTGTTGGCCTCACCAGCCTTAATGCCACCCCACCAGCACGCTACAGCAAGGAAGAGTGTACTGGCCACCATAGACTGGTAGAAGGTCTTGAGGAGTCCACTGCAGACATGAGATGATCTGAGTCTGCTCAGGAAGGACATCCTGCTCTGTCCTTTCCTATAGAGAGCATCTGTGTTATGAGTCCAGTCCAGTTTATTGTTGATATGGACCGCAAGCTACTTGTATGAGTCCACCATCTCCACCTCCTCGCCCTGTATGATGACTGGGTCAGGTTTCTCCAGTAGTCCACCACCTCCTTAGTCTTGATGATGTTGAGTCAGGTGGTTCTGGTTGCTTCGTGTGGCAAAGCTCTCCATCAGTCCTCTGTACTCCTCCTCCTCGTCATTGCTGATGCCTCCAACTATAGAAGAGTCGTCAGGAAACTTTTGGAAGTGGCAGCAACCAGAATTGAACCAGAAATCAGAGGTGTAGAGCAGTGTTTTTCAACCTTTTATGAGCCAAGGCACATTTTTTTCATTGAAAAAAATCACGAGGCACACCACCAGCAGAAAATGTTAAAAAATGAAACTCTGTAGCCTATATTGACAATATAGTCATTCTCATCAAAGTGTCCTGAATAGGAATCAAATAAACACAAAGAAAAAGTATTTTATAATCGTTCATATTTCTACTCACTCAGTGTGAAACCTGGGCCTGTTTGGATGAACACAGAGCTGATATCCTGGCAGGAATCGAAGAAAGACACACACAAAGCTCTTCCTCAACAGCTCTCAGTCTCTCTGTTTTTAGTTTTTGTAGCAGTCAGGCTTGAAAAGCTCACCTCACACAGATATGTCGTGGAAAATGGGAGCAATGTCAAAATAGCTTTGTTTGCCAGAATGGGGAACTCCTGAGCAGTAGCCAACCAAAAACTGTCCACAGGTAGATCAGCAAAGCTTAGCTTTAAACCACGATTTTTGTCTCAGTTCAGTTAGTTCCTCCTGCTCCTGTAGTCAAATCCTTTTCACCAACTGATGCTGAGCTATATGGGTCCCTAACCCAGTCAAGACATTCAGTGGAGGCTGAATAGAAATAAAATGGCATCTTCTCCTCAAGAGTTTTTAAATGTTTAAGTATTATCTCGTACAATGCAGCAGTGTTAACATCTTGCCAGTGCTTGGTGAGTGTGAACATTTCAAGATTGCCACTTTCCACATGTTGTTGCCAGAGTTGCACCTTTGAACGGAATCCATTTATTTCATCTATACTTGTAAGCAGGTTTTCATTTCGGCCTTGCATTCCTGTGTTCAGTTCATTCAGATGATGAAAAATATCTGCCAGGTATGCCAGCCTTGCACACCACTCATCACTTGCAAGCAGCTTTGCGTAATCTGACCTCTCATTTGTCAGAAACACTTTAAGTTCCTCCCGCAGCTCATACACATGGGCCAAGACCTTGCCGCACGACAACCACCGGACCTCCGTATGAAACAGCAAGGCTTTATGCTCCGCTCCCATTTCCTCACACAAAGATATCTCAGATATGCGACTTTTCACAGGTCGTGACTTTACAAAGTTTACCTTGCGCACAACATCATCCAACACAGGAACTAGGTCTGCTGGTAAAGTCTTGGCTACGAGGGCCTCACGGTGTAAAAAACAGTGCGTAACAATCACATCTGGGTTTCTTTCCTTCACTCTGCTTACAAGGCCTTTGGTACGCCCGACCATGGCTGCAGCTCCATCAGTGCAGACACTCGTGCAGGCCTGACCCTTCAAGATCCTTACGGATCTTTTCCAAAACCACACTTTCGATGTCTGCAGACATGTCATCAATACGTCTGGAAAATGTGTTATCTGAGAGAGGGACTTTGGCTATTTCTTTAGCGGCTTCAGGTCTGAGCATCTCATCTACAATGGCTTTGCAGACGGGAAGTATAAATGTCTCTGCCACAGTGTGCGACTTTTTTGACTTAGCTACAAGTTCAGCAACGTGGTAGCTAGCTTTAAGGGCTCTCTTGTTTACCTTTGTAGTTTTTCACATGAAAGTTGCCTGTTTCTCCGTGTGTTCACGCAGGTGAACAAAATAGTCCGCATTCTTGTTTTGAAGCGAAGGATGTTTCGTTTGGAGATGGTGTTTAAGCTTACTTGGGAACATAGCACTGTTGGTAAGTAAATCCAAAAGAAAAGATAGCTTTTGCTGTATTGCCTGGCACCAGAGACTTTGCTTGAGCTAACCGTCTTTGCTTTCTTTTGACCTCCACTCATACTTGGGCCTTCATCTGGGTCCAAATTATGTTCAGGGTCCAGTTCGGAGTTAGCATCTTTCCTTTTCGGAAACTTCTCCATCACTGTCACCGTATAGTCTCGCTAGCCACAATGCCACTGTCACCGCCACCTGACGCATCCATGCATCACTAATTCTCGTCTCAAAGTACAAAGCAATTAGCCACCTGCTGCCACCTACTGATATGGAACAGTATTACATGGTTACTCTGCCAATCACTAGACAACACAGACACCTGACGGCACATTATTTGCGGATAATAATTAATTCGTTTTTAAAAAATATCTTTTAGACCAATTAGGTGAAATTGGATAATTTCCCATGGCACACCAGACAATATCTCACGGCACACTTGTGTGCCGCGGCACAGTGGTTGAAAAACACTGACCTAACGCATCACCATTTCCCTCCCGAGAATCAACAGTGTTTCTAATTTTTTCTGGCAGTTTTTAACGGATTTGAAAAAAAAGTTTTAGTGGACTTCAGTGAATTGTATTGAGAACATATAGTATGAATTCAGTCTTGAAAAAAATGACCATTCGTAAATCACATTGTTATGTCATGTTACCTTGAATTTGTGAAGAAAACTTTCTCCTGAGGCTCAATGGTGAATGGTGAACATATTGATTTGTCGATTGATCTAGGGCCATGTTAAAAACAGCAGAAGTATATCAAAACACAAGTTAACAAACTCTCACACAACTTCCTAAACACAAGCACTTTTGCTTAAAAACAAAAAACAAAACTTAATACTGGAGTCTTTGAAGAGAGCAGAGACAAGTTTCACTTTCAGTTCAGTTATAAATAGTAAGGTAAATGCACAGTTTTAGTCACAGTTCCTAAAGACAAGCTGTGTGCATTTCTCTGTGGACTGAGCATTGTGATACTTTCACAGTATTTATATAGCACCTGCTTTATTAAAAAAAGATATGAAAATAGACTTTTTCCAGCATTGGACCTTTAATCATGAACACTGTCTCTCTGCAGCTGCCTGCAGATGTGCTGAGGCTGAAGGAGCGTTGCGCCGTCACCAGGAAGGAGTTGGCTGTGCGTCTCAGCACACCTAATGTTGCCAACATCAGACAGAGCTGTGACACCAAGGTAGGACTCTGTCCCCTTCCTCTTTATAAAGATGCTCCCTGAGTGTTTGAGGGAAAAATAATAATACATTTATTTGGTATAGCACCTTTCACAGAAGTGTTATTTACAAAGTGCTTCACAAAAGAAGACTATAAAACATGCAATCAATAAAAAAAGGCAAGACAACAGTACAAACACAAGCCACAAAATAAAAGTAAATAACACGCACAAAAAAACAGATCCAGGTAACTGAAGAACCCAAAAGAAATACACCAAGGAACAGCAAAGGTCAGTTTGAAAAGACGGGTCTTCGGTTGTTTTTTGAAGGTTTCTACGGAGACTGCAGACTGTAAACCTAATGGAAGACAGCTCCATAGTGTTGGAGCCACTAATTCAAAGGAATGATCACCTATTTTTTTTAGTCTAGAGTGCAGGACAGCTGGTAGGTCCTGTTCAGAGGGCCTAAGAGACCTACTGGTGATGTAGGAATGGACGAGGTCACAGATGTATTCAGGTACCTGACCATGAAGGGCTCTACATGTGAGAGAAAATTAAACCTGATGGGAAGCCAGCGTAATGAAAGTAAACTGGTGTAATGCATGTTGTCCTGCTGTATCTGTTTAACAGCCCAGGGATTATTTGTAGATGGTTCAGAGATGATTTGCCAAGACACATGAAAAGGTAATCACAGTAGTCCAGTCGGGAGGACACAAAAACATGAAGAATCATCTCCAGTTTAGGTTGTGACACAATAGACCTGGGCATTGCAATATTTGTGAAAAACACATATGGATCCATTATTTAATACGGTGATCGAGAGATTTTTTAAATTTTACTGTATAACTTAAGAAAGGGACCCAATACTTTTGGCAACCTTGGACGCTATAATATCTAGAGCAGGTATTTGAACCTCCGTCTTATCTGTGTGTAGCTGACATCCTGTCCTTAATGGCAATCAGACAGTTGTGTAAAACCAAGAGTTTGTCAGTTCTATCAGGCTTGAATGAGACATGCAGCTCAATTTTGTCAACTGCACAGTACTAAGATAAACATGAATTTATTGATAAAATGCCCTTGTGGATGCATATATAAAGTAAATGGTATAGGACCCAAGCTGGAACCCTGAGGTACACCAGAGCAGCAATATCAGACCTGTAGGGACTCTGCGACACAGCAAAACTCCTCTCCAAAAGATAGGAGGAAAACCAGTCCAGGGCTGGTAACTTTGAGAGAAAACCAGGGATTATTGGAAAGAGTAATGTGTACAAATGAGGGCTGATTTTATTTTAAAAAATGTGACGTCATGTCATTTTATCAAACTGTGTTTGTTATATGTTTGTATCTGATTGGATAATCTGCAATAACCTAAGTTATACTTACTTTGTGTTTTCCAGGTGCAGCAGTTGATGAAAGCAGCGAGGAGCGGTACCAAGGACGGTTTAGAAAAGACAAAGTTAGCCATGATTCGCAAAGTGTCATTTCTACAGAGAAAACATTCCACAGGTACAGAGACTCACCTCACAAATTTACCTCATCTGTTCAGTTTGTAAAAATAAGAACAAGGAAACTGAAGACTATCAATGTCTCTGTGCCTACATCACAAATTGTGCAGACATTTAGAACCACTCCTTACCAGGCCAATTCAATTATCACAAATCGCAATCTGCCTCAGAGGGCTTTACAGCGTACAACATCCCCCTGTCCTTGGAACCTCACAGCAGATAAGGGTAAAAATGGTAGAAACCTCAGGAAGAGCAACTGAGGAGGGATCAGACATGCAATAGATGTTGTGTGTACAAAACAGATCAACATAATAAAGTAACAGTAATACATATGCCAAAATAATACATTGAGAGAAAGAGACAGAACAAGATAGAGAGACAGAGAGAGATGCACAGCAACAATGTCCAACAGGGATCAGCAGTAGCAACCAACAAATGGGTTGCATAGAAATTCTCACTCGATCAAGCAGGTGCAGTTGGACAGTTTTCCTTTTCTAAGAGTCATCTTGAGTCATCTCTTCTACGTAAAAACTTAACATTTCCCAAAGAGGAACTGACAGTTACCAGAGTTTTCTCCTCAGCAGGTGTGCCGCTGGGTGGGGAAATGTTGGTGGTTAGAAGTGTGAATGGGTTGGTGGTGAACCATGGGCTTCGGCTTAGCACTACGCTCCTCTCAGACAGTCACCCAGCCTCCTGGCTGTAAGGGGGTTGCCGGAGGATGGCTAACAGAAGTGACACTATGTGGCTCTGTGCTGTCTATTGAGGACTGGCTAACTACCTCAGATAGTGAGTGATTTTCCATGGTGTGGAGCCGCACTGCCAAATCATAAATAAACAAACCCCTAGATGTAACCATGGGCACAATCATTTACAGGCACAAAAACCACGCATCAAGAGGCAGATATAAGAATGAGCTGACACACATGAAAACTGGAAAAACAAATCTGCAAAGAATAATACCAATTTGGTAAATGCTTGCAATGACAAAGCTGTTGAAGTGCTTCTTTGGAGTGAGATGTTTCGAAAAATGTATTTATTGTTCAGGTGTGGTACCATGGCTGCACAACACCTTTACAGGAATGGAAGCAAGTAAAAAATGAGTTACAATTAAGCTATAATTGTCCTGTAAATATCTGTAACAATGCTACCAAAAACAAATTAATGTGTTTTTTGGTTTCTATGTGCATAAAGTTGTGTTTGACTTTGCAGGTGATGGACAGGATGATGCCGGTTACATGGATGTGTCTGTGTGTGAGTTAAAGCACCCTCCACCGCAGCTGTGCCCCATGCCAGAGGGACTCAGCAGTCAGCAGGTATGTATTTGGATGTGAGTGTCTGTACACTAATGCTTGTGCATTGCCCAGGTGCAAATGCCTGTGTATCCAAATGACCACATAACCTTAGAAGGCCAGCTTTTCTTCATCTGAGTTTCTCTCTGCCTCCCTCAGGTTGTCCGGCGTCTCATCCTCAGCTCCATCGTACAGAGTGAAAGCAGCTACCTGGACTCACTCAAGAGAATCCTCCAGGTGAGTCACGTCTCCACAGGTATCAGGGCAATCACAGCATGTCAGTGTGCCGAGGCTGTGTTTCTTTAGGAGATAAGAGGAATGGAATGGAACATATGTAAAGGACTGTGATTCCAGTTGTTTCAGGTCTGTTGACTCTCCCTAAAGAATCAGTTCTTCACCTCGTCTGTGGAAAAGATTGTAAGCTAGTGACCATAACAACACCACCATCACTGATGATGGAGATGTTCTGTGGTTCCATATCTTTGTATCTGTATATTCAGTCTGTGTACTAAACATTATGCAAATGTCACATCTTGAGCTCAGTGTAGAGAGCACCAAAATTATCTACCTAGTATGTATTTATGTGTTGTGCAGCTCTCCTGTGTATGTCATGTAATACTGGTAGAGGCTGAAAGAAACAACCACAGATCTTCACTATGCCAGCTGACCTTTCTTTGTCTCTTAGGAGTACCAAATGCCTTTGCTGGAGCCACAGAACTGGATCCTAAACCCCAAGAAGGTCCGTCAAATCTTTTACCGTCTGCAGGAGATCCATCAGTGCCACTCAATGTTCCAGATCGCCCTGGCATCCCGTATTGCCGAGTGGGATCACAGCGAGAGGATTGGAGACCTGTTTGTCGCCTCGGTCAGTCTTTCTCACTTTCCTTCCCTCTTTTGGAGGCGTCCAGCTGGTGCTGTCTTTAACACTTTCTCTTAAAAATGTGTAGTCTCTGAGCCGTCATGATTATTTTCTAACGCTTCTTCACTGCCATGTTTAAAATGAGTAGAGTGCCCCTTTAATATGCAGAAAAACACACACAAGGAGCGATATTGTTGTATTGATGGCAAGTTTTTTTTCACTCAGTATGCCAGACCATCATCAGAGAACATGAAGTGACCTCTGCCTGACACAGAGCATCTCTCTGGAGATAGCAAAATGCTCTCCTTTCAAGATAAAACATTTGAGTCACAAGTACAGAGGACAGTGAATAACCTTATTTATGTGATCAGTCACAGCCTATGTTTATCCCCTTAAACTCCAGTTCTCCTCTTGTATCTCCCTTTAACTAGTTTTATGGTTCTTACATAGAAATAGAATGAGAGTAGAACGGACATTCCCATTCAAATCAACATATCAGTGTGATCAGAGCAGCAGCATTTTTATGTGTATCACTGCCATTGCAACTGTTAGCAAGTCACAAACTAACTGAGGTGAGATTTTGCAGTAATTACCAAACTAGCAGTTGAATAGTAACACTACATTTTCAAATAAGTAATCTGTTACTTTTACAACATTTCTGTATTTCCCTGTTTTTTGTTTCCATGAATTGCGTGTTTGTTGAAACATGATGCAATTTTATGCGAATGAATGAGAAGCACTGCTTAGTGGACATCTGAATGGCAGCAGGGATAAACAATGTGTATATCAGCATGTTTTCACACCGAACTCTGTGAATTAAGTGTTTATTTCAACCAAAACCAAAATTGGTGATTGTGGGAATGGTGTAAAGGCAATGAAATAGAGCTTAAGGATGACTTGATAAGGCAGTTAAACTAACAGTCATAGTTCGGTGAAAGAGATAACTTTTTGCTCCATGGTTGTATTTTTCTGTTTAGTAAGGAAAATTGGTCTGAGAATAGGCCAAAAGACAGTTATCAAACCAGAGAGTGTGACACACTTAATGACCCACTGACATGTGCTGTCACCATGACCACTCACAACAATCACCATTTTCTTTGAGCTCGTCAAATAACCACAGCAAGCAGTTCAGTGTCCTTTCAATTCATTCTGTTTTTATGGGTTCCACTCTGTTTCTCCTTAGCTGTTCATTGTCAGCTCTTTATCCATAGACACTGAGATCTCCACTGGAATTGTTTTTGTCAGTGGTTCAAATGGTGAAAAACAGTTTCCTTGTTTTAGGTGAAATCTTTAAAAAGATAAATTAATAAAAAGCCTGCAGTAAGTTTCTGCAGAGGCAGTGTTAAATTGGTGTATGTGGGAAAAAACAGTGGACTGTATCACTGGTGGCCATGCATGATGATGTCACAGTCTTTCCTTCGCAGTTTTCGAAGTCCATGGTGCTGAACGTGTACAGTGACTACATCAACAACTTCACCAACGCCATGGCATTGATCAAGAAGGCCTGCATGTCTAAACCTTCTTTCCTGGACTTTCTGAAGGTGCTTACATTTTGTCTTTTAATCAGTATAAGTCATAGTCCAGTGCAGCCCGAAAATTGTACTGTGGTATTTCTTGAGATTCTGGCCATTTCACAGTGTTTTACTGTATTTTATTACCCCTGAGTGTGCCAGGCTTGCTAATTGGCTGTGCATGAGACTGTTTGACTGTTTTAATGTTACATTTTTAAAGCACTGACACAATCTCCCTCCCACATGACTCTTAGAAGAAGCAAGCGTCCAGTCCAGACAGAATCACTCTCTACGGCCTGATGGTCAAACCTATCCAACGCTTTCCTCAGTTCATTCTGCTGCTGCAGGTGAGTGATTGACATCAATCACATGACAGCATGTCTCTGTGTTGTTCCATCATCTGCAGTTGTATGTTCATCCATATAAATTACATGTTGAACCATGGTTTTTGACAACAGTTTTAAACAAAATAAACACACAAAACTTGACCAGTAACTGTCATTATATGTAATTCATCCTGGTGGCCATAATATTGGTGGAATTTCATATGAACACCTGTGCACCTTTCATCTGGACCTTTAGGATGTGATTTTCTTAAATCTGTAACTGACATAAATCCACAATTTATTTATTTTATTTTACCTTTATTTAAGCAGTCCAATTGAGATTGTTATTTTAAGTGTTTCACAACACTACGGAAAGGATTCCTACAGAGAAATGAAATGTTTTTCCTTACCTTTTGCTGATCTGGTCTGTTAATTAGTGTCACTCAAATCTCATTCTCAACAAAATCAAAATCAGCTCAATATTCAACCATGACATTGAAGATAAAGCTCCAACCCAACACACTCTCTCCTCTTTACACTGTTGTTGAGTCAGATCCTCCTAGATTTAAGAATGAGTCTTGTCCTTGAGTGAGACTTAGTCACACACACTAACAAACAGACCAGTTCAGCAAAAGGTAAGGAAAAGGTTTCATTCCCTTGTAGATCCTTTACATGATATTGTCAGACACTTGTAATAACACTCTGAGCTGTTCCCATTAGTCACTTAGACACAAAAGCATGGGGAAATAAACTAGTGACTGCTCACTTACATGTCAGTTTGACTGTACAGTAAATTAATGAAGCTGCTCTGACTGGATCCCTTGTTTGAAAAGGTTGATGGGCTTGCCAGCGTTTTCAGACAGGAAATGTAAATCTTTCAGAAAGGGGCAGCATGTGGTGTGCGGCCAAGGGACTGACCCCCCTTCTTTGCGCCCTCTTTACATTATCATGTTCCCCTTCACCCTAAGGTGAGTTAACACTCTGTGTTGCATTGTCGTTGTGTGTATCAGGACATGTTGAAGAACACTCCAAAGGCCCACACTGACCGGCTGCCCCTGCAGCTGGCTCTCACTGAGCTGGAGACTCTGGCCGAGAAACTCAATGAGCAGAAGCGTATGGCTGATCAGGAGGCTGAGATCCAGCAGTTAGCACACAGTGTGGGGGACCGCAGCTTCAATAAGGTGACACATGATGCATTAGAATACATGTACATGAGCTGTTCAGGAAACCCATGGTTTGGTGTGTCATGGACTGAGACTGTAGTAGTATTAGGGCTATTACCACTATTGACCATCTCCTCTGGTGTTGAAATACATGGAATGTCTTTCATCAAAAGGGTGCATCTTCAGGGGCATATAAATATGTCAGGCACATTTCCAACAATATGTCTATTAGATTTGCACATGTTAGAAAAGATGGATGAGAGAAGGTCACCAAAATCCTCAAGGATCAGCCTCTGGCAACCTTGAATATCCAAATTGAATTTTATATTGATTTGGCTGGTAGTCATTAGGCCCAGACACACCAAACTGACACCAAAGATCTAGTGGCAACAAAGGCTGACTGTTTCAACGCCTCACATCGCCTGTGTTCATGAACTAGCCTTTGTCTTCATGGTAACTTGTCATTTTGTCAATATGTAGTCCGTTAAGTGTGAATTATCGTTGGATTGGAACAACACTGCCATTTAGCAAAAAAAGTGCCAGTTTTCATTGCAGGCAGGTTCTACAGATGCTCATTTAGTGATTCTATACTTCAGTGACAGTGTAGAAAAGGATCTGCTTTAATCAGTCAACTGCTTTGTGCTTCCAGCTGCTGAACTCAGAGCAGAGGCAGCTGATTCAGTGTGAACTGCTCACTGAAATAGTTTATGGTGATAAAG
>JAPZEB010000001.1:603886-615514 GCA_029783705.1 Chaetodon striatus
GGCCTAATATTTATAAAACTGGACGACATTTT
Organism: Chaetodon striatus; assembly: GCA_029783705.1. NCBI lineage: Eukaryota > Metazoa > Chordata > Actinopteri > Chaetodontiformes > Chaetodontidae > Chaetodon > Chaetodon striatus. The sequence goes on from JAPZEB010000001.1 coordinate 603,919, forward strand.
AAGATTTTTTAAGGATCTGCAGACAAGAAATGATTTTCCAGAACATTTCAATCACTAAAGGCCATCGTATTTGTGACAATACATGTTGAAAAAGGGACCAGTGAAGGTTTTGCTGAACATGACCGAAGGTCAAGGTCTGATTTACTAAGAAAACGGTGCTGCACAAATGTGTACTAGTGTTTTCCTTGAGTTCATAATTTAAATCTTGGTATGTATTCAGCATCATTACCCAGTCAGCTCCTAAACTGATTCTGGTACTGAACCTCCGGACACACTGCAAATGGAGGACAGCTCATACGGCTCAGTTCAGCAGTGGAAGATCACCAAGCTCCAGGCTCCAACTGGCAATCTGGCAAATGCCAGATGGGCCGGACCACCTAGTGGGCAGCAGGGCCACCACCAGCAATGTGGGAAGGAAAATTGTGGGGAATGAATTGATCTGCTGGCTGCGGCCTGCTTGATGTTGGAACAGCCCGTCTGATTAGAGGTTACACTGTCCCAAAATTGTCAACAGGCCACCTGTAAGGTCAGGCACAGAGGTATCAACTACTGTCACAACCCCCCGCTCCTTTAAGTGGGTCTGTCTATGTAACGTAAGCGCTCAAGCAGGAAATAATTAAATGAAATTGAGACAGAAAGAGTGGAGCTGAATGAAAATACAAAAGTAGGGACAGTGCTAATGGAGCTAGCCAGTTAGCAGCAGCACTGCAGATGCTGTAGAGCTCAGGTGGCTTAAACTCAGCTTTCATTTCTGGTTGAGAGTGATGTATTTTATTAATGTGCTGTTGGCATTAAATAAGTGTATCTACACTGTTAATCCTGTGTTGCTGAGTAACAGGTGAATTTAACTCTAGTTATTGTGCCATTGGCTTTAAGCGTTCCTGTATTTTAAATCCTGTCGAGATGCAGGTGTTTGTCTGTCTACATTTAATGCTGTTGGCACTAACTGTGTGTATGTGTGCTGTAAATCCTGTAGAGGTACAGGTGAGCCTGGGAGGGGGGTCCGACCCTGCTAGGCTCAGAGTAGAAATAATAATAGTGGATCTTGATTATCAAATATTTACTTTGGCCACGAACTAACTCTTACTGAGAAAAACTCTTACTCAAAATATTACCCATTAAACTATGGGTAATAAACTATTAATTTCAGCATATGGGCAATTATGAATACATGGGGAGGCAATAAAGACATTCATACACATGGAAATGTCATGACAAAGCTACGAAAAGTTAAGCTGCAGCCTGTTTACAGTTTATTAATGGCCAAGTTTTACAAGCAGAAACAGCAACATACATCCACTACTTGTCTGTGTATTAATGATTGTAGCGACTACTATAACTGACAAAAGGCCACTGAAAGGCTGAGTGGGCTCATAATTTTAACTCACTCAAAGAAATTTAGTCCAGAGATGTGTTTTATGGTGGTTATTTAAACAAACAACTGGATGACGAAACCAAAATGAGATGATTATTGTGTCTTGTGATATTTCGTGATGTGATTACGGTCAACAGCGAATATTGCAGCCAAAACGTCACCCTCTTCGTCTAAGAGCTGCAACACTAGTGAATGAACAGGTAAAATAATGAGAAACCACACCCCTGTGCCAATTACAACTATCGGAAGTGAAAAAGACCAAAAGAACGTGTGCAGGCTGAACAAATAATAAACAACAGAGGTTAAATACACATCCTGGCTCCTGCAATAATCAGATATTGTGTTCATTAATAAAAACCTAACTGCTGCAATTTTGTTTCTAATAATCAGTTTCTTGTTATACAAGCTATTTAAAGCACGTTTTGTTTCCCCACTTCAAATACAAGACTCTGGCAAATCCCATCTGACAGTGTGACCTTGGTAAATCCAACAGAATGCATAATCAACCTCTGTTAACACGTCTCTTTTCATTTCCATGATCCTTATGTGATTGCATATGCAACGAGTAGAGAGGTGCACCTTGTAAACACTGGTACTCCAGGCTGCTGCATGTGTTTGATAAACCCAGCACCTGTGTTTGGAGCAGAATGCATCACCTCTGCACCTGAAGTACAGGCACAAACTCTGCTGTTTATCTGACCCAAGAGTCTACAAGAGCCTCAGAGCCACACTGTGAGGCTGTACTTCAGCTCAGCAGTGCTTTGAGATAAATGCTAACGTCAGCATGAAGCAGCATGAACTCCTTCACTTGGGGCAGTAACTCTCTCCCAAATAAGAAGGGGCAATTCACTGTTTTCTAGCAGTGACCCATGACCTTTGATTTGGAGGTGCTGACTCTCATCCCGACTGCTTCACAGTCAAACCACCCCAGTGTGTGCTGGAGGTCACGGTGTGATGACGCCAACAGAACCACATCATCTGCAAAGAGCAGAGATGTAAGCCTGAGGTCCCCAAATAAGACCCCTTCCTCCCTGGCGCTGCGCCTTGTGATCCTGTCCATGAATATCACAAACAGAATTGGTGACAAAGGACAGCCCTGGTGGAGGCCAACAACCACAGGAAACGTGTTTTCATTTACGCCGAATATGGGGAAACAGCTCTCACTTTGGTTTTACAAGGGCCAGATGGCTCACAGCAGTGATCCCAGTACCTGTAGACCTGCAGTACCCTAACAGGGCTCCCCGGGGGATACAATTGTAAGCTTTCTCCATGTTGACAAAACACATGTGGACTGGATGGGCAAACTCCCATGACCCCTCCAGCGGCCCTGCAAGGGTTAAGAGCTGGTCCACTGTTCCACGACCAGGACAGTATCCACATTATTCCTCCTGAATTTCTGAGGTCCAACAATCTGTCGGAGCCTCTTTTCCAGGCTGAGCAGTCTGATATCACGATAACTGGAGCACACCCTATGGTCCCCTTTTTTAAAAATTGGAACCACCACCCTGGTCTGCTACATCACAGGCACCTTGCCTGACCTCCATGCGACACTAAACAGATGTGTCGTATTTTAACATTAGACATGACACTTTTTAATTGTCCCTAAACACAAAGTACAGCTGAGGCTGATCATTAGCTAAGCAAGCATTTGTTAGTATAGGACAAACTGGGAGACATTAGGACTCATTCAATGGGCATCCATTCAATTGTGGTTGAGATACTTCCTTCTGGACCAAAGCGGTGGACCAATGGACAGCCTGATATCCACAGAGCCATGCTGCTTGTGAGGCTATAAAGTGACTCAAGATACAACGTCACCCTTTGAACCCCTGACTGTTTTTGCTGAGTTGTTCATTTGGTTTAAATCTGAATTGTGACTAATTGTTTGCACAACTAGAGGTGCAGTTCAGGGAAGTGACGCTCTCTTATTTCTTGTCCGGAAAGCTCATTTCGTTGTTTGTGATTCAGACAAAGAATCCAAATTGCAGACTGAAAATACAACTTGGAAAATCAGTTGTCAGAATTCTTTTGTGTTGTCATGAAAAACTAGCGTAGAGCAGTAATTAAATCTCAGTTTATGGACAGTGCCACCTCTTTGACAAGGCTGCATGCTATAATGCCTTTTCTGTGGCTGAGAGTTATAGAGTCTAAGTTTTTTTTTTCAACCAAAGAGCATTTATTAAAGGGAACAGCGGTTTGTTTCCTGCCCTGAGCAGTGTCTGCTTCCAGTGAGCACTACCAATCAGACGTTTCAGGCAGCCTGTTCGTATCCTGAGAGGTTAACACCCAGGGCTTCTGTCTGTGAACTTTATTGCTGTGAGAGCAGAGAGACTGTAAAAGTGGGTCGGACAGAAGTGGGATTTTGAAAATAAAGTGAGGGGACATGTCCCTTTTATCCCCCGTGGAATCAGGCCCTTGCCGGTGGCAGTGACGCTTGAAAGCAATTATCAAAAATAAAATGTGATCCCAAATGATTTACACCTGAACAGAGGGACGAACACCACCAGCTGCTGAGAGGACACAACAGGACAAAAACTAATCTGGGAGAATAGTGACCTCTATTACAGGTCACATAACAATTTCACTGTATGAAGTGTATGCTGCACTTTTAACACTTCTGGACACAATTTACCCGCATTTTTAATTTTTCAGGAACTTCTGCTGTTACTGATGCTCATGTGCCAACAACAGGGGTTTGTTGGCACACTTATTACTCTCTGCTTTACTTTTCTGGCCCTATTTATGTTAGAGTATTCTATCCATCCATCCATTTTCATGTTTTGGGGGCAGCAGGCCAACCAAAGCAAGGTGTTCCCAGGCCAGATGAGATCCCTCCAGTAATCCCTGTAATCCCTCCGGTGTGTTCTGGGTCTGTCCCGGGCCTCCTACCAGTGGGACGTGCCCTGAACTCCTCTAACAGGAGGCGCCCAGGAGGATCCTGATCAGATGCCCGAACCACCTCAGCTGACCCCTTTCGACGCAAAGGAGCAGCGGCTCTGCTACGAGCTCCTCACCCTATCTCTAAGGCTGAGCCCAACCACCCCACAGAGGAAACTTCAGCCGCTTGTATCAGCGATCTCAATCCTTCCGGTCACTAACTAGAGCTCATGACCATAGGTGAGGGTTGGGAGGTAGATGGACCAGTAAATCCAAAGCTTTGCCTTCTGGCTCAGCTCCCTCTTCACCACCACAGTCAAGCACAGCCTCTGCATCACTGCAGATGCTGTGTCAAACTGCCGATCCATCTCACGCTCCATTCTACCCTCACTCGTGAACAAGACCCACACTTAAATTCCTTCGCTTGAGGCAGTAACTTTCTCCCAACCCAGAGGGCGCAATCCATTGGTTTCCAGCAGAGAAGCATGGCTGTAAACCGCCCCAGTGCATGCAGGAGGTCACGGTGTGATGAAACTAGCAGAACCACATCATCTGCAAAAAGCAGAGACGCAATTCTGAGGTTCCTAAACCAGACTCCTTCCTCCCCCTGGCCGCACCTCAAGATCCTGTGAATATTCTAACCAGCAGCAAATGAAAGGTTACAGTCTCACCTATAAATACCTCCATTTAATGAACATTGTGCCAACCAGCTCTATCACGGGGTTGATTGGCACAATGTTAAAACGCTAAAGTTACAAAAAATAAATAAGTAAAATGACAAATAGAAACAATTTAAATATTTGATGAAAAAATGTTGATTTTAAACATTCAAATAGTTTTAATCTCTCAAAATACAGTTAGAACACTTATTTTTACAACCAACCCCACTCATATTTGACCCAACATAGTGAGGAAACTATGTTCGCCAGCCACCATCACTCATCACAGACTTACAAACCTTATATCGAAATGTAGCTGATCCCTAGGTCTAATAACTAGAAGTAACACATTTCAGATATCTCTATATAACACAGTGCTGTGATACATTTAGTCCACAGACCACTTTATTACTTTAAATACAATAAAAATGAAATGTCACCCTCACCAAAAAAGTTAGTGACTTTCAGATTTTTAACAGAGTAGCTGAGTGCAGGTCAAGAAAGCAAATATTTTCATGTTACATTTTTGTTTCTGTGTCCTCCTAAGGGTTAAAAAAATAGATGTGTACTACCCAACCAAGCCCAGTCTCCTCTACTGCTGCAGCAGCAAGTGTGTACAGATACTGTTTGCAGTATCACAAGTGTTTACCAAATAAAAATTGGTGCAACACTGAGCAACACAACCTGAGAAGAAGCCCAACAGAGACTGTCATATTGGATGTAGTCAGCTGTCACTGGATAGACAAACTAATGACACATTATTAAGGTGATACAGAGTGAACGCAAGAAGACTGATACAGAAATAACCAAAGTGTGACGTCTCAGTGTGACAGATTCAGCCCTGAGTGACAGACGGATCTCCCTGCAGCTGATGTCACAGTCAGAGGTGTCATCTCAAAGAGCACCTGGAGCACAAACAATTAAAAGTTGCCTCCAGGAATCATTGTTCATCTCTGCCTTTTATCAGCAGAGATTGTGTCTCTGAACATGTCTATGAATGCATAAGATCCATAAGAATATGTGGCTGTGATATGGGACCGCTGGTAAAGACAAATAGAGTGAACTACATGACATATTGTTAAGTGAGGTTGCGACTGAGGTTTTATTTGTGATTCATTTGTTTCTTTTTATCTGTTTGTGTATGTGTCCATGTCTGCTGCGCTAACTTTCATTGTGTGTTTGCGCGTATATGCAAAAAGGTGTGCTCCACAATGTGGCGACCATTGGTGGACCCTGCTGTCAGTGATTGGCTGACGGAGAGTATTTAAGTAGTCAAAAGGGCAGCAGCTCGAGGCTGAGGGAAGTCTTTCTTCTCTCCCAGCCAGACCTGAATATGTGTGCAACTTCAAAGTGATGTATACTAGTTTGTTCTGCTGGCGATAGTAGAGGTGTTTAACTTTGTTTTCTCCTGTTTTGATTAAGTTGACAAGGATAGCAGATATTTTTTGTTTCTTCATTTCTTTAGGTTACGTTTGATGGTTTGAGTCAGAGGTATTTGGTTTGTTATTCCGGCCCGGACCCACTCTGACGTTAAGTAACACCGCAGTATGGCCATATATAATTGTCAATAAATCTCACTGTAGGCACATTTGATAAGTTATCATTATGGCTGCATGGGATTTGGGGAAAACGGGGGCGTAATTCATGTTACGTCTCGATCACCCCCAGACAGGGTGTAACATGTAGGGCTTGACTTCCAGTAATTTGAGTTCCAGACGTTCCTGTTTCACGTCAGCTCTCTGTATTTTTAGTATAAAATGGCCTTCGCAGAGCGTTTCAGAGAGTCTGAAGGCTGAAATATGACCCACGATGGTGCTTAACGCTAATGTCCCATTCAAGTTTGGATTCTCCTCATGAGCATCTCGCGTGTCAGAACGAATGAGGCTGAGCGAAGCAGCAGGTCAGGTCTGTGTTTGTAGAGAACAAGATATGTTTCAGGTTCAGGATGGTCTGCACAGAACAGGCTGACAGAGAAGAAGTACTGCAGCATCACTGAGCCCTCAGGGATAAGCAAGCATGATGAGAAACTGTGCGCGTGTGTGTACCTGGGTACCCACACTGCTAGTGTCTCTTAAATAGGACACCCCTCCCCAACACACACACACACACACACACACACTTCTGGTGAGCGATCTAACAGGCTGGAGCCACAGCAGCCAGTCTGGCCTACATTCACCGAGGCTCCGGTCACACTGACCGTACAGCGGCGGAGGACACGATCACACTGATACCAAGTCAGCAGCACAGGACACAGCCCCCATGCTAATTCACATTAGCATATTAAACATTCACACAAAAGAGTAAAAAGGCAGTTGAATCTGCTGTCCATACCACCGAGAGCAGCAACATTTTCATTATTGATTCATCTGTCAATATTTTCATCCCTGTGTGTCATAAAGAGACGACCTTTACCTGCTCCCTCACCACAACACAACACATTCACACTGCTTGTTTCTTATAACAGCCCACAACCCACAGCTCAATAAAACAAAGATAATCCTCACCTGTTTTATAGGTTGTGAGGAGAAAAAGTTGAGTATAGATTCAATGAGAAAAATCTGCTGAGGGCTAAAAAGCCACATTACAGGAGCAAACTGCATTGGTCAGGCTGGGGCCCTTTTAATTAAACAAGACAAACACAGCAACAACAACTGGACTGGTGTGAGCGAGGTGCTTCAGGTCAACAACATAACACTTGAGAGGGACACATATATAAAAATAACTTCACCCACAAAATAAACATTTGTATATAAAGTACTCGCTGTGTGTTACGTTGAATTCATGGAGAAAACTTTGTTTTTTTCACATGCCTCCAGGGAAAATCCAAAATACGCTAACATTCCTCATGAGTTGAAGCAACCACAGACCAAAAAAACTGAAATTTTGAAAATACTTTCACAGCAAAAATTCATTAATTTAGATTAACTGATCACAGAGCATGTAATTAATTAGATTTTTTTTTAATCACTTAACAGCTCTGTACAATATAAAACACTTCTGCCTATCAGTAGCTTGGCCTGAGCGTGCCTATGAGCTCTGGTTTAACCGAGGTCAAACACAAGCATAACTCGTCATGAGCATGCACAAGACTTTGTATTGACTTGTTTTGAATCCTAATGTAATAGCAAAGGCGTGCGTTTGTGAAGTACTGAGAATACGTCTGAATAAATGAGACGTAGATTATACTGCACAAATTGTGTGAGTTTGTAAACAGACGTTTTGATATAGTTTTGCTGTTGTTGAGTGGCCCCTGTTTACTTTAATTAATGAAGAGTGTTCACCTTTTTGATTCTGAATTCACCGTGGAGGCATGTGAGTCAAAGTCGTTATCATGAAGGTAACACTACGTGATTAACTGATGAAGAAATGGTCAGTGAGCAGGTGAAGTGTTACCTTAAAGGGTCTGAGAGTCCTCCTTCGAGAAATTTAAATGTCAAGCAACTTCACTTGCTACATCATGGTGGATTTTTCCGCACAAACTTCCACACAAATTCATGGTGACGTCATGGTTTTTCCTTTGGTACTTTCTACTTCATTATGGCAGATTGCACCTGTTGCTTCTGAGGTTGCATACTGTCATCACCTGCTTTGCCAGAGGACTTGTTGTGTCCATGAGTTGCGTTCCAGTGGTTTCTCGAGATAAAAGTCCTCTGCTACTTTCATGTTTTTATGACAAAAGACAAAGGCACGTGTTCATTATTCTGAGGGGGACGTGTCCTCTGCATCTCCCCCAAAACTCCACGCTTATGCTTCAGGTACCTGTCGGAGTTTGATTAATAGATCTGCGAGTTAGAAAGCTTAACAGACACTAAAACACCGCACAGCTCTTTGTGATACTCTGAGAGGATTTTAAAACTCTGGAAAATGATTACGGCGGCAAATATTTTAGGTTTAGTTGAGACAACTGTGAGGATACACAGCAGAAACACATCGTTCATGATACAAAGTAATCCACCAGGAATGTGCGCTTGCAGTGACAGTGTGTTCTGATGTGACTGTGAAGTGCAGACTCACCTTTTGTTGAGCCATCTTCTGTCTGTCCAAGTCCACGTCCCTCACTGGTTCTGGCTCCGGAGACCCTGGTGGTCCCTCTCCCACCCTGTCCAGCTTGCCGTCAGTGTGGACCTGAGAGGAGGAGGAGGAAGCAGGGGAGGAGGGAGGTATAGATGGAGAGGAGGAGGAGGAGGCACCACGAGGGTGTGCAGGGGAGGAAGATGGTGAAGTGGCAGATGGAGGAGGGGCCTCAGGAGCGGGGTCGCCTCGGAGGCGCAGCGTCTCCTGCCGTAGCGTCTCGTTCTCTGAGGCCAGCTCCTGCCGCTCCCGCCGGACGCTGGTCAGCTCCTTGGTGAGGGTGTCCAGCCGCTGCCTCAGCTGACGGACCTCATCACGTGCACGGTTACGCTCCGCACGAACCTGGGAAAAATACAGATGATACAAGAAAGATTAATCAGCCCCGAGCCTGTTGGTAATGCGAAGATGTAAATCTTTAAAAACAAGTCATGAATATATACTTTGATTTGTTAAAAAAGGATCAATAACTGAATAAATTAGCTGGAAACTCTAGTTTATTATAAAATGTTACAGGATTTGGATCATGATATAAGACTAGAAATTGTCTTAGATTTTAAATATCTTAATATATTAAGTTGTCTTTTTCTGGTTTTAAAGGCTGTGTTACAGTAAAGTGGTGTCATTTTTTTTTGACTTGCTAAATCAGATTGGTGTATTATTATTTGTCTTCACCCACTTAAGTCATTATATCCACATTACTGGTGATTATTTAACAAAAACTCATTGTGTGAATATTTTGTGAAAGCACCAGTTGTCAAACCGACAATATTGGAATCAAATTGATGCTGAAGTATTTGGTCAAAAATGTGGTAATATTTGATTTTGACCATATCACCCAGCCCTTCTTTCAGCACATTTTCTTTCCTGGCTCCAATAACCAAAACCCCACCTTGCTCCACTTCTCTCTCCAGTTGGCGGTGCAGTCAGACCACCACCTCATGGTCTTCTCCATCTGGGCTGCTCTGGCTCGAGCCTCCTCCAGCTCCCTGAGCCTTAGCTCCTCCCTGCTCTCCCAGTCGGCCCCGGCTCCCTCGCCCATGGCCCCCAGGGATCCCAGCCTGAAGCCTCCCAGCCCGGGCGACAGCAGCAGCGGGGGGCTGGAGCTGGGGGTTCCTCCGGTGGGGCTGGGGGTGTGGGTGAGGCTGTCCGGGGAGCGGATCCCCCGGTCTGACACCAGACCCAGGCTGCACAGCAGGCCGCCTCCGGCCGACTTGCCGCCCTCGGACAGGTGAGGGCTGGGGGTGTGGTTCATGATGGAGGCAGTGTTGTGGATGAGGACAGTGAGGAGGATGAAGGGGGTGGGCGGGTGTCAGCGGTGAGATTCAGGAGGGCACCATCCTCTTCAGTCAGTGATCAGCCTGCAGACAGGAACAGCAGGAGGAAATTTAGCTCAGCTATCAGACGAAAACACAACCTAACACACACATGTGCATCTGTTGTCCTCATGTGCCTCGAAAACTTCATTTGAGGATAAAACAATTCAAGGTTGATCAGAGAAAGTTAAGAATCTAACTTTAGAACACAGAAACAGTCCGGGGAAATCACTGACAGACACACCGCGCTGCCTTCAGGGAGGAAAAGCCCTCGTCTGCTTTCTGAACCTAATAAACCCAGAGAGAGGCCGGACAGCTGGTACACATGAGACTGAAAATCCTTCTACTGCTTAATGAGAAGCAGCTCCATGTAAAACAAAAACCAAATGGCCATGAGAAGACAGACAGATAAGTCTGAAAGAAAAAACCATCCACACACACACTCAGACACACTGTATCTGACGGATGCCCAAGGACTCTCACTGGACCAGCAACAGTAATTATTCTGATTAGAAATGAAATATCTGACACACCTGATCCTCTCTGTTCACACTCTCCTCTCCGCCTCTCTCAGCAGGCCACTGTCACCACTCATCAGTCATTTTCAAACTCCACCACAAGTTTATTTTGCACAACATCGCTTGAAAGAGTCTTCTCCTTGATCCCCAATCACTACTGTCTAAATCCTGCGGTATTCTGCACACTGCTCACCCTCCACCTTCAGACTGTCTGAACTAAAAGAGATGAAACACACCACATGAAACTGCTTACAGGGATAAATATTATTATTCTCACTCAAGGCATCGCAGGATTGTCAGCAACTGTTTGCAAACACACTCGCCAGCGAAAGTGGAGGTGAAAGCCGACCCCAGATTCACTCTTGTTTGGCATTTCGCCTCGCTGTATTTGCCTTTTTTTGGCAGTGTCTCTTGCATGCCTGCTGCTCACAGATTGGCACCTGGTTGCTAACTTTTAATAAAGGCCGACCTCACCTGAGCGCTGAATTACTACTTCACTGTTGTATGCCTCCATGAACAAGTCAAGTTGCACTTACACTTTACATTCATGTCTGGATGCTTCACACACATCTTACTCTTGGCAGCACAGTTTCAAGGTGGACAAGATTAGAGTCTCCAATTCAGTATCTGACCAAATGTCTCCCCTTCTGTTCCTGAAATATGATGTCACAGTGAAGCTGACCCTTGATCTTTTGGATATAAATTATCATCACTTCATCATTTTATCCTGTTAGACATTTGTGTGAGATTTTGTCAGAGTTAGCATATTAATTCCTGAGTTAT
>JAPZEB010000001.1:627921-638962 GCA_029783705.1 Chaetodon striatus
GAAATAGCCACCTCTGTGCAGGCTGTGTTAGCAACGTCAGTTTTCCCTCAGCTGAACAGCAACGTTTTCAGGTAGATTATGGTTATAAAAATTGACCACAAGATAATGAGTCCACCTTCGCAGAACTCAGATTTCACAGGGATAATTAAGGCCACTGCCGTGATGAGAAAATTAAAATATTTTGAGAATAAAATTATAATTTTAAAGAGGAAAAAAAGTCATATTTCAAGAATTAAATTGTAATTTCACAAAAAAGTTATATTTTGATAACTGAATGTGCTTTGATTAAATCAGAGGACATGTTCTTGAAAATTATGACTTTACCCTCAAGCGTCTCCCTGCACACACAGGGGAACGATTCAACATGTTCTGGACACAAAGCAGAGCAAAACCCAGAGATAGGGCCAATTCAGTCTGCTCTAAAAAGTCAGCATTTAATCATGAGTTTAGCAGCACCGTATCTGCTCACATTGTTAACCGTCCTCTGTAATAACACACACATTAATAAAGCCTCTCAGCCCACCCTTAAACACACGTTGCGCCTCCTCAGTCGTTCACACTAAAGCGATGTTTGCTGCCCCCGGTGGTTGATCCCGTGTCTCACTTTGAACAGAACTCAGTGTTAGGTGTCGTTAAAGCTCACCTCTGTTACTGCAGGTGTCACCAAATCAACCAGATTTCATCTCCCACTTCACCTGTTTTTTCTGTCCCTATGAGGAAATGTAACGAGGAAAAATACGGGAACTAGAAGCAGAAAATGCAGCTGGCTCGTCACCCACTTGAGAGACAACTAAAGAGATGTAAAGAGATGAAAGCTCAGCGATTATCCTTGTGCGAAATGTCTTACTTGATTTTAATCTGCATTTCAGTTATCCGTTATTTAATGAACCGTGTCGTTTGATTTCCGTACGGTCAGCTCAACAGGGTGCGCAGAGAAGAGCCAAGTCAGGAGTTCTGAAACGCCTTCGTCCACTGGCAAATTATTTTCTGTAAATTATGTTAGAGAAACATCAGAATAATGAGCCTCGACGTCTTTGACACTTTATACTGGAAGATTGAATGTGAGTTTTCTTTTCTAATGCATTTAAATAAAAAGATTGACTTCCATCAGCGATGCATATCAACAGGAGCTGCAGCTGTTACTGTACACGAGGAAACTCATCAGTGTGTGTAGACGCCTGGTGCAGTGAATGTAGGGAATCTGTTGTCGGCATCTTGAGTCAAGTTGTTGTACCAGTGAAACTGGCAGCGTTAAGTCCCTAAAATCAAGATGAATGCACACATTTGCATCCCCCTGCATAATTTACCTTTAGTCACCAGTGGTTTTTTTGTTGTTTTTTTTTAAATTTGGGGCATTTTGTGTATCAGTTACCCACCCCATTACGTTGAATTCACGGACAGAACGTTTTTCTCACATGCCTCTGTTGAGCCAAGTCTAAAAACAGAAAATTCTTTCTCGTTATAAACAGCAAAACTATGTCGAAATATCTGTTTACAAACTCTCACACAACTCGTGCAGTATAATCCAAGTCTCATTTAACGAGTCATACGCACAGCCCTTTCCGACAGGGAACTGAAACATGTTTATTCTCTTTTCAGAGCCAGACTCCATTGACAAAAACAGTAATTTTACCTTGCTAAACTCAGGAGCTGCTGGTCTACCTCTGCCTTAAATCAGAAGTTTATCTGTATTGTGTGACTTGATGTTGAAGTTTCGGCGGGGTAGTTTGGATTCACCAGTTACACGACTACGACTTAAGGCCTTTGCACACCGTGTCTTTTTTTTTTTTTTTTTTGATTTTTTTTTAATCCGTCATCTGAAAAAAAAATTGTTTCGTACAGAAACCTTTCACACTGATTCCTGATTTTTTATACATTGTAAAAATTCGCAATAAGAGACTAAATCTAAAGACAAATTTCCTCCTTCGCCTCTCTCCACTGGAGTTACCTATCTGGCTGTCACCACTCCCTCCTTGTCTTCCATTTGGCACCACAGCTGCAGGAAGGGGCGGAGCTGTCCTCCACATCCTGTGTGCGGTCCACATCCTCCTCTTCATCATCATCATCCACCTGAATATCACTATCTGACGTGTTGAATGTGAGCTATCTGTCTTGTCACAGCTGTGTCCCACTGCCGCATTTTCTTCACTGATTCTTGCTCAAGTGTCTCTTAAGGCTCTGACAGATGCAAAAAACGCAGAAAACTGAACCCGTTATGAAAATTTTAATGACGGACAAAGGTTTCGAACTCAGTGTGCAAACGTGACACAACGTGAAGTCATAATTATTTTTAGATGTGCGACAATTCCAGACAGAAAAAACAGACTCAGTCTGCAAAGGCCTTCAAATTCATCAAGACTTAGCTCAGTTTTTGGATTCTTCGTTCACCGTAGAGGCATGCAGGAACAAAAAAAGATTTCTTTATGAATTCACCGTATAACACGGGGTGAGTAATTCATATACAAATGGTCATTTTGGGATCACCCTGCTTGCTCCACTACCTAGGCAACAGCTGATAACGCAGCTTCTGTTGGCAGCAGGTCCAAAATCTTGAATACAGCAGAGGGATCTGCCCTAAAATTGCTTCATCTGCGTTATTATTTTGAATTTATTTGTGGGTGACTGATCCAAGATGTGCACCTTTTTGCTGACTTTTCTCCTTTGAGATCTCGTACGCAGCAGGAGAGTAAACTGCTTGACTCAGAGTGTATTGTTGAAGAACCAGATTCCCACAGCACTGTTTGATTTGTTGTTCAAGTGGCTCCTTTCTTAACTCAGTATATTGTAAAGTCGGTGAGAATCACAGAGTGACACCGACACATTATCTTCCTTTACAAATGTAAACAGTGCGACTAGATGTAACGTCCTCGAGGACGCTGCTTCTACCTTTGACCTCTCCTGGTCTCTCTACGTTTCTCCTCCTCGTTCATCTATCTTCACATTTAAATACTAAACTGATGTAAACACGTACAGGGTCAGGTTGTGTGTGCGTAACTTTCTTTCGGGTGGAGGACAGGTCTAGTCCGAGGGAGCCGAGGGAAGACTTTTCAGCATCTGTTTCCTCTTTCTTTGGCGTTGCCCCAGATTGACTCTCAGGTAATGTCAGAATCTACCTCTGCAGGTGAGACTAACTGTGAAAGAAGAGGCATGAGTCACCATAGCTTCGGAGAGCTCTATTTTTACTAAATAAGAAAAAAGAGATGAGCCCACACCCCCTCTTTGATTGTACAATGTTCTTATAGTCCTGTCTTGCTTTTCAATAAACATTTTGTAGAATTTGCAGAAACTCTGGATTTATTTCCTCACTGAGAAATCGCTGGGTGTGTGTCGTTTCCTGGGTGAAAGAGTGAAGTGGAGGTGTCGACCGATGTGCACATCTGAGAAAACGTTGAAGAAATTTAAAACTTATCTTTGAAAAGTTATAAAAGTTTTATTGCAATTTGAGGTGCGGGAAACAAAACATGGCAATTTCACATTATTTAACAACAGAGCGAGGAGAGGAAAAGAGAAATATGTGCGTTTCCCTCGAGTGCACCTTTTTACTCAACCAAATACTGAACAGTTAATGTACCTTATGAACAGGAGGCAAACACAGCAGGGAATGTTTGTTCAAACGACAGCCAGGACGTGTCAGCTAGGTACGATATGAAGTAAAGTAACGGCCACAAGTGCTCGACGGGTGGGAAAATAAGGTGTGAAGTAAAGTTCTCCTGGACATGACCAAGTTGGTGAACTTCAGCCAATCACAGTCTGGATCACAGACTCTATATAAAGATGGACGACGCGAGAACTCCCTGAAATGAAGCCAAAACCTCTTCCTTGCTCCACGTTAGCTAACGGGACATGGGCCAAACTAAAAGATAAAATAAATTCTTCCTAAAGATGGTTTCTTTCATTTTAAGTAGCTCTAATCACGTTCAAGTGTTAAATTTTCTTATAAGATTGGTGTTAATCAGTTATTTAATGCTATAAAAGGGGGTATGACATCATGATTGACAGCTGTGTGAGCCAATCAGTGTGCTCACCATCACTGGTGCTGCTCACGATTGGTCAGACGGGTGTGTAGGTGAGAACCTGATATCGTGGAGATCACTATGACGTCTCCAGCACAAGATGGCTGGGCTCATATTTAGGATGTTTTGGCTTCATTTTTGTACAGCGGGAGTGAGCGGAGAAGCGTCGTCCATCTTTATACACAGTCTTTGTCTTGGATAGAAGCATGTCAGTGCTTTGATAGTCTCCTATGATCCGGGTTAACTTACATATTTGTGTCTTGAGGACTAGCTAGTGGTTTTCTGGCGACTCATAAGTCCAAATGTAAAATGACACTTTAATATTTTCCTTGCATGAGCCCTTTGAAAGTCACTGATTAACTGATATTATCGACTTAGAGTGACTTCGTCCACATAAAGGTTTTCTGCTCTTTAGAGTCTTCAAAGCCCAGGTACAACATTTCAACTCTTATCCTACTCCAAGTGCTTTTGGGTACCTGGGCCACGGTGACGTGTGACGAGCGAGATGAGCCTGAATCCAACTGTCTATTAGGAAGGGTGGAGTCCATGCTGTCGCCGACTCCCCACACGGTTCGCTCATGTGGAGAGCAGACTTCATTTTGCACTTGATAAGCCGGAGAGGGAGACGACAGGCCGGGTCTGGAGCTCGGGGTGGTGGAGGGTGGTGGGGGCGAGGGAGGGGGTCGTGCCTGGAGAGAGACTCATACAGAGCTGGGTTAGGATCCCTGAGCCTCCAGCTCTGATGCAGGGGTGTTGTCTGGCTCTTCATCGTTGTAGATGTTTTCCGCCTGAGGAAGAAGAGAGAGGAAGAGGAGGCGTTATTGTCCATACAGGAGGCAGTTCTCTGACAACACTGGACGTTAGATAGGCTTCTACCTCAGCTCACATTTTAAGTTGGGTCGACTACGAGCCGACCAACTCCATGACGACATCAATATTTGACTTAATATATATGTCCTCAAACAGAACACAAAGACTACTGCACATTAACTGGCTCGTATGAGAGACAGACCTTCATTTCTAAAGCTACATCAACACTATGTTTTCATTTTAAAGGACCAGAGACTGCTATCACAAAACACCTTAAGTTTTCTCCTTAAGTCTGACACTTGAGGCTTAATCTCTCCTTAACTGAGGGACCTGTACAGTTGCACAGAAACCCTAAAGGTTTCCTTAGTTAAGGCAAAACGTTTACTGTGGACTTTACTCGTCATTTACTGGGTTGAAAAAGATTTTACAGCAGTTTCCATGGAGATTGATTGTTTGCTTTGACTCACGCCTGTGATACCCCGTTATCGCCTCACAAAGTTGGCGTATAGTTAGATAGTGGAAAAATGGCAGAAGAGAAGACGACAGAGGAGGAAAAGATTAAACTTCTGGAGGAATACAATCATAGAAAGCACAAACTGCAAAGTAAATTTGATCCCCAAACATCAGAAAGACAGAAAACGATTGTAGGAAGAAGCATTGAAAATTAATTCAGTCAAATATATAGTGTCAAATCAAAAACATATTCATTAGGTTCTCCTGGTCGCAGAACACTGTTCTCAGAGTGTGGTAGTTTTTTGTTTTTTTATCATTTATCATCATAAACTCAGTCATGGTGCAGTTAAGACAGAGTAGGAGAAGACTTAAGGGTGTTTGTGCAACATATTTTATTTTGAGGAAACCTTAACTAGGACTTTAAGGAAAACCTTAACTTAAGGTGTTTTGTGCAACCGGCTCCAGATATTTCTTAACTTGGACCGATGAAGAGGAGGAACACTGTCAAGGTGGTGGAGCACAATTTGGGAGTTTATGCAAAGCAAATATGACGACACATTAGAGCGGTAATGGCTGGGAGCATTATTCATCCCCGGAAGACGTTACAGCGATGAGAAAGGAGTACCAACACAGGGAGGATGAAATCACTAAAGGTACGTAAACTTTTGTTTTGACTTGACAAACTCTGACTGATAAAGAAGGAAGGAAGGAAGGAAGGAAGGAAGGAAGCTAACCTGGGTGCCTGTGTCATCATTTGCGCCCGTCCAGACTAAAACACAACCACAGAGTTTTCAAACTAAAAAAAGGCTCAGCAGCATTTTAAAAAAGTCTCTGTTTTACGGGTATACTGGAGAATGAAGATGTATTAGTGTGGCTGTAGCCTAATTTTGCTTCTTTCCTTGTTGTACTGGTGCATGGGGAGGGACTGGAGCTCTTATTACCACAATAAGATGGAAACTATATTTACCATCTGCCAGACTTGCATGATGTTGTCCTCGGACACTGAGCAGATGACCCAGGGTTCATTGGGGTTCCAGGAGAAGTCAGAGATCTTGGCTGTGTGGCCGCCGTGGATGAACTGAAGGAACAAGGGTGGATATTAGAGACAGACACTTGATAATAAGCAGAGGTAAACACACAAGCAGGATTTTGGGACCACTCACATGTTCAAAATCTACAAATGTTAAAGGCTAGTGCTCTGTATTAACTAACAGTTGAGACGCTGCTTCAACTTTTTGTATTTTGATGCAGTTACAGTTTCATTGGCCAACCAGTTAATGTGATGTATTTTAACTTAAGTGATGAAGTTACAGCTGCCACTGTCAGCTGGACAGGTGCAGCCAGACAAACCTGATCACTAGCTAAGGCTCTCGTGATAACAGAGATCGAGAAGTGGCTGAATAAAATCACACGGGACTCTTGATTATAGGACGTCACTTACCAGCAGCTCTGGTGGGCCGTCCTCAGCGTCTTCTGCTGACTGCTCCTCTCCGATTTTACTTGAAAAAGAAAATCCAACAATAAGTCTGTTTGCCGTAATTCGGATGAGCAGCAGAAAACGGAAGGATGGATGATGGATATTCTTCAGAGTGTGTTTTCTATACTATTTTATCTTGAACATATTTTGCTAAAAACTCGTGAACAAAATTTCAATAATGTCCCTGATTCATTTAAGAAATTAATTATGAGGTACAGTGGAGAGCTTTTACCTGAGATCCCAGACATTAAGACGTCTGTCGGTGCCGCTGGAGGCCAGGATCGTCTCATTGTGAGGAGACCATTGTACCTAATGAATCGGACAGATGGTCAGTGTAGTGCTCGTAGGTTTCTCTCTGGTAGCACCTCAGAAAACAGTTTCATCTTGTAGCGTTTGGTTGTTTGTATATCGCAGACTGACAGTTGTGCAAAGCTGCATCAGACTAACAAATAAACAACAACACTCAGAGACAATCAGAGTTCTTACCTGGAAGATTTCATCTTTGTGCGACTCAAAGGAGTGGAGCTTCAGTTTGAGGTTTCTCAGGTCCCACAGAGCAACAGTCTGACAAACAAAACAGGCTTAGCATTAAATATGTGTTCCAGTTTATTCTGTTTTAGTTCAGAGTGTGTTTTTCTTCTCTACCTTATCAGCAGAACCAGTGGCGAGAATAAACTCGCTGTAGGGGTTGAAGCTCAGACAGTTGACCTCAGCGGTGTGAGCGTCGACCGAGTGGCTGGCTTTGGATGTGGTGTTGGACCGAGTGTCCCATCTGATGGAGGGTTACAGAGAGTCAGAGGCAGCAGGGACGTCATTTATATCCCAGCTCACAGAAGGAGACAACAGACTACATATTTGTGTCTGATACCTACATCATGAGTTTCTGGTCGTCAGCCACGGAGCCAAACAGAGATTCGTGGAGCAGATGCCAGGAAACATCCTCCACCACTGCCGTGTGGCCGGTGAAGATGGTCTTGGCATCCACGATCTTTCCTTCCTTTGGGCCGGCCCCGATGTCCCATAGACAGATGGTCTGAGGAGAAATGTAAAGGGAGCACGATCGTTTTATTCCTCTGCTACAGTGATCAGTTATAAGACGGGAGAGCACTGCATCACTGAGCATACCAACGATTTCTCATTTAACAACAACTTAACTTAAAGTGTAACCTTCGTCTCTAGTTCTGTTTTTATTTCCACTTGTGCTTTTGGTGCAGCTTCCTGAACCTAACTTTCATCTCCTCAGGAGGTGGTACTAAATCCAAGTTCTAGGTACTCAAGAGAAAAGAACGCTACAGCTGGTTTGCAATGCGGCAATTAATAAAGCAGGACAAGTGTTTAGACTTATTTTGTGAAAGAGTCCTAAACTCAAGCAAGTTTCAGGTATTTTTTTAATGCGGGAAGAACAGTCATTTCTTCGTTTGCAGCTGAGATGGATTGCATAACACTGTGAAACATGACTTGTGGTTTAATTAAAGGCATTTATTTTTTAGGATTTTGTTATTCTACAGTATTGTTGTCTGCACTGCTATTTGATAAAACATTTTTAAGAAGATTGGTGTGTTTTATGTTTGTACAAAAGAAAACATCTTGTGACAACTTTTCTTATCGTGGACAAATTATAAACCTACAAAAACATTTGTAATAAACTCACCAAGATGCAACACTTTTATTTTTGCTCCTATTTTTCATAGGTTTCAGTTAAAGATCGAAGTTTTTTCACGCACACAGAGGACTTCTTCCTCTCAAATTCTGACTGTAAATTTGTTAAGATCCATGTAAGTGAGCACTTCTCCTTTTCTAAGATAATCCACCCACCCTACAGGTGTGGCATATCAGGATGCTGATAAAACAGCATCATTACAACACAGGTGTGGTTTGCACTGGTCACAATGAAAGGCCACTCTAAAATGTGCAGTTTTATCACACGAAATTATGAAACAGATATCACAAGTTTTGAGGGAGTGTGCTGCTGCCATACAGCTTATGCAATCATTAGTTTGCACAACCCAAGAATTTCTGCACAAACCGTCAGAGAAAGTCTCAGGGAGGCTCGTCTGCATGCTCTCAAATTAACCCATCTTATACAGTAGGAGCAGCATGAAGCTGCGGTGCAGTGCACAGGGACGAACTCCAAAGAAACCCAAAGGAAAAAAAAAAATCCACAAAAACCAAAAAGCTACCCGACAAACAAACAAACAACCAAGTATTTAAAATTCACTCCACTGTTACTCTGATGCAAGTCTCATGCAGAGGATGACGAGTAAATGAAGGCCCTGTTGTCTCTTAACCACTTACATGGTCGTCGGAGGCACTGAGTAGGTTGCCGCTGAGGTTTGGATTCCAGGAAAGGCCGTACCCTTCTTTCTGGTGGCCTTTCAGCCTTAAGTCAGGACTACACTCCCCACTGGGATCTGAAACACACCATTAAACACTGCATTCAGCTTCATAATGTGTGATTCACAGGAGTGCGAGCATTCTGACACATATACAGGATACACATATAAATCTGTGGTGCGCATGTATCAGCGCAGCAGTGATCCAACCTGGCTTAGTCGGGTGCTTGTTGTAGTCGAAGACCAGCACGTCAGAGGTGGGAGTCTTGGTGGCAATGATGCAGTGATTCTGGGGCATGTAGCGGGCTCGGTTGACCTCTCCCTCGTGGTTAATCTTGATCTCGATCTCAATTTTCCCACTTACAGAGCCAAAGCCGCCAAACTCTGAAAAGTGAATACAATCAGACTGTAGTGCATCCGAGGCAGGAAATGGACACCATACTTGGTATGTTTTTTTTTCTGGGGATGCACAGTATAGGAGGCTGATATATTATAGGCTAATACATGAGAAATTATTGTTATGTTAGCGATTATGAGGCTTGTGTTAATGTCAGTATGGTTCTGAATGTAGATTTTCATGTTTTACTCAACAAAGATGTTCCTTCCATCCCTAAGTGCGACAAAATCCACTGGTAAGGGTGACCGTACAAGCAATCTATCGAACACCTGTGCCACAAAAAATAAACTAATGTTGTCACAAACACTCAGATATAATTACTGGCCCTGAAATTCCAGTTTATTGAACAGCTACTGAGGCCAGTGGGTATAAACATCCTCTGCACTACAAGGAACAATTTGCTTGTTGTGATCTGTATTCGCTGATTAAAGAAAGCCATTATGTGTGAATTTATACAGCAGGTCACCAATGTGACACTTACTTTGCCAGACTGGTTTTGTGTATATTGAGCTTCAGACTTGAACTGTACCTTAAAGTTGTTCAGTGGCCATACTAACATACTAACACTACCTCTGACGACACACCAAAGGAGCAGTGAGCTTTCAGCACACCTACACACAGCTGGGCACTCATCAACATACCTGCTGGGAGACAGAATAACAACAGACAGTATTAGCAAAATAGTTCAGTGGAACATGACTCAGGTCTTGATCTCAATTTCCTCATCATATAAATGTCTTAGCTAAACACTGTTTAAAGATATACTATGCAGGATTTTCCTTAAATACAATGTATAGGCTCATACAGAAGTAATCCCTCTCAGTCATCACTTCAGGAATTTTACAGGTGTGTACCTCAGCAGCACACAGAGAGGTCAGGGCTTTAGAAAAAGGTAGCGACCAGGTGCCAGGTCATAAACACCCGAGAGAAAATGCACTAAAAAATGCAAATATAGCCAGGCAAAACACCAGATGAGAGTGAATCTAGGGTTGGCTTTTACTTTCACTTTTGCTGGTGAACACATTTACAAACAGTAACCGATAATCCTGCATAGAATATATCTAAACACGATTTCTGACAAAGCCTGTGTCTATCAAAATTAAAATGGCATGCAACTGGGGTGCCTCTGTTAATATTTTATGGAGGTAGAAGTGTATTCTGGGCCTTACAGATGTATTTTGGTGAGAATGAATGAATGATATAAAAACAAAATAATAATAATAATAATAACAAAGATATTACACTGTCCAGTTGTTTGTACGGCAAATATACTACCACTACTGACCTTACAAGAACATTTACAGTGGTACCAAGCAGCTACTCAGATGTATGTTAAAAGTATTTGACTGCAGTACTCGTGCAGAATGACTCCTGGTGTATTTACCTCCTTTTTCGCTGTCATAGTGTGAAGCATCAAACTGGGCATCGTCGTTTGGCACCTGGACGCTTGCTATCACCAGGTGGTTCTGCTCATCTGATGTGTGGGTCCCCAAAACCAACCTGTGAACGGCGTAGTCCTTCCCCTCTGGCCTGGGGGGGGGGGGGGTCCAAAAAAACG
>JAPZEB010000001.1:665097-681672 GCA_029783705.1 Chaetodon striatus
ACACTTTGGATTTCCTGCCCGACATGTTATTAACTAGCCTGTGGAATAACCGCAGGTACCAGCCCTGGAAATTAGGGCCCGTGCACATGTTAAGCAACTTTACCAAGCACAGTATCATAGCCTATTTACCTGAAATCCTGAGTGCAGAGCTGATCTTCTTCCAGGAGCTGTTTATAAGTGTGCGGGCCTATCGTCCATGGGACAGATGTAAAGCCCTGGGTAGCCCTGCACTAACATGATCAACTTTTTCGTGTTTATCAGACTGAATATTTACTGAAGAAGGGAAAGATATCTGTTGGCTGTGATTGGTTTGTTATCTGAGTCCTGTCTGACTGCTGAGTGTGGACACTCCCCATGTCTGTCCTTTCAAATTAAAATTCCCACATGGTACAGGCGACTAAGCAACCAATGAAATCTTGCCAAGTAATGACCTTTCTGGTCGACGAACATTTGGTCGACTATTAGGGGGCAGTCCTAAGGTTATGTGAATAATTTTGCAGGTTCTTGGCCACAAACTGAAGCAAATTAAATGTTTGACGTCATGAAAAGTCAGAGGGATCACTCAAGTCATCACTGTGTATCTTCTGGAGATACATTTTGTCAGTGTGAATATACTCTACAGGGTCTCTCATCCTCTCACCCAGGAGACTCTTCCTCTTCTGGGTCGGGCTGTGGCTTCTGGGTTTTTGCTGTCTTCTGGAAGGCTTTGTGTGTTTTTGATTCTTATGGGTGTCAGATGATGTGCATGCTGCACCTCTCTGCAGACATCACTCAGGCAAAATTCAAAGCAAAAGCTAACCATCAGGTCGTATTAAGGCACAACACAGTAATTATAATTGGACAGATGTGACTTGTTTTTCTGCAGGACTTTCATTTTATTTGGAGGTCACACTTCCTGCATTTTTTTTTTAACACTCCTTCGTCTTATATGGAACACTTAAATATACATGCCTGCGATGCCATTTGATATCGCAGTATTTAACATTACAGTATGCACGTGTGTGGGCGCACATTTGAGTTATTTATTGCTCCAAGTGCGGATACAATACTGGCCCTACATTTTCATGCTGAACCCTCCACCCAAGCTGCTGCTGATTGTTTTTTTCTGACTAGTTAAGTGAGGCATAATAATCATGGGACTTAATCATAGAGCTAAGAATGGAAGCAGCAGGATATGTATTCACCTCCCCAGCAGCTATCAAATTAAACCCACATGTTGGAAATGTGCTGGATTTCAAAGCTAATACAGCGTGTAAAACGAAAATACATCTCTCTGCTATTGATCGGAGTTCACAGGTTTCCTATTAGGCCTGCATCACAGCTTCATTTTTATTGATTAGTAACCTTTGTGACAGAAGCTACATCAACACGGTGGTGTGTCCGTGTCATGACAGGCCAACTTCAAATAGCCGGGGTTTTGATAAAGCGAAGTTGGGTGGCGTAGCATTTATCTGAAATTGTTTTAACTGTGAATAGTGGAGTTGGTGTTGCTGAGAATACACCTTCTTGAAGCGGCTGTAAGCTGTTTGGCCTTGAAAGTACCCACTCTCCCCAGTGTTATAAATAATTGAATGTCCTGTTGAGACTGTCTCTTACCTTGGCGCCCTAAATGACTTTTGGATATTGTAATCACACTTGTCATGCTTAAGTCCTTTGCTTCTTGTAGTCAAAGTCACGGTTTCATCCTCCACTCTCAAATCCCATGGCTGTGGTTGACAATTCAAAAACAGAAGAGGGACTACTCTTTTTGTCCTTGTCAATCACAAGGAGTCTGACTCTTTTCCTGCAGGCCACAGTCAAGACTTAGGGGAGCGATTGTCAGGTGGCATTACTGTCCCACTAACGCTGCTAAAAGCCAGCTTTTTTACATTACAAAAAAAATTGTTGATGCATTATTTAACAGAGATCAGGCACAATTTCTAGAAGGATCTTGAGTTCTAAAACGGACGGTTGCAGCCAAGACTCCTGGGTGATGGTGAGGCGGTTGTGAGGCACTGTGACAGGCTTCAGTTTCTCTATTTCTCCCTCACACATAACATACATACACTCAGGCATACGTACCACAGCATACTGTGTGATACTGCGTATTATTACTCCATTCTGGTATTTTAAAAAATCCATCTATTGCTGTCATAAATTAAATACTGCGTAAAGACTAAAACCAACGATGTGTTAGTCTGTCTCAGTACTTTTGGACTTCTTTATCACGTGTGTGGCTCTCAGCTCCAGGCCCGCTGATTCCTAATAAAGGCATGAATCTTTAAAATTGAGTCACGATAATATAGTTTATTTCTTTAAAAAGGGTTTTGTCATTTTTTATAACCAGTGGGATGTAGTTTTTGGCAAATGTTGCTCTAACAGGAGAAACTATTTGGACTATTTTCCACCATGGATTTATACCCTGTTGTTGCCCCAGCGGGAAGGTGAATGTCAGGGACAGTGGAAGGCAGTTATAGTTGGAGGTGCTCAGAGTATACAATGACTTCTGACTAAATGCTGCTTTACGCTCAAGGTGTTTTCATATACCAAAAATGCTTCAGCTGCAAAATGACTATTTGTCTATCATTACTCACTCTGTATATTGTTGAATTTGTGAAGGAAACTTTTTGTTTTTCTCGTATATCTCCACAGTGAAAGGAGAATCCAAAAAAGGAGAACATTCTTTATGAATTGAAGTAAATAGAGACTCACACAACTTGTGCAGTATAATTCCAGTCTCATTTCTCCAGTCATATACTCAGTAAACACAGTAGACATATATCACTTTGGCCTACGAGTAGCACATCCAGAGTGTGCCTGAGCATGTGTATGAGCTCCGCCCGAACAGAGTTCAAACACATGCGTGTGCTCAGGCACGCTACTTTGCAGTGCATTAGACTGTTTATACTGTTGCATATCTGTTTTGCAACTCTAAGGCCGCAATTGCACAGAAAGTATTTTAGCAGCTGGAGGCGGCCTTTTGTTATCGTTTTAATGAGAATAAAGCTTTTTGCTCGTTGTTTTTGTGTTACTATACGACCCGTGTTTCTGTGCTTAAGGTGCTTTGCGTTTTTGCCGGTGTGCTTTGAGCTTCTTGGAGCGGAAAAGCTCCTCACATCATGTATGCTTTTTCCCATTGCCCAATCAGATGATTTGAGACAATGGAGGAGAAACTGGTGGTAGCGGAGAAACTGGTGGTAGCGGTTGCTGGGTACCCAGAGCTATACAGCTTTACAAACCATAGTTATCATGATCTCAATAGAAAACAGCAGGTGTGGAGGCATATAAGTGCAGTACTTGAAACAGCTGTCACTGAGGTGAAGCTCCTGGACCAACTGGTGGTGCTCCCTGTGATCCACCCTCTTTTTTAGGGTCTCATGTATCCACACAGATCTCCGTGTGGTGTGTGTGTTTGAGAGTCACACACTAGGATGTAGAAATCCACCCACCAGTCTGTAAACTCTCCTGCTGACATCTAGCTAGCTAGGTACTATTTCATAGGGGTGTGACGAGCCGTTAATCTGGATTGATATATGGTTCAATGATCAACGATCCAGTATCGTCCTCATCATCTTAATTCCTGGATAAGGCCATTCAGTCAGGAGACTCTTTGTCTATATGCTGATCTGACAGAGAAGAGGACAGGCGAGAGAGGCAGAGGAGGCGTGCGCTTTATGGTGAATAAGGACTGGTGTGTCGGTGGGAATGAGGTGCTGTCCAGTTCCTGCTGTGGATCAGCACAAATCATTCCAAAACCAGAAACCATGGATTACCAGAAACCATTAAGAAACATGATGAATTATAAAGCAGCAGCCAACGATGTAAGAAGACGCAAAAAGGACGAAAATACAGTGCACGAGTTGAAGGAGCCGATGGGATCACATTTCACTGGAGTTGTACTTTGTAAATTCCATGTGACAAACAAATAAATGATTGATTGATTGAGTACAAATTCGACTACAAAAATGGTATAAATAACTTTCACTGGCAGGAGAAGAAGAGACACATTGATGGAAAATTCACAGATGAATGTCACATTTCTGGGGATGCATTATAAATTAACAGGAAGGAAAAGCAGACCACAGCCTTGGCAGACATCACTGAACTGGTGGTGAAAGTCAGTAATGGGCTACTGGCGGCCGTGCAGTGTGTGACCTCCAGCAGCTGCAACAATACAGCTGCAGTAAAGCTAATGAACTGGTAAACTGAGCAAAACCGATTGATATTACTATTATTAATAAATGTCTCACTTTGTTTATAAGCAGCATGTTGCTTTAGTCGTTTTGTCGGTACAAATAAGTGCACAGACTAGAGGAAGTTATGGCTGGGCCGTGGAATGAAAGCCTGTGGGTGTACATCTGTCAGCAGTGGATTTTTGGAGCCACCCACCACCACAGTTTGAGCTCGTCCCAGACATGGACTGAAGTCATAAAGTGGAAGAGAAAAATCCGCAGTGGCTCCACAAGATGACTGATTGTTCAACATGTTCTAAAGTCTGTCTCCCTGCATTAACTTCCAGACAAATGACCCACAGGTCTGCTGTTTTACATAATAAGATTTTCATGTTGTCATCCTAATCGATTAGAAACTGATGGATTGACATTCCTGGTGCTGTCTTGCTTTCCAGTGTGGTATAAAACTCCTGGTGTCCATGGGCCAAGATGCACTACCTGATTATAATTTCAAACTTGGCCTAATTATTAGTTTGTTTATTAAGTGGAGACTTGTAAAGTCACTGAATCAGAACAGTTAGTTTCACATGATCTGTCTCTCACATAGCGATTAGTAATCTCAAAATACTATAGATGTAATTCTTGCTGATTAAAAGAAATAATAAAAGTAGCTTGCAAAAGAGCTTAATAAGCAGTAAAAGACATGACTTGATACTTAATCAAAATATGTTAAACCGCCTCTCTTTTCGACATAAATTTTACAAAACACTGACATGAGAAGTGCGATGTCACTGGGGGATAAATCATTGACTTGTATCTTTAGAGACCCGGCTTGTGATTGGTATACAGCCCGCCATCATCCCAAACTGGTTAAGACTTCATTGCCTGGAGAAATAACCATATCAGTGGCACCCCTGAAGGGGGGGCCAGGGTGCATGGCTACCCTGATACAGTTGCTGTATCAACAATTATTTTCACCCGCCTGGTGAAAATAATTGGAGGCAGAAGTTGTGGCGAGCTCATCTTTAAGTGCACAAAGGCAGTGGTGGTGGTTAAGGTGCTGAATCACGGTCCAAAATTTGCCTACTTTTTGGCGGGTTGGGAGAAAGTTACTGCCTCAAGTGAGGGAATTCAAGTATCTCGGGGTCTTGTTCACGAGTGAGGGTAGATAGGCGGTTTGATGCGGAGTCTGCAGTCACAAAACATGTTTAGTTACAAAACATGTTTTGTTACTAAC
The DNA here is from genome assembly GCA_029783705.1 of Chaetodon striatus. Lineage (NCBI taxonomy): Eukaryota > Metazoa > Chordata > Actinopteri > Chaetodontiformes > Chaetodontidae > Chaetodon > Chaetodon striatus. Next base: position 670,486 of record JAPZEB010000001.1, read on the forward strand.
GCGTATGTTTCTCCTAAACCTAGCCATGTAGTATTGTTGACTTAACCTAATCAGGATGTTTTGAAGCAAACTTGAGACCTATTCATGAAGTTAAAGATTTCTTTAAAACTGCAATTGTTAGAATATAAGTCGTTTTGGAAGTCAGTGGAAGTCGACCTATTCTTCAGTTGAGGTATGAGAGAGCGTTAGTATGTAAGTACTATCCAGTTATTACAATAAAATTCAAAATTAAAATTGCGGGGGTGCCACTGAACCAGAAACAGAGTGAAACAGATTGTATTGTTTATGACTTATACCCTAAGTCAGACTTTTTCTAAATGTAATACAACCCTAACTCTTAACTCATTATGCAGTCCTAGAATAAACTTTATTTGAACTAATCCTGATTTAACACAAAGCTGACCTAAATTATCCACCTGTGAAAAGACGACTGGCCCAGATGATCTCCAAAATGTCCTCACAGTAAAACTCTGAAGTGGTTTGCAGGATAGAATAAAACAGTAACGCACACACACACTGAATGGAAGAGTGTGTCCCAGCATTAATAAACCATAGCGGACACAGGTTTGGCGGTGCAGCCTTCGAGCTCCTCTGTGGTGTACAGCACAGGGTGTTGTGAGAGGCCTGGTCCTGACAGGTAGGGAGGAGAGGCCAGCTGTGAGCGATAGCCAGGTGGTCCCAGTCCCAAACCCTCCCACCACATCAGCCCACCGCTGGCCTGATTGGCATTAATTGGCAGGTGGTGGGGGTGGAGGTCAAGGGGGAACAGAGGGTGGGGGGGTGGGGAGTTGGAGGGGAAGGAGAAGGAACAGAGAAAACAAATGAATAAGAGACAGACAGAGGAGCAGGAGAAGCTGTGGGCTGTAGATATCAGCAGCACCAATGTGGCTAATATCATTATCTGCTGTACTACACAAGCAGCGTTATGGGCTGTAACAAGGGTTCAAAACTTGCTGAATGGTGGAAAAATAAAGAGGAAACTTTCTGTCAGGTTTAGCATGTCGTTTCCTAAAACAAAACATTTTCTGTGTCATTGGCCATTGGCTGTAGTCTTTGTGATGTGTTCAAGTGCAACGTCTTGGCTGAGGCGCAGGGGACACGAGGTCATGCAACAGTCCACCACAACTTATTTTCTGTGTATGTACACTGATTATTTAGGACACTCAGAATGAGCTTGTTAGGCTCACTTCACCTTTTTCTGTCCTCACAGGAGTCGCCTAGTTGATTTTTGTTTGTTTAAGGGCACAAACGCATCGAACCAATGGTTGACCGTAGGTTAACTTTTGGCCGTTGTCGCCTTAGTTTTTGTGGTGTGTCTCTTAGCCTAGCATTGGCACTAGTTAGCTCCTCTCTTCTGTTTGTCGGACAATTTAGCATGTTGAATCGGCGAGATTATTACCGAAGCCACTGAGCTTCTTAGCAGAAACGATTTGTAATTGTTTGTGTCGTTGTTCAGTAACAGACGATAAATATACTTCAATATCAGGTTTGTTGTTCATTTACCAACTTGCTAACTAGCATTTTGAATCTGTCCTGTTGATCCTCTCGTTCCCCTTTTTTAATGACGAACGCCTGAGTGACTAGCGCTGCCTACTGGCATGGCAAGATATTTCCTCTCATGCTGGCACAGAACGTACATGTTCATTTACCCATTTTTACTGAATAGAGCTTGAACGCTTCCCAATTTAAATCAATGCAGCCTCTGTGAGCTGTTTGTTGCGGCCACCGGCTGCGTAGAGGTAACAATAACAAGCTCTCTTCCTGTCGATTTCAACACGGATTTGTCGTTGTTTTCATTTTCATTTTCTTCACGTACACTCCTCGTAGTGTTGTGTTAGTTTATTGGGCAGCAGAGAGCTATTGTCATTTTGACATGATAACAGTACAGCGTGTTTTGGGGTTCATGTGACATCAGATAACTCGCCCGTCTCCCCCAGAGAATAGTTAAAGTGTTACGAGCCGGTAAGGGAAAAAAAAGGTGTCTCTATTATTTTATAGGCTTTGCGATGTAGTTATGTTGCTGTAGCCTAATTTAATATTTCAAAATAACAGTCATAATAGTATTAGTTAAAAATAGTTCAAGATAAATGTTTAGATTTTTTTTCTTCCCCCATTTGTGGCGCCGATAGATGACGGTGCCCTTGGCGTTCGCCTTTACTGCCTATGCCCGGGGCCGCCACTGCCCTGAGTGTGCTCTGGCGTTCTCAATAACCAAACAATATATTCCAACGCTGCTCCGAATTTATTAACGGTCCAGTTTATGCCAGAGTGCGCTCTGGAATTCGGAGTGAGTATTTCCGAACGCTCCCATAGTGTGTAATGAACAGTTGCTGGTTGGTCTGGGCACCTTGATAAAAGGTAGACCCTCCTGTGCATCAGTCCCACGAGAAACAATCGATAAATTAACCTGCATTAAACACACATTTTGCAGCAGATGGATGGTTATAACTGGTGATATAAAAGTCCAGTATGAGCTGACTGACTGACTGAGTCTAATCCCAGTAGAGAACAGGAGTTGCTTCACTGTGACTTGAACAGACAGTGGGTCACGCTGCCATCAGCCTCCCGCTGACCATCAACTGCTGCGGTGAGCAGGAATCAATACCGAGACACAACATCACAAGTTTATGAAGCAGATGTACTTGCCTCTTAAATTCACCATGGCTTTTAAGGCAGCTCCTCACAGGCCTGGTCTCAAGATAAACATAACCCTCATGACTCCCTGTAATTGTTTGTTGAACAGTTCAGACAAACCGGCTGAATGAACGGAGGCTCTTAATAGTGTCTCCTTGTCACTCCAGTGACAGTTACTTTTCAGGGACTAAAAAACATGTTTTTTCTCTCTCTTTCTCAAGAAAACCCTTTTATCCTCGTGTTTTTACCTATCTCTTTTTTGCTTGAACCTGGGTGACTCAATCTTTTCTTCCCTCTGGGCTAAATTGATGGCAGTGCAGGAGTTAATTGTTCAGGCATGTGTTTGGCTTCCTGATGGAGAGTGGATGTGGATCAGGGTGGGGTCAGGGTTCACAATGACATATTTTTTTCTGGGCACTGGAAATGGAGAAGAGGCCATGGGAGAGTGCTGAACATGGGGGTGAATAGGAGTTCCACCAAGGCACTTAAACCTGTCTCTATACAGCAGCCAACAAAAGAGAAAATCATCGTACACATCAGAGACGATAGCATATCCAATGAGAGGCGCTGCTTCATAGAAACTTTGTAAGACATGACACTTTTTAAAACGCCGGACACACAAAGAGCCTCTATTGGTCTGCGTGAAAGAACTGTGACATACGGTAAATAACCACAGAACAGTCGGCTTTCAACGCTGAACTCTTAGAAAACTTTGAAAACTTTCATTTATAATTTCAAACAGCCGCGGCTCAAATAATTCAATTACTGCCATTTCTTTTTGTTCGGTAGGTTTCACTCTGAAAGGTCCATTTGTGAACAAGTTCAAATGAAAGATGGCTCGAATCGAAGAACACCACAAAGTGAATACCAAGGAATTTAAATGTCATCTCGTCCTAACAGTCAAAGAAGAAATGCAATCTCAGGTTATTGTAGACACCCTGAACACACAGTGAAAATGACTTTAAAAATATTTATTAATATATTTTGACAGGTGTGACTAAAGAGTCTATCGTGGCCTAAAAGATAAAACAGGTGTTATTTTGTATGCTTTTATTAAATAAACCGATCCTTCTAACAAGTATTGTTTGATTTTATTCTTCTAAACCTTAGAGCGACATTGAAGTTAAAATTAAATACAGGTGACATGTTTCTTTATTAACATCAACTCTGTTCTTTGAGTCGATCCCACATACGCTGTCCTGCTGCCAGAAATATTCACTAGTGTCTATTACCTATGAGAGAACAAAGGAGTAGTGTATAGGATTTTTGTGGTGTCTAGTGTTGAGGATTGCAGATTGCAACCAGCTGAAGCTTCTCCCGTATGACAAGCGTGAACTCCCAGTTAAGATTCTTCACATGTTCATACTTCGGGAGGTTTTCACCGGGAGTCGAGTTAACCTCAGAGGTCTCTACCTCTGCAAAACAAAAGGACCAGGGGCCAGATGGTTAAAACTCTTTGTAGATTCATGACTAAAACTGTGTGTACGTACCAGGGCTGTAACCAGATAAAGAAAATCTTGGTCAACTGAAATTCTACCGACACCTCGACCCATCAGTGGGTCGATGGGGGAAAAAAATCTGCACGGGTTATTTTTATTGATTAGCTAAAACACCAAAGTGCGCCAAAGCATTTTTTCCTGTCACAGCATTAACACATGCCCAGGGCAAGTTAACTCTGTGGTCAGGCAAGTGGAATACCCTAAGTGAAATATAAATGTAATCTCCAATGTAACGCCATCCGAAAATAAACTGCGCACCGTAACACTTTTACACCTGATCTGTGAGTGCAAGTCTGTCTCACCAACCCAGTCTCACTCTGATGTAGTCAAAAACTGCTGCTTAGTTAGTGACTTCCGGCATCAGACACGGACGAAAAAAAACCCTGTCCTTTCACGTCGGCATGATACGCGGCCAGTCTCCGTTATTGTTTAACGGTGCCCGCTGGCATCACAGGGAAATGCGGAGGGACAGCAAGTAAAGGTAAGGCAGCGGAAATCCGAGAAGGGTAGGTGGGAGGTGTGGTGGATGGGTCTAACAACCACTGACTGTCACCCAGGAGGCTGGTGTTCACTCCCCGTAAGACTCTAAAGCCAAACCATGTACTTTTTTCATAAACCCAACCACACGCGTGTTGGCAAAACGTAACTACATCAATTGTTGTTCAAGGAAAAAAAAACATCAATCTGTAGGGCCGTAGTGCTTTTATTTTGAAAGAGACAGTATGCAAATGTTAAATTTCCTCTGAAAACAGAAGTGTATCCTGAAAGATGACAATGCATGTAACAGGCTGAAGTTGAGAAGGTGTCCCAGTACGTCAACAACCAAAACGCCCAGGGTACCTTGGATGTCGTATGTCAACGTGGAAAGATCACGACCAAACGCCAGCAAATTTATAAATGCGCCTTTGATTGATATTTTACAGAACGTCATGTAGCAAAAATAACACCATAAATGAAACTAGCAAACATCCTAATAACAATGTTATCTGTCTCTCAACTTATAATTAAGTTATAATTAAGCTATCTCAGCTAAAACTGTTCACCTGGTCTATAGAGGGGATGAGGTACACACATTCTCCAGTTTCTGTGTGGAAAAGGTGTGCGTGTGGTTTTTGTGCGTGCGGTCACTAGCTCAGCAGCTGGTAATGTGTGCTCACCTTTGTTTGATAATCACTTAATATCCAGACGTTCAGGAAGTTTTTACTGGAAGCCGAATTATCCACAGATGTCTCCTCCTACTCTCCAAAACAAACACCCTGAAAACACTGGATACAACAATTTCACATGAAATATATTTAAGTATTGTTCCAACACTGTTTGGCTCATGGGGCGGCATGGTGGTTTGGTGGTTAGCACTGTCGCCGCACAGCAAGAGGGTTCCTGGTTCGATCCCGAGTGCGGAAGTCCTTCTGTGCGGAGTTTGCATGTTCTCATGTCAGCGTGGGTTCTCTCCGGGTACTCCAGCTTCCTCCCACAGTCCAAAGACATGCAGGTTAATTGGTGTCTCTAAATTGACCGTAGGTGTGAATGTGAGTGTGAATGCTTGTCTGTCTCTATGTGTCAGCGACAGTCTGGCGACCTCGCCCAATGTCAGCTGAGATAGACTTCAGCCCCCCCGTGACCCTCAAGAAGATAAGCAGTTAGATGATGGATGGATGTTTGGCTCATAGTGGAGGGGTTGCTAACTATAGTGGAAGATGCGAAAATGCGAATGGCCCTATCTAGAGCCATTGTTTAGGTTGTCCGTTTTGGGCTACTGTAGAAACATGGCGGTGCAACATGGAGATCTCTATGGACGAGCACACACTACCAATGTAGATATAAGCAGCTCATTTTAAGGTCACGAAAACACAACAATTCTTATTTTTTAGGTGATTATACACTGAGGAAAACATACTTATTACATTATATTCTGCTAATATAGCTCCCTAAATCCTACACACTGGACCTTTAATGGGATTTGTTCAAAATAAGGAAATAAAAACAGCTGCAGTAAACTACTTTGGTGATATAAAAACTAAAAAAAAAATATTTTTTGTTTCAAACTGTGTGTGCATATTGCATTTATGATTGTTATCAGATTTCAGAGGATTAAAGAAGAAGTTTGTGCTCACTTCACTGGAGAGTTTACCACATGTAAACTAAACAAGATGTTTTTGGCAGATATATAGACGAGGAAAGGTTGTGTTAGGGGAGTGCATATTTATTTTGTCACACTGGGTGGTACTTGGACTGTAAGTAAACTGTTTATTACATATTTATTCAGTTGGGTGGTAAATAGACGGAGATAGTTGTGTATTAGTTGTAAATAAATTTGGGAATTTGTTGAAATAATAGGGGAAAGGGGTAGGACATACAAGTTTATACTTCTACCTACTCCTTTTCAGACACTGTTATCTTTGTCTTGTTCGTTTTTTATTATGTTTTTTTTGTTAGTGGTACAAAATAAAGTCATTCATTCCTAAAAGAGAGGACAGGAAATGTAGGAGAATATTAAACTACAGTTAATCTGACTGTATTCCAGCGTCTTTCAATAGTAAGCCTCTTCGTGTGTGTGAGTGTGTGTTGGCGTCAGCCTGGGTCCAGAGTGGACACTTGGGTGAGCGGGCAGGATGAAAGGAGCCCTGGAGCCAGCTGGTCAGGCAGCACGGCTGTGTGGTGGTTACTGTGGGGGCAACGCTCAGCCCTCCTCATCAGACCGTCGGCGAGCTGCAGGACAGCCCACATCAACGAGCACAAGTCCGGCATCTCGTGGCATTACTTCAGCCAGCTTAAGCCATCTTAAGACACCAAATTGCACTGTAGCCGGACAATGATCCAGGGTTATTTGTCTCAGCGGCTGATGTTTGGTTCCTCTAACTTAGTTCAGCGTCAGTGTGGGTTGAGCAGAGTCAGGAAATCGCGGGGGTATTTAACAAGGCTTGTGTAAGTGATTGTGGCAGATCCTGCCAGCAAACAGCAGGTCCACAGCCCCTTTCACTGAGCCCAGCAGAGGGCCTGCATTGATGTGGATAAGGGAATTATCTCTACTCTGGTGACTCGGACTGGAGGACACTGGAAATTCAATTAAACCAATCTATGTTTTCAATATCCAGAGCTGGTGTCCTGACTGTACGGCTGGGTTTTGACGTCTGTGGCAGCCTGACAGGGTTAAAGGTGGCTTAAAGGTGCTGCGGCAAGAAGACAGGAAGTGAGTCTTTAGCAGAGGAAAAACTTTTGTTGGGAGTTGATGTGTTATTTTAGGTCAGATGTAAAGCTTGACTTCATTAGAACATATTATCATCTCGTTGAGCACTTCAGATCGTGGTGACCAAAGGGCCGGCGCTGTGACTCACCGTGTGGGTGGATAGTGCAGTTAGTTGATACGTGTTTTACACAGTCGAACCATTTATCGTCTCATGTGGGAGATTTGTAAATCATTAACAATTCAGTGCAGCGCTGAGACCGAGATAACCACGAGACAATCAGGTGGAGCTGGCCGCTTTGTGCAGCGATGGAGAACAGTGCAGATGGTCATGACTGTCTGAGACCCCCGTGGTTTCACATTCAGAGGGAAGTCAGCAGGAAGGGCCGCAGCACACATGATCAAAACGACAGCGAGAATATAGATACACATCATCTTATAAGTGAGCTTCAGATTTATCAGAATACTCTGATGGAGAATGAGACGAGTTTCTCTCAGTGTGCTTCAACAGGCAACAGAAAACCTCCTGGTGAAAATAATTAGCAGGCTTATCAGAGATCACCCCGACACTCATACAGAGGTGCACAGGCCAATTTCACATTTTGAGGAGAGGACGCCGTTACCAATTGTGTGAGGTGTGATGGAGAAGTAATATAACGAGTAGTGTAACAAATTGCTGTTGGCATGGAGTTATAAGTTAAGTAATAAATTACTTTTTATGAGTAACGAGCCCAACACTACTCAAGAGCATTGATGCCAGGCCAAGAAAAAAAGTATCAGGTAATAACATGAAAAGTTTCATTATAACAAGATGTTTTTTACATTGTTACAAGATATTTTCATGTTATAAAATACATGCACATACATGTTAGTTTTTCATGTTACAATTTTCTTATTTATGTTGTTATAACGTAAAACGTTTTTGTCTTAACAAGAAAAGTTTCATGTCATAGTAAGATATTTTCTCATTTTACGAGACATTTTCTAGTTATAACAAGATGTTTTTTACGATATGCAAGATATTTTCATGTTATTACAAGATATTTTTCTCATTTTACAAGATATTTTCATGTTATAACGAGATGTTTTCCTTTTATTACAAAAAATGTAATGTTATAACAAGATATTTTTGACATTTCCCAAGATATTTTCGTGTTACAATTTTCTTATTCATCGTGTTTTATGACGTAAAACTTTTTGTCGTAACAAGAAAAGTTTCATGTCATAGCAAGATATTTGCATGTTGTAACAAGATATTTTTCACATTTTACAAGACATTTTTTTAGTTATAACAAGATATTTTTCTTGTTTTACAAGATATTTTCATGTTATAACAAGATGTTTTCCATTTATTAGAACCTAATGTTATAACAACATATTTTTGACATTTCCTAAGATATTTTCATGTTATAATGATCTTTTCTACATATAACAGATGTTTTCATGTTTTAACAAGATGTTTTCTTATTATAATCCATTTTTTTATGTTTTACACAATATTTTTATATTATTGCAAGATATTTTTCACATTTTACAAGCAATTTTCATGTTGTAACAAGATGTTTCCATATTTAAAAAAATAAATTTTTCACATTTTACAACATCTTTTTATGTTTTACAAGATATTGCCATGTTATGGTGACAAACTTTTTTTGTGGGAAAAAAACTTTTATCGTCATAACATTTATTTATCTTGTTATAATGTGAAACCTTGAAAGTTTCTTGACATAACATGAAAACATCTTGTAAAAATGTGAAAAACATCTTGTTTAACTAGAAATTCTTTATGTCCTGATACTGATCTTTTTTTCCTGGCCTGCCAGCTCTACCCTTCTGTAAAACACTGATTAAAACCTAATGTTGAATTATTTCAGGTCCCTTTACTTCCACTGCCTGACTGTAAGCTCGATGTGTTTTCCTGTGATTATAAAGCAATCCAAAAACCATATCAATACACATTCCTGAGTCCAGTATGAATCCTGGACAGAGGAAGTATCGCATGTCTGGCTGATAGATGTCACCCCTGAGGTGTCTGGCAAAGGAATATTTGATAATATTTAATTGACGTATAGAGTGCATGTCTCCACAACTGCAGGGCGATAACCCAATAATGTTTGAGCGGCACTCCCCTCTGCTCCTGTGTGTTGTGTTACACTCTGTCTCATACTAACTGCATATTAATTCTTATGTTTCATCTTTCAGATCAAGTCGTTTTACAGGACCTGTGCTGCCCGCTGCCAGTAAATGGATCAGAAGCAGGTAATGGTAAAGTCAGAGAATCTCTGACCTAATAAGTGAGTGAGGACTGAGGGTTTACACTCGTCTGAGGTGGAGCTGAAATAATCTCTCTGCTTTAGTAAAACTTTGATGAGTGGACGCAAAGAGAGACAGTATTTGGACAGTGATATGTTCTTTACTGTTTTTGCATTACAGTTAATTTAAAATTAAACAGTGACTGTGAGCTTACTTTCATCTTTATTGTTAATCACATGTATGTTGGGTGAACAGTTTGACTCAGCCCGTTTGTAATACACGCCACTTTCAACCACATTAGCGGCGTTCAGACTGAGTATCTCAAAAACTATTTCACTGATTGCCGTGATGTTTTGTACATGTATTCATAGTTCCATGAGGATGAATCTGAATGAAGTTGGTGCTGACCTTTCGTCCAGGGCCACCATGAGAAGGTGAACGTCGAGCAGATTGAGGAGGACCTCACAGTGCACAAAGCTCACAGAGTTCCGTTCATACAGGTGAGTACAACCACAAACTCTCTGGACTCACTCTCCAGGTGTGAACGTCAACCAGTGGTGTCACGTAGTTACCGCGGGCCCCACTGCACGCTAGTTACTAGTTATGAGCCACACACACACTACTGGCAACTGTTTATAAAATGAAAAACAAATGAATCTAATTTAGGGAGCTTTGCTACTTTTCCCTCCTGTTCGTTTCTCTCTTGTCATTTATTACTGTTTCTTTTATGTTTACAAGACATGACTGCTTGCTGTGGACTTGCAGACGTGCTCAGCTTGTCAACGTTGACAGATTTTGCACCTAAACTAGCTGTATCGAATCATCTTGTCACATGATCAAATAGAGACTTGACACTAGATAACATTAACATGCATGTTACCCAACAGTTATCTTTGCATACCTGTATATGACAAAAATATCAAAGAAAATAAGAAATTATTTATTTAATCGAATAGTTTTTTTAATATAGATTTTATTCATGTTTTTTCAAGTTCATGTAGAAAAAGCACATCATTTTGTTATATATTGTGACTGACTATCTTACCAAAGGAAAAAGGAAAAAATCATGGCAGAGATAGGTTTGCACTTTTGAGAGCATATAAAAAAAGCAGCGTCAGGGGGAAACGTAGTGGCAGGACAACAAAAGTTAAGGGGGTGAAGAGTCAGATTAGGTTGGGTGGGAGGGGTGCTGGATGGGTCCAACAACCACCAGGTTTCACCGGGGAGACTGGTGTTCAATTTGTGTGTGAACTGGCCAGTCTGAGCTTGACTCAAGCTGGCTGACCTTTAACCCAGCTGGTCAAATCGCTGACGGCTGGTTTTAAAGCACGTCACCTGTTTCTACAGCCAATCAGCTTGTAGTGAAGTCAGCTGCTTGAGTCAAAATGACCGCAGACAGCGTGTTCGCTTGCTGTGGCTGGTGCTCCATCCCTGCCCAGCCCTCTGTCTCCGTCCTCACGGTGTGCCGGTGACGGGCGGTGGGTCACTGCTGCTGCTGGCTGTATGTGCTTATGCCCCGCCCACACACACACATTATCATTGACTGATTAATTGGCGCTGGTTATTGATATTATTGTGGCGTATTGATTATGAATACAGTCCATCTGATGCTGGTTT
>JAPZEB010000001.1:776383-789174 GCA_029783705.1 Chaetodon striatus
AATTTGGATTTACAGCTCAGCAGCATATAGAGGTTTGGGAAATGTGTGATGTAACGTTCTGTGTGTGTGTGTGTGTGAAGGATGTCATGGCTGTAGCCCAGCGGTGGGATGAAGATGATGTTCCACTTTGACCAGATAGAACATAACTTCTTTTTTTCCTCTCTGTCTCTGGTTTAGAGTACGCACTGTGTTTTTAAACAGATTAAAGATTATTTTATAAGTATATTAATTTTTATAAACTCTTGCATTGCTAGACGGGACTGAGAGGCCTGAGAAAGCAAATTTGATCACTTCCTGAAGCCTAGGAAACAGCTGGCTTGAATTTTAACGACTCTAATCAATAAAATCGATCTTAACACTTGTCAGATTTCTATGTAGATAATGTGTACAGGTGACTGTTACCTGCCACCAGTCAAATCTAACACAAGCGTCACTGGTGTCTATTGTGTTTTTCATTTAAAGTTATTTCATACACACTCCTGAGTTGGTCGTCATGGTACGCAGATGCCGTCTTTATGTCGCCCCTGCCTTCTTCACCTCGCACTTTTCTCTTTCCTCAACCTCACCTTCTCTGTCTTTAACCTCCCCTCACGGCCTCCATCTCTCCGTCCCACACAGCCTGACCCCTGAGTGTACGGTCCCTCAGCCAAGACGTCTTTAACTGCAACAAATAGACAGACACTGAGGGACTGAGGACAAGGAGACCGAATGTGCTTTGACTTTAAAGAAAGAACATGAAGGTTTGAAGAAGTAGAGTCTCTAAGGAGACTCAGACAGACCAAGGCTGTATAGGTCCATAGTATCAGGAGATGAAAGATGTATTTCTTCCTCTCAGATATGTTTTTTAAAATATTTAATTCCTTCTTACTGTACAAAATCTTATTTTTGCATCAGTCTTAAACATCCGCTGTGCAGAGTTACAGGACTCTATTGGCTTCAATTTAATATTTATAACTATGTTTTATTAGTGTGTAATCATTAATGTGTAATCAGTCTAAGAGTTGTTGTGTTTTTGCTGCCTTAAATGAGCTGTTTATATCCACATCCGGAGCGGGTCCTCTTCCACAGAGTCCGCCATGTTTCTACAGTAGCCCAGAACGGACAAACCAAACTCTGACCATTCACGTTAGCTCACAGATAGCTCTCCTACACACTGGCACACGAGAGAAGTTACGCAACTTCACCGCTATATGTCACCAAATCCTACACAGTGACCTTTAACTTCAATCCACTGCTCATTCCAGAGCTTTCAACCACATCTCACAGCCTTCGTCAGTTGCTCAGTTTAGTTAAGTCGTCAACACGTGACCTGTTCAAAACTTTGAGATGAGGAAAGATTTAGTTACGTTTTTTTTTGGGGTTTTTTTAAGATTGCTGTTTCTAAGGTTGAGAGTGAACGCTCACTGAGAGGCTCTGAGGTAATAAAAAGTACTGATACATTCATCCTTCAGTTATCACTGTGCACTCATGTTAATAACCTGCACAGGCAGCAGTATGGTGGTGGACTTTTTTTGCCCCACGTTTTGCCTTACAGGGTTAATGAAAGCTGCACTGCCTCAATTTCTTAGTTTTACCCATTCGTTTGAGTTTGTGTTGTGCTCTCAGTCCTGGACCCTCCCAAAAAAAAACAATTTATTATCAATATATAGATTTGTATTTATTGCATTTTTTACAAGCAAGAACACGAACTAGCAGCTAAGCTAACATGCAATAATAATAAGAAGAAGAAGAAGAAGAAGAAAAACACTGCGCTCCTTTTCATTTTTCTTTCGGGGCTAATTTATGCTCAACCTTAGATACAGAGATGGACAGACTATTGTCCGTACTCTGCGTTCATTTTGTCCGTATTTGTGCATGTTTCCTGAAAGCTTGTTGATAGGGATGAAATGTAGCAGTACCACCACCGATCGTGGGGACAGTGGAGCATATTTAAAGCGAGATAAAACTGCAGGTGACAACGACGACATTTAAATAATGGCGAAATGGACTGAATAGGTAATATAGTGAATATAATTCCCCATCCACATGCTGGGATGAATGTAATGGCTGCATAAACCACCACTGTCTACAACGCTGCCTCTGTTTAAAGGTACAGTATTACGACTTTATAACGTGGAACTATTGACTCAGCCCTCTGGTGCCATCTAGTGGCTGTATGTATGCGGGCAGCGACCTTTGACCTATCCATTTCCGTACATAAGCGTACTATAAATGAGCCTTAACTCTAATGCTCTCCGCATACACACTTATGTTATGGATTTTTTTAGTGTCACCCCCCCTCCAGGCGGCTGGCAAGGTGGCCTATAGGAAGATCTGCTGCTGGTGCTCACACTGGAAAAGTGACAATATTTGATATCGTACAAAAGAGTAACAGTGGCCACAATTTAAATAGTGTTTCTATAGAGCATCTTTTTTTGTTGCATTACCAACAGAGACATTTTTTATGTTTTAATCAAAGCACCCCTGACTTCATCGTGCGTGCCCCCCCGACCTCTGAAAACAAACCTACACCATTTGTCATTTATTCAACAAGGTGCACGAGCTAAATGCTAATTCAGGACATGTATAATGAATTCAAGGTGTGTGTAGAGGTGTTGGGGTTGATGAGTGGCTCCACTGTTCTACATCACTGATACAAAGAAACGACACCGTGTTAGCTTTGGCTTCACAAACCCTGACCCGGCCGCGTCATTCTGTGCAATTAGTCTTCTTGTCATCGACCTCAGTGATGCGTGCGAGCAGCCGTGGCTTTGTTGTGACAACAGAGAGGAGAAAGAGATGGCAGGGAGGCTCGGTCACCAAGAGCCTCTGTTGTCTCGGCCCGCCCAGCGCTGCCATATTTCCTCCTCTTCTTCTTCTTCTCAGGAACTCATGAAATGAATCTCTAATTAAGATAAACGACCCGGAGCACAGTGTGCATTGGAATTTGTGTGTGTGTGTGTGTGTGTGTGTTACAGGCTGGTGAGCAGGCAGGGGCACCTGATTGAGATGTATATTAGGGGGAGCAGCAGCAGGAGGTGTGTGTGCACCCACAGTGGGATGGGATTAGCCTAATTGGGCCGTGTTGGTTCTTGGTGCTCTGTAATGATGGGATTATGTCGCTGAGAGATGAGCAAAGGGGTTTTTACACCTCACCACTGTCCGGAGGAGGCTGAGTTAGCCAGCCGGAGATAAAACCCGACAGAGAGGGCGATAGAGAGAAAAGCAAAGCAAACGGATGTCACGGGACTGAAGGCCGGAGCTACCACGCTGCGCTTCAAGGCCAGGTAGCTGCCGCCACCTTCATCTCAGGTCAGTTTATCCTTCCTAATGATGAGAGGTTATTGTAAGGTGAAATAACGTGATCCCAGATCTCAAGGACAAGCCCAGCCTCGAGCGCAGAACCAAGCGGCTGACTAAATGAGGAGGAGGAGGAGGTCCCCTACCCCTCCACCCACCCACACTTTTCTTCCTTCTCCACTCGTGGAGAGGCAGCGAGCTCCAGCGAGGAGCTAAGCATGCCGCTCATGTATACTAAAACCCCACTGATCATGCATTATAGATGCAGAGGGAGAGAGATGGCGTAGCGCAGCCACTCCGAGGTTTTCAGCATGTAGCACTAACAACACTGGCTTTGATCATAAATCTGATGATGCTTTTCCCTCAGTTCCTGGTGTGTAAATGATTTTTTTTTTTTTTTTTCTCGTCCAAGGCGGAGAGAGTCATTTTTAGTGTATCAGTGCGCTCAAGTCCTCTCCGCAGGGTCGCTGCCAAGTCAGCAGCTACCCAGAAAACTTGACTCATTACTGCCATTCACTCCTCACTTTGAGTCTCGACGTGTCTGTCCACGTACTGTTCTACATGTTTATCCTGAAAAGATAAAACCCATTAGCAGACGAGCTAATGGACAGAGTCTCCTGACCTGTGTGTGTGTGTGTGTGTGTGTGTGTGTGTGTGTGCGCCCCTCAGGCATCGATTGATTGAGATGGTTTTGGTGGTCCAGGTGTGTCCGAGACCTTTCGTTACTGTAGATACAACCAGCCCTGCAGCACCACTGACACACACACACACACACACACACACCTGTGCTAACGCTGCTCTCACGGGGCAAACCAGGCAATGAGTGATACACAAAGGGAGAGCAAAATTACTCAAGGCAACAACGCTCTGTCTTTTAGTTTCCGTGGGCAACTTGACGGTCGTACATTTTTCATGGAGCTATGTAAGATAAGCAGAGCTACAGCCGTGCACACACTCTGACACTTCCTCTCCTGCACAGTCACAGCACGGTGAGATGACAGGGCAGGTTTTGGATTAGAGCTATTTAGTGTTGTCACGATGCTGGAATTTCAAAGTTGAAAAATGTATTGAAAAATATTGAAAAATTCAAACTGAGGGCAGAAAATTCTAAATTTGTAGTAAAAGACAAATATAACAAAGCTAGAAATTACAACAGCAACTTCACTTTGCTCGGTTTGTAGCAGAGAACAGCAGAAGCACTGAAGTAAACATTAAAAATATAATATTCAGAATTGACATGTGTCAATAAATCTATATTTTTATTTTCTGTATTTTCTAATATGTTTCATACAAATGTGACCACTTTTAAAATGTTATACCTTTGGAGCAATACACAGTATTGTACAAAAAGAGCATGACGTCAGTGATGCCAAGTCTTTGATTTCAGGAGTAAAAATTTGCTCTGCAGTCTTTTACAGTAGCGGCTCAGATCTCAAGCTTTACAACAAAATCACAAAATCAAATATTTCTGGCTGGATTTAGTCAAATGTAAACCAAATAATACATCTGCAATATTTTTATTTTCTGAAATGCTGGAGCCAAAAGAAAAAAAAATCAGTCTTGGGTTTAAATAATTCAGTCAATATACACTTGATCTGCTTCATAAAAGTGTTTGAAAGAAGAAAATACTGAATATATATTTGTTTTGGACTCAAATCATGAATTTGATTGATATCAAGACACAAAGGGGGATTTTAGGTGATTCCAATAGACGATACGGTGGTGCTGTGTGTTGTAAAAACAGGAGTTTATTTTTATTGTATGCTCGTTAAAAATAATAAAAACTGTTTTGTGTTTGTGTGTGTGTGTGTGTGTGTGTGTGTGTGTGTGTGCTAACAGGCGATCTGCTGCACTTTGGTGAACTGTAACTGCGACAGCTTCAAGCCTGGGAAGCTGAAGAGGAGGCAGTGTGAAAACTGCAAGCATGGCTGGGTAGCACACGGTAAGAGCTCACTGGACATTTCACTGAGGCTCTTTTTATTAATATCAGTATTACCAGTCTTTTTATTTTCAGAGGAATACATTATCAGCTATACTAATATAATGAGAGTTTTGGTTTCATTTGAGTTTCTCTGGAATTTCTGCCTTTTAAAAAAATCAGCAGCAACATATCTGTAGAAGAGTGGAGTCCTCTTTGATCAGGATATCACACAGTGTCACTAGAGACTGTTAGCAGTAGAAAAATTAAATGAAAACTGTTAACAGTGTGGATCATCCGGAGTGACCAGGACACTTCATAGAAAAATATATTTGACAGGTGGCATACAGTTTTTATTTTAAGTCACAATTAAGTCTCATGTCTTGGCTATAAAGTCCCAACTCAGGTCACAAGTCTTTAACTCTGCGTCATTATGCAGCGTTTGTCAAATCTAACACGGAAATTTACAGAAATAATAAATGCTGTTTAGCAGTTTTATTTTATTACTTTTAAATTTACATCGAAAATATATACAATAAAAATGTCAGGTGTTATTTTTTAAACACAAAAATGTCATTATAGAGCTGAATATTTTGGATATTGTCGTCTAATTTTTTTCGTTGACCACAGCACAGCATGATTCACAGCATATCCAGTGTCAGGAATTAAGATTTGAATCACTGCACATTTTTTTCACAACACACGTTTTAATATTTGGTCGAGTCAAAAGGCTGACGTCACTGGTGTTAATATCAAAATGGTGTTGTTACTGCTGGTGTAAGTAAAATATAGTGTAGAGCTCATCAGGCCTCTCGGCAACAGTGACATTTGTTTACGGTAATTAAATTAATGTTTTCAAACATTTGTGTAATCTTGCAGCTAATTTAATGTGTCGTCACCTTCAGTGTGTTTATCACATGTTGAATCATGCATTATTTTCTCATCCACTGTAGAGTGAACCTGTCCAGATGGTACATATGTGCTCATCTGATCCTGCACCAAAGGCAGAGTAACACTGAATCTGTGGCATTGGCATTTTATAATATTAATGAAGTATAACACATTTTATTTTTTCAAATAATGTTCTCATATTTATTATTTATTGCTTGTACAGTATTCCAATATTTTCACTTATTTTTGTAGAAATCAAATCTGCAAGTTGTCAGCTTTTCAGCAGTGAACAAAAACCATTTTGATTTTCATAGAGTGGGAATTTAAATTTCAAAATGCACACAAACAGCATGTTTTTTCCATGACAGTACACTTTTGTTTTGTCTCATATTGATAAAAAAAAATCCAAACCCTTATTGTTTGTTGATGCTCAGTCCAGTGTTGTTTCACAAAATCTAATCCCGTAAAATGTGATGTGTGTGTTGCAGCCCTGAGTAAACTGAAGGTGCACCACATGTACCAGAGCAGCCAGGTGGAGATTGTGCACTCCAACGTGGTGTTCGATATCTGCAGCCTGATGCTGTACGGCACCCAGGCCATCCCCATCCGCCTCAAGATCCTCCTGGACCGCTTGTTCTCTGTCCTCAAGCAGGAGGAGGTCATCCAGATCCTCAACGCACTCGACTGGACGCTGCAGGACTACATACGAGGATATGTGCTGCAGGTGAGCAGAGAGGGGGAAGAATGTTAGGAACATACCTCCACCAGCCAGGGTTTCTGAACACTGGAACAAAAACTGTTCAGCATTTTGAGAGATGTGCTCATTGGCTGTCTCTCTGAGATGGAAGCAGGGGAACCAGCTCGCTTGGCTGTGTTCAACATTTAAAAATACACCTACGAACATCTCTAAAGTGACGTGCTGGAACTATTTTTTGGCAAATAACAGGGTGCGATGACTGTGCACAGCGTCCTGACGTCTTGTTGTCACAGTGAGGTTGTCAAGTTTGGGACCGTGGTGCCTGCACAGAGACCAGAGCCTGCCATATTTTGCAGGAGGTGCTGCAGCTGGAAAGAAATGTTGAGAGCCGGGGAGAAAATCACAAATTGAAATTCACAATTTGTTAAATTTTTACAACAACGTTCAGGTGCGTGGGTTTAATAAAGCTAACAATAATAATTATAATAATGATTATGATGACTTTATTAGGACACGGAACAAGGTCCATAGTGTACCACATAAAAACAGACAATCATCTATGGACAAAAATACGATACAATAAATACACTGTATATAAAAAAGACAAGAAATAACCAACATGCAAGTTCATATAAAATGGACAAAATTCTTTAGTGAATGCAAGCAGCAGCCCCACGGTCTGGATGAAAACCTGGTTGAGCTCAGACTGAGCCTGCACATATGTTGACGTATAAGATGGGCAGATAGTTCACACCAACATTTACAAACATTTGCACCACTGTGGAAGTTTAAGACGACATCTCGTTCCATCGTTACAGGCCACATTAAGTCTTTGCATGTTGCTCCTCATATAGCAGCACCACCTGTGGGCAGTACACAGCGGGGTACAAAATGATGATTCAAGCACATTAGCTTGCGCGTACAACTTGCGACACTGTCTGTTGACATCTTTGTCAAAAGCGTTAGCGGTGTTGCAGCACCTTCTCATTCCAACTCGTCGAGTATCGCCGCTTTGTCAGTGGACTTACACTTAGAATATGACGCCTCCTGCGTCTGTTTTGGACCTTCAGGGACAGCAGGTCAATTTTCAAAATAAAATTACAGTGTAGGTAGAACACTTAATTTTAAGGTTTATTTTAGGCAAACAAAGCATGTTGTTCGGTTTAGAAAAAAACATCATGGTTATCATGGTTAGAATTATCACAGGAAACAAACCACTGTCTGAGTTTGTTTGAGCCGTCCACGACCACTCCCGCCCTCCACAGCCTTTCTTTCTCTTTATATACGGTAGTTGCTGTCTGCGTTACAAACTGATGCCACCTGGTGCGTATCATACCGCCGCCAACGGTGCCTTTGTGCGTCCCTGTCTGACGCTGATGTCCACTGACAAAGTGCTGGTATTTAACGAGTTGAGGGTGAGAACGTGCTGGGTGTTGTAGGGCTGTTTTTGAACTTTAGACAGAGTCATGCTAGCTGTGCTCCCCTGCCTCCAGTCTTTATGCTAAGCTAGTTTAACACACTCTGACCCTTGCTCTGTGCTAACAGATGCAAGATTGATATCAGTCGTCTCATCTGAACGTCAGAAGGAAAGCACACTGTTTCTCAAAATGTTAAACTGTTCCTTTAAATATCAAAAACATTTCCAACATGGTACATTGTGTATTTTATTTCAGGGTGAAAGAGCCTCTAAGGGCCAACGTGCAACCCTAAAACTCAGAGTGAGCGCGAGCACATGAAGGGAGAGACAGAGGGAATTTCTGAGGAAGACAAGGGAGGAGGAGGAGGAGGAGGAGGGAGAAGAGGGGTCAGGACAGCATGGCTGCAGACAGGAGAGAGTAGGCATGTGATGTAGCGACCACTGCCATGAACTCTCTTGGTACCCTGCTGATGCTTGTTGCTGTGCTAGCACCAGCTCGGGGAGGTCTCCAAACTGTGCCGGCTAGATTTGTAAATATTATGTCTTTTGCTTCAGATTTCCTCTCAAGCCGGAGCCAAGCCGGCCGCGCCGAGGCCTGGGCTGCAGGCACTGTGTCAGAGCAGCGAGCTCTCACTTCGATTAGTACATCATCAAGTATTCAAGTTGGGCTGCGTTTAATTCATGTTAGCTCATCTAATGGCGAACGTAGAGTCAGAATCCTCGACAGGCGCCCAATGAATGCTCTGTGATGAAATATTAATCACGGTTACGGCACGAAGCCGCTCCTCACTTTCAAAGACACCCGAACTCACATGTGATTACTGCTGGGCTAAGGGAGAGAGGACCGCTTGATCAATGTGAGCCGCCCTCTGATCACCCCTCCCTAACTTGTGCGTCTTTATATATGTGTACGCGTGTGTGTGTGGTATGTTTGTGCACGTATTTATTTTTGCGCGCCTTTGGGAGTGTGTTAGCGTACGTGTCTTGACCGGGATGTGTGTGTGTGTTCTCTGTCTGCTTCTGCTGATGCTGAGCGAGTAAATCCACATGATTTAAATGAAGAGAAATGACCTGCAAGATGAAACACTGTGTGTCTGTGTAATGAGGGTTCTCAGGGTTCTGCACTGCCCGCTTGTATTAACACTCCATCTGATTCCTTTATTTAGCTGCCCTGCCAGTCTGCTTTATAGGGTGTGTCATCTAACCCACTCTGTGAATATGTATGAGCAACCCAACAGACACTTATAATGCTAATGATGAAATTGCTCTCTCCCCTTTCTCTTTTTTTTCACTCTCCCTCTCCTCCTCAATCTATTTCACACCCTGCCCTCTCCCCTTTCCTGTTCCGCGCCGCTGTTCCCTTTCTTCCTGCCCTGTCTGCAGGATATAGCAGGAAAGGTACTGGACCGCTGGGCCATCATGACGTTTGAGGAGGAGATCGCCACGCTGCAGCAGTTCCTGCGTTTCGGCGAGACCAAGTCCATAGTGGAGCTGATGGCTCTGCAGGACAAGGAGGGCCAGGCGGTGTTGGTTCCCAGCACCCGCACCAACTCAGACATCCGCACCTTCATCGAGCGCAACACCCCACGCACCGCTGCCAACCTCTCCACATCCAAAGTTGATAAGCTGAGCAGCAGCAGCATGCACCACTTTGAGAACTTTGTCAACAGCATGGCGTTCATGCTGCCCTTCCAGCTGTTAGGATCTGTTCCTGCACCGTTTCTGGGCTCGCCGACGGGGGCACCGCAGCAGCAGCACCAGCAACACCAGCAGCACCAGCAGCCGTGCCGCGGGTCGATGGAGCAGCAGAGTCAGAGACGAGATGATCAAGGTCGGGATGGTCTCGGGAGGGAAAACCCCCTCACTCTCTCACACCCTCCAGAGAACAGCCTGCTGGGATCCAGCTCCGTCTCATTCACCGCTGACCTCGACCGAAGTGGAGACAAGACGATGGACAGCCTGTCCACCACCACTAAGATCGAGGCAGAGGACTTCTCCACTAGTGACAACTACTCAGATGGACCCTCCACGCCGTGCACACCCTCCATGAGCTCTGATGTAACACAGATGTCCCCCGAGGGCAAGCTGCGCTCCCTGGACAGGAATGGGAGCAGCGGTGGAGGGGTCTCAGGAGGCAGTGGGGGAGGATGTTCTCTGAAGAAGGGTCGTGTGTTTTGCAACGCCTGTGAGAAGACGTTCTACGACAAAGGCACGCTGAAAATCCACTACAACGCAGTGCATCTCAAGATCAAGCACAAGTGTACCATCGAGGGCTGCAACATGGTGTTCAGCTCACTGCGCAGTCGCAATCGCCACAGTGCCAACCCCAACCCGCGGCTTCACATGCCTATGAACCGCAACAACCGGGACAAAGACCTGCGGGGCAGCTTGTCTGCTGACGAGGGCTCTCAAGGAGAGAAGAGGCCTGAATATGGAACCCCCATCCCCGTGTGCTCCTCAGAAAGCCATAAGTCAGTGCCCAGCTACATGGTGAGCCATGTGGACACCGGCTCCAAACTCCACAGCAGCTCCTTCCCCAGCATGGGCCAGAGTGGCATCCTCTTCCCTAACTTAAAAACAGTACAGCCAGTCCTGCCTTTCTACCGCAGCCTGGTGACCCCGGCCGAGCTCGCCAACACCCCCGGAACACTACCCTCCCTCCCTCTGTTGTCCTCCTCCGTGCCCATCAAACCCATCACGGCCCCTGAACCCTGCATGACAGACCCTATACCAAAGAAAAAGTCTCGCAAGTCAAGCATGCCAATAAAGATAGAGAAGGAGGTGGTGGAGCGAGATGAGCAGATGGATAAGGGGAGCAGCTCTGAGGACGAGGCTCCTCTGCAGGGCAGGGACAGGGAAGAGTGCCGAGCAGAGGGGCACATGTGTGCTGGGGAGGACAGGGAGGCCAGAGGGGCTTACGCTGGTGAAGAGAGGGAAAGGGAGGGCGCCAGGCATCTGTCGGACCAAATTTTAGACAGAGAAACGACAGCGAGGGAGGACAAAGACGACGGGCTGAGGCAAGCTGAAACAGGGGTCATCACCTGCGCATCGTCCCCCTTCGAGGACAGACTGATGGACAATCACTGTGACAACAATCTACTCAGTCAGGAACCCAATGGCAACGAAGAGCGGGAGGACAGGGAGCATGCTAACTCTGACAAGATGTCAGAGCTCAGATGGGATGACGGTGAGCACAGGCTGACTAACGGGGGCGCTCTCCAGCTCATCGACCGTGAGAGGGAGGGATCGGACGGCTGCGTGGACGACTCCGATCTGTCTCAACTGGACCCCAACGCTGACCTGCCACACCACTGTGAGATCTGCAGTAAGACCTTTAAGAACCCCTACAGCGTCAAGATGCACTACCAAAATGTCCACCTGAAGGAGATGCACATGTGCACGGTGGACGGCTGCAACGCCGCCTTCCCCTCCCGCAGGAGCCGAGACAGGTGAGAGGCAGCCGTGTTTTGTTGTTGCTCCAGTGCAGGTTATCAGGGCTCTGACAGACGTAGTAAGGCCCCAACCAGACAGAGTGCATTTGCTTCCTTTTTAGCTGAAGCTTCCCAAAATCACTCGGCGCACGTTTTGCTGCTGAGTATTTTTTTCATTGTTGCTAGGCAACCACTGAATCACAGCTACTGTACTGTAAAGTGAACTCAAAGATCTGTACCTTCAAATCTGCATTTAAAAAAAAAAAAAAAGGACAGGCGGCGGGTGACGGAGATCCACGTGGGTACATGAGACCCTCAGGAAGAAAAGAAATCTCGGAGAGTACCACCAGCTGGTCCACGAGCTTTGCCTGAATAAGGATCTGTTCAAGGGTTATTTTAGGATGAATTGGGGGCAGTTTGATGACCTGATTATGGTTGGTAAAAGTAGAAAGTAGTTGATAGTATGTCTTACAGCTTTTCTGGTAGGGTGAGGATGAAAGTGAGCGAACGTTGGCGAAACACTCCACGCTACCACTTGTTGTCATCGCCACTACAGAGGGCCTGCCTCTCAATTCATCTGATGGGAAAATAGGAAAAAGAAGCACTGACATTGGGCACTTTTGCCCTTTTTTTGGATGTTTTTTTGTTTTTTTTAATCTGTTATCCGGAAAAAAATGTTATGCACGTAAACCTTGCACACTGATTCTAATTCTGAGTTTTATTTTTATATTTGTTGTGAAAATTCGCAACACGTGACAAAATAAAAAGACACATTTCCTTCTTTGCCTCTCTCCTCTGGAGTTACCTCTCTGCCTGTCATCACTCTCTCCCTGTCTTCCATTTGGCACCGCAGCTGCGTGGAGGGGCCTCTTCATCGTCATCTACCTGACTGTTACTGTCTGACCTGTTGAAACTGACTCTGACGGATGCAAAAAAGTTCTGAAAACATAATGACAGACGAAAAGTTTCGGACTCAGTGTGCAAACGTGACTGACACAACGTGAAGTTGTATTTATTTTTAGACGTGCTACATTTTCTGACGCAAAAAATGGACCCAGTGTGCAAAGCCTTAAGTTGAAGTTAATTCGAAGCGTTCACTGCGCTCCTGCAAAAACACAATGTGCATATTGCGTGAAAATGCGAGGTGCTAAGCAGCGC
>JAPZEB010000001.1:904669-921344 GCA_029783705.1 Chaetodon striatus
AAATATTTGCATTCATCTCTCAGCCTTCTCAGCCCCACCGCCTCACACACACACACACACATCCCTGTACTTGTGTCTTTATGAGGACCCTCATTGACATAATTCATTCCTTAGCCCAGTGGTCCGGCCCCCCTCTAGAGGCTGCCAAAGCTTCACAGGGGGTCACGAGACATGGTGGTTTGCATATTCTCTCCGTGTCAGTGCGGGTTTTTCCAGGTACTCTGGCTTCCTCCCACAGTCCAAAGACATGCAGGTTAATTGGTGACTCTAAATTGCCCATAGCTGTAAATGTGAGTGTGAATGGTTGTCTGTCTATATATATATATATATATATATATATATGTACAGTAGGCATGTATTTCGGCATTCATTTCTCTGAAGAAAATATAAAGTTGCTATTTTTTAAGGTATGGATTAATATTCAAGATATAACTTCATAAGGGTACAGTGAATACCCAAACACAAGCTTTAATCACAGATCCTCCCCCCGCTAAACGGCCTCGTCCTGCATTAGAAAAGCAGACTGTCAAATCAAAAACTAATACAACGACAGCCGAGCGTCAGTGAAAAGAGAAAACTGAATTTGTAGAAAACAAAGTCTTTCATTTACATACGATTGTTTGAAATTTAAGTACAACAGCAACAGGGGGGGTAGCTGTGGCTGGAGGCATTGTGTTTTCAGGTTGTCTGTCTGTCTCATTCTCATGAATGTTATACCTCAAGAAGGTCTTCAGGGAATGTTTCCAAATTTGGCGCAAACATTCATTTGGACTCAAGGATGAACTTATTAGAATTTGCAGTCAAATGTCGAGGTCACCATGACCTTGCGTCCGTCTCATTGCATTCGAGTTAAACATCAAAATGTTCTGCAAAAACACTTTTGTGGCTGTTACTCAACGTCTTTACTCAGAGACAGAATGGGAGATACTTGGTTAGATACTGAATTGGTGACCCTAATCTTAGGTGTCCACCTTGAAACTGTGCTGATTGTATAGAGCTATGCAGCCAAGGGGAAGATGTGTGTGGAGCATCCATGTTTTCACAGACATGGACACAAATTATAATGCAACTTTTTGGGTTGGTGGAGGCATAAAACCTTAAGAGACTAATTCTCGTTTTCCTTAGTTTTGGTTATTGTAAACTGGTCTTCAATTTAATACCGAGTGGTATTAAAACAAAGTCTTAAAAAGTTTTAAATATAACTGGCCTTTAGCTGCAGGAACCCTGAACTTAATGCCTAGCCCCTCTTACCCCAACCTAAACCTGAACATTAAGACCAAGTCCTAACCCTCAAACAGGGCTTTGAAGAATTGAGGACTGGCCAAATGTCTTCAAAAAATGTCCAAAAATGTCCTCATTATTGAAAAAACACTGTGGTCCTCACTATGTAGCAAGGACAAGTAGTCACACACACTCACACTCCTTTCCTCCGCCTTCAGATCCCATAATAGCTAATAGCTGGAACATTCTTGTGGTGATTCAGTTTGTTGGAGGCTGTCCACCTCCGCTTTCTAGGTTACATCGAATGCAGGGTGTTACATCAAATGACAGCTTCGTGACCGGTGAAAACTCACCTCATTATTTGCTCAACCAGTGCATATGAAATACAGATATTATTACCTAATTGGTTCAGTCCCCAGAGCTTTGATTTTTTCTTTCAAATTTCCACACATCACGCGGTTTGACTGAAGCATATTGGAGGTGTTGAGCCGAAGAGAAAGGAGAGGTTTTAGCAGTAGGTGTTGGGATGTGTTGAGCTGGATTGTGTCCCTCCTCAGGTTGTAGCTGACTGGACTGCAGCCAGTGCCAGTGAAAGAAAACACTCGGATATTAATGTCTTTCTTTATGTACTTTAAAAAAAATCCAAATATGAGATCCAGCAACAGAAACACTCACGCTCAGCCTCTTCCCATGTGTTGTGTAAAAGACACCTACTGACACAGGACTAGCCCACATGTAAGCAGGCTGCCGTTAGCTACAGTACAGACCTATGCTGTGCTTCAGAATCTGCCCAATATAGGAGCCCCATTTAGGTCCTTTGCAGCAGCCTTGGTTTGATTCCATCCCATGGCCCTTTGCGGCATGTCACCACCCCAACCCACCCCCAACCCCCCACTTTTTCGGTCCATCTCCAGCTGTACCACCAATAAAGGCAACACCGCAATAATGATAATAATAATTTTCAGAAAAACTAATTGCTGTTCAGCCCTTTTGGACCCCTACACCTCCATGATCACCATCATTGCATTTGCATCATGTCTCAAATACTGTGTCTCCTGTCCCAACCCCGTCTTATTCTGAAGTTGTTAAACTCTGGTGCTTGGTCAGTGACTTCATGCTTCAGACACCAACAATAAAAGCGATCCTTTCACGTCATCATGAAACGTAGCCGGTTGCTGTTATTGTTTAACGGCGCCTGGCAGCATTAGGGGGAAACACAGCAGGACAACGACAAAAGTTGAGGTGGCGGAAGTCCGAATTGGGCAGGTGGGAGGGTGGTGGATGGGTCCAGAAACCTGGGAGGCCGATGTTTGCTTTTCCTACGATTGTAAAATCCAACTCTGTTCTTCTTTCCTAACCTTAACCACGAGCTTTTGTTGCCTAAACCCCCCCACAAAACATCAAGTTACGGTGTTGTTCTGAGGTAGTGCGTTTATTTCGGAGGACTCTGTATGTAATTGGTACATTTCCTGTAAAAAAGGAAGTGCATTTTGAAAACAGACAAGGCATGTAACAGACTGAAACTGATACGGTGTCCCAGAAAGTCAACAACCAATGCTCCCAGGGTACCTTGCAAGTTGAATGTGGATGTATAAAGTCCATGACCAAACGTTGATATGTGGTGAGGTCGGAGTGAGAATGTGTTCCCTGTTCTTTGTGCCATGGTAATGATGGTAATGAACATTGCTGATGAATGTATCTGACGATTGTGGCATTGGTTTTAAAAACCAATGCAAAGGGTAATGATGTCGGTGATTGGAATCCCCTTTCGTTCCTATCAGTAATAATATCAGTAGTACTGGAGTAATTATGTAATGCTGACGTCAAAGAACATTGCCCAAAAGAAGTCAAGACACACAAGCAGTCAGGGAGGCTGTAGAAAAGTCCAAGGTTAGCTAAACTTACATAATGAATTGTTACTTAAACAGTGAGGTACTACAATTGTATTACGATAATCAGAATTTCCGTAGTTGAAATACCATTCTTGAATTCTCAGCTAGCTCTACAGATGTCACACATCATAGTCATGCACCGTCTAAAGCTTTGTTATACCTCTGCGCCGACGACAGCCCTGGTTGGAGGCTTCACATCTTCGGGTTGTCCAGCCGTCCGCCCCATTCTCGTAAACACAATATCTCAAGAACACCTCGAAGGGGTTTCTTCAAATTTGGCACAAACGTGCACTTTGACTCTATGGTGAACTGATTAGGATTTGTTGGTGAAAGGTCACTGTGACCTTGTTTCTGTCTCATTCTGGTCCTCGTATCACAGGAACGCCTTGAGGGAATTTTCTGAAATTTGGCACAAATTTCCACTTAGGCTTAAGACTGAAGTTTGAGCATAATTCAAATATTCATGACAAAATTTCACACAAACGTCTAAAAGGAGAAAATGATGAAGTGCAACTTGACTGGTTTGTGGAGGCATACAACCGAGAGGTGGTAATTCTAGTTTTAATATAAAACTTAAATATGAATCTTGTCTCCATTGTATTTTTGCGATCAGAGCGCCTACTGACCTGTGTTGGCCATTGATAGGTGGTATGTTGTACTCGTCGACGGGGATTTCACTCCTAATTGGGGCTGTTTGTGGATGAGAGGGTGATGAGGGCAAGCGTGCATGGGCTTGAACTTCCTCCCTATTCCAAAAGGAATCCAGACTGACCGACCCCAGAGATAGGGGAAATGTTGACAGTCATAGCTTGAGCACAGTTTAGTTGTGTGTTTGTGTTATTGCGCGGCTCAGCACAAACCAGCACACCTGCAAAAGGTCTGTGTGTGTGTGTGTGTGTGTGTGCTTTTTATTTTTATGAGGGTGGCATCCTCCCTAAAATAGAAGTATATCCTCCAAAGTAAGGGCGTTTTATTCGTCCTCACTTCCATCCACAAGGTGCTGGTTTAAGGTTAGAGCCTGGGTGTTAGGATAGAAATAGGATGAGCTGGGTGAATTCATGCGTGTTTGCCAACCTGGTGGGTCTGTAATAGCTTTATAAAGTGCTGCTCACTGCTGTCAAGGAGGCAGGATTTATACCTTAAGGAAAAGTTTTGGAAAGTATTCTCATTTGCTTTCTTTCCATGAGTGAGATGAGGGGATAAAAATCAATCAATGTCTGCGTGTGAAGTACAGAGCTGGAGTCAGGACATTGTTAGCTTAGCTTAGCATTGGACTAAAAGCCATTGTGAATTTGACAGCTATTTTAGATTTAATTTTAGTCTTAGGACAAAATTGTTTATTAGTTTTAGTCACATTTTAGTCATTTTTACCCTTCATAGTTTTAGTTGACGAAAATTCAAAATGTGTAAGTAGAATTTTAGTCATTATGTTTCCTATGTTTTTTTTTCTCTTTAAACTAATCCAGCAAGGCTAATTTATGCATCAGAAATTGTAATCAAGGTGACAGGTTGTATAAAAATGTCATTTAGACAGTTTTTTCTACAACTACAAATAATTTCCACACACTTCCAAACTGTCATTGCTCCAGCAGCGAATGACAGATTTAAGGGCTGATTAACGAGCACACACTTACTGATCATCATTTGAAAAGCTCAACATCTCTCTATTTATGCTCTCAAAAACCCAGGGTCACTATAAGGTCTAACTCAACCTCACTGTTAAGAAGCAGAAAGTAATTTCTGCAACATGATAGTCTGGAAGTTTAAACTTGTGTCCTCTCACAGAGTTGGTGATTCAAACTAAACTTTAATCTCTGTCAGAGAAAACTGATCTGAGTTCAGGCTGTTTACTTACAGCACAGCTCCACTCACAGATAACTGAGCCTCCTACCTGTCTGTCAAACACCATCAAACCATAAACCTTCCTGGCACATTCCAGACTTGAGTTGAGTCTTGCTGGCATCAACAGATGTGAAGTCCAGCAGCTGGTGGCTGCTTGCTCTGCTGCCGTCGAGCGGCTAACTAGTGGAGCTAACTGCTAACAGCCACCGCTGCACCCGACAGGCTCCACAAATCCATTCAGCAGCTCCACCACCCACAGTCAGACACACACTGCGGATTATTTACTGCTGAATTACAGCTCACAACTCGCACCAACGGCTGACGCAGTTCTGGTGTGTGTCTTTCTCCTGCTACGGACTATTTAGTGGAGTTTACCCGCCTGCCGCTCATGCAGCATTTGAAGATAATGCCAAGCACAGCCTTCCTCGGCTTTCAGTATCCGATTGTCCACCACGAACATTTTCATCACGTCTCGTCAACAAAAATAAAGCATGGAGTTTTTAATATCAAGATCTATTTTTGGCTTGTCATCCTATTATTTTTATCATGGTAAAAAGGCCATTGACAAAAAAATTCTGTCACTATTTTCGTCAATGAAATGAACACTGCGAAAAGCAGGGAGAAATAGCAACATACCAATTTTCTTGTTAGTTGGTTTTGAACAGGTTTTGGCAGCTACCTTGCCAAAGTGACATGCCATCCACCACCACCTCCCTTTGCTTTTGTCCCACATTTACTTTCATTTTCGGCTCTCCAAGGGACAGAGTTTGGTCACCTCTGCTCAGAGAATAACAACCTGGATCTGCACCTCCTCTGGGCTTTACAGAGCTTTTGTGACTGTCGGCTCATTGTTTATCATCCGGCCCAAAACTTTACTGTTTGGTTCACTCACATCGTTCATAGCACCATTGTTAGCTGCAGGAGGAGACTCTGATAAACACACTGTACGCTACTGCTCAACAGCAAACAGCAGACAGACACAGTTAGAGACTAGCTGTCATTAGAGGGACATCAAGAGTGTCATAATTTAAAGTGCAGGACTGCAGAGACAGAAAACAAAAGGCACACGGCTGTGCTCGTGGGTCAGAGAGATGCAGTGGTTTTCAGAAAGTTAAGTGACATGTATCAGTGTTCTCATCAGCAGGACTAACATGGACTATAATTACGAGGTTTAATAGATTGAGATTGAGACAGTTCCACCGGCTAATGGTAACAGGTGTCTGAAATAATCCAAGAATAAGCAACTTGCTGAAAGTTAAGGAGAGAAGATGAGTTTTTAATCTGGATTTAAATGCCTCAACAGCGTCAGACTTTCTGATATCAGCAGGGAGGTTATTCCAGAGGAAGGGGACATGATAGGAAAAGGTCCTACAGTCTGCTGACTTCTTTTTAACCTGGGGACAGATGGGCAGGACAGGCCTGTACTCTGAGAGCAGGGAGGACAGGATGGGATATAAGGTTTGAGGAGATCAGAGGGGTAGGAGGAGATGAGCCCGTTTACAATTTTGTAAGTCATCAGAAGCACCTTTTGATGGTTAGAGGTTAGATTAGTCCAGAAGGGTCCTCAGAAGTATAGCAGCACACACGTGTTTGTGTGTGTGTCTTTTTTGAGCTTCATCAGAGAGAGCAGGGCGACGCAGGGTTCCTCAGCTTTCTCATCATTAGCCCAGCAGGCCCCCGGACTCATTTCCTCCATTCATACTATTGTTGCCCCTCCATCACTCTCTTCTCTCCTCCCTGCTCTCACCTTTCATCCCGCTCCTCTCTTTTCTCCCTGCGCCTCTCCTTTCCCCTCGTCCTCCCTTTCCCTCTCTGTCTGCAGTCTTTTGATGTTTACTCTATAGTTGGTACTCATCACAAACTCCCCCCAAAATACAATGAATATCTGGCCCCCTGCAGGACGTCCTCTCTCTTGTTTTGTAAAGATAGTGTGTGTCACTGCTGCTCTTAAAAATGGCTGACAGCTTTTTACAGGAAACAGCAGAAAGCTTAATAAGTTCTTCAGTCTGAGAGAAGAGGACTATTTTTAACACGCTGCAATTCACTTTCATCTGGATTAAAGCGCTCCATATATGCAGAAATGAAATGCTAACTCATAATTCTGCTGTTGAAATTTTAATCTCAACCAACTGGATTAAATTTACATTTTTCTAGTTCTATATTTTGGGCAGTATGTGGGCATTTAGGACCATATGGTCTCTGGGTTGGGATTTGAGATACGTAAGCACAAATTGGGAGTTGAAGCTATGGTTGAAGCTTGGATCGGACTGAACCTGCAGTTTACAGAGTCACAGTCACTGCAGTTTGACTCAGAGTGTTCCTGTATGCGTCTTTATTTTCAGTTTATTGTGATATATTTCATTTTTAATGCCACTGAATAAATATTCAAGCCAAGTATTCATCATTAAATGAACTACACTCGACTCTTTCTGCTGTAACTTGTAACCTATGACAGGCTCATGATAAAATGACCTGGCGATGGCAATTCTCGTAACCATAGTAACTCTCTTCTGCCTGCCTAGTCACAGCAAGAGGAAGAGACGAGACTGAGTTACTCTGAGCAGCCAACAAGTTGCTTCAAAGGTGTGAAAAGTATTTTTCTGACCAGCAATGCCTCAGCTCCTCTCTTTTGTTTTGTATTAGCTATTTTGGCATTCTTTTTGTCGCAGATGCTGTTAAGGGGCTGTATACATGCTGTGTAGATGCGTGGCAGGTGTGCTCAAATGGCAGAGCAACGCCGTTGCTGCTAGTTCAACTTTTGGAATGCAGCAGCGCACACCGCATGTCATGTGACTAGCAAAACCAGTCACAGCTTACAGATATCTTTCTCAGCTTCCTTAAATATCAGCCTGTGATAAATATGGTGAAGAAGTGAGCTGTCAGAGCTTTACGTCTGTCTCTCAGACAACAGACCTACAAACAGCGCCTGGAAGAGGATCAGCTCTGCATTCAGGATTTCAGGTGAATAGGCTATGATAAGGTGCTTGACGCAACCTGTCACCGCACTTTTGAAAGTTGGCACAGAAGGGTAGCACCCAGCGCCGGACTTTCGCAGCATGTGTGTAGCCCCTAATGAAGGCACTAAGTCCAAGGGGAAAGGGGTTTAAAAATGTGGTTGGGCCAGCCCAGTGTTCACCAATGGGCCAGACTACCTGTATTATTGGCCGGTCAGACCTAAAAGATAAAATGAAAAAGACAGTTGTGTCGGCCCAAAAGGCACACTGGCCCACCAGGAAATGGCCCGGTATGCCACATGGCCAGTCCGCACCTGACTATACTGTTGTTGGATAAAAGCCATCAGTTTGTTTCTTGGTTTAATTCTGTAATTATTTTGCACCACAAACAGTAACAGGAATGCAAACGTTAGCTTCTGAGCTAACAGCAGCACATTTTATAATCAGGCAATGAAGTTACATGTGTTGTGGCATAAGCTATAAGATGTAGGGGTGTATGATAAATTGTCATCTTCACTGTATAGGATTTTAGTGTTAGACTTGTGGTCAGATGTTTGACAAGTTGTTCAAACCACAGATCTGTTACATTTGCATATTATTATCTAACAGATACAACGTGGTTATGGTTAGTACAAGATCATGTTTTGGTTTAAAATTCCTGATCCCAGTCCTGGCAAGAAAAGCAGTGATGTCTCTTTAAAAAACAGCCACTTTTCGTGCCACTAACACCACTGGAAAAACACAGACGGTTGCTCCTAAACACCCACGTTCAGAGCCCAAGAAGCTGCTGGAAATCCAGCAATGACTCACTAAAACACAACCTCTTGATGACAGAGTTAGCTCAAAATTGTTGTCAATGTATGAAATTAACATATGTAACACAAATTTTATCATCTGGCAACTGGATTGGCGAAGGAATTGAATCTCTCTTGAGAAGCTGAAGCTTTTTAACAGTTTGATAAAGCTAGGAGAGCTAATCCTCCTGTGATGGTGCACAATCAGAGATGTATGTAAGCATAAATAGTTGTTAGGTGGTGGCAAGAGCCGCAGCAGCAAGCAGTGTTGACATTGAGGAACACGAATACAAATTTGCTTTGTTTTTGGAGATTATGTCTTTTATATGCTGATGTATTGTTAATATAATAGCATGCTGTTGTTATCCATTACAAAGTGTGAGCTTGAAGGTGAGACATTTTCCTCCGAGAGGTTTAGTCCTTGTTGAAACTCTTAATATTTCAGAATGTACATTATTATTGCCAATCTGCATCTGCGTGTGAAGCTGTCATCAAAACACAAAGCAATTTCTAAAGCCGAGGAAAAAAGAGTTATGGCAAAGCCGAGTTCAGTTCCCCTATCAAGAGTGCAATTTATTCTCATTGCTCACGCGGTCATGACTCCAATCATTCACTGAAGAGGAAGGTGTAAAGGCCAAATGCGGCAGACAGAAATTGGGTTTTGAAAAGGATGAACGAGACTCGCTGGGAATTTATTCACATCAAAAGCCGACGAGTCCTCAAGTTCTTTAGTTTTGCACTTCATGTTGCCCTTGGTGGATGCTGTGTTATGGCACAATCCTAATAGTTTCTGACAGCAGAGTTTCTGCATATTTCGAGTGTTTTACAGTGTCCAAGCATCTCTCAAGAAGGCTAAATCAACAGAAGCCTTAAATCAGTGCTAATCAGTTAGGAGAACAACAGTATGGATCTCAGTGCTCTGAAAACAATAAGTTGAGATGAGTTTTTATTGCGGGCTGTATATAAGATTACCTGTAGCTATTACTGATGGAAAACAGACTGAGAGGGGTATTGAATGCCTGAAACAAATGACGCTGGAATTAGGAGTGGGTGATTAGTGATTAAATTGGGGGCAGGAACAATGGATTGATTGTGGTGGAATTGTATAAATATTTTCTCCTGGTGCTTTGACTGCCCTGCTTTCTCATTGGCTTGGGCTGCTGCCAGAGATGGGAAATGGACTCTAATACCAGACAGTGTACACAGCAGTTGGAGGAGCACTGGCTGTAAGGTGACTGAGGAAGAGGCCCTGACAGCAGCACCGACTGTAATGATCACAGTGTCTGAAACACTTGAACAAAAAAGGTTTACATTTGTATCAACAACTGTTGCAGAAAATGTCGGTCAGCAACTCAGCCGCCAGAAAAAATGTTGGCATTTTACTTTTCTGCAGAGAACGGATGTGTTACATTTGTACATTATTTTGTAGCAGATATGTTAAAACTTTGTTGTTTGCCAAGGAGAAGAAGAAGAAGAATATTCTTTACTAATCCCCAAGGGAAAATTTCATTTTTCCACTCTGTTGTCATATACACACCGGCTCGTAATACACACACATGCTCAAACAGAAGCTATGCATGCATTAAATGGAGAGATGTCAGGGTGAGGGGGCTGCCATGGACAGGTGCCCTGGGTAGTTGGGGGTTTGGTGCCACCAGGATATCATTATAAACTAACCGTGGTAAAAATAATCACGTTTAACCTGTGCTTGTTTTCCAGGAACCAGGTTCGAACTGGCAATAGCTGCGACCATGTATACACATGCATCCATGCATTGCTCTTTTTTGAGGGTTTGCGGTTTAAAATGAAGCCACTCACTCACCAGGGCGACCTGGGGGAAGGTACAGTGGGCACAATGTGTCTGCAGGGAATGATTCCTGCCACTGGAACGGCGTTAATAGCTGTAATCTTTGAATGAGCAGCACAGCTTGCTAGCTAATGTTAGAGTTTGGGCAGTGGGCGCTATGTTTCCATATGTTAACAAAAACAGACCAGTCAACAAGTTGAACAAAAACAGGAAAACCACATCACACATGAATTGGCGTCCCGGCACTGATTACCTGTCAGCAAAGCCAACAGAAACTAAAATATAAAGCAAGACATTTACATTGCAAAACATTAAAATGTACTATTACTGTATACTGCAGACAAATTTCTTCTGAAATACGACAATTTTACACTCTTTGTACAATTAATAGTGATTTGTGTTTCCCTGTGGACGACAAGCTGTTAGGAACTGATAAAAAAACCTCTCACACTGATGGACATGTCAACATCACTTTTAATTGATCTGCTCTGACAAATACAAATAACATCTACAAATTCCATCTGCCAACAAGTTTAAACGGGGGGTTATCACAACAGATGTATATTTAACTCTCGTCAAGGCCGTGATAATTAATTACATGATTAATATAAAGCAGATTTTACAGTAGTGCACAATTGCCCCGCAGCTCCGCCTTTTGTTACAGCTATTATTTCACAGAATCATAAGCAACTATACATTTCTCTAGCACAGAGAAATTTAAATGCTGTATCTCACAGGTATTGCAGAGACAATCTGCTCCCGACAAACACAGCAGATAGAGGTGAGAGGACGAAATAACTCATAACACTCTGATTAAGATAACATGATAAATGTCTGCCTGCGCCGTCGGTAATAAGAGACAAACTGAGAGCACTTCTTTCTTCGCCAAGAGTTCTGATAAAAACATCCAGTGCTTCTGTAGAGTTTTTTTTTCAAATGATAATTGACAGTCTGAGTTATGACTGTGGTGCATTTGATTAAAAAAAAAAGACAGCCATGCACCAGTTGCTCCGAGTGTGGCTGAGTCACATGCTCACCCCGAGGCAACTTGAGAGCAGCTCCTCTGTGATGCACGGACAAGTGATTTACAGTGAGAGCCTCCTATTTCTCACAAACACAGTTTACGTTTCCTCCCCGGCCTTGAGAATTATTGCGGAACAAATTAGCGGCCGGGGATTCGATTGGCCGAGCCCCACACACCCAGAGCGGCGCTCCGAGGAACAGAACTCTCAGTGAATGTTTGGTCCTGACTGATGACTGGATGTGGTGGGTGGCCTATAGGGCCTCTCAAACTGTCGAGCCTTGTTAGTGTTCACAAGCATCTGTGCTCCTCTGAGTCACTGTTGATGTGTGGTATACATTCAGCACAGCTAAAAAGATTTTAATGTAAAAATTAAGAGCTTCTTATCAGCCTCAACAGAGCAGAGCGTCACCTTCTAGTCATACATTCACATCCGCCCACATTAGGACTTCTGAGTGTCTCATCTTTTTGGTATCCTCTGCTATAAGGCAGCACAGACTGGCTGGCCAAGCTGGTAAACATGACTCACTCTGTGCAGTTTACTGACATCATCTCGCAGAATTTTTGAGTTTTAAAGTCAGAAAAACAACAATGTTGGCTCTTGCTGTTTGTGACCTCAGCTGCCAGGTAGAGCATATCTTTTCAGTGATCTTTTTCAGCTGTGGGATCAGAGAGAGATTCCAAATAATCCAAAGATAACAGGAGCTGTTGTGTGCCAGTGGTGATGGAGTCTGGAGAGTTCAAGTTGACTGTAACCCCGACCCTCACAACAAGAATAATATCACATTTACCAGGGCTCAAAGTATTTTATTCTGTGTAACTGCAGCGGTGCATAAGATTTTTAACAATATATATAATAATAAACGTTATTTATATAGCACCTTTCATAAAAGAAATGCAGCACAAAGTGCTCTATAATAAGGGCAGTATAAGCACTGAGTGCGTCACATGAAAATATACATAATGGACATATAATAGACAAGGCAATTCAATGTAACATTTAAAACAGTTGCAGCAGTGTGAAGTGTAAGAAAAAATAGTTTCACAGCTGTATAGGGTAAGTCAGAGCTAGTTAAAGGCTAAAGTGAACAGATAAGTTTTTTGCTTTCTTTCAAAAATATTTAGCTAGCTAGCTTCCCTGATATCTAAAGGTAGTGTGTTCCATAGCTCCATCCCTGATCTCTTCTGGCTGTTGCAGGGAACCCCTGATAAACTAGCAGCAGATGATCGCAGAGTTCTTGGAAGCAAATAGTTAACAATAGTTAAAATGACATGCTTCAATTTGTTTTTAACCTGCACCATTAAAAAAAAAAAAAAAAAAAAAAATGAATGCACCATTTGGTGTATTTGTCCTTTCTCGTCATGTCCATCAAAGCCGCAACCGGAAGAAATCCAGCATTGACCACTGCGACTTTTTTTTTTTTATGACAGTTCAAATATGAGGAAGTCATGAGTGTGTTGTTGTGTAATCTGAGGTGACTGTACCTTTTAATGGAGATCAGTTTTTGTGAGACCAAGTAAACTTTGAGTTAATTTAAGGTGTGTCCTCACCGTATTTCTTTTCCTAATCGTAACCTACGCGCTAATTCATTAGATATCATTTGAGCTGTTGTATGAGGATACACTGATCTGTGCCAGCTGACTGTAAAATGTCAGCTCTGTCAGTATCGAGAGTAAATGTAATTTGTTACTTACACCCCTGATACAAAGCCAAATGCATGTTTTTTCTGCACAGACATTGTTCACACATCCCTGGTGTCAGTAAGGTCTTTGTTGGAAAAATAAACCCCTGTCCCACAGAGGAAGTGAGACGTGATCGTCACAGATCCACAGCAGGAGTGGCCAGAATCTGGATTTGCTCTGTTGGATACTGTATAGAAGTCCTTTTAGTCAGGAGTCAGAAACACCACAAACAGAAATGTTGCCATAAAGGCTGAACCTTGTCTGAAGCAGCTTCCAGTTTCCCTTTTGTATTCCAGCCTTGTATAACATCTTTTCTGACAGCTCAGAGGTATTTCTTCTGTCAGCAATTCTATGAGGCCCCGACACCTTGTGCAGCTCTGAGGGAGCGCTGCCTGTAAGCCTCGATGGTCTGTACAAATAGTGCAGCAGCTTGATTAGTGGCTGGATGAAAGGAAAACTGTCAGGCCAATGTAAATACTGACAATGAAAGATGTTTTCCAGCAGGAACCGTTTATTATTACACTCGCATCTTTATGTGTGTACGTGTATTGTTTTAGTATGTGTATGTTCTGTGTACAACTGTGTGTGTGTGAAGCAGAGCCAAACAAATGAGGAGAATCTTTTTTTCATATTTCAATTCCTCTTTGATTCTTTTTTCAATTTGGGCACCACATAATGAGCTGCTACTTTTAATTTGCCAGTGCATACATATATTACTGTTCATTGATCCAACTGCATCACCAGACAAGAATGTCAACATCGGTCTGTTTTGCAAAATACTGTGGATTGTGTGCACCTTTTCATGTGCAATGTCTCCATGTGTACAATAATGTGGTTAAGGCCGGGCTGTGGTTAGGGTTAGGTAACTTAAACATGTGGTTAAGGTTAGGGAAAGATTGTTAATGAAATGACAAACATCAGTTGCAGGTCTGTGACAGAACGTAGCCTGAATGTTGGACATGCTACACACACATCCACCACTTGACCTTCACTTGCTCTCTTTCTGCCTTACTACATACAAGCCACACTACTTCCTGCTTTCACATCGGCATCATTCACAGGAACACTGGACAGAATATGAATAAACAGCACTGCAGATTAGGGCTGGGCAATAAAACAACTATGTATGATATATCGATATAGTTTCAAGCAAGATATGGATTTCGACAATATCATTTATTTCGATAAAGGGTCAAGTTGTATTACATCACGCCGTTCTAGCTATTCTCGTGCATTTGTTGTTGAAGTTCCAGGACGGCTTGTCAATTTACACCATGCAACACACCATCATGGTTTGGCTGTACATTCATACAGGAAGCAAACACCAGCCTTCTGGGTGAAAGTCCAGGATTTGTTGGACCCATCCACCACCCCTCCCACCCGCCCTCTAGGGACTTCCCAGCTCCTCATATTATGTTGTTTACAGCAGTGTTTCAGACTGATGCTGTCCAGTGGTGTATCATAGCATTGTGAAAGGTTCCATCTGGCGGTGGCGGCGCTACAAACTGACCCCACCCAGTGGCTCTTGGCATTGGTGTCTGAAGCCGGGTTGGGAGGAAGTTACTGCCCCAAACGAGGGAGTTCAAATATCTCATGGGGGGTCTTGCTCACGAGTGAGGGTAGAATTAGAACGTGAGATGGATCAGCGGTTTGGCACTGTCTGCAGTGATGTGGGTGTTGTGTGCTGACCGTCGTGGTGAAGAGGGAGCTGAGTTGGAAGGCAAAGCTTTCTATTTACTGGTCCATCTACGTCCCAACCCTCACCTATGGTCATGAGCTGTTTGTAATAAGCGAAAGAATGAGATCACGGATACAAGTGGCCGAAATGAGTTTCCTCTGTGGGGTGTCTGGGCTCAGCCTTAGAGATAGGGGGAGGAGCTTGGAGTAGAGCATCTGCTCCTTTGCGTCGAGAAGGGTCAGTTGAGGTGGTCCGGGATATGATCAGGATCCTCCTGGGTGCCTCCCATTGGAGGTGTTCCAGGCACGTCCCACTGGTAGGAGGCCCCAGGGCAGACCCAGAACACACTGGAGGGATTATATATCTCGTCTGGCCTGGGAACGCCGTGGGGTCCCCCAGGAGGCGCTGGAAAGCGTCGCTGGGGAGAGGGACATCTGGAGTACTTTGCTCAGCCTGCTGCCCCCAAGACCCGGCTTCAGATAAGAAGTTGAAAATGGATGGATGGATGTTTGAAGCCGAAATCACTGACAAAGTGGTAATATTTGATGACTTCGCAATGAGAATGGGCTGCACACTCTTTGCAAATGGGGATACTTTGAATGTCTATCATTTTTTTCTTCACCACTTTGTACTTGGTGAAGCTTTTGTTCATTAGCCTCATGCCATGATGAATTCAGCTGATAGGTTCAACTGATTATTTTACCATCCACACATCAGTAAATGTTCCCTGGTTGCTTTACCCAGAAAAACAACAATGGACTCTGGTGTGATGACTTGTGGCTTAATGTTGACGTGACTGTTTTGCACCATCCATTTGTTTATCAGGTTTAAGAGGGCACATGCCAAACATGAATCGTGCATCTGTGATGACTCACTCTTCATTCGTGGCCGTCTCACATCTCAGTTTAATGGGTAAATATTGTTACATTCATTTGAGAGGCTTCTTTAACCAGCTTCAGTAGGATCTATTTGCTCCCTCTCTCCCTCTCACACACACATATATAAATTCAAGTGCCCCATGCTAATTTCCTCAGGCAGGTACGAACAGATTGTTTGCTGCTTAGGAGCTGAAATATAATTAAAAGTCAATGAAGAGCAAAATTGCTATTTCGCAGGTTGTTGATGAACAGTGCTTCGCAAAAAGGAAATAAAGGAATGGCCTGGTGAGAAGAAAGACCCCCTGTGTGACGCAAATATTAGTGCCAAAAACTGCAGTTTAATGAAAAGCTCTCCGACGACTGTGTTGGAGAATTTGAAAAACACACTTGGAAATAGGAGATGTGTCAGCAGCAGTGTGGGTGGTGTGCATACACTCTTACAGTAGGTGCGGATTTTGGAAGCT
Source organism: Chaetodon striatus (assembly GCA_029783705.1). NCBI lineage: Eukaryota > Metazoa > Chordata > Actinopteri > Chaetodontiformes > Chaetodontidae > Chaetodon > Chaetodon striatus. The sequence goes on from JAPZEB010000001.1 coordinate 920,904, forward strand.
GGTTGCAGCTTTGTGATACAGACAATGGCTGTAGGGGCTTTTTAAGGGCTGTATTGTGTTTTATATGTGAGGGGGAAAAAGAGGAGGTAGGCTGGAATGAGGAATAAAAATGAAGAATTAGTGAAATAGTGGCAGGGGAAGGTGGATGGAAGGGATTTGAAGAGTCTGCTGCTGCTTCACAACACTGCAGCAGAACCAGCAGAGCATCTACACATACAGATTATGTGTGAGTTTAGGCTGGATGTTGGAGGGGAAAAAAGGCGGATGAGAACTTTGTGATAGTTTTCCCTGTTTTGAACATTTTTCCTTCAATCATATTGTTGCAAGAAACATCTGTTTTCTGATCTGCTCCTGTTTTAATTTGCTGTCAAATGTCGATGGTGTTAGCTGTGGATTTCAGCTGAACACTTGTTTACTTCTTGTCTGAATTAATTCAGTATG
>JAPZEB010000001.1:933058-943881 GCA_029783705.1 Chaetodon striatus
GTTAACAGTGGTAGCTAGTCTTGAGCATACCTAGCTAGGCTAGCAATGGATTCCAAATCCATAAAAATAAAAGTCTCAGAGGGAAATACAGAATTTAATAGTGCTTGAAGAGATTTGTTGCTGTGCTTTCATCGCCAACCCTGCCATGTTCAGCTACCAAATAATCATAAATAACCCACTGCAGAGGAGCCATCTTGTGGTAAAACACATTTTTGAATGCTCATACAGACCTATACTTAATGTCAGCAGGCTAATTTGGATTTAGTACGCAGTATTACCATAGGGCTCAAATATGTTTTGCGTCTCCAGGCAGATTTTTAAAATTACTTTTAGTCAAAAACGGCCCTTTTGATAGTTAAGGTTGCTGACCACTGTAGTAATTATGATGGAAGTAAAGGAGACAGTCAGATGAGGTAGTATAAAGAGCAACAAAGTTTGTGTAGAAAGTGGTCTGGGTGGGTGTTTGGGTCAAACAAGCACTGGACTTCAACCCAGGAGAACGCTGTTCGTGTCGCATCTGAAAGCAAGTCAGTGTTGAGTTATTTAAAGTTAGTTTCTTTTGATGTTGTGTTACATAGATCACATCATATATTTACATCCCGTTACATACACAACAGCCTTTAGCTCACACCATGATTCTTTTCCTAAACCTAACCTAAGTGAGGTGCATTTAGTTAGGAAATGCTCCTGTCAGTCATATTAAGAGGAGGGGGGTGATAACAGTTGTTCACATGAAAAGTGACAGAAATAACTGTGTGAAGAATGAAAAAAAGAGCGTGAGAGAGACGTGAAATCCCTGGCTCCTTTCTCACCTCATCACTAGTGGAGGTGAGGTGGGTGTTAATGTTGGACTGTCAGATGTATTCTGACGTTGAACAGGTGAGGGGAGAGGGGATTTCTGAAGCTATTGGTCCATCGGACAAGCACTTATGATGAAGAATTTTCTGGCAAGACTGTGTGCTGTGATAGATTACACAACTTAAGTTTAGACGCTGGTAATTGATTTTCACACCATACAAAAATGAATGGAAACTAATGGCTGCGTGGAACTGTAGGAAAAATGCATCTACAATGAAAAACAGTCTTGCATGCCTTTTGTTTAGACAAAAATGTGTCCATGATTTGTTGTTAAGGAGCTAAAATACATCAAATGGTCCATTAAACTTTCAACACAGACTATGGCCCAATCCTAATACACCCTTTGCTCCTACCACTCGGCTCTGAACTGTCCTTTTTGTGCGTCCACCTCTGGAGGGCGGGTGTCCCCTTTCTTTTTGGGATAGAGAATGGGTCAACTACATGACCCCTAAATGGAGGTTTTTCAGAGGCACACTTCAAACCGTGTGTTACAAGAGTCATCGGCAAGATGGCCAAACAAGAAACAAAAGAAACCCACAAGTGGATTTTCTTCGTTAAAGATTTAAACATTATAATAACCACTGTATTATCCAAGTTTAATGTTGTTTCAATGTATTAAGGACCTTTTTTGTACAACAAGCGCAACAAAAGAAATTGCCAGTATGTTTCAGTAGCTAACTAGCTAACATTACATTGTTATTGCTGATTTATGCACAGCAGTCTCACATTTTGACATATTTCCTTGTTACACCCCCACCCCCAAAGGCATATCCTCCTGAGACCCGAACTTTTGTTTGGTCTACATTTTTAATTTCTCCTAGCTATTTGGGATCAGTAGGACCTGATAAGTATAAAAACGAAACATTGTCAACGATAATAAAGTCCAAATGTCTTCAAATGAGATGACAATAAAGTCCTAATGTCTTCAAACAACACAATAATTAAGGCCCAATGATGAGTACGTCCTAATTAACAGCATCTTAGCTTGTTACTGTTACTAAAATTGGTTAAATTTGTTGCCATATCAAACTACAAACATTATTAATCATGAATAAACAAGTTTCAGCCATAACATGTGATCAGGTTTTGGACCTTGTCTACTTTTGTGTCAGGATCAGCTGCAGATGACTTGGCAGAGATGGCTGCCATCTTGTTTTTACGTGGATTAGTGTATTGTGCTCTTACTACCACTAGATGGCACAAAAAGGTGTCCATGAATGAAAACAACAGGCTGTAGTTAAGCAAAGTAAAGTTGAAGGTCAAGTAAACCCAAAATGTGATGTTCCCGTATGAGGACACAGGGTCACCTGAAATTTAACTAAAGTCCAGCAGTGACGTTACTGCACTTGTTGACGCACCTCTTACAGTATATTATTGCAGGCTGGCATTGCAGCGAGGGGTTGCTAACGTTAGCAAATTAGTTATTTTTTTATTTTTATTTGATGACTTGTTCGATTGATTGATGGCATGAAACAGTGTCCTAGCAATTTCAAAACAATGCTGATAGCCCAGCTAAGACAAATCAACTCAGCAGAAGCATCGTCTGGCAACAGTTATTGCACCAGCATCAATGACTACTAATGATGTATCAGGGGCTTGAAGGATTGTCCCATTTCATAGGTAAAGATTTCAACCACTACCCCTTGCACCTCTGTACCGAGGGGGCAAAGGAATACTCGAAAACGAGGGTAGGGGTAAACATAACAAAGGAGTTTGGGCGTAAGTGTGGGACGGGATTGTGTTAGTTTTGTAGGTAAATCCTTTTTGTGCCCTGGCCTCCACTTTCTCATTTTGCTATGACCCTCTTCCTGATTTCTTAACTGCAACTAAATGTTTCCAGTGAACATCACTTTCTAATGCGGATTACTTTCATGTAAACTTTCTAGCAGAAGTGGTTGAATCTTAGATCCTGCCACAGGCGTTGGGTAAATAAACCTCCCCTGTACATGTGTTTTATGATAGTTTACACTAACAATATGGATCAAGATTAAATCCATAGGAGCAGAGTACACACATCTACAGTGAAGTCAGCCAGTTGAGAATACATTAAACAGACTTCATAAGTAGTAGATTTTATCCTGCGTTCAACTCTCTCATACATATAAGGAGGCAGGCAGTTTTTTTTCTAATCCCATCAGACACACTCCCATATCAGTACACAAGATGAGATTAATGCTGCTGGCTATTTTCACTCCGCATGAGCTCCCACAGCCAAACAAAGTGATGCAAGTCTGTTTACCAGCTCTGAAACTGCAGGAGATCAAGTGTGAAGCAACCTAATAGGATTTGCACTTGTACATGTTTCATGATTCTCAGACAAAGAGGAAAATCTATGATGCAACTTGGGATTACTGGAGGAAAAAAAGGGGAATAAAGGAATCAATAAATAAATCAGTGAATGAAGGAATCAATACATGAGGGGATGAGTGAGTGAATGAATCGATAAATGAATAAATTATGGATTCATCCAACAGTGGCTGACTGGTGGGAGGAAGGAAAACAATGGAAAGGTAATTCGGCTGCATAATTTAGAACTTTGACATCCTCAACCAATCAATCCAGGACAAGTGAAAATCCACAATACATGTTTGAACTCAACCAAACAGTCTCTCATTGTATGTAGAATTTTACGTTAAGTTATTGCGTAAAACAGCAGCGGTGTTAGCCTGTGTGGTCCAAATCAATAATGAAATCAGAGCAAAACATACTGAAGGAGCTATACTGTGGTCCAAATTTTAGTTATTGTGTTATAATAAGTTAACAAAATGTCACGTGCATATAAGAGCTACCTTTTGTCAGCAGCTACAGAAAATATATTTACCATAATTTTACATTACATTGAAGATCACTGAAAGATTAGAATTAATCCCATTAGTCACAAAAACATTCCAGGATTAACAAAACCTTAACCTTAAGATCAGAAAGCAGTCATACGACTCGACTTTTGGATTTTGGATTGTACTGGTGATGTCATCCTGCTGAAAGGGGCATCAAAACAAAATACCCTCATATTGGCTGTTTTACGAGGCAATTACTAAGAAAATGGTTGGTTTCTCACTTGCTAATAAGCCATCAAGCATGTAGCTATAAACGTTGCCTGCCTTGGGTTTCTTAAAGTGTGTAATCGTCGTGGAAATGGGGGGTCATGTTCACTCCAGTGTTTGTAATGACCAGACGCATCATCATTTCCTCAAAAAGCTGAAAGAAAGCAATTTGCTTTCCTCTGTATTCAGTGTAAAACAAACTCTTAAACCCATTGGATGCTCGGAGTTCACTGAACTTTACAGCCTCATTTCCCAGCAACATTGACCAGTAGTGCTTCATTTGAATTTGTTGATGGTTGTTTCTTACCACTACCTCAAAGGTGCTGTATGTAACTCAAGAGAAAGATAGCTGATTGTTGGGACTCATTCCCAGGTCGTCAAATACCAACGCTTTGAGTTAGTTCTCAGACCAAACCAACCAGATCTCGCTCTGAAGTCGGTGAAACCAGTGTTCAGTGACTTGCAGTGTCAGACACAGACAAAAAAAGCTGTCCTATCACGTCAGCATGATCCACAGCTGGTCGCCACAATAGTTTAATTGAACCTGGCAGCATCAAGGTGAAATGCAATGGAACAAGCATGAAAGTTAAGGCAGCAAAAGTCAGAGTACAGTGGGCTGGAGGGGAGTTTCACTCAGGAGGCTGGTGTTCACTTTCTGTCAGATTGTAAAGCCAAAGCCTGGTTGTTTGTCCTAAACCCAACTACTTGTGTGTTGGCACAATGTAACCACGTGCATTTGTTGATGAAGGAAAAAAGCATAATTTCACAGTGTTGTACAGACGTAATATGTTTATTTTCAAATAGACTGTACGCTAACGGTGCATTTCCTGTGAAAAAGCAAGTTTATTTCGAAAACAGACAATCCATGCAACAGGCTGAAGTTGACACGGCATCCTAGAACATCAACAACCAACGCACCCAGGGTACCTTGCACTTCCTATTTCAACGTGGAAAGTCCATAACCGAATGTTGATATGTGACGAGGTCGGAGTGAGAATGTGTTGACCAAACCACTAACCCAAAGTGCAGGTATTTGATGACTTGGTAATAAGACTCAAAAACTTTCTCCAAAATAACAAACAGCACCTTTAAATCATTTATAAATAATTTATTAAGTTATATCTGAAGGCTTTGCATCTCTTAATATATACGTGTGTGTACTTAACCCTGTCTGCATTGAATTACTAAATTGTTTGCATAATTACTTTGGGGTGACAACCTCATTGCTGCCCTGATCATGTTCAGAGACAACATTCAAAGCCAGGCTAGGAACATTTCTCACTTTCTAGTAGGTTTGCAGTTATGACCCCTTAAAAAGCATACAGGGTGCCTTATTAGAAAGTAGTACAGTAGAACTTGTACCTGGGGACTAGCTAAATACTATGCTGGGTCCTACTCATGTTAAACTGAGACATATACTGTACATATCCAGGTCATCTGGGTTGTCAGTGGACACAGATTGCTGATACAGAACTATGCAGAGCACACACAATGGGCCAGGCAGGCCAGAAAAAGCCTTGGCTGGACAGATTCTCCTCATGCCGATGTTATTACTGTTGGAGGTCTGTGATGGCTGTTAGCCGGCTGAGCCCAACAACAAAAGGTGGTTTTATCCTATTAGCAGAGTGCTAACGTGTCTAATTCCTCTCCAGCGGATCAGTCTGTCTCTTTGGATGCAGCAGGCGGAGGGAAGCGAGAGAATACTGAGTTCCACCGCAGTGCAAAATTCCAAGACTCACGAATCGATCCCGTCTATGGGGGTACGACGTAACAAGGTTGAAGACAGCAAAGTGTTTCGCTCTGCCAGCTCCAAGGTCAGCCAGTGATCGGGGCCTGGGAGGCAGGGTGAAATGGAACCTGCAGAGGCATGTCAGAAATGTTAATTCTGGTTGACCAGGCATAAATAACATTGTCAGAGGAATTAGAGTTTGTTCCTGTGCTCTGGGTTTCACTGACACGGCAAGAGAGGTTTTGGTGGAGGCCCTGCGCTACCACTTCTCCAGGAAAAACAGTTTTCTGAATTGTATAAATACGTGTTTTGACTATTGGTCCGGTGACGCACGGGTTGAAGGGCACAATTTAAAAGCACTTTAGAAAACTCAGTTCTTTGGTTCTCTGACTTATTTTCCATAAATACTTCATTGTGCTTCAATTTTCCTCTTACACACACACACACACACACACACACACTCACAGCACAGTATGAGATTCCTCTTTCTTTGGCACCGTAGGGTCTGCTGTGACATCACTGACCCAGGGGAAGCCAATTTTCCTATTTTTGGTGACACGCAGCCAGGAAAACCCACTCTCTTTCCATCTCTCCCCCTCTGTATCAAAGTCTCTCCCTCCGTCACTCCCTCTCTTTCATCTGAGCTTTTAACGCAGCAGATAAGATAGGAGGAAGGTTGGGGGTGAGATGCAGCCTGGTAGGACTGCGTGCCTCAAACAGATGAGTGTATCACAGGACTGTGAGGTAATGCTGCTGTTCAGTGGCCACAGAGGGTAAAGTGATGGCTCTCCAGCAGCCCGTTATTCAGCAGAGTGAGACCTGTGGCCTGTGCCGACTAACTGCTGGACTCTTTTTACTCTCTGGAGAACGCTCCTAATGAGAAACACTGTGTGACAGACAGTGTACTGTCGTAGTGCCAGAATGACTCCACGCTGCAAAAACTATATTTCCTATCAAGTTTGACTATTAGATGTTTGAATTGAAAAAACAGTAGGACTTGTTTTGAGTTTGGATCTTATTATGCAAGACTGTTTGACTTATTTTGAGGAGACGTCACTTGCCTTGCAACTTGTTTTATGGTCATTTTAGCTTTATACAAGTGACGTGTTTGTTGCAGATGCTTCAGCAGAGTAGTTGTAAGACTTTTGACTTTTTGCCGTACATGACGGTCTATTCTGAACTTGCTCTTGAAACAAAGTCTCTAACTCCAGAGTTTAGTCTTTTGTCTTGCATAAATTCATTTTTACGCACACACTGGGCCTCATTCACAAAGAGTGTGTTTGCATAAATCTGTGCTTGAAGCGTGCTTACAAACATTTCACGCACAAACCTGGGATTCATCAGTATTGTCTTACCTGAATTTTGCCCTACTCTGCGAATAAATATTGAGCTGCCTCAGACCATGCACAAATGATGAAACCCTGACTGTCTCAGAAAATGTAAAACACACTTTTAATACACCTCATACACCTTATAACCAAATGCTCATCATATTAAAACTGCATTCATTAAAAAAGGCTTTAATTCACAACAATATGTAAAACTATACATGTATTTGACGCCCTTTTTTCCTCATCAGTTACTATCAAAATGAAAATTTTCAACTTTAATACAGAGTGTCTCAGTCCTTTAGTCTACAGTGGAATATATGGGAATGTCTATATTGAGATGTAACAGTTCTGGTTTTCATTGTATTTATTTACTTGGTCCATAATGATACGCTACTCTGACCAATATCTAGTGCCATGAAGTTGCACATATATAAAGGTAAATAAGAGAGAAGGCATTTTCAGTGACCAACATAACATGTTTTAAGAGAAAGACAAACAGCTTATCAGCCGTTTCTGACCGCCAAGACATTCACTAATACGTAGATATAAAGTCACTGCTTTCTACATGATACACCTCTTAGCAAACGTATTTCTTCATATAGAGAGATGGGGCATGGCAGTATGCTGATTGCTTTACTTGGTTCAATGTGCTCTGTAAATTAACTCATTCTTCCCAAATGGCATTTTAACAATCGTGACATGCATGTTGTAAATTTGAGTCAGCAACGGTATTTCTTTTCAGAGTCATGAGTTGGTCAAATCTTAACATACTTATATACATTGTCATATATTGATATCGTTCTGTGACTTACCCTTCATGAGGAAATACAAGACAAAATATGCGTCTCAAAAAAGGTTTGTGACAGTGCAACAGCCCTTTTGATGAGCCATAATATTGGTTCCCTAATAGGCCTTTATGTTGGTATTAGCATGTTTCCTTCCATCATGTCAGCAAAAACAGATGTGACTTCCTCCATTGTCACAAAACATCAAGTGTCACACTGTGGTAATAAAAACAAAAAAAGAAAAGATGCAGAAGGACAAGCAGCTTTTCATTCGGATAAAAAGCCAGAGATTCACCTCAAAATGCCACAGTGTCTCTGCAGACTGGATTTAAATCACAGCGGGACTGAAACAGCAGGTAATTACAGCTGTAATTATCAGTGTAGGCTGTTGTATCTAATTATAGAAAAGACAAAGAGAATGAATGACCCCCCCCCCCCATGCTGTAAATACTCCTGCATGCTGCTGAGCCACCAACAGACCTCAGTGAACCTTATTAGGTGAAGACTGAGGCTTAAGAGAATTCTACCTCATCCTGAGGTCGTGCACTCTGATCGATATTCTGGTGACTATTGATTGTCTTTGCTGGAAGTGATGTCGCCAACAGGGTTCACACATGTCAGTCAGCTGTACAGTGTGTGTGTGAAGTGTTTCAGTTGTTCCCGAGTCGAGTCAGCTGACAGTTCACTGGGATTTTGTTACTTTTCTGTCACACCAGCCCAAACTAGCCTGAGCTGACGTGCTGATGTGCTGCTGTGTTAGCTCAGTGTGGAAATATCTGCTGTCACTGTGAGAACAGAAATGATCTCTGCCAGCATGGCACACTTTCACCGCATCCCACTGGGCCTTTAAGCTTTTTTAGCTCAAGCTTTATCAAGAATTTATTGTTGAGTATTTTTCACACCTACTTGGTTCAGAGAGTTTTTTAAACACTGCAGAGGGTTTGGTGGTTTTCTGGCAGCACTCAAACCAAGATCTCATTGACAGGAAGCTCAGAGCAATGTATTTGGATTAAGAAAGTGATGTGACATCATCTAACTCATAGGAAGTGCTGTTTATTACAGGAGAAAGACGAGATGAAGATGTTTTTTTTTCAAATTTCGGACTTTTTCCTGAGTTTGATTTTGTTAAATTTGTTACGACATCAAGCATCACAAGACAGTGGACAAAAACTTCAGAGTTTACACTAGAGTTGTTTTGATGGCCATTGGCCAATATGGCTCTTTATATTCTAGAATTTTGGCTGTATAGAACAACTACCAGCCAAAATAGCCATATAATGGCCTAAACAGCAATAACACACAAAACCCCACATGCTGCTAATTTGAAAACAAGATAGCTTGAATGAAGAAGCAGTAATTGAACAGAGAAATGAGTGGCAGAGGCAAAGGTGGAAAGGGACATGATAAAGGAGGCGCAAAGCCTCCCTGTAAAGTCCTCTTTGATAACATCCAGTGAATCACCAAGCCCAATATCCGCCAGTCTGATCTTAAAGGAAACCCACAGTGTGCTAAAGGTCTTCCTGATGTGTGATGCCGGCACCTACACCAATTACACTGGGCCTTTTCCACTGGTTTAGAGTGTAGACGTGCTGTGCCACACCGAGCCGTGCCAGACATTCCCACCAGACATTTTGGCCGTTGATATTTTAATCTGCCCATCAACTACACTTGACACCCGCGAAAAGCCAGCATATGATGGCTAACATAAACCCTGACCATCGTGTACACTGTCTTAAATAATTGATCACATTTGGTTTGTTTATCATGAACATGCCCTCAGCCTCAAATCTTGATCTTAAAGAAAAAATAAGAACTAACTTTTCCAACTCAAACACAACACCCAGTGCCCACTGCACAGTGAAACACTCAGAGGTCACGTCGTAATACAAATACAGCATTTGTTAACCATTCCTGCTCCAGCTTCCAGACCGTAGCAGGAAAGCACAGGGAAGACTTTGTTTTACCTCTGGGGCCGAAGTTGATGCTCACTTCAGGGCTAACCTCCTTCACTTCACCCAGCAGCCGGGAAACATAACACAGGAACTTTACTTGGTGTTCGAGGAGCTGCAGTGTTTATTTATGGACAAACTCAAACACTGTTCCTTTACAACCACTTGACAACTTTACTGCTAATTTCTTCTGTGCTGTGAACATCCACACCTGTCTGCTCCACCATCACGCATCACACACTCACTATATATAGACTGAGCTACCCTACTGTGTCAACAGCCTACAAATATAGGGTTCAAACACCACATTTGAAACACACATATACAGGAAAATATACATTTATAAGGATTAGATATTTTAGCACTCCCCTACCCACATGAGGCTTTCTGGGGAGCCTGTGTCTCTTTTGGGGGGCCTGAGGGAGCTTGGCTCTTCCTAATCAGACGTGAGCTCCTTGGAAGTGAACTCGGAAATATTGACAATATGCTGTCTCTGCCTTGCATTAATATTTTCTGAATCTTCAATATCATGGATCATATGTAGAATAAGGTTGTTCTTAATGTATGCAGTTTTGTTGATATGTGACCCTGGCATTTATCGTCTTAATTGTAGCAAGAAATTATTGTACTCATCTTTATGTGATCGGTAACTTTAACCGTTGTCGCTGAAGACTTGATCCCTCATCAATGTCCTGGAGTCCTCTGTTTTTGATTTACTGTGTCTATAATCTGTTTGGTTGTTTGACTTCACAGTGTCTTATTTGTGCTGATAAAATAAAGAATATAATTCAGGATGCACCGATTTATTGATGACACATTGGTATTGGCCGTATACTCGCCTTGTTGACTGCCATCGGCCTGTCGGCAAAGAAGACGACATTCTCCGATGGCAGTGGCCGATGTTTTTTTGCTGTGTCACATCAATTTTGCACAGGCTAAAAAGCAGGGCTCGAGACTAATGACATCCTGTTGTCCCACAGACAATAGACGAAGCCTTCGTGATGAAAGGACGCAGTAGACGTACTACCAATGTGCCACGGGAACTAGTTATACTTTACAGGTTCAGTCCTTGTTTAATAATCTGCTCGAGGGTTTCTTTAGAAGGCTTTGTAAATTGGTCCAAACAA
>JAPZEB010000001.1:955716-966566 GCA_029783705.1 Chaetodon striatus
AATGTGTCGGACACAGACAATCTCTTGTTGTGTGCTACATGTGTGAAAGAGAAACCCACACTGTCTGGACCTGATTCTCTAGACATTGTTCAGAGTTCATATGAGAAAACAGCTATTGAGTGGTGCATTGTCCTCACTGTATTGACTCAATGTCAAGAAGTCATTTCCTTTAAAAAAGGCAAGAAGACAAAACATTTCCACTAGACATACTTCATCAGTGTCACAACCAGGCAGTACAGATGTGTCTGAGGGAGCAAAAACATTCATTTATTATATTTAAAAAGTAAACAGAAAAAGAACATGCAGGATATTCATCCTCCTCTGAAACATATTATGAGTAGCTATAATGGACAACACAAAAACACGAGTATATGAAATTCTGCAAGGCAAACAGAAAAAAATTAACCAAAAAATATCATGAAGAGAAAATGGGAAGAAGAGTTGGAAATACAAATAACAGATAAAAAATGGAAACAAATGTTCATTGAAATTCACAAAACTACCAGTTCCTTATTTTGGAGAGAATTTGCTTGCAAAATAAACATGAAATACTTTTTGACCCCAGAGAAAATCTCAAAATGTAAGAGATCAAGCTCTCAGTGCTGGAGGAACTGTGGAGAAAATAATGCTAACTATTTACATATTTTCTACTCTTGTAAAGTATTGAACACGTATTGGTTGGAAGTGTTTATTCTGATAAGATATTTTTTAAAAAATCTCTATATAAAAGCAGAGCATATCATATTGGGAAAACCTCCAGCCATTCTCGGCCAAGATGAAAAATACCTATTCAGAATCTTGAGAATCACTGAAACAGATAACCAAAGGGTGGAAAAAAACTAACTCCCAGATTTAATAAAATGGAAATGTATGATTCAAGAAGTTAAATTCATGGAGAAAGTTACTCACAAAATAAGTAACAGGGAAGATGTGTTTGAGAAAAGGTGGCTTATAGAAGATGGTAGACTGTAACTGTACTGTAATTGTATTTAATGTATAAACATGTGTACAGTGTCAGTGAGTCCACAGTCCACATCTCTTCAACTAATTGGTTATTCAGTTTCTTTCCATTTTTTCCTTTTTGCTCTGCCTTTATTATACTATATCAGTTAATCCCTGTACACGTACATAACTTAGTCAAAATTCTTTATTAACCAAATTTAAAGGATCCTTTTCAAAGGTTTTATTATAGTGTTGTCAAACAGGCTTGGGCAGTATCCATTTTTTCATACCTTCATACCTTCCTGAAATTCCACCGTGATAAATGGTAGATGATCGTATTTCTGTGTATTGTGTGTGACGCTACCAGCCCCAGAACTTCCCAAAACCTTTTTGGTTAGCCATTTAGTTAGTTAGTCCAATGTTCCAAGACAGTAATACTGTGATACCACCCAAGCCTAATGTAAAATATGTCACAGTGGGCACTTTTCACCTGCCACACATGCCACTCTCTCTCTTCAACCAGTAAATTTCCACTCTCCACCACACTCTCCACCTGCCAGCCTATCACCTGTCCACACATCTCCCACTCCTGCCAGTCCACCACACCCACCTCATCAAGCTAATGTCTGTTACCCGTGGATCATTTCCTCCCGCCAGTAAAAAGACTCCCGCTTCACAGACTCTCGCTGCCAGATTGTTCTTTGTCGTTCACATGCAAGACTTTCCAGCGTTTATTCCCGGACTGCTTCCTTGTCGCCGACCTCGTCTGTCTTTGACTCTCCTGCTTCGTCTGCTCCCTGGTAAACCACTCAGCCTGTCCCTTCTACATTCCTGGTCTCTGTGTCCTGTTATCCGTGGCTGTGTGGCTCTCTATACTTAGAGCTGGGTGACATGGCTGCACATTCTGCCATTGTGTGCACGCTGCAGGATCCACTCATCATCACCATTATCAAGACCCTTGCTCCCTACAGTCAGCTCTGCACAGGTGTGTTGGCTTCTCCCATGTGTATTTCTGGTTCTGGACGCCCTGCTCGTCAGACATCTCCCTCTAAGCTTTTATACTCCCTCGTGGTGCGGTTTGAAATGTTTGTCATCTCTGTGTATCCAGCAGACGCCACTGACTCACCTGCTTCGGTGCGCCACACCAGGCACTTTGGACTGAACCTGTGTCTTGGAAGGTTGCAAGCCAACAAACTGACTGTCAGTGTTTTTTCATCTGCCTGCTCACTCTGTGTTTGACAAGTGGCTTTATTAAAGACTATTGGAAACTGTCCGTCTTGTCTGTGGTGCTGCATCTGGGTTCTAACCACACCCGTAACAAAATGCTGATGACCTTGAGTCGGTAGTCGGACCAAATCGCTGAAAGAAGTGTTGGTATTTGATGACCTGGGAATGAGACTCAACAATGTACTATCGTCCTCCAGAATGACACACCTTTAACTTTAATGTCCGTCATCACCATCTGATACTAACAGTCTCTTAAAAGAAGAGACACAGATTTCTTGAAACAGCTGATTGATGAGAGTTAATGTGCTTTAAAGCCAAAAAGCTACAAAAGACTAAAAGTCTTTGTGGAGTGTGAGAGCGATCTCCCTCTCTTTACACTGCATGTCGTCACTTGATTCATTAAAAAAATACTGACTCCATTTTCTTACACATTACTCTGTTGAGGTGAGGGGAACTGCAGAGTTGGTGATAATTCTCTGTGGTTTCATCATTTTTGATTCGTGCAGCTTTAACCTTCCTGTTATCCTCAAATGACATTTCTTATCTCTAATTTAAACCTCCAGAAGATGATTGTAATGTAAAGCAGTTGAGTAATCAGGTGCTACCCCAGGCAGCTTCCCAGTGTACACCTGCATATTCCAGTCAGAGCAGGACTGTGCATCACATGCTGCCTGTATTTTGATACTGTATTTGTCCGGTTTGTTTAGTATGTTTTGTCTGAAGGGTTAGCACCCATGAAATGCAACCAAACATTCATCCACAGTTATGTGAGGGCCTGGATTGTAAAGAAAGTTTAATTTCTGGACCCACTTCTACCATACATCCGGTATTATAGCACGTTTGTCACAAAGCGTATGACACAGTAGAAAATGTGGAAAGTCTTCAGAGACATGTTGGCTGAAAATATTTTCCTTTTAGAGTCACTGTCCCAAAGGCTTTCTGCTGCTTCACCTTTGACTTGGACACTCTTTCCAAATTTCCCTATACAGTTTAAGTGGGAAGAGGGACCATGACAACTTTCCATTTCTGGAAGATGTTGGTGAAGATTCTCAGCCATCCAGGTCAAAGTAACTCCAAGTGCTATATCGTAGACAACTGGATTTGTTTGAGTTTCTTGAAGACGTTTCACCTCTCATTCAAGAGGCTTCTATAGTTCTGAGCCTCAGCTGCCCATGGAGCACACACTCCATAACCTATAAGGATGAGGCAAAGGTCCCCCCCAAAGTTGTTTCCTATCAAACCTATCTGACATTGTACTGTGTGGCTTTGCTAATGTCTTCGATAAACCAAATCTACTGGCATGGAAGCCTTATAAAAAGACCCACCGAAAAAATAATAAAATAAGTCTCTGCTATATTTGGAATATTTGCTCCGCTTTACCTTTTCACACTAACCAATCAAGGCAGCGTAAGATCAGCAACTTCCCTGTTCTGCGAAATAAAATGAATGTTTTTGTGATGTCTTCAGTTTCCTGTTGGAAAGGGCTGTCTGATGGTAAAGCAGTGAAAATATTCTTATTACAGGGTATACTTAAACTGACATTGATTTTTGAGCCTTTTCAGGTGGGTAAAAACTAACTAATTTAGGCAACATTTGCTCAGCGCCATTTCATTTTATGTAGAGTTTATTGTATTGAAGTTGAACACTCTTGTATTGTGACGACACTATCCCATACAGTATAAGAAATATCCGGGGTTCTTGTACCACTACAGGTATGACTGTGGCAGGTCAGGGCCCTAAAGATAACATAGAGTGTGATCGTTACCTCAATATTACCCAAACCCACAGAAAAAAATGAGTAAAATGATCATAGTTTTTAATTTGTTTTACACAGCTAAAACGAAAGAACACTCATGCATTCAAAATGTATACAGGACATTGAAAATACTTGCCCATAGCTTGTCCAGAGGCTGCCCCCTCACTCTCTCCATTAATGCATGTATAGGTCCTCTTTGTGCATGTGTTTATTTCAGGCCTGTGTGTATATGACAACAGAGTTTAAAAAAATTAATGTCACTTATAAGAATCTAAACCCGTCAGTAGCAACGACAAGCACTTTCAGTAGTCGTACCTGGACTTTGCACCATCGCCCCGAAGCTTATGTTGCAGACGTTTTTGTGGCTGCCAGCTGCACCTCTGTTGCTCAGTGCTGGACCAGTTTCAAAATATGTTGTTCCCATCAGTCACGTAGACATAAAAACAGGTTAAGGTCAGGTCAGGTGAAATGTTACCTTAGTTCTCCTTTAACTGTCACATTTAATCAGTATTTTCAAGCTTTCCATACACAGTTTAATCACCTCCTTTAAATGCCAATTTAATCAAATGACATTGAAAAGAATCACTTTGGTGTCAGACTCCAACGTCTGTCCTTGTCCTTGTTGTTTCTCTCCTCAGGACTGTCCAGCAGAGTCAGGTGATTTCCGGAGCCAGCAGTGTTCAGCTCACAATGACATCAAGTACCAGGGTGTCACCCACGAGTGGATCCCATCACCTTATGACCCCTCAGCACCCTGTGCACTGCGGTGCCAGGCTAAAGGGAGAAGTCTCACTGTTGAACTGGCCCCCAAGGTGCTGGACGGGACACGATGCCGGGCGGATGCTTTTGACATGTGCATCAGCGGAGTGTGTCAGGTAACAGATTACCAGTCAGTGTCATCCACCTCTGATATGATGAAGTGTCTCCACCGTTAGCCTCATATGAATGAAAAACTGGTGCAGTTGTAGGAAATGACATCAAAACAAACATGGAGGCAGCTCTGTGACATCAAGTGTTACCTGGGGCTGAGGCTTATGTATGACCTGTACGGCTTTGCTCATATGTAATATGAAGTTTTGATATTTGTATGGTGCATACACATGTAAAACTTGCTATTTGCAGCTCCTTTAGTTTTATTTGTATTTCTGATGTCTCCGAACATTTTCATCGTCCTCATATTTAATAATACTGAGCCCTGATTTGTAGGTTTTTGGTCCACAGCGATGCAGAATTACAGAAAGCGTCGATCTTCTGCTGGTCACTATCTTTTAATGGCAGAAAATCATCTTTTTAAGATTAATTTTAGATACTGAACAAAATGTTTTTTTATTATAAATACATTGTATGTATAGTTGTATCCTAATCAGGGCTGAGTATCATTTCAAACTTTCTAATACTAGTGCCAACATGAGACCTGAGTTCTGGTACCAACACCAGTATTTTTGTCAAGACCTTACAGAGCAAACACTTTCTCCTACGAAAACTTTTTTTATTTAAAGATAAGTGCTCCTGTTTGAAAATGCATCACACTTGTTGTAATATAATCTTGCAAAGAAAATGAAACCATATATAGGGATGAGCTCTAATCCTTTACACAATCTGCAAACACAAAGCACTTTGACTTTAGCTGAAAGTTTATTTTAGCCTTGGATAGATGCAGTGAGCATTACCTGGCTCACTTGTTAGTTAATTTACTGAGGTGAAATTAACTAGTGAGCACCATGATGGATTACTGCTGTTTAATATAGCACAGCCAAACAGGAGATATTGGTCAGATGATATCTGTAGATGAAAGGCGTTGAACGAAATGCAGTCCACTAGTTAACTCTATAGTTACCTCTGACAGGCTTTTTATGGATTCAGCTGTTTCCTCACATTATGTGTCCTTATGTCACAACTTTTATTATATTAGAAAAAGTGCAGAGGTTTAGAACTTGGTGACCTCAATGTTGGGTACGGCCACGTCACCAGATCTTCTCCTTTGCCCCCTAATGGACCACAGTCAGTTATTACAGCCACTAAAGGGCAATCCCAATCGCCAGGAAAAATATTGATATTGTGCGTTTCTGCACAGATATTTAAAATTGTTGGTGTATGTATGTAATAACCACCTTTTGTGCCACTGCCACAACTTCTCAGTAAAAAAAAAAGTTTGTTTTCATGCCTAAAAAATCTGCTTGAAACACAGCAATCACAAGCTAAATCACAACCGTTATGGCAGGTATCTCGCCTAGGTGACACACTATCACCTCTATCCAACATCCTCTCCACTTCCAGATGACAAAGTCAGCTCATACACTATGTCACTTTAGAAGCTTTGATATGATATGTATAAAACGTCTCCTGACTCACTTGAACATAAACATGTTTATTTGGCCATTTGCACAAAAGACAGATGCTCTTATTTTAGTAGGAAAGTCTCCAGTTCTCGGCCATATTCTGCACTTGTTTGTCTTGTTTAATGTAACATCTACTATTAGACACATCACTGTTAGAGTATCCACATCGCTGCTTTGCTTTGTAGCCAGTAATATGGTCTGGTAATGGGCCATCATGAACTTAAAGGGTGAGCTGGGACATGGAAACTTTGGTCCCTGCAGTGTCATAATCATGTCAGAGACTCTATATTTAGCTGAGCTTTGTTTTAGGACGCACAGAGAGGGATTTACTGTGGATCGTTTCCACTCCCTGGCTGGCTGCTTGATTAGAGGCTGTTTGCGTGTGCCTGACAGGAGGAGGAGCACATGTGTCACACCTGACAAAACCATTTCCCATAATACCTTTTATACAGTAGCTATGTGTTCTTTGACACAAAGGTGATGTAGCAGAAAGCAGCAGTGTAGTAGAAACCTATTATGATCTACTGAGTGTTCCTGTCCAGCTGTCAGGTGAATTAAGATGCATTTTCATCGGCTCTGTTGAAGTGGAAAAGAAGAATTGATAAGTTTGTTGTTTTTCATGATGTTTTTTTTTTAATGTCAGTTTCTACAATAATAAATCACACTTGGCAATTTTTAGTCCTTCAGCTAACAGCAATACTACTCTGACCTGTTCACAGTGGAGACAGTCAGTCTAACACTTAACTCACATTTAAAAACACACATTGCCTCTAGTTAAGTGTTGTTAATCCAACAAATACAGATCAATCACCAGCTGTGATTGCATTTGTATCATGGAAAATGGAATAGGAAAAAAATATAACATGGACTAAATAACAGTAAACAAACAGCCTCTTCTTTGCTCCTCGTGACTACTCGCTTCAGTCACACACAGTAGCAATACATATATCTGCGCTAGGGATGTCAATGGTTAACCGTTAATTGGTTATATGGATAATCACTAAGAATATTTTACACATGTTGCTCAAAAGGTTAATTTTGCCACTCTTCAGTTTACTGCGCTGTGCACCAACTGAGTCTGACGGGAGCTAACACTAGCTAGCAACACCACCAGAGACCTTTGATAAACTGTTTCGGCCATTATTGCCAGTAACACCGTTTCGACCCAACAGCACCGCTGTGGAAACATTAGGCCCACCCTCCGGTCTCCCTCCAGGTCGCCCTAGTGAATAAGCAGCTCAGATTTGAGCTGCAAACCCCCATTAGCATTTTTTAACTATGTTAGCCTCTGTTAGCCAAAAACGGCTGGTGGTGCTGACATACTTAACAGTGCTAAAGTGGTTTTGTGGCTCCAAATGAAGCCACTTACTCACTGGGGCTACCTGGGGGGAGACCAAAGGTTTGATACAATATTTAAGCAGCGACGCCATCCCATCACCGGGTCAGCATCACCAGCTGTAATCGCCCAGTGAGAGTCGCAGCTAGCTAGCTCTCTCCAGACCCAGATGGTGCACAGTGCAGAATGGCCAAGGGAAATGCTATTTAACCCGCGGAGACTGGAGGGTGGGCAGCGGGCACTATGTTTCTGCATGTTAACGCAGCTAACTGTCTTCCAAAAAAAGCCAAGAGAAAATGAAATAAAAGGCAAAACATTAAAATGTCATGACCTCTAAATGGATAGGGCTTTGAAATGTGGTGCTCAGGCTCAGTGAGTCAATGGAGTTCCCCAGGAGTGAGTCCTAAAACCAGTAATGCGATAGCACTTTACCATTCCCAGTTCCTTCGTCTCAAAGTTAATGAGTTTTTTGAATGGGTTTTTGGTTAGATGCTTGAAATAAGGTCTGTGGTTAACACAAGCCAAAGAGACTATTACGTTTTGTTCTGCGACATAAAATACGTCAATAAATACCTCACTCATTTATTTTAAAGCTTTTATGTATCTTAAAAAAGAAAAACACATCCTCACCTCAAACACAGCTTTACAGCCTCACACATAGCTTATTTTCTGCAATAATCCAAAAATCCAGTGAAAAAATCTCACTGGCTTTTTGACAAGGGATCAAGAGTGATGCTAACTTCCACATTCGCCTACAGAAAAACTTAAGTGTTCACACCGGGTGAGAATAAAACAACGTGTGCAAGTGCAGTACATATAAAGCCACTGTAAAGACGTGTTTAGACACAAATACCAGCCAGGCGGCACAATGGATGTGACATGAAATACACAAATTAAACAAGTAGCGTGGTTTTGTATCATACGCTTATTCGCAAGAGTTGAAATATGGACCTCGGCAACCAATTTGAGTCATGATAGCCAATCAGCATTGGGATTCTCCGGGGACGTATGATGCCAAAGACATACTGTACCAGCGGAAGTGTATTTATCAATTCAGCGATTTCACACTATGATGCAAGTTATTCACGCGTATGCATGGAAGTAACGTGACGTAAAAATTCGCGTTGTGTTTGGTCCATTTGCTTTTTTAAATTTTTTTCCCTTTAAAGATTAACTGGTTAGTTATCGTTTAATGGGTGTCGGGCTATTGACAGGAAAATGAACCAAAACTGATATCTCTCATCTGCACAATGCCAATACAATATCACAAGTGAAAATATGCTTTACCAAGAAAATGAAAAACCCATCAAAGAGTTATATTTCCTATCTGATATTAATGGAAACTGTAGCCTACAAAAACCTCTTTTTTTCATCAACACATCAACTAAATTGATGGAAACTCAGCTGCTGTGAATAGACATGATGAAATGAAAGAAGTCAAGTATAATACCTAAAGAGAATGACGAGCTCTGGAAAAGAGTGAGAGTAAAAAGTGGAAAATTTGGAGAAGAGAGGAGGTAGAGGAGTAAACAACAGAGTGAATTGTGGGGAGAGAAAGGGGTTATCTCTTCTCTGCTTCCCCAACAACAGCCAAGCTGATAGCATCCTCACCAGATCCATTAACCACATGCCCTGTTTATGCAAATCCAGCTGTGTACATCATATAGCAGCAGCTCACGCTGTAGCTCCTGCAGCGGCAAAGGCAGATGCTTTTACAATTTGACATCTGAAATTGCACAATATCCTCTAATGATACCTTAATACAGGAGTCGTAAGAGGCTTACACCTTCCCCCATCTACAGTTGTCATCCTGAAATATCAGGCTGTAATAGCACAGGCATTTTCATTCACAGGAAAGTAGTTCTCAGACTGCTTTGCTTTTTACTCAACGCCGTAAATTATGTTTAAAAAATACACAAATAATGTCAAGTAGCTGAGGGGTAATGGAGCAGTGATGGACTCTGCTCCAGGAGTAAAAATACCCAGTGTTTACATGTAGTGTCTTTGTATCAGCATCACATATCAGTGTCTGCGGTCACAGTGCCAAACCCCAGTCATACGCCATTAACAAAATGAGCTGTAATGCAACTGTGCTGTTTATGTAATACACTCGAGTGTGTGTTTGTGTGTGTGTGTGTGCAGTGCGTGCAGGCTTTTATGTCTTCAAAATGTTCTTTCTCAGACTGGATAACCTTTGTTGTAGCATACAGACCATCACAAGGCATTAAAAGTAAACTAATGAAAAAACTATGAGGTGTAAGACAGGATTAAGCAGCATACGTCTGAAACAAAAGGCGATTGTTTGTGTAGCTGTTTTAAATAAATAAAGATATACAGAACTTAAGAGAGAAGTTGAAATCCTGCATACTTCCTCATCTCCACAAACCTGTCCAGTTCCCGCTGAAGTTGTTTTATATGCTCACAAAGTATTAATTTCATTTGTCAGGATCACAAAGGTTTCAGTTTCTAATTGCGATTGCTATGATGTTAGTTTGTTTTGGTGTTTGGAAAGTCAGCTCCAGGAACATGCTTAATATTCTCAGAGAGGCTGATCATGCACAGTACATCTTAATAAGAGATTGGATTGAGTTACAGAAGAACAGAGGCTAGCCCAGACATGTTGTCATGACTGTAGCTGTCTTTGTCCGTCCCTCGGGAGTCTAGCAACAAACCCAAGATCATTAAAAGGAGATGAAGAAGTACTAAATGCTGAATGATAAATCATTGTATCTGTCTTATCAGAGGTGAGGGACACCTGAGAAACGTATCAAATTCTTAAACTGAAAAACATTTTTCCCCAGAGCAGTGGGTGGGCTGCTGAGCCCATAGACCCTTTTACTGTTAGGAGACAGTATGACATTGTTGGTGGGCGGGGCTCCAAAGACATTAGCTAATGCTAGCTAGCGAGTTCTCTTGGCTTGTTTTAGACAATGAAGGAAGATGTTGTGAGTGGTGCATTTAGAAATACTCATTCCAAGTATCGCAGCACACTCAGACACAAACTGGACTGTTTGTAAATTCGAAGCGCTGCCTGACTGTACCGTTCGATTATCAAGAGCACCACACTCTCAGAGTGGCAGAGCGCCCTCTGGACACTCTGTCTGTGGAGACGGAGCAGCAGAGCGCTGAGCAGAGTGAATGTGTGATGAACTTAAGCGTTGGATCATTCATGCAGAAATATAAGGCTCCGTTTCTTCCACCAACAGGGCTCTCATTTTAGTGTAGAGCGTCAGACTGAATTTACCAACGC
>JAPZEB010000001.1:1138547-1150770 GCA_029783705.1 Chaetodon striatus
GAGGCTAGGAAAAACCATAGTTCACTCTCTGCCCTCATTGCCTCAATCTGCTAGGTCAGAAATCCCAGGGCAGATGGGGTAAATACAGCCAAGAAGCTCGAAATCCAAAAGTAGTCCGGGTCAGTGCGGCGATGATCCACTGCGGAGTTTTTGCTTCCCCCAGCGCCACGCGGTGAAGCTGCAAGACGTCACTCGTAAACAGGAAGACCCGGGAAGTTAAAGCGATGCTGGGAATAGAAGGATAAAATCAACACCGGTCGACCATAAAACTCGGACTACTCCTTTGAAATAGCGGAAAATAACAAGGACAAGAGCACTTTCCTTTATCATAAAGAAGTCTGGCTTATCTGAGACCGGTTACACCTCGGCACCCCGGCTCGATCAGGCGAGTAGGCTCCATGGACGGGACAGACAGCGTTTCCTTGGTCATCCGGGTCCTCCAGGATCAGCGGTGGGGTAAATCAGGCTTCGAGGATGGTCCAAGTACAGTAAGAGGACTTTAATCGCTTGTGTAATTTAGGATTATCTCAACACTTGCGTTTATCGGATACGTTGTAATAATAATGTAATAATACGTAACCAGTGGAGGTGACACAGCGCCGACTAGTCCGATTAATTTAGACGTTACAACATCTCATAAACGTGCAGAAAAAGTCGGCAAGGAGTCGCAGGTAAACTATGAGTTCAACAGATCATCAATGATCCGACGCCTATCCCCCTAAGTATAAATAGATCAGACATTCATTTATACACAAACGAACAGGTAGAGAGACGTGCTGCCATCTTGGAGTGCTGTCATCTTTTGGCAGCAATTAATAGAAATTTAAGGCTCCAACTGCAGAAGTGACAAACAGGGATGTTTGCACTTGGGAGAGTCGGACAAAGGAGATAGCCTACCAGTGGATGAGGCGAAGTTGCAGTTGGGGAGCACTTTCTGGAGGCAGACTGCAGATGGCCCACTTCGTATGCAGGAAGCTGAATTGACCTTTTTTGCTAAGCCCCGCCCCTTTGTCATGGTCCAACAAGCTGTCGGAGTAAGCATGGATACCACATTGTAACTAACTGCACTCCATGATGAAATATAATCATATTTTTGGAAAAATGAAATAGTGATTATAGGGAGATGCAGAGATAGGAGTCTACAAAGTGCGATTAAAGGATATATCCATGATGTCAAACTCACTCAGCCGCAAAAGCAGGTCAAAAAGACAAAGATAATTGGAAGCTAAAGCCTTACTGTAGACTACAGATCACAGTGTAACAGTGAACCACCACATCACTTGTGATCATAACAGAAGACAATTAATATAAACAGAGACTCCTCCTATTGAACCAGCGGTGTGGCCACTGCCAGAACCCAGACCTCCGCAGATGGACCAGCAGGGATCTCCTGAGCAAGTCAAACAACTTTCATCTGCGCACAATGCAATGACACACAGCTGGTTGAATATCAGCAAAGTTTTTCTGCTACAATTCACTGGTTCCTGTACAGCAGGATAGGTATTTTTTCAACGTTACAATCATTAAAAAGCAAAAGCAGCACGTGTATACATTCAATAGGCTATATCTTAAGTAACTAGCTAGCTAACCCTACACTTTTCAGGGTCTGAGTTTGGTTTTGGAACAGGGAAGAAACATATCTTTTTCCAACCTCTCCAGGTAACAAATATCATTAATACACGTGCCCTAGATACAATATTTAGCTCAAAATTCATCAAACCAGCCTGAGAATGAAGGAAATCTGAAAGGATTGCATTAGGTTCAAAGAAGCATAGCTTTGTTGTTGACTCTGGTCTGAGCTGGTCCGATGCTACATTATGATTGGCAAGTCTGCGTCTGTGGGTGAGACTTAGAGAAGGATCAATTCAGGAGGGGACAGGCTCTGAGGGGAGTTTGGACAGTGAAGAGAAAAAGTGAGTGGGATTTCATTACCACTGATACTGAAAATGTTATAGACGGGAGCAAAGAGTCTAGACTACACCCAGGATGGACTGGGAGGATGGGAGAAATTAAAGACAGGGACATCAGCAGAAGTAGCCACTGGAGCAGAAGGCACTGCATTCAGGACCAAGAGCCGTTGGTTGCCCGCAGGTTTAAGACATGTTAACTGGGAGCACAATTCTGTCTACTGTTCAAAGCATCCTCGACAGGCTGTTCAATGAATTGTGAAAGGATTCATTGAACAGGCAAAGCCAGGCAATGCGGATGACTTCCTCTGGGGTTAACTTCTGGGAATATTATGGACAAGCACAGATTCATGAATCCCAGGTCGTACTTATGCGCTAGTTGGTTACCTCACAGCCACATTAATCTCTTCTGGGGTAAAAGTCAACTCCAGTTAGAAGTCAGGTAATACCAAGTTTAGAACTAGACTTCCATACCATTGAGTTTATAAAGAGGGCATTAAAAACTAAAAACTAAAAGCAATTAAAAGGAGTATTTAAAACTTAAGGGATCAAGCAACAGCAAGTCATACAGCACTGCACGGTGATTAAATGATGTGTATTTTGATCCAGCGCGGGCGTGGGTCATGCCCTAGCATGTCAATTTTAATGCTTAAATATAGAAGAGTGGAATGGCTGGAGCAGCTTGCCATTTTGTGTCTTTGCTGCAATTTTTTTTAAGTTTTCATACTGGTGGACCACATCTTTCTTAATGTTTAAAGGTAGGTGTGTTCTTATTTCAGACCAGAAATGTGGGCTTTTCTTTGGGGCATGCATATCTACACCAGCCCTGCAAACTGTTGGCAAGTGGGTTTGTGTACAAAGAGTCCATCAGACAACACAAAAACCCCAGTTAAGATGCATATTCTGAATTGGCTGCAAACATGTCCAAAGAATACTACTAAAATCAGAATAATACTGGCATATCCTACGTGGCTTAATCAGAAACTGCTAAATGCGATAAAATAGCTAAAAGAGCAAATCCAAATGGGATATGCTGTTTACATGACATATAATAAATTCAGAATATTGTCTTATTCACAATCATGGGCAAATATGTCTGTGCATGTAAACATACCAAGTGTCGTCAGGAGATGTTGCCATTACACTCACTTGCTGTCAAAAGAGGTACCTTGAGAAGTAAGTAGGGTTTTAACCCAATGAATGGATTGCAGTAACCAAGGCTAGTTTACCCACATTCACTTAAATATCTGCTGCGTCTTGCTGAATTGATCAACTGATTGCTCTAAAAGCAACAGTAGAGCAAATGTTTGAAACAACATGAATTTGAAAATTGTTAATTTTAAAACATCCATGTTCTTTTTGCTTTGCTTTTTTTAGATCAAACAATTTCTACCTGGCAATGCTGCTTTTCATGCTGTTTCTGTGTATGCTGCCCACCATCTTTGCCATAGTCAGATACAGACCGTCACAGCACTGTGGACCATTCAGGTAAAAGCATAACATTTCAAAATTTGACAACATAAACATTCTAAATAGGTCCCTTTGTACTTCCAATTAAAATGTTTGCTAATGTCATAGTTGTCAAGGAACCTACAGAAGCAAGAGTCATTATGTCAATAACAGCATCTGAATTTTGCGACTTCTAGTGAATAGGGTGGGCATGACAAGTCCCACTATAACCCATCATATCTGTGTTGTTTCACCTATGACTGAAATATGCCTCCACAAAATCCAAAATAAAATAAAAAAAATTATGACATGACTTGATGTTGACTGTTGTTTTTATCTAAATGTGCACATGGGTTTTCCTTGTTATTGGTCTCCAAAAAAATCATGGCTCTGTCCAGCAGCTGCTCAACTCAATTCAAGCCCATATTGGGTCCAAGATAGCTGTCGCTACCCACTGTTCGCAGATAGTATTGCAGGCTAAATGTATTACATTATCAATAACTAACCAAACTTCAAACTGTTTATGATATTCATAACATTCAGGAGGACTAGCAGATAATGTTTACCATTATTTTAAGGAGGTGGCACTTATCGCAAAATGATTATACATCTGGACCTTCATCACTTCATCAATTAAGTTAGCATTTGCACTTTGATTAGCCAACATTTAGCTAGTACAGAATCAAATTGGTGCCATGCCAGAAAAAAACATAAATAAATAAAAAGATCTGTATCAGATAATAACTTGAAAAGTTTCTTGTTATAGCAAGATGTTTTTATTGTTTTTTTCTTACATTATTTTCATGATATAACAAGATCTTTCAAAGTTATTACATCATACAAACTTATCAAGTTATTTTTGTCAAAACAATATACTGTTTATCTTGCGAAATGTTTCATGTCATAATGTGAAACATTTCATGTTATGATTTATTAAGCACGCCGGATGATATTGTGATAAATATGCAAACTGTAGGCCTACACTAAGAAGGATTTTAATGACTATCAAAATCAGCAGGGAGAAGCATGTACACAAACAGCTGTAGCCATCATAGGTTTTGGCAGGTTCATTTGCCATTGGTAAGGATTTTAGCTCAATGCAGCCTTTACCTGATAATAATGTACCGCTTGCCATCTGTTGTACATTTCAAATTCTATATGGCGCCTAGAGTTTACATTGTAAACATGAAATCAGTGTCAGATGTTAATGTTTTCAGCAGGCTAACAAGACACTAGCAGTATGACCTTTGTATACTTGCACACTTTCCAAGAAAAAAAGCATATTGTTCATGAAAATTATTATGTCCTCAGTTAAAGAAAAAAAAAATCAATTTGAGGTGTATTATCATACAGATAAAAATTTATTACAAAATCAGTCAGGACATTTTATGACATTATCAGTCAGGTTTTAACATTATTGGGTTTTAGTACATTTTCAGTTAGGTCAAGTGCAAATTTTATTACAATTTCAGAAAATTATCGAATTAGTGGGTGCTACAAGGGCTAAAATTTGTGCATTCACCCATATGTTATATTTCCATAACTGCTGATTGAAGCCAGACCCACAACTACTGCAGTCATTTGACCTGGGTGTGAATGTTGATTGTAGCCTTTCCCCAATACATACAAAAGCCAGATGTTAGCGGGTTTGGTTGGTTGGTTTTTGGTGCAGTGGGAAAGGGGCTTAATGCAGGTGATATGTTTTTTATGTGAGTGCTCTGATTAATTAATGTATCTGATTCTCTCTCTCTCTCTCTCTCTCTCTCCCTCTCTCTCTCTCTCTCTCTCTCTCTCTCATTCATAGTGAATCTCTGACATGACAAACCAGCAGAATTACATAGATAAAGATAAATAGATCAAATATAGTTACAACACCTGACCATTAGTTACGGTCAGACCATAATTATAATTCAATAAATCAATAAATCTAAATGAAATCTATCTAAATCTTTATAAATCTAAATCTAAAATGAATGAATGAATAAATCTGCTCTGGAACATAATTGTTTCATTTCTCTGAAGCTCATGGCTAACAATGCAGGATGACCGCAATGAATGCCTCAGGTGCAACTCCTATTAATGTACAACCATGAACGCACAGAATAAACTGTCCTTTTAAAAAAAAAAAAGTAATAATAATAATAATAAATAAAGTGCTGGTTTGGCTGGTGTATTGGAAAATCACTGTGCCAGAGTAACTTCAGGCTTTTCTCTTTGTTTCATTGTATATTAGGGTCTCAATAGACAGACAAACAGACATGTCACTCAGATGTGTTCATGGTTGTACAACCCCAATTCCAAAAAGGTTGGGACACTTTGGAAAACAAATAAAGGCCGAAGGCAATGATTTGCGAAACCATTTTGAGCGATATTTAATTGAATATAGTACAAAGACATAATATTTAACATTCAAACTAATAAACTAAATACACACATTTATTCTGAATTTTGATACCTGCAACACTGGGGAATTTGGTGAATTCTCAAAAACATCTGTTTGGAACATTCTACAGGTAAACAGGTTAATTGGTATCAAATGATAGTATCATTAATAGGTATGAAAGGGGCATCCTTGAAAGGCTCAATTGTTCAAAAGCAAGGATGTTCACATTTTGAAAAACTGTGGGAAAACAGGCCAAAGGTTTGAGAACAACATTTCTCAATGCATAATTTCAAGAATTTTAGGGATTTTACCATCTGAAGAAATCTCTGCACGTAAGGGGTGGGCTGAAAACCAGCACTAAATGCCTGTGGTCTTCGATCCCTCAGGCAGCACTGCGTTAAAAACCAACATGACTATATAAAGCATATTACCACATGGGCTCAGAAAGACTCTTTTGTTGGTAAACACGGGTCATCTCTGCATCAGCATTTGCAAATTTAGACTCTAGCATGCAAGTAAAAGCCATATATCAAAAACATCCAGAAACAGCGCAGACTTTTCTGAGCCTATGCTCATCTGAGATGGATTGACACAAAGTGCACTATAGTCTGATGAATCCACATTTGACATTGTAAAATACAAACACTGGGTACAATCTTCCCCCAGAGTTATGGCAAGAGGTGCTACCACAAAATAATAAAACACTCCAGCAAATTCCATGTCATCTGCTGAAACAATATCTCAATTGTTGTTTACCTAAAGTGGTCAAATAATTCAAGGCAAATTCATAAAAATGTAAAGGATGTGGGTTGTCCAGGCAGTCTGATCCAAAAGGCTACTAGGGATGGCACACTATAACCCTCCCCAGTGTGGCAGAGGAAGAGGAATGTAGGTGAGGGCTGAGGAGAGAGAGGGACAGCAGAGGAGACAGACAAGAAGGAATGGAAACTCCTGAGGAAAGAGGAGAGGGGGTTTACATTGTTTTTTGAAATGTTGTTCTCCAGACTAAAGAGGAAAAGTACTGTTAGCAGCTCAAAGTTCAAAGCCAGCATCTGTGATGGTATGGGAGTGTGTTAGTGCCCATGTTGCATCTGTAAAGGCAACATGAATGCTGAAAGGTATATCAACTTTTTGGAGCAACATATGCTGCCATCCAGATCACATCTTTTTCAGGGTAGTCTCCGCTAATTCCAAGACAATGAGACACAATCTGTTACAAAAGCGTGGCTTCATAGGAAAAGATTGCAGGGAAAAGACAGACCTGTCTGCAGTCCAGACCTGTCTCCCATTAATAATGTGTTGGACACTATGAAGTGCAAAATAGCACAACGGAGACCCTTGACTGTTGAAACACTGAAGTCATATATCAAGAAAGAATGGGAAAGAATTTTACTTTCAAAACTTTAACAATGAGTATCTTCAGTTCCAAATTGCTTACTGAGTGTTTTAAAAAGAAAAGGTGATGTCACACAGTGGTGAACATGCTCCTGTCCCCAGTTTTTTTTAAACATATTGCAGACTTCAAATTCAGAATGAGTGTATAAGTGCAGAAGTTTAGGAATTTGAACATTAAATAATAAATACAATAATATTAAATTTAAGTCATAAAAGATTTTCAAATCTTTGCAATGTGTTTTACTTAACTCTTAAATCCAGCTAGAATAATAATCAGAGCCAATAATAAACTGATGTGGTTATAACTGCAGTCTAGTCAGAGATAACAGGTCAGACCTATCTAAGACCTGCCCTGTTTGGTCATGTATCATGATGTAAAGTTAGCTTTCTTGGACCAAACAACCTTGAGACAGAGCCATGAACTTTTTGGGGACCAGTAACAAGGAAAACCAATATGCCTATTTAGATACCAAAAAAAAAGTCAACCTAATGTTTGTTTTCTTATTTTGTGGAAAACTTTATTAAGCCAAAGGTGAAACAACACAGCTCCTTTAACTTGTGCACTGTAATTGACAACTTTTTTTGTTCCTTCTTACATTGCTGGCTGCTGTTCTATAATTTTCCATGTTTTTTGATGGTTCTGCTAATCTAATGGCAGTCATAGCAGCCATGGCAGTGATCCACAGTCAGATTGATATATGGAAAAAATAGGATAACACATTTCCTTATATACCGTTGGATACTGATGCGGCACAGAGGTCATCCAGTTTATTATGAAAAGTCTGTACAATGGCTAACAGGATGCTACTTCAGCTGGTGCCCATCCTCTACATTTTTTCTATTACTGATGCTTACATTTGAAAATTTCAACCTGGCTAGGTAGCAGCTAGCTAGCTAAAAGTTGGCAGGAGGAGAGTTTACAGACTGGTGAGTTGATATCCACATCCCAAGTGACTCACAGCCACATGCCACAACCATCTAAAGCCATCCACAAAAAGCCCAACACTTGCAAAATAGACATAATTGCATAAATTTAGCACAAATTTAGCGAAGCCTACATATAGGTGACTGGACGTGTATCATAGTTTTGTATTGTGGAACTTGTCATGCTTGCCCCATTGCCTCACTGACATAAATGGAAATGGCACCAAATTCTGGTAAAACGACAATGCTGTCACTGACATAATGAACCCCTCCCTCTTTTGTAGATTCCTTATATAACTATAAGGAAACGTGAAGTTCATTATGTCAGCGACAGTATTTGATGTTGGTTGTTTTATATTTTAACCAAGAAACCGTTGTTTCATGTCGTGATGTTAGACTAGAATCAGTCAACTTGAACTTAGTGGAGTGATTGGATTCAAAGGTCTGGACACAGGCAAGCAATAACTGTCAGCCCCCTTCACTGTGTGTGTTTATATTGAGTTTGAATGTTGCTTAAAAATAAATACATAAATGTGTGTTTCAGTGGTCAAGAGAAAATATATGACATCATTTCTGAGACCGTGTCCAGTGACTTCCCCCTGTGGTTCAGTAAAGTGATGAGTTATGTCACTAGCCCTGTTGTAGTGCTGCCAGCACTGCTGCTTCTGTTGTAAGACCGCACACACACACACACACACACACACACACACACACACACCTCCATATCAAGAAGCCATCTTGACTTTCATCCCTGTTTTTCAGCATGCTGATATACTATCTCCAGGCCATTGCCAGATCCCTCAAATTCACCAACAATCAGCTGAGGATGCAGCTCCAGACTGTGAGTTTTTTTTTTTTTAATGTTTTTAATGGGTCTTTGATAAGATGCCTTAAAATAAGGTATTTGGTTGACACAAGTTCAAGAGATTTTCATGTACTGTTCTTCAAAATAAAATAAATCAGTAAATCCCTAACTCTTGAATTTTGAAGCTCTTACATGTGGTGCTTACAAGGTGCTAAATGACACTAGCACCATCAAACAAAAGATGTCTTTATAGCCTTGTTTTCGTGGTAACATTGAAGTCATGCAACTGTGGTGTAGTTCGTTTTTATCAAACATAAGCTTTTTATTTCTGGAAATTGCATTTCCATCCATCCATCCATTTTCAACCACTTATGCGAAGCCAGGTCGCAGGGACAGCAGGCCAAGCAAAGTATTCCAGCTGTCCCTCTCCCCAGCCATGCTTTCCAGCTCCTCCTGAGGGAATCAGAGGCATACCCAGGCCAGACGAGATATGTAAACCCTTCAGCATATTCTGGGTCTGCCCCAGGACCTCCTACCAGTTGGACATGCTGGAACACCTCCAACGAGAGGCACCCAGGAGGCATCCTGATCAGATGCCTGTATCACCTTAACTGACCCCTTTTAATGCAAAGAAGCAGCGACTCTACCCCGAGCATTCTCTGGATGTCTGCGCTCCCCACGAAATCTCTAAGGCTAAGCCCAGCCACCCTTTTGTCAAAACTCATTTGCATCCACGACCTCATAGCTCATGGCCATAGGTGGGGGCTGGGACGTCGATGGATCAGTAAATCGCAAGTTTTGCCCTCCGGCTCAGTCTGCAGTGATGGGGGCAAACTACCAAGCTATCTTATACTCCATTCTACCCTCACTTGTGAACAAGCCTCCGAGACACTTAAACTCCTTCGCTTGGGGCAGTAACTTACTCCCAACTCAGAGGGGGCAATTCACCATTTCCCGGCAAAGAACCATGGACTCAGACTTGGAGCTGCTGACTGTCATCCCAACCGCTTCACACTCGGCTGCAAACTGGCCCAGTGCATGCTGTAGGTCATGATGTGATGAAGCCAACAGAACCTGCAAAAAGCAGATATGCAATTCTGAGGTCATCAAACTGGACCCCTTCCTCCAACAGGCCACACCTTGAAATCCTGCTCATGAGTATCATGAACAGAATGGGAGACAAGTGACAGCCTTGGCGGAGGCTAGCACCCACTGAGAACATGTTTGACTTGTGCCAAGTATGTGGTCATAGCTTTTACTTTGGTTGCACAGGGACTGGATGGCTCATAACAGTGACCCTGGTACCCCAAATTCCAGCAGTACCCCCCACAAGACTCCCCTTAGAACGCAGTCGTAAGCCTTCTCTGAGTTCACAAAGCATAAGAAGACTGGATGGGCAAACTCCCATAACCCCTCCAGCAACCCTGCAAGGGTAAAGAGCTGGTCCACTGTTCCACAACCAGGATGGACTCCGCATTGCTACTTCTGAATCTGAGACTTAACAATGAGTTGGAGCCTCCTTTCCAACATCCTGGAATAAACTTCCCCAGAGAAGCTGAGCAGTGATAGCATTTATGCTTTAAAAATCATTAAATCAACTGTGAAGACTTGTCAAGATTATCTGGGAAAAAAAAAAAAAAATGTGTAAGTATCATAAACTTTTGTTTGCCACAGAGCCCCTGCTATAATACAAAATACAGTGAAAAAATCCCATTGACTTTTTTGTTGAGGGAGCCAGGGTGACAGGAAAATTTGACTAGTTAAAGAAAATTATCAACTGGAGCTAAATGAAACATCTTGAGCATAAAAAGATCTTTGTGGATCCAATACACTAGGGCAGAACAATACTACACTTTGAATGCTTGGAGTTTGGAGCTCTACCATTCATGAGGAGTGCTGCTGGAATATACTATATATACCATTTGGTTCTTTATAACGCCACACTGGCGGACAGGGAGCTCACTTGGGGTAGAGATGTAGCAGCAGAACATCAGGCCCACTGAAAGTGAAACTTAACCATTCATTCTACTGGGTCAAAAAGGTTGCATTCAATTGCAGCTGCTGCTCCTTTCATCCTTTTACTTGTGAACAGATCAACAGATCAACTATCCACCCTACAAGTCACAAACTACTGCTGAGAAAAAATCAAAGAAGTCATGGAGAGCTCCGCCTGTGTTGTGAGATTCACTCGCAAAAACCTTTGAATTTAGAGAAGGGACACATACACACTTATTCTGTAGGAAAGACTTAACAGATATCAGTATTTTAGAATCAGCTTATTTTGTTGATGTTTTTTGTTTGTTTGTTTCATTTTTCCTTTTTTTTTTTTTTACAACAAACATTTTTCTGATGGATACCCTGAATTTGGTCCTTAGAACATATTGTGCCAAATTTGGACTGAGCAGACATTAATAAGTCCAGTGCTCTCCTCTGGTAGACACACAATCCAATGGCTACAAAATTGATCAAATAGTTTTTTTTGGGGGGTTTTTTTTGGAATGACAGAACATTAATTTACAATTTGCTAACATAACATTGTTTTAAGTTTTTTTTTTTTTTTTTCAGCAAAAATGTAGAGTGTAATTTACGTGGAATTTTTCTTTAATCTATTCAGGAGCGGACTGAGGACAAGAAGAAAGTCTTCCAGATGGCTGCAGGTATCCCTCCTGTTTTTTTTTTTCAGCTCTCCTGTGTGTATCCCATTATTCCTTGTAGTTTTGTGACTTGTCACCCTGTAACATTTAACCCAACCTTAGCGAGACTTCAGGCTCCAGAGGCCACAGCGGACAAAAAATCAGATCAGCAAGACGGTGACATCACAAGCCAGGATGCATCCACTCACACTTCATCTCCCCGGCGGAACAGCAGTGTCACAAACTTTAATTCTCCTGTTCCTCGTGGAAACAGCATCCGCACCATCACCCAGTCAGCATCTAGAGTGGACCTGAACAGAGGAAGTGCGGCTGGATCTGTCAGAAGTCCAACAGTGACCATACTGCCCAAACACAGGCTGGAGCACATACCTAACAGGTGTGACACGCATTGACATATTTGTTCAGCGAATCAGATTGACTTTAGACAAAAGGTGACTTATGTGATGGCTATGTTTTTTTAATAGGCAATAATTGTAGAATTGATCAGTAGTGGAAAATAAAGCCAATGAGGTTGTCCTAAACTACACTTTTAGACTAGAGCCCTGTTTAGCACTGTGTGCTGACGAACGCTGATTGGTGGAGCATGCAACGTTCCATACTTCCTTGCCAGTGTGGCTGCAAACTTTATTTCATTTCAACAAGCTTCACTTCATTTGTGTTTTAATTAAGGATGGGTACCGAAACCCGGTGGTAAATTAGCCTCAGG
>JAPZEB010000001.1:1158028-1169047 GCA_029783705.1 Chaetodon striatus
ATGCTGTTTAATCAGCATCTTGATATGTCACACCTTTTAGATGGATGTATCATCTTAAAAAAGGATAAGTGCTCACAAACACAGATTTGACCAAATTTGCAACCCCTGCCCCCCCGGAAGGTCAAGTTAATTTTATTTAAGTTTATTTTCTATATAGCGCCAGTTCATTACAGAAGTCATTTAAGACTACCTCTCCTATAGAATAGGCCTATACCTTGTCCTTTTATTAAACTGACTAAATAACCTCATGTTATTTATCTTATTTACACCACAGCTTGTTATTTCTGTCTCTACATGGTCGCACATTTACAATTCTCCTCTGCTCTCTGTCTCGTGCATGGCGGAGTTCTGCCCCAAACAAACACACACAAACAGACACGTGCGCACACACAGGTGAACACACTAGAGCACGGCTCGGGCCGCATTTTCCTGACCGAACCCGACCCGAGTCCGATACAGTTATAAGCGAGCCCGACCCAAACTCAATGCAGTTTGTTACCTGACATAGTTACTGTCATGACAGTGTGTAAACGACCATCAACAGACGGCTCGCCGCTCGCACAGCAGCGCAGCACGGCACTGCACACAGTTGGAGTGGAGCCTGTGTTGTGTTCAGGCGCTGTCACGTAAATAACATATTCCAGCAATTGAATAGGCCATAGCACAACACAGCAGTTGTGCTATGCTCCCCCCCCCAAAAGCTGTAAACCCAGGGGAAACACTGCTATATATTTATTTAACTTACACCTGTGAAAAATGGAGGCAAAAACAGAAGGGTGTCTGAATTTCTGTTCAGTGTGTATATATGGGGTTCATCCCTATATCCCTCCTTGACTCCTACGTCCTCTATCCTTGATCACTTGACCCGGAAATCGATTGAGACTCGCCATCTTGTAGGACGTCTCAATTTGTTAAATGCGCTCAGAGGAGTCGAGGAGTTGAGGAGAGGGGAGTTTTTCAGAGATCTTATTATTTCCCTCAACTTTTACTAGGGATGCGCTCAAAGTCAGAGAGTCTGTCTGTCAGAGAGCCTGTCTGTCAGCAAGAAACACTTTTACATCACTGACCACCATTTCCTTTCAGTCACACTGAAGCCGATCATTTCTGAGCGTCGGGTTGATGAGTTACAGAATTTTAATTTTCCCTGACACTTTTGGCCTAATAAATTATTTCCAGTGTTCAAAATACATCATGATCGTATTCTGGGTTATTCCATACTGAGGTCACCATCAGAATATCAATAAATACAGAGGCAAATAATAAATAAATCACATAGAGGCATCACGTGACTCCGAGCAGGACACATTACATATTATTAATACAGAATGCAGGTTGTTGTTCATGTGCAGGTGATTGTTGGACAGAGAGCAAAACACTGCTGCTCTCTTACTGAGAACTGTATCTGTATCTTTATCATTATATATGTATATATAACATTATGTGTGTGCAACAACAAACTTCACTTAAGTTTCTATAGCTGTTAATAAAGCCTCCTAACAGCTGATCCAGCTGCAATCAGCTGCTGCCGTCATCACAAAGGGACATTGCTTCATGTGACACTTTAAAGGAAAAAACGTCTTATTTCTCCAAAGACATATTTCCTCATTTCTTCTCTCCACGCATCTCATCCTCATCCTCCCTTGTGTCTTATAAGGGTATAGCTAAGACGCAAGGAAGAGACGCAAGTGAGGGAAACGTGGATGCGAAATCTGCTATTGGGATGAACCCATGGTGTACAAGACGTGTTCTCTATATGTGTGCTTTGGCCTGTCCAGTAATGTGCGGATCTAATTTACAGCAGAGTAATGCCTCAATAATCTGTTCTCCTGACTGTGCTCCATCCTCTGACTTCCTCTGCAGTTACAAGGGGGAGGGGATTGTCAGTGGCAGCCCAGAGAAAGTGTGGGAGTGTCTGAAACCAGTAACCAATGGACTCAGAGTCAAGTGGGATAATAATGTGAAAAGGTTTGAGCTTTTGGAGCAAATCACAGAGGTGTGTAACTTGTTTTGTCATGATCATTTGTTAAACAAGTTTTCACTCCATACAGTTGTCAAATTTCTTTTGATTTCCATCAAAGATTGATTTATTATAAAGCTGCACTAGGTGTCTTAATATATTGGTGATTTCAAATGGCAACAAATCTCTGCAGTACCCAGAAATATAGTGAGGGCATGTATATATCAGGGCTCCAAAGTGCAACTATTGTGGTTGTACATGTGACCAAAAATCTCTGAAGTGTGACTTAATATGTCAATTGGTCGTACTGGTATGCCTGACATTTATTATTTTGATGCATGTAATGTGGAACTAAAGTTCGTGAGTCTCAATATGGGAAGCGCAAATGAACTTGGATGGACCTGCATTTGTATAGTGCCTTTCAAGTCTTCCAAACACTCAAAGTGCTTTTAAACACCTTGTCTTATTTACCCATTTGCACACACATTTATACACTGGTGACCAAGGCTGCCATACAAGGTGCCATCTGCTACTCAGTTTCATAGACTGTATATAAAGATGGACGACATGATAGCTCCTAAAAGTGAAATCAAAACATCTTCATTACCCCTGGTGTCCGGCTTCACTATAGGTCATAAACCCGTTCCCCTTCGTGTTAGTGAATGTTACCTGAGCCGAACTGAAATCTCAAAGTACATATCAATTTAGGTAGGTGTTTTCACGTTTATGTTTGTTCAAGTGTTTGTTTTTCTGGTAAGTATTTTCAATTAGCTATTTGCTGCTGTAAATAGGGGATTTGACGCCAAGATTGACAGCTGTGTGTGCCACTCTGTGTGCTCACATTCAGTGGAGCTGTTTGTGACAAGTCAGACAGGTGTATGGGTGGCAACTGGATACTGGTGGAGATCACTAGATCACTAGGCTCTGGCTCTAAATGACATCACCAGAGCAAGATGGCAACGGCCGTCCGGGATATTTTAGCTTCATCTTTGTTCATTGTAAGTACATGGTGTTAGATTGTCCATATTTATATACAGCCTATGCTCTGTTCAGACTGACACACACTAACAGGGAACAGCCATCTAGAAAAATTTGTGGTTCAGTATCTTATCTTATCTAGACTGCAGGACTGGATCCAACCACTGGTATTGCGATCAGTGGATGACCCACTCAATCTCTTGAGCCATGGAGGCTCTTGAACCTCTTTAGCTGGAAGACACATCTGAGGGTTCCCAGTCTGCTAGAAAAGCAACAGAGAGAGTTATGTATAAGATGAGGACAATGTGTAGTTTCTGCTGCGCTGTTGCAGCAGATGTGTAAACATGTAAACATATTAAACTTGCTAAAGCACATTAAATGCTGTCACCCAGATTTGCAAAATACAGGAAGAGGAAAAAACAAATCTGAACCCAACTTCCTGCTTTCAAGCAGCCTTTAGATGCAAAGGCAGAACGTATTTTTTTTAAATGTGCTGAAGCAATTGACCAAGTTTTTTTTTTTTAAACAAATTATGATTGGTGGTATGGTGGTTAGCACTCTCGCCTCACAGCAAGAGGGTTCCTAGTTCGATCCCGGGTGTGGGAACCCTTCCGTGTGGAGTTTGCACATTCTCCCCATGTCAGCGTGGGTTTTCTCCAGGTACTCCAGCTTCCTCCCACATTCCAAAAACATGCAGATTGGGGATAGGTTGATTGGTGACTCTAAATTGCCTGTTGGTGTTGAATGCTTGTCTGTCTCTATATGTGTCAGCCCTGTAATAGTCTGGCGACCTGTCCAGCCCCACGACCCTCAAGAAGATAAGCGGTTAGAAAATGGATGGATGGATTGCAGCAGTGATGTTGCTAGGTATGCATCCTGCATCCCTGACTCATTCAAATCTAAAAGGACGCAGTAAAGTCCCTATCGATGTGTTCAGGGGACACACTGTATTTTTTCCCCTGTGCTACACTCTGAACATTAAATCTGCATGGGGTTGTGTGAATTTAGTAGTTTTGAAAGTATTTCTCATGTAACAGAAACCAGTGAAAGAGAAATATATGTTTTAGAAGCCATTAATATATAATCTGTGATGTGTCTGTCTTTTTGTTTGGTGCTCTGCACAGATCTGCCCTGCCATCATCATCTCCAGCATTCTGAAGCTCAGTATGCTGCCTTTTCCTGGTAAATGTGGCAGGGTGGCACAGAGGTCTACGGGGACTCCTGGCTGAAAATAATGTTAGATTTTTGGGTTCATAAAAAAATACATTTCTGTTATCATGCTCACATTCACACCTACGGGCAATTTGGAGTCACCACTTAACATAGACCGCATGTCTTTGGACAGTGTGAGGAAGCCACAGAAAACCCATGCTGACATGGGGAGAAAATTCAAATGCAAACTCTTACTCAAACACAACTTCCCCTCTCTTGTCAAGTACTAATACATCTATAGCAAGTGAGCTTAACAACTTATGTGCTCGCTTTAAAACCATTGGTAGTCATTAAGCAAAAGCAGCTAATGCAGAGGTGAATAGATTGGTGGGTGTGCCCTTCACACCTGTCTCCCTTCCTGAGCATGATGTCAGGAGGACTTTCAAATGTGTGAACACCAAGAAAGCATCAGGACCAGATGGTATTAATGTGGTCCTCATACTATGCACTGGCCAAGCAGCGCTGGTGTTTACAGTGATATAAACAGGTCACTGGGTCAGTCTATCATACCCACATGCTTCAAGAAATCCACCATCATTCCTGTGCCCTAGAAAACAAAACCAAGCTGTCTGAATGATGACCGCCCAGTAGCAGTCACCTTGTAGTGATGAAGTGCTGCTCCTCACCAACCAGCACACTGGACCCATCAAAGTTAACCTACCTTCCCAACGGATCTATAGAAAACACCATAGAATACACCCTCTACACCACACTTCTTATTATATTTATTTAATATTTGTTAAACTGTTTATTGTCAGTTTAAGATTAGTGTTTTAAATCATAGTTTGCTGCGCTGGTCACAAAGCACATGGAGCTGGGATTAAACACCTCACTGTGCATGTGGATCCTTGACTTCCTGACAGGAAGGCCCCTAGGTGGTCAGAGTTGGTGGACTGACCTCTGTGCTCCCTGTAAACACACAACTCTGTAGCTAATTCAGAGTCCAAGAGAATTCTGTCTGTCTTGACAATTGCACTACTGAATGTTTAAATAAATGAAAATAAATATATCTGTATGCATTTCTTTTTTTCCCCCGCTCTACCAAACTCACACCAAACCTGGACTTGTAAACACGGGTATGAACTGATCCATTATGTCTGTGAACCTGACAACACTATTAAGAAATTACCAATGCTAACTGACAACAAAGGTAACACTTACAATGTATTATTGTAGCACCAAACTGTGAGGTAAATAAAAGGGTGCACCTATATTATATGTTGTTGCACCAAAATGAAAATGTTGGGCACGCCAGTGCAAGTAATGTAAAAACATTGGTTTGGAACCCTGTCAAAAAACTGTATACATGACTCACTTCTCTCTTCTTGTATTTGGTTTGCCAGTCACCATTGCCAGCCCTGAATTTGATCAGTAAGGACAAATCCACACACAGGTTTTAAATGAATAACTTCCCTGGTGCAGCTTTAAATGCATACATGTAATACCCAAGGTGATATTCATTTTTGCTTTTGCATTGGTTAACTTGTTCTAGTTGTTGAGTACATGACCTTGTCTCCCACTCTTGCACAGGACATCTCTATCTGCCGAACAGTCACACCGTCAGCAGCTATGGGTATCATAGCTCCACGAGACTTTGTAGATGTTATTTTAGTTAAGCAATACGAAGATGGCACCATTTCATCAAATGGTGCGTAATGACTCATTCTTGTCTCCTCTACTTCATGTTCTTCTTTCTCTTGTACTCTCTATGATTCACTGTGACATGCAGATGTAAGATTGAACTATGCTGCAGCTGTGAACAGACTAAATAGATTAAGTGTCACACATTAATGACAGATTTCTTTTTTTCATTCTTGATTGGTTTGCTGCCCTGCAACAAAAGATGAGAACAGATTTGACTTCAATCAAATAAGTCTGAAAAAAAAATTGATCAAAGAGATTAATAGGAACTCAGAAATTTAATCTGCATTGCCGCTGCAGGAAACTGGTTTAAACTGTAGTTTCCCAGTAAATCAGAGCCCTAAGATACACAGTGATGTTGATAGGTTTTTAATGTATTGAGTCTTCAATGTAGTGACTCCCATTTGAGTGGGTCTCAGATAAAATGTATTCTTTTGACAAACTGTAGTGTTAAACTTATGTTTGATGTTCTATGGTTATGATTATGGTTATATTTGTGTTGAAAATGTATCTGAAAATTTAATGAATAAAATATGACACATAGCTGTCAAATATGTCACTAGTGTAACATATAACATATGTTGGCACTGCTTTATAAACAATAACAATGAAATAACATGCCAATAACTATCATTTACCATCCCTGTTATATGGCGGCTGATCTTGTCCTCTCCTGGGAGGGTAAGGAGCTGCTGGACCTCATTGTTTTCCCAATCTATGGACATTTTCAGCCGCTTCTTCTTCTTTGAGTTAGATAACTGCTGCTAGCTGCTTTTTGAATCTCCCACAGTGAGTTTCACACAACATAAAAATGTCACAACTGCCCCCCCACCATCTCGGCCTTCTGGCTATCCCTTTTACATCAGCACTGATTTGGCGCTGTTACTACTTTTGCTGCCAGATTAAAGGCAAGAAAACTGTCCCACGATTCTGCAATTGTACTTTTTATATAGAACAGCAAGGCAGCCTAACGGTGCGACATTCCCACCTTGAAGATGCAGTGTAAAAGGGGTTTGTCAGCATCTGTTGACACATACTTTCATTGTGACTTCAGCATTTGTTGTGGCTTCTGCATATGTTTTGTTGCTTTTGCATTTGTGTTTAATGCACTTAAATTTTTCAAATTGGCATTGCGTTTTGGATATGCAGTTCATTTGAACCACCTCAGCTGCTGTAGACATGGGCCTGTCACGTTTTTTTTTTTTTTTTTTTTTTTTCAAAACATAAATTGCAGAAAACAATGCATGAGTCTTTTAGAAATGGTGTCATCACAAAGTTTGTCGAGTCGAGTGCATTCTGACTCCATTGTTGACAGTGCTCCTAGCACTGTTTGCAGCACATAAGTGCATTACTGCTGATCAACGTGGTGGCATGTATAATGTGAAAAACAGTAACAATGTAAAACGTGACTTTTTGAGGTTTTGCATCGGTCAATACTAAATTTGGTATACAGTCTTGTGGGACAGAAATAGACATCTACTTATGTCGGTTTTTTGCCTGATCTTGCCTAGGCCTTGCCTATTTAGGCAAAAAACATGGCCAGCATCAGTGAAAAACACATCACCAAGGGCAGGCTAAGCAGGAAATAGGCCATAACTAAGGTTGCCTTGAACAAATACAGATCATGATGTCTCTGTTCAACTCTATGGTTTAGTGATTGTGCTCACATGATTAAGAGCCAACGTTGCACGGACAAAAATATAGCCCATCACAGGATCAATAAACGTAGACAAATATACATGTT
Organism: Chaetodon striatus; assembly: GCA_029783705.1. Classification (NCBI taxonomy): domain Eukaryota; kingdom Metazoa; phylum Chordata; class Actinopteri; order Chaetodontiformes; family Chaetodontidae; genus Chaetodon; species Chaetodon striatus. The sequence goes on from JAPZEB010000001.1 coordinate 1,165,561, forward strand.
TGCATGTTTTTTGTGTCATATCAAACAGCCACCAATGTGAGTCACCCGTGCTGTCCTCCCCAGTCTGGCTATGTGAGAGGATTCAACCATCCATGTGGTTGCATCTGTGTTCCCATCTCAGGGTGAGTATACTAAGACATTAACATACATTAAACAAGTACTGTGTGTTTGTAGAGGATATTCTGGCTAGGGTTCAAGTCCATCTTCATTGTAGTAGTTGCCTCTCTGTTTTGTATTGCATTTTCTCTTGTGTGTTTCTTCCAGAGAGCCCAACAAAACCCAGGTGTTGAGCTTCTTCCAAACAGACTTGGGTGGCTTCCTCCCTCGCTCTGTGGTCGACTCGTTCTTCCCTTCAAGCATGGCTGAGTTCTACAGCAATCTTGCTAACGCTGTTAAATCCCTGAAACACCTTTGACACCCAGAGTTAAGAAATCTACCTCCAAACCTAAGGCCTACTATTTGGTCAGGCTAATTGTCTCTTCCACATTAGCAGTCCAAATTTAACAGCGATCAGCACACTGATATCATTAAACTGTTGTGTATTTAAAATAGATTCAATCCGCAGTTTATTTTTAGTGTACGTTCCTATATTCCTGTGTTACTGTCAGAGGACTCCAGCAAATCTAGCAGTCAACCCCTTATTTAACAGCAGTTTGCACATTAAGAATTCCCAAAATAAGAATGACGTCTTGCAATTGAAAAAATCTGCATTTCAAACTCCAGTCTCTGTACATCCACATCTGTGGGATTAATTATTTTTTCTCCATCCTAAAGAATGAAAATAAATTTCAAATCTGTATTTATTCGTGTGCTACAAGTACACAACATCTTTACTTTTTGTCACTATGATAAGACATGTTTCCTCTTCATATAATATACTTCATACTTCACATACTTTAGTGAGTACAGTGCATGTTGCATGGACCCTTATTTACCCTATGTTGGTATCCGGTTGTTGTTCCTGAGTACAGACTCAGAATGTGTGTGTATTTTAGTCAAACTACCACTTGCTCATCTCCAGCTACCTGTAAACCATGAATATATTTTATATAATATCATCTATAATATAATCTTTCAGGAAAAGATTATAATATAATCTTTTCAGGAGAGAATTGTGATGTATTTACAGTAAGAATTCCCCCCCCCATTTGAAATACTTATTTGGTTGTGTATTAGTACATTTACCTAAGTAAAGGATTGGAATACTTCCTCCACCACTGCCTTTGTGAGCCAGATTCAAGTCCAAAGTGTCTTATGTAATTACTCTTCTCACTTCCTGAAATAGGTTCTACTCAAAGCATGAGCTTCAAATGTTCAAATGTATCAGAGAATTTCCACTTATCCAGATTCAGGCAGTCTTTCAATCTTACTTAACACTTTAAAACACGTGTAATACCTGGCCAGAAGTCCAACCACACTTACCATTGATTTTATTTTTCATCATGTTGTCTTGTTTTTCTCACAATGCAAAGACTCATTTTCAGGGTAGACAGACAGGGTGAACAACCTTACTCCTAGGGTACCTGCACACTAAAATCAAAGCTCACAGCACTTGGAAGAGAAAAAATCTTAAAGAAAAACAAAAACAAAAAAAATCACGTATGTATTAATAACCTAACAATTTAAAAGTTACTTTTTACTTACATAGATATTATATTTCTATATTATTAATAAATTATACAACCTCTTCCACAGTTGTCAGAATTGTTGCAAATCATAATGTAATATATGTGCATAATGTAATAATTTAAATGTAATAAAAGCTCATAATGTAATCATCACATAATGTGAGTTTTTTGCATATTGTAATAAATTATTACATTATGAGACAATTATTACATTTTAAACTAAGCAAAAATTAGTGCATAGTGTAATAATTTAAAAAAAAAAAGAGAATAATCTGAACCCTTCTAGTTGTACATGCTAAGAGTGGAGTCTTTAACTGGACTTTGTCCATTTAGTCTGGATAATATTTTTATTAGTTATGAATTGATAAAGCCTCTGATGTTTGACAAAATTCAGGTGAAATAACTGATGCTTACAAAGCATTCCAGTTACTTTAAATGTTAGCTTGTCCGAGCAGCAAACCATATTACAGTAGATAACAGTCTACAAAACCGTGTTTCTCACTTTGGCCAGGTGGCTTTTATTAGTGCTTTCATGTTACACTTGAGATTGAAACATGGTTTATCCTACTAGCCAGCTGGTAAGATAAACTAGATAAAAGATTATATTTCTGTCAGAGTAAAAATGTTAGTTGATAATAACAACTATATTTCTATCAGAAAGGCTAACACATTTATCACTCATAGTTAATAATATCAGGTATATTTCTGTCAGAACGGCTGACACATTTATCACTGACAGTTAATAATATCAAGTATAGTTCTGTCAGCCAGGCTAACACATTCTATACTGGTAAAACATCATTATTATTGTTTAGACATTTACCATATGAGGCTCTCATATTTCTTATCAACTGTACTAATCCTATATGTTGCTATATGTTGCATTGTGATTTACTGTCCATCAAAACTAACTTTTTATCTGAGTTCTCTGATTTTACTGCTGCTGCAGTTCTAAAGTATGATTATGGTTGGTGATTTTAATTTCTGTGTAGATGATATAACATTAATCTCAACCCAGAAGCACAGTTTTGCAAATCTGCCTCATTAACAGCCTGTAGCCACATTTTCTTTTACCTATTCTGTGCTGGTTCTAAGAGGGTCAACAGGTCTGCATATTGAAAATATTTTATTATATTGTAATGTTTTAATGATAAATGTGTGTCTGCTCTAGAGGCTGCTGCCCCTCCTCAAACTCAAATTAGTGTCTGAAACAAGTGCAGTTCCCTGTATAACTGATGTCATCCACTCTGTGAGAGGATAATGTACACAAGCAGAGTATAGGTGCAAAACCACATGAATGTTTGTCCACTATTCAAATGAAGGACTTGTTGTTCGTATTGCATCAAAAAATTAAGGATGCATGAACTGCTTATTTCAAATGTCTCATCTACAAAAACAAACACAATCCTAGATTTCCTTTTAAAACCACTGACCATATTTTAAATAACTCAGCCAGTAAGTCTTCATCCTCGGTGAAGGACTGTGAAAATTATCCTGTTTTGTTGAAAAAATCAATGGTATAAGACTGCCTGTAGTGTCCCCCACAGCCCTCATACTGAGCCACACCTGTCCTGTCCCATTTGAACAATTGACCAACTTTGAACTGTTTACTGCACTCCGTCTTCCATGTGCTACCTGAAATTGTCCTTCCCAGATTACTTAAAGACGCCATTAAAGTTATTGGACCATCTATGCTTGCTGTTATGAACCAGTACCTGTCAGCAGCCCCTTCTAAAGAAACTGCACCTTGACCCTTGCGCACCAGCTAACCATATATCTATTTATGAGCTTTCATTTACAGCTAAAAATTGAGATAAAATAATATGCAAGCAACTTCTGTAAAAGAAAAAAGAAAATGA
>JAPZEB010000001.1:1182599-1195833 GCA_029783705.1 Chaetodon striatus
AGGGAGCGCAGCCAGGAAACGCAGTGTTGCTGGAACAGATCACTGGAGCTGTCCTTAACCAGCATGGAGAGCAGGCAGAGCCCCTCAAACCTGCGCAGGCACACACACAAACAAACAAACAAACAAACAAACACACAAACAAACACACACACACACACACACACACACACACACACCTCTGTTACATGACAGCTCACCTGTTTCTCCTCAGCAGACAATATGCCCTGCACAGCCACCACCTGGTACTGCTTGTGTCTCAGGCTGCCAGGGAACTTCCTGATGTAGGGGACGGCTGATGAAACAGTGTCCCTGCTCAGCAGTTTCCTGGTGTCTGATGCTGAACTGCCAGGATCCAGAAGCAGTAGGCACAGGCTCCCATTCTTCTTCTGCTCCAAGCCCACTATAGAGCGGCTGTGACCTGCAAGCAGAGTAACCTCTGGGTTCTCAGTTACATTTTAAATTTTTAAGGACCTTTTTTTTTTTAAATACCTTTTTTTTTATCATGGCCATTCTGGCAAAAAGTATGACAGATATAATAAGGGGCAGCTGTGGATCAGAAATAAAGCGGGTCATCCACCAAATGGAAGATCAGCGCTTCAATCCCTGGCTCCACTAGTCCACATGTTGAACTATCCTTGGGCAAGATACTGAACCCCGAATTGCTCCTGATGGCTGTTGCATTGGTGCGTGAGTACATGTGAATGGTTACTGAGGAGCAGGTGGCATCCTGTATGGTAGCCTCAGCCAACACTGTGTGAATAGGTGACTGTGACATGAAGTGTAAAACCGCTTTGAGTGGTCAGAGGATGAGAAAAGCGCTATACAGGTGAAGTCTATTTATTTATTTTCCGTAACAACTTATCCTGTTAGGGGTTGCGGGCAGAACTGAAGCCTATCCCAACTGACACTGGGCAAGAGGCGGGATAAAACCTGGACAGGTCATCGGACTATCACAGAGACAGACAACCATTAATTCATGGTCACATTCACACCTACGGTCAATTTAGAGTCACCAGTTACCTGACACGCATGCCAGAGAACCCAGAGAAAACCCACAGTGACAAGGGGATAACATGAAAACTCCACACAGAAGGGCGCCCCCACTCCAGATTCGAACCCGAAACCCCCTTGCTGTGAGGTGACAAACTAATAAGTTAATCACTGTATCGCTGTGCCACCCAGTCCATTTACCATATTGCAAATTCTGTGTCGGTTCTCAGCCCTAGAAATAATTATGTACCAAATACTTTAGTATTTGTATGTATGAGTATTAAAATGTATTATTAAATTAAAGTTTAATTTAATAATACATTTTAATACTCACATTCATATGAGATTAATATAGCTTTGTGAGGTGTGAGTCTGCACTCTAGTAACATTAAATGATAAGCACTGTTCCTGATCACACTCTACACGTACAAAAAATACTCTGATGATACAGCTATTGTGGCTTTTATCAGGAGCCGTCAGGAGTGGGAGTACAGAGACCTTGTGGGTGACTTCACGGACTGGTGCAGTAAGTGCTGTCTCCACCTGAACACAGCCAAAACAAAGGAGATGGTAGTGGATTTCAGAATAAAGAGGTCACCCCATCAACCAGTCTCCATACACAGGGAGGACATTGAGGTGGTGCACACCTACAAATATCTGGGGGTCCTCTTGTATGATAAGCTGGACTGGTCTTCTAACACTGACGCACTCTGCAGGAAGGGGGCAGAGCCGCTTGTTCTTCCTACGGACACTGTGGTCCTTTGATGTGAGTGTGTGGAGATGTTGACCATGTTCTACCACACAGTGGTGGCCAGTGCACTTCTCTACGCTGCAGTGTGCTGGGGAAGCAGCTTGACAGACAAAAACATCAAGCGTTTGGATAAGCTTGTTCAAAAAGCTGGCTCAGTGCTTGGCAGGAGACTGGACCCACTAAGAACTGTGGTGGAGAGGGGCACATTGAGCAAACTGAAAGCTATAATGGACAATAGCAAACACCCTCCCCACAGCCTCCTGGAGTGACAGTGGAGCAGCTGCACCAGTCGACTATGCTCACTGCATTGCAGAACAGAGTGTTTCGGGACATCCTTTGTTCCCAAGGCAATAAGACTGAATCCAGTCACACACACACTCATACACATCACATTAGCCACAGCTGGCTGGACTGTGTAATGGAAAATTTTATTTTAATTTAATCTCTATTTGTGCACTTATTTTAATGTATTGGATTTTGTTTTTTGTCTTTATGAGCTGCTGGACAGCTGAATTTCCCTTTGGGATAAATAAAGTTCTTTATATTCTATTCTATGCTATTCTATTATATTCTATTCTAAGATTTGCATGGATCAGTAGTTTTAGTTAGGTTTGTATTGCATACTTTTTAATATTTGGGTTTGGGGCAAGGTGTCATGTATTTTCAAGTCAAAATGCTCGACTCATTGGAGTTAGAGTCTAAGTAAAGTTGCAAGTCTTTTTGGATTACTTTCTGACTACTTGTTGTTCTACAAAAATAAATGAATAATACATAATATTTTGTTTCCCCAAATAACATTTTATACCTAACATAGTGAGGACAGCAGTAAAATTGAATATTTTGGTGAGTGGTCAAACTTTAATGGGGTTGGTGGAATATAAGGTATTTGATGTGTCTGTGATGTTGATGTTGTATTTTCAAAAGTACATTGTAATTTTTTTTCCATGAAAGTTTGCACTGTTTGCACATCATAATGTGATGCATTTACATTATTAATTTCTTTACACTTATGGACGTACCAACTATAGGTCTGGTAGGTGTTTTACCTTCAGTGTCTCTTCGTTTAGAACTTTGACTTCCTGGATCATCCCCTGTATCTCCTGTGAAGGGACGGCTGAGATTAAGGATTGAGCACAAGCAGAAGTGATGTCTGCCTGGTTGTGAGACCCCTCCTTCCCCCGCTCAATGGTACAGTCCCTCAGTGTGGCCAAGCTGTATTAAAATGACGGAAATACATACATAGAGTTGAGAATGTGATGTCGGATACACACCTACAAGCACTGTGCGCAGTAGCAGTGTGTAACTGTGCTGGATTTAACATCTGCGCTGACAGTTAAAAACTTGACACTGCTTTTATGGTAAAACAGGAAGTGTTCTTTTTAATCTGAACCACTTCCTTATAAATAAAGAGCAGGTGCAGTAAGCCTTCTGGGGGTAAGTCCCTGTTCAGGTAATGAAACAATAAAAGTCATGTTTACTCAAACCTCTGTAGAAGTCTTACCTAACAGAGAATCCTCTGTCAGTGGTGTCCAGGCCATGCTCAGACTCCTGAGGATTTGTTATATCAACTTCAGAGGAACGAGGGTTACCATGGCAGGGGTACATGGGTAGAGAGCGCATAAGCGCTTGTGAAACCTGAAACAAAAACAGCATATTAAAATAGATTAAGATACTGTTAAAACTGTGTGAAGTCTTGTTTGAGTCTTACTTATGTAGTTTTGGTTTTTATTTCTGTCAGTAATATTAAAGAGTAACTTCTTTATTCTTCTACCTTGACCCTATTTTCCACATGTTCTAAGTGATCAATGGGAACAAAAATTGAGTGAGAGGGCTGCAGCAGCAAAACAGGCTTTAATGTAATAACTTGGGGCAATTGCACATCGTCAGTGTATGTCTACTAAAAGTGCTTGTCTATGCCTCTGACTGGCTCAGAGTGTTATTCTAAGTGTCTGACAACATTTTGGAAAATATCCCTACAGAGATAGACCTTTTTGTTAAAGAGTAGGTTCCTGTTTAACCAGAAACAGCCCAAATTTGCCATTGCAAGTCACATCAGACTCCATTTAAATAAACAGTTAGAATGTAAAAGCCAGCATATTTTTTTTTACATCTAACTGATTTAAGGGTTTATTTCAACAAAACCAGAGTCGGTGATTCTTGGAATGATGGAATAATGAAATAATACAACTTTTTATGTTGAGTTTTATGTTGTTTCTGTGGACTTTGAATTAAGTGTGTTTTACAATAATAAAATTACTTCGTTCTTTTATATGGGGTCTGGTGGGTAAACCATACTGATTCCGAGGCAGTTTCTGGTTAAACAAAAAGGATCTTGCTTTTTAACAAAAAGGTCTATCTCTATTGGGATCCTTTCCACAACGCTAACACTAACATTAATGATCTGAGCCTGTCAATGGCAGAAACAAACACTTTTAATGGGCATACATTGATTGTGCACAGTTGCCCCAAGTGAATACAGTGTAGCATGTTTTGAAGCTGCCAGCTGCAGCACTCTCACTCAATACTGGATCAATTAAAAAAAAAACAGGTGTCTTCATTAGTTACTTAGACACAAAAAAAAGTTCAACAATACCAAAGTTTAACACTGTACTTGCCAAGTTAATTGACATGAACTGTCAGCTGTAAACATCCCTCACAATTTGTTCACACAGTTGTTTACAGCTGTGATTGACTACTTGTGTTTCCTTACTCAATGGAATCTATTATAGCAGTGTTGTCATGTTCTTACATCTCAAGGATTAGTTTGGTAATAACAGTAATAAAGAAATTATAGTCAAAATTACTAAAATAAGTCAAATAATTAAAATTGGAATAGCCCTTTAAATAATGTTTACATGACAAATAAAGTCAAACATTAGCCTAGTTCCTCGCATGATGGATTACCTGGTTACTGAAGGCAAGGATTTTCTCTAAACTCTCTCCGTCCGGGCTTTTCAGGGGGTTACTGTCTGTGGGCAGAGCAGCACTCTGAGGTATGCTCAGCAACTTCTCTTGGCTCTGTGCTTCATATTCCTCCATCCCTTTATTATGACTTTCCCCTTCAGCTTGATTGGATATTGTAGCTGTTGCAGGCAGTAGGACTTTGTCCTCTGTTAACATGGTAAGATCCATTTTTTCCAGCCCAGGTTTGCATGGAAAGACACTCCTGCCAGCATGGATTGGAGCTGAATCGCAATCGCATATCTCTGAGTCTAAATAAGCGCTGATGGTGTCAGAAAGTGGGAGGTCTGTCGGGGATTGGATATAGAGAGGTTTATTGTTAGAAGTCTTGGCTGTTTCACTGGAAGCTTCGGAAGTGGAGGAGGTGATAGTAGAGCTTGTAGCAGAGACATCTTTGTTGTCTGTGTCCCTAGGGGATGCAGACTGGTTCGTCTGGATGTTGTCTGTGATTTTGCCCTTCCCATAACCTTCATGTGAGACAAGTTGAATCCTGGACCCCTTCTCCATTATAACAAGAGAGGGGGAAGGGACCAAAGGCCTCCTGATGCATCCCATCTCTGTCCCATCTGGCCTAGAAAAAGTCTCAAATGAGTGGATCTTTTGTTTGATTGACAGGTTGGTTGCAGAAGAAGCACATCTGACTTCAAAGCTTCTGTTTAAGTTCACACTCGGCCTCTGTTCTACGGGATTAGCTTGCCTCTTCTGATCCTGCTCATCCTGAATTTTCTTCAGACTCTGGCGGAACCAGACAGGCTTGGGTGCCACCGGGGGCCCCATCTTTGCTCCTGGAGGAGTTTCACATGTGTTTTCAGGAATCATGTTGGACGGAGGATCTGAAGTCACATCTGTGGCTATGCCATTGAGCTCAGATGTGTTCTTGTCTTCATTCATGGTGGCAGTCTTGTGTTGGATACTGATAGGCTGAACACAGTTCTGTCTGCAGTGTGGTGGTGGTGATAGTGGTTGATCTCAGGCAGCTCTTTAGGGGAGCTGTTGGAAAAGCGGACCCAATGATCCTTAAGGTCTTTTTGGTTATGCTGGTCAATACAAGCTTGTCGCCTCAAAGCTCCTCTCTTTGGCTGTGAGCAGAGCACAGCTGATAAATCACCTGTCCACACAACACAGAGGGAAGTCTAAGAGGTGGTTGTGTGTATCAAAGATGTTCACGTCACAAACTCATAAAAAGATATTAATATGTGTTCACACTGTGAAGCAAAAATGTTTAAGCCCCAACAAAATTGGTCTAGCTAAAGCTGGTGATCATCATCTTTGCTGCAGCATCCTGATTGAATTCTACTCACTGACAAATAAGAACCCTGTCTCGAACAGGAAATGAAACTTCAGTTATTTTCCACTGAAATACTGAAAACAACAGCACCAGTACTGGCTTGCTGTCACTTTTGAATCAACTGCCTGATTAATCAGCTGATTCTGAAGTTGCATTCAGGTGTTTCAGTGCAAGATAATTTGTACTTGTTTCCTACCTGTGTGTAGTCTGTTGCTTGTGCAGGCAGCAGTGTCTGCATGAGTGAAATCTTCTTTGGCTGACTGTCTTATTTGTTCTCCCCCCTGCTACAAAAACAGGAAGTATTGTGTTATGACAGCTTCTCTAGCACCAACCACAGAGAGGTGCATCTTCCGCTCAGACATCCATCCACATCACTGCTACTGCTTTCACACCATTTGATTCAGTCAGTAATGGGGCCATAACCTAACCAGCAACAAGTGTGATGGATCCATGCAGAGGTTACACTGGGAGTTGTGAGGAGGGGGAGCCCTTGTCCAATGAGCTTGGGAGTTTGAGTGCATTTGGGGTGGGTTCCACAGACCACACTGTCAGCAGTTTTTATAAGAGTCATCTCTTTGGAAGAAAGTAGCTCCAATGAAGACTGTAGCCTTGTGTTCTGTGGCTGTGGATTATCCAGTGTAACAATTGCTGTGTTACTGTGGAGTTTTTTTAATGCTGTACCACAATCTAAATTCCATTCATCTCCACTGTGTTGTTGAAGTTTAAGAGACACATATCTCAGATTGATTCTAACTACCTAAATGGCCAGATACAACTATGGTGAAATGAGAATATTTTCATTTTTGTTGTGTTTAAAGTATTGATCAATTTGATGAAGCGACCCTTTAAAAAATTTGATGGAAAAACTTTGACCTCCATGAAGCACTGTAAAGTTTCACAAGGCAGCTGCAGGTATAACTGCATTTAAAAAGTAAATCTGAAAACTCCCAGTAATAATCTACTTGACGCATCAGAAAAAAAAATCCCAAAGTTTGAGAGTTGGCAACACTGTGACACTGAAGGAAATAAGGTTGGAGTGCCATTTATATGCCCGGAGGCAGAGCTCAGCACAGATTGTAAAAAGAAGGAATGACAAAAACATTTGCACTGAACTTCAAAAACATCAGTGAGTGTAATCAAGGATTTTGCAGAATAGTCCAGTTTTCCAAGTGACAATGCTTATTACCAATATCGCTTTAAGTTTTGTCTTCAATCTGGTCTTACGGAAGGTATTAAGAAATTCTTAATGCTAAATCCCATTGTTCTCATAATTCAAAAGCGGGTGCCAGTATATCATGTTTAGCATAGGTAAACACCCTACCAATCCCCATGAAAGGGAATAAGAGTGCAGGGCCCTGTGCACACTCAGAAATTGACAAAGAAAAAAAAGGCTGAGAGAATAGAGTCAAGAATGCCAAAACAAAAGTCTGAGGAGGGAATCCAAACATGAAAAATAAGCAAAGAGTAAAACTTCAATAATTAACCAACTGACCTGTAACCGCAAACTTCACACATTAAAGTAGCACAAGTGTAAGGACTGAGGACAGAGACAAGCAGACAATTTCACGCAATATTTCTGTATCAATATAATATCAATAACTTCCCCCAAACACTGGTTTGTCAGTTTTTCTTCTGTCCGCCCAAACTGCCTGTGATATTTTCAGCCATAATCAATCACTAATCATTAGGAAGCATGGTTCCAATGAACATTACTGATGAGTTTTTAAGTATTTGCATAGTGTTTAGTTCACAAGACCATAATGCCTTTGGTAGATTAATCAAAATAATAATAAAAATATTATTATTCCAAAAAATATTGTAGTAATTTAAATCCTGTGGTATTATACCCACTGTTAAAGAGTGTGTGTAGATTCCCAACTGGGAAGAAATCCCAAATAAGAAAACATTGGTGAATGTCAGAATCTTTGCAAAAACTGCGTATGTAGGTTTAATAAGGAAATTACCTCTTAAGACTGGTTGGTGAATGAGTGAGTTTTCTTGTCTGGTGAACCATAAGCATTTATCTGCTGCTAACAGCCTCCACTTGGACGGCTTCCTACAAGATATTATGTCATAATAAATTGCCCTGATGGCTTATAATTGACCTCTAAAGCATGAACCCTGGACAAGCCATTAGTGACAATTTAAAAACAACTTAGAAACCATTAAAAGTGGGAGTAGAACCGTATATGTAAAAAAGAATACAACAGTTAAACACTGTGCTGCAATCAAACAATTGCCCAATTCTCTGTAAAGTCTGTGACTAGGCTGACAGCTTTACTTTTTAAAAATGAAAATCAACAAGCCAAAGGTGTTCAGCATGCTTTCACCCACAAAACACTGAAAGCAGCATCACTTCACATAGATTCACTAAGAGTATCCTGAGGATCTTTAGCAGGGCTGTACACACACAGCTGAAGAGCTGCAGGAGAGCAATATGTTACATATTACAATGTTGTATTATTAACAGCAGGATCAGTAAATTGAGGGCAACATGATGAATATAAGGGGAATCAGTACATTGAAGCAGTCCTCCTGCATCTCTCAGAGTGTAAGTGAAAAGCACAGACTGATGCAGATAGAGTTGATAACTTCTATTCAATTTCCATTCAATTTTATCTACAAAACCCAATATCACAAATTACAATTTGCCTCAGAAGGGTTTACAGCTTTACAGGGCTTTATGTCATCCCTCTATCTTTGGACCCTCATAGGGGATAAGGAAAAACTACCCCCCCCCCCCAAAAAAACCCTTTAACTTGGGAAAAAATGGTGTGGTCTCAGACATACTGCAACATCCCATGGGCACTGAACTTAAGACACCGTTTAATCAAATTAGCCTTTCTGAGCAACACCTTTCAGACAGCTGGTCCCCTCATGTGTCTTATTCTTTCAGTGTGTTATTTTTATGTGTGCCATGTAAGGCATGTGATTCCTTGGGGTGTTACAATCTATCAATCTGGATTGGGCTATTGATGTATAGTCATTAAATAATCAATGATTCAATATCATGAATGCAAAGTGAAAATATCAATCCATGTCATCACCTTTAAGATACAGTACATCATTTAGAAATTCCCTTGGCACATCTGTGTTTCCCAGACAGATAATGGCAAGCAGCCAGGATTGAGGATATTTTCTCCCCTCTTGTGAATAAATCAGCAGTGTGGAAATATGTTGGTTTTGGAGACAAGACGGGTCAGACAAAGCACATGCCATATGCAAATAATGCCTTTTGGAGATAAAATACTCTGGAAACAAGAAAAACCTGGCCAGGCATCTCACTCCACTTACTTGATGCTTTAACTATGGCAACATTGGCTGCTGTTGCTGTTGCTGTTTCAGCAACGTGAGGCTAAAAAAATGTGCTGTTCTGTTGGGAGACACAGTGACTTAAACCAGTGGTGAGTAAAAAAAAATGTATAATACAATAATTTATTAAGCTATGAGTAGAGGAGAAGTTCTTACTTGTGCAAAGCAAAAGTGTTCATGTGAATGATGGTAAGTAGCACAAAACAATTGTTTTGTCTTTGAACCCTGACAGTTCTTATTGAGCCAAATTTTATACTTCTGCTAAAAGTTCTGGATGTTAAGCTGAGTTTTATGTGTGTTAGTGGAGTCAAGCTAAAGTAAACTTGACTGCACTTAACCAGTTACAATTATTTGTGATTTTTCCTCTTATGGCCAAAAAAGAAAGTGAGGCAGCTTCTTCGGAATTCCTTGTGTTTAAACAGTGTGATAAAAGGGCATATAGTTTCTCCTCATATTAATCACAGGCCCGAGAACTGAATCAAACCAGACTTTTTCATATCACCAAATATGGTTATCGTAATCCAGAGAATCAACATTATATTGTATTACGATATCGTCTGTGGTGTGTAAACAGTTTGTCTATGGTTTTACATTTTGAACATTTTACCGGTGTATAGCTCAATATGGGACCTTTCTCTCCAGAGGCTCGCACAGATCGTGAAACAGAAACAACACCAAGGACACCCACAGAACCAGAGGCTGAGACTCTGGAGGAATCAGATTTGATTGTACCCACTGGTAAGTATATTTAATTTCATTATTGTATTGCAGTTGTTATATTCTTAAATTGATTTTCATGTGTGTCTCTTTTTTTTTTTTTAATTTCTTTATTTTCTTTTTTACAACATAAAATGAACCAGATTCTGGCAGTTCATTTGTGGTGACGGCACTGACGGGCGGAGTGAGACGGCACGGCGGAGGACGTTTAAGATTTCTGGCTAGGGGAAGAGGAAGAAGGAGAAGAAGAGGAGGAATCAGGAGCGGACACCAACGCACGGCACGTGAGGAAGCTTTGCAATATTTTTTGCAGATTGTGGCAGCAGCGTGGAGGTTGTCGGTGGGTTATATCAGGCGTTAAATCAAAGACCGTTGTAGTTTTTTTGTTTTGTTTTTTACTAGTTTAAAATTTTCAAAATATGGATGCAAATAATCAAGAGGTCCCACTCATTATTCAGTTATTACAGTCGGAAATTGAAGCTTTGAATCACACTGGTGTTAGACAAGATGACCCAGACAGTATCTCAGGCCCTCAAATTGAAGCGAGTGCACCCCTCGCTAGCCCTCCTCCTTCAGATCTTCAACATTTAGAAAATTTAGAGGCGGCTTTAAGTCACGCTTTGAATCACATTGATGTTAGTCAACATATTCCTGACAGTATCTCTGACCCTCAAATTGAAGCGAGCGCACCCCTTGCTAACCCCTCTTCTTCCAATCTTCAGCATTTAGAAAATTTAGCAGCGGCTTTAAGTCATGCTTTAAATCACACTGATGCTAGACAACATAGTCCCGACAGTATCTGTGAATTAAATCCTCAAGTTGAAGCAAACACGCCCCTCGCTAACCCTCCTCCTTCTGATCTTCAGCATTTAGAAAATTTAGAGGCGGCCTTAAGTCATTTAGCGCAACCCTCTGCCAGTCAATCTCACGATGTACAGGGCGTACAAGGCGAGCAAATATTAGATGATCCGCTACCAGGTCCATCAAATGCAAATATGAGAGGGGAGGGGAATTGTCGTCATCATACACCTAGAATAATTCGTAGAAATAAATTTAACAACACCGAAATTAGGCAGTTATTAAATTTCCCCTCTCCAGATCCAGTGCCAGACTATGCAGAGTTTTACAATAACGTCATGGGGTCTGCACATGAGGCGGTAGATAGAGCATTAGGGTATGCCAGGCAGGGGGATGTGGTGCAGCTGGAATTAAGGGGAGAAAGTCTTCAAAACGACGTCTCAGTTGTCACAAATCATGAGGGTGAGGTGTCGCTGAACGAATTTCAGAATCTTCTTGACAGGCTGGTACAATCTAACATGGCAATTATGACTGACAGTTCGTTAGAATTAATTGTACAGGTGGTGCATAATCCTAATGGAGGTGCAAAAAGAAAGCTAGAGCACATTCTAGATGATGAAATTGTTAAGAAAAAAATGCGCTGCCTGTATATAGTTAATAATTCCGACAATCAGCTATGCTTCGCCATCAACCTTGCGCTTTTGTTGCATCCGACTTTAACCATGGCTGAGGCTATTGTAAGAGGCGGCGAGCTACAGAGTCAGGTCGGGTTATCGCCCCATTCTCCCGTATCCTTCGGTGATATCTCTAAATTTGAACAGGCGCTTGACTGTAAAATAGTTGTGTTTTTTAGAGCAGACGGTGAGCGAGCTCTCTCCAAATTTCAAACATCCGCCGGCACACACCCCAAAACAGTGTTTCTCTTTCTTTTCCGAAACCACTACTACGGCATTACAAACTTGAAAACATTCCTCGGTACAAGCTACGTGTGCGACTATTGTTACACCGGTTACAGCCTCCTCATGAGTCATCACTGCGCGGGTCGTTGCTCTGTGTGTCTTACGCCGGATTGTTTAAAGCACAAAGACAAATCACCGCTCGTGTGCAGCGATTGTAATAAGATGTGTCGCTCTGCTTTTTGCTTTAATGCGCATCAAACGCCTAAATACCATTCTAAATCTAATGTTTGGGCCAACGAATGCGATACTAATAAAACATGTCTGAAATGCAAAGGAACCTATTACAATCCCCTCACACCCGGAGGCGCGAGGCATAAGTGCGCACGTAAAAAGTGTCCTGTATGCGGAGGGCATATCACAGAGTCAGATGACAGCCATCTGTGTTACATGCAGCCCTTAAAACCCGAGGAAAAGCATTCGTTGAAGTGTGTGCGCTTTACGATTTTGAAACATATCTAAATGATTCAGGCGAGCACATTCCGTTTTATGTCAGCACAGAAACTTTGCAAGGCGAAAAATGAGGCTCTTGGGGCGCAGACTGCGTTAAAGTTTTTCCAAAATTTCAGAAAAAAGAAATTCAGCAACTGTTTTTATCGTGCACAACACCAAAGGTTTCGACGGTTATCTGCTGCTTTATTATCTAGTTTCTCAAGGTGTAACCCCCAGCATAATTATGCAAGGCAGTAAGGTTCTTCAGTTTGAGGACCAGACATTTAGGCAGCATTACATAGACTCTCATTCTTAATGCTACGTCTGTCTCAGATGCCAAAAGCCTTAGGCTTTGACTCTGAGCTCAAGAGTGCTGTGGAAAGTCTATGTAAAGGTTACTTTCCACATGCATTCAGCGCCGAAGCTCATTTAAGCTCTGTAGGCCCCTATCCACCCCCTGCATCCTACGGTGTGGATCGCATGTCTGAGGGCGAAAAACGCGAGTTTGATGCGTGGTACGCAACCAAGAGCGGTCAAACGTTTGATTTCAGAAAAAAGGCGATAGCTTACTGCGATAACGACACAAAAATCCTGGCTACAGCCTGGTCAAAGTTTCAAAGCGACTTTATTGCGGAGACAGGCGTTGATCCCTTTAGCTGCATTACGATAGCTTCAGCCTGCATGAAAGTTTTCAAAAACAACATTCCTCCTTCCCAACACATTAGCAATTCCTTCGCCAGACAATTACCGCCAACAGACAAAGCGGTATTCAGACACTGGTATCCAGTGGCGAGAGTGGGTGTCACACAGCAAAAATCTCCTCATCCAGCATGCTGTAAACCTGGGGGAGAAAAAGATGGGTCAGTACTTTGTAGACTGTTATACAGACATAGACGGTGTTAAAAGTGTGGGAATTTCTTGGTTGCTTTTATCACGGCTGTCCCAGATGTTTTCCCTCCTCTCCGCACCACTTTTGAAGTTTTGCATGCCGCCTGTCAAGAAAAACTGTTTAACCTGCGGTTGATGGAG
>JAPZEB010000001.1:1244621-1260588 GCA_029783705.1 Chaetodon striatus
CATACCGCTAAGGAACAAACACATTCAGTAGTTCAATAAGAGCAACAACAACACTGCAAATAAAACAGTTCTTGCTAGCTTGCAATGCATACAGTGTATGTGTTCCATGTGTATGGAATCAAATTTGTTTCATAAGTATTGTAACCATGTGGAAACGTTTTGTAACTGCGTGAAAAAGTTTTGTATAAATGCATTCAAATCAGTGAATGTGTAAAAAATATCAAAACAAATACATTTAACTTTTGAACCGGTACAGTGAGCTGTAGCTGTGCATGACGTTTTGTGAACAAATGAAAAAGATTTGCACAATTCCGAAAATATTTTGCAGTTATGCATTAAATTTTCACAAGTACAAAAAAGTTTTTCAGTGCACTAAGTCCACAGTTATGGATCAGAGGTACAAGGTACCTACAGGTACAAATCAGATAGTTGTGACACATTAACATGTCATTTGACTATCCAATCAGGAATATAGCTTTACTATCTAATCACGGAGCCAGGGGGCTGGCCACCTTTGCCCCAAGGCTGCAACCAAACCTAACAAGGTGACTGACTTTCCGACAAGAGGAAGAAGAAAAACAAAAAACAAGACTGAGGAAGAGAACAGTAATAGTAAATTAATGCATATAATAATGATAGTGATAGACAGATAGATAGATAGATAGATAGATAGAAAAGGTGGACACCTGTTCTAGGTGGTCATTGGGTTCTACTCAAAGGTAAATGACTACAAACAGGCACATGGTACAGTCCAAGCATCACATGGCTGGAACCCACCTACAACATACTAATGTCAGAGACTTAACAACCAGTGGTACTCTTGTTAGAAATGTAAAAATATGGTCATCTGAGTAATAGCAGTGGCAGCATGATATTTAATAACATTCTCAGTCTGTCTATCACCGTTAAGTGTATCTAAAGTCTGCATGCCATTTGTTATTTTTTAATGGTTTGTGTGCATGGTGTGCTAGCTCTATTTTTTTTCTTTTGTCTTTTTTGTGTGTTGTCAACCCATGATTTTTATATAGGCTTGAATATCTCTATTCTATAATCTGCAAATAAAAATGATCAGTTTGACTAATGTTAATTTATGTGTGCTGTCCGTGATAAATAAGGTAAATGATTCTCACATGCTGAAAAAAAAATCCAAATCAGACAGCACCTGCTGTAAACGTGCTTTGGGTAAAGGTGGTGTTTGTCATAATTGTGTGCTGTGTGTGCTGACACAAGTGTGGCTCATGTGTCCACTGACTTGTTGAAGTTGATGAGCCAGATGGTGACCTCAGCAGGCGCAGCTTGGTCCCAGTGGATGGTGTAGCCTTTGGCCAGTGTGATGACTGGCTGGAACTGCTGGTAGTGTTTCTTCTTCCCCAGTGCACCCTCTAGTGTCAGGGGCCGATCAGGGTACTCATCCCTCACTATGTGCATGTTTAGGTTGGCAGGGTTACGTGTCTGGACGTAGATCTAAGGAAAACCAATCATAGAGTTAGAATGATGATTCTAATATTTGGACAAACATTTTAAAAAGCCTCATTCAGTATCATTATATATTTCTTTTCATTTTGTCTGATTTAAATGGTCCCTTGACTCAGTTGATGTGGGCCAAGCACCTTATGTTTAACATCCCTGGTGTAGGTGTTTCATCAATTTAGCTATTTAGACTTAAGGCCCAAACACACCAGCGGTGAACAGAGTGCGTCAAAAAAATACTCCCCCTATTATTTTCAATCTACAGCCTAATACAGACACGTGACAGAATTCTTGGACATGTCGCCCTGGGCACTTCAAGCCACTGTCCTATTTTCAGCCTCGCCACTCCCTATATTAAATGCATATTTCCTCCACTTGCTCTCTGCTTGTACATACCAGCTTCTGTAGCAGCTCTTTTTTTCTGCTCCTATGGCAGCTCAACTCCTCTCCTCACCATGGATAATGAGAACTCTGTTGCTGTTGCTGTGTCTAGTGGGTGACGAAGAATGGATGAGGAGAGACTTGTTGTTGAGGACGAGAAATATCCCTAGTTTAACAATCCACAGTCCCAACATTTTAAAGACTGTGGCCAGATAGATATTGCCTGGTGAGTCACAATTCTGGAGATTTGCTCTTCAGGTGACAAATCAACTTTAATTAGTGGTTGTCCACACATTATTTTAAGCCAGTGCAGAGGAGGAAGACAGATCTTTCAGTAAAAGTAGTAATAACGTGTGGTCATCTGTTGATGAGCTGCAGCGCGACGTGTCTGATGTATGCTAGGGGTGGCACATGATGCATGTTGCCAGGCCATGCCGTGCGGCGGTGCTGCTGTGTTTTCAGCTTTATACAGAATTTTGACCACGAAAAAGATTACATTTAAAAAAGGAGATAACACAAACTTGTACTGTACTAATGAAACAGTGGATTAATAAGCAATGAAATACAACCTTACCCAGTTCAAAATACTGGTTTTGCCTTTACAGTCTTAGTTGGTCTGGTAGGTTGTGGAAGATAGATTTTGCTGACTACAACTAGCATTACTTAGTTTGTTGACTTCATGGCTCTTCCCTGTTTGTGCTATTGTTATGATGCCTTCTAGCATTTAAAATTATGCCACAACTGTCACTGTGGCTACAGCTTTATCTGTTTAGCAAAGTAAAATGCACTCGCTTTAGATAGAACTTTTAGGTAAAATGACTTTAAAGTTGTTGGTAGGCACTTTGAAAGGGCTGTGCCATGGCAGTTTCCACTGACTCAATTTGTGTACAACACTGATTAATTCAATACTCTGGTTAAAAAACATGCACATTTCAAACCCATTCAACTTATGGAATGTTAGAAAAAACATATCCGTTAATAACACTAACAAATAACAATAAGTTATCTGTTTCTTGTTGAAAAGTTCTTCTAGCATTCCTTATTTTCCTGATACCTACCAACATCATTCATGTGATTACACACACTGCAAAACAACCAGCATGTGAATGATTTCTCATTTCAAAAAGATTAAAAGATTTCAAAGAACTTTGACTGTAATATGAAAATGCATGTACAGCCAAATAGGGTGTAACAGAAAGTTCATTAGTTTGTTAAGACTGATTTGTGAGAATGAATGACCCACCTGTGCATAATGGCCGCTGCAGATGGCTGCCTTCCAGTTAGGCACATCGATGCAGTCGGGGTGACGGAGCAGCCAGTTGTCCTCTTTAACCAGGAAGGCTCCTGGATACTCGCTGACTGAGCCGTCGATATCGTGAAAGATGGTTGTCTTGTCCCCATCCATCTGCATCTTATCAAACCAGGGACCCGGCTCCCCAAAAAACACCCTAGATGTGATCTACAAAAGAGGAATGGAGTGAAGGGCATACATTTGTATCTGCACACAGTGGGTTCTTTATGCCCACATACATCAATCATGATCATATCTAAAATTACTAAGTTTCCAAATATACTCTGCTTTTTCTCGTTACTTTTATTAAGGTGTAAAGGCCTATGAAACAACATATAAAAGATGGTTAGGGCTCCCTTTTTTAATTATCGCCACACAATATATGTAGGCTTCCATGAATTGGCTTATTCTGATATGAACTCATACAGATTACACTTAATGGGGAATAGGTCGTCTGGTGGTGGAGACAGCTCAGAATGCCTCAACTAGCTCTTGAAGATCTCCACCTACTTTTGAAAAACATTATAAAGACTAACCAAAGTCATAACCTCAAAAACACAACTGGACACATTTATCAAATACTTCTATTAAAGATAACAAACGTGCACATTTTCACAGACAGACAGACATATGGACAGCAAATGACAGAGAGTTGAACGCTGCTCATACTACACTGCATGAACTGTGCCTGAAAATTGTATGTATATGTGTGTGTGAGTGAAAGAAAACCCATTTAATATTCAATAAACTAATATTAGCATCCAGTGGTGGAAGATGAAACTTTTACTTTACTTTACTTTTACTTTACTTAAGTAAAAGTGGTAATGCTGCAGTGTAACCATTCTGTTATGTACTTATTATGTAGAATGGCCCATTTCAGAATAATGTGTATAATATTACTGGACTATAATTATTATAATGTGTACATCAATTAAATGTTGCAGCTGGTAAAGATGGGGCTCATTTTAATTACATTATATACTGCAATCTATAATAATTTATAATCATTTGTGATAATTTATAAGTTTATTTATAATTTGTATTAATAATCTGAATCTTCAAAGTAATTAGTAATTCAAAAATGTAGTGTAACAAAAAGTACAATATTCGCCTCCGAAATGTGGAGGAATGAAAGAAGCATAAAATGGAAATACTGCAGTACCGCCAAACTGTACTAAAGTTGGCCTAAAGTACTTTGGCATCTCATTTTCTCAAAGCACACATCTTAATCACTGAACATTGACATATGTACCTCCAAAAAATGTTTACTTTCCTTGTGAATTTAAAAGTATTAGTAGTTGTTAGTAAAACAGAATACTCCACAACACCGCTATCATTAAACATTTGTTGACTAGAGCTGGAAAACCAGTTGACTGTATTTATGTTAACAGTGGTGGAATGTCAACTTTTGGTTAACTAAAAAGGTTTATTAAAAAAGGTCCCAAGCTGTATAGTTTATAAAAACCTGATGGTGAGTTGATTCAAAGGGATGCTTTGCTGATTTTCAACTAAGTCTGTGTCACCACGGTGTCGGGAGTGTGTCTATATGAACAGTGTTTACTGCTATATGAACAGCTTACTGCTGCGGTGCCAGAAGTGCCAGAAATTCCCTGCCCCTGCCATAAGCAAAAATCTGCCAGGTGATTACACATTTCAGGCCAGTGGATGGGCTGTGAGCTTTGGAAACTGGTGGCTTAGGGGTGGGGCCTTAACAGTTTTCATCTGCACACACTCCTATGAGCAGAGCTGCCGTGGCTGCCACCCCATGTCCCCCACCTAGTAGGGACCTCCTGACAGGTTTTCTCTTAGTCACTGTCAATAGTGATCACTGTTAATGTCCAGTAGATAGCTTGAGGTGGTCTCCTTGTGCTCTGAAATGTATACAATCACTGCACAGCCAATTTTTGACCACACATATGAAATCAATCATGCAAATTCAGCTAGTATGATGAAATTTAACAGCCACCTCACTCATGGTTACAAACCAGCACAGGAATGACAGTTACTAACAAAAACCACTATGTTCTGAGCAGACACATTAAAAACACTATGAATCATAGAATAACATTTTTGTTTCAGAGAAGTGGCAAACTTAACAGCTAATTTTAAAAACTACTGTCTTCAACACCATGCATCATGGGGATTGTGGGGTGTGGACATCACTAAACTGCATAAACTGCAGTGTTAACATACATAAGCCTTGTTCTGACCCACTCTGGTTTGCTGATTAAATTATTTTTAATGTAGCAATCCATTCCCATCAGCAGCGCCAGGACCGAACCAAGTTTCAGCCGTCTGGGGCTCATTAAGAGTTCTTAGCGCTCGTGCATGGATGAGGTCAGACTGTCAAACCTCACTTTGCTGTGTGTGGAGCGGGACATACTGACAAGGACAAAGTTGGAAAAGGTTTAAAAAAGGACCATGATGTCTACATAGTTCATTAACTGTTTGGATTATTTGTTCTATGGAGGATAATTAAATGCACACATGGACTAAACTAGACTAGCAGACAGAGCAGAGCCAACACTTGGTAAGTGAAAAAAAAAATCTGTCTTTAGTGACTTCCATTTTGGTTCTGAATAAGTTAGTCAGAATGTTAGATGGATGTGTTGTTTTCTCCGTGTTCTGCATCTCCACACCTGCCTGTGTCACTGCCTGCAGTGTTGCAGATGGACTTTGTATTGGAATATGCCTGATATAGTGCTGTAGACTGCTGTGTCTATTATGTTCATGTTTGTGTGTGTAAGACGTGGCACTGACTGAAATAGTGCACTTTTGACCTGTTCAGCCCTGTCAGTCATCTGTCTCTGTCTGCCTGTCAGTGTAATGTGGGAGGTGAAGGTGAAGAGAGCTGGCAGCATGGGTTAGTTAGCAGAAGCTCCAGGATGGCCGATTAGCTCAGAGAGTCGACAGACCATGAAATGGAGGTTTCAACACTGTTACTTTATTCTACAGTACTTAACATCAACCATGCATGCCAGGTCTCCACAGCACCCTGATCGCTTATCATACACGAGCAGTAGAGCATAGTCAACATAACCAGCAACTTACTCATTACTGTTGAGAGACCTCTCATTTGGATGTTGGTTGGAGTAGTGTGGTGACACTGTTCAACTCTCAACCCAAGTTTATCACAACAAAACAAAAAGAGGGCACCACCTTGTGGCACTATTTGGCAGTGCAGTAATACCACAAATCTGGCTGTTACATCAGCACAGGTGCTGAAACATTTTAACTTGACTGGCAACCTATTGGTTCTTCAGAACAGGCTTGTCTGACAGAGTGGCTTCACTGTATGTTTTATCAGGCTTGCCTGGGTCGACAAGTGACACGTTATGCATAGCATATGGATATATCTGCTAAATTAATGGTGGCGAATTTTAAAATAAATTAGTGATTTCAAAGTTCTGAGAAATCTCCGCCCCCCACTCTGCTGAGAGTCTAGTTCTGCCCCTAAAGTTGCTGCCTGCTGCTGAAACGAGAGACATATCGACTTCTCAAATGGTGATAAGCTAATGCTCGGCTAGCTTATACAGTGACAGTTAACTGAGCTAGTCAGTTACAGTAGTACTGCCAGCACCACTGCTGTACCGCTCATGTGGCTTCAACTTGTCTCTTATTCAGCTTCAACTGAGTGTAGGCTATCAGCACAGTAAAAATCTATTCAATTTTCTGTTCTTTCTGAATAGTTGACTACTGCTGTAAATAACAAACCTTTGCTGGATGCAGTTCTGATCATAGATGCTTAGCAAAAGCAATAAAATAATTTTGAAATCAATATGCAGGACCCTTCCCTACACCACCCTCTCAGGGTTCATTTCCCATGGTCCCTTAGTTATTGTACTGTTGGCGTTGAGTGTTCCTGTGCTGTAAATCCTGTTTAGATGCAGGGGAATGTATATCTTAGTTAATGTGCTGTGTTGGTGTTAATTTATTGTACTTGAGTCCTGTGTTGATGACATACAGGTGAATTTATTTATTGTGCGGTTGGCATTGAGTGTTACTGTCGTGAAAATCCTGTTTAATGGAGGTGCCTAAATTGATAAAGTTAGGTTACTGAGGTGGGAAATCTTAAGTATTTTAATTATAACTGGCTTCATAACACTATCTTTGCTGACAAAATGTTGCCTTTTTTTTAGGAAGAGATGATTTTTATTCATTGAATACTGAGTTACTTTCTCCTTTTGGCATAGCCTATTTGTTATGAAATCCCTGTTTAGCTATGGCATTTATATCTGCCCAAAGAGATTAAAATCACACACTTTATTGCTAGGAACCCTTCCATGAGAGTTCAGGCTGAGTCTGAGTATGTGTGTGTGCACATAAACACTCAGTGTCATTGAGGCCAGGTTCAGACAGCCCAGAGCAGTGTGTGGGAGTCAGTGGAAGGTGTTTGGTCTGACTCGGGGCCAAGGGAAAGTCTCAACCTGCAACCTGGAGTACTGTGTGTTCCTGACTGAGCTCATTCATGCTGACACACATTAGCACACTGACACGCATGCTAGTGTGGACACACATTTACAGACACTTATTTTCTGTCTTGTTGCTGCATCACGCACACATCCATTCAGCCTTGTCAGCCCTCACTGCTCTCCTGTATGATTCAAATGGCCTTCGTCTTTAGCTCTTGGAAAAACCCTTAGTGCCCGCAGCAGCTAAAAATCAGCAATAACGTGACATGACATGTCCTCCCATAGCTGTTGCTTCTGCCCACAGATTCACACACAAGTCAAGTCAAGTTTGCGCTCTGCCGTTTCGGAGCCCAGGATTTATTGTAAAATCTCTGCCTAAGCTGCTGGCCTTTCTCTCCTGCCCAGCTGCATCAGAGGATCAGTCCATTATAGCCCCCCACCTTCCTCTCTGTTTTTCCTCAGTTCTCTGACATCACAAACAGTGTTTGGCCATCCAGAGTGAAAATTCTTTTTTTGTGAGCCCGAGGCTACTGTCAATCTAATCCTGACTGTAATCCATTTCATTAATCCCTGCCTGCGTGCCACTTTGCAGCCCCATTTCTGAACAAGCAGTGCTAATCGAGTCTTTTCCCCAGCCCCTAAGGTTATGCACAAACAGGGAGGCTGAGTTGTATTTGTTGTTGGCAGCTGAGAGCTGGGAGATGGCTCTGAGAGACACCGAGACAGACAGCCCAGGGCTGTTTATCAGTTCCAGAGTCCAATAACTTGGACCTGAGTTTTTACATGTACAAACGGCATTAATGATGCTGAGTGTAGAAAATAAATGGTGCGGAGTGGATAAATGGCCTATAGCAGTAGAGACGAATGTAGAATGATTTTATTTCTATCCTGACATTTACCAAGCATCGCAAAGCCGGACTGCTTCTCTCTAGAGGCCTGTACTACGAAGCCAGTTCAATTTACCCAGGATTTATTTTAGTTATCTGGCTTGACTAACCCTAACACTGGCTATTTGGATAACCAGTACTACAGAGCTTGTTATCAACTAGTTCAGTCAACTCAGGTTTTCCAGCTTTGATTGCATTCATGTGAGGGAGGCAGGGGTGTTATTTATGAGCGACATCATCAGAACCATGAATGAAGTAGGCTGCTTTACATCAAATAAGATGAAACCATACCAAAAGTGCCTGCGACTGTGAGACAGTAAAATGTTAATGGCACGGGATGTAAACAATACTCCACAATCTTATAATGAAAAATATAAAAATATTGCAAATCCTATCCAAAAAATCGCCATTGGCAGAGACTCAAATCATGTGTAGGCATCACTAGGCTATATATATATTAGTACAGACTATTTTTTGCTATTTAGTGAGATGATGCTGAATCACATAAAACACTTTTAAGTATTGCCAGACTGTTTCTGCCACTGCAGAAAAGGGTGGAAAAAGTACCCTAGTTAATGATTAATGAGGTCCGTCTGACCCAAATGTGGCATTTATGAAAAACAGGAGCCAAATGACACTGTGTGGATTTTTTTGACTAATAAAATATTATCTTTTTCCTAGTTCTCATCTTACAGGTGTCTCATGTTATTCAAAGCTGCAGTGATGGAATCAGAGTGTAAATATAGCAACACTGTCACTGTGGACTAAAATAAACTTTGCATATGTTACAATGCTGCTAAAATTGTGTGTGTGTGTGTGTGTGTGTGTGTGTGTAAACAACAGAAGCTCTGTTTTAAACCAGTGAAAATATACCCCAGGAATATTGAAATGATTCTACTGACCTTATGTATATATTGTGTATATATATTTGTATATTTTACTCTTACACATATTCCTCTTTTTACATTTTTCATACTTTTTATATATTTTATTGTCTCTTTACTGGTGTTCTCTGTTTTTTGCTATCCACTTTGCTGCTGTAACACTAGAAATTTCCCGACTGTGGGACTAATAAAGGAATATCTTATCTTATCTTATCTTATCTTATCTTAACAACAATAGGCAACAACAGGCTGCTCTTTTTTTTACCTGAGACTCTGGTCTTTCATCCATGGATACTTTTGTCTTCAGTGATCTGATTGGTCAGAGGATGGGATGTTGACAGGCTGTGATCTGACACTAAAGTAAACCTTCTCTAGAGCAGGTTTGCTGTTCAGCATAAGTTGCCACAGTGATTAATCTCAGTAAAAATGAGAACTAGCTTTGCACTGAATGCCAAGAGTTAACCCTTAAGTTACCTTACTTTCTCCAAATCCTGCTTTCTAGTACAGGCCTGAGGTAAGCTACTGGGCACCCCTGATGTTTTCTTTTGATACTATATATGTTGACAATTCAAAATAAAGATTAAAAAAAAAGAGCTTGCTTGTTATTTTCAGTACATGTATCATGGAAAAGACAAAGAGAGGGGGTCTTATCTGGCAGGGGCCAAATATGATTAAACCAAGGAAACACACTAATGCAGGCGTTTATTTGTTAAAATGTGTAACCACACCAGGCTAGTAAAAGGGACTGGGCAGTTATTTGGTACTAGGCAGTTAATTAAAGCTTTATGGCATGCTAGAGGTTGCCAGGTACATGCTAGTTGTCTTAAAGTGAGGGTATGTTACATAAAAAAGAAAAAAACATTTCCTCTCACAAATGAAAAGTTGATTCTATATGCAATACAACACCATTATTTAGGTCAGTGCACTCAGGAGGTTTTCTTTCACACACAACCAGTAGCTTGTGGTGGCTAATGTTAGCTTATTTTAGCTGTGCTTTGATAGTTGACACGTTTGGTGAAGATTAATCTTCTGCTCTGCATTTAGCTGGTAGCTAATGTCACAAACTTGTCCATTTTATGCTAGCAGTGCTTAAGCATGCCTTATTCACTAGCTCTCCCCATTAGCCGCGCCCCCCTTGCAATGGTGCCCCCCACTTTGGGAACCACTGGCCTACACTGTGGTCATGTGGGCTCCCATTAGTAGGTATGTTGTAGCTATGTAGCTATCACTTGTCTTCTGCATAACTGCAATTTAATATTTGGGACAGTCCATTTTGTGCGGGGGGGATAAATTCTGACTTTAACTCTTGGTGACTGAAGAGAGTGAATGGCCTCGGGAAGCTTTTTACAGTACACTGTGGCCGTATCATACCACGACCTGTGTGTTTTCATCCAGTATAAATTATATTAAAAAGTCTTTTTAAACACAAACGTGGTGTTTTAGCTTGGAATACCGAATTTTGCATCCACCTTATCCCTAGCCCCTGTGATAACTTGTGTAAACTATAAGCACAGCTCCCAGCACTGGACCAGAACTGGTGTTTTCCTATGCTAATGGTATTGAATGGTGCGCTAACGTTATGCTAATTCGCTTTTCTAACGCGATTTGGAAATTAAACTTGAGGAATACACCACCTTTTAGTCCTAAGACAGTATAACGTGATCATACCTCTGCCTATCTCAGACAGCTGTCTCAAAGCATTTGTTGTTTTCCGTTTAACCAAGCATGCTTATCAATTAGCTTGCCTTGCGCCATTAGCATATTGCTAAATTTAACAGAGCCTGAGCTAGCTTACGGCAAAATCTAGGCATTGAGGCAAACATTTTACATATTTCTGTATTTATTTTAGCTCTATGTAAAGTAAATAAACGTGATGTTTATCAGCGCTCTAGTCATCTTCCTTAATAACAAAGTTTATGCAGTTTTACTGCTGACTTATTAAATCATAGTTTTAGCGAGTGAAACATGACGCTAAATTCAGCAGCAGACCTCAGTCATATCAGTAATATAAAGTAGTAGGAAAACCAATAACTTAAGGCATTCATTTTACATGATATGAAAGAATGAAGGCAAATCAGTAACACACTCAGAATAGATGACCAAACACTATGCCCAATATACTATAATCTAATTTAACTCTGCCATGTAGCAGACACTTATGTGAATACAATGTATACTATTTCATCAGTTTCTCCTCTGAAACTAGTAAAATGGTTGCACCCAATACTGAACGTCGTAAGATGTCAGAAATGCACTTGTTAACAGGGCATTTCAGTCATTTTAATGCCCATTTGACACATTAACAGAGACCTAATGCTGTGGTGTACTGACAGTCAGAGACTATCCAAATCAGTTTATTTAAAAGCATTTATTCATTTAGTTTTAGGAAATTTCAGTGTTAATCAGAAGTGGTAATACTACATCCCTAAACTGCCCCCTTTCAGTGTAGAGCCACAGCAGCTTACCAGCTACCATATGTGACAGCAGCTGCTCATTCCCCATATAAAACACTATTGATCATTCTGAACAATATAAAACTCTCAAAATAAATTTGTGCATGAGTGTTTTAAAAAATGGTTAAAAACTGGTTATTCTTTCCCAAAAAAAGCACAAATCAGTTTTTGAAAAAAACAGATGGAATTATAATAAGGCAATAGTAGTAAACTCTAGGAAACTAAGATCTTTAAATGTCTTTTAAGCTTCTGCTGTTGACGTTTAAATCCAAGCTGGAATGATAGTGTTCATTTGTACTTTTTAAGTCCTGGCTGTGCTGGTAGAGTGAGTAGGAGGAGAAAAAAGATGAAGCATGTGGGAGTATGATCTTCTGTCTCTCAGATTTTGCTTTTTTGTATTTCTTTCTCTTTTTCCTGGCAACAGTTTTTTTCTTAGCAAATTTGCCTTGTGCACAGTGGGAATGTGTAGGAGTGGAGGATACGTGGAACAGATCTCATTTCTGCACCATTCCTCAACTTACTGTTTTCTTTATTTTGCCCTTGTTCTTCTCATCCCTGCTTTTCTTGGGCTAAAGTACACTATGCTAAATGTACAATACTGAACCTTTAAACTTGCTGATGCCCAGTGGGAGTGTGAATGTGATGGAGGTGGAAGTTGAGAACTGGAAGGTTTTTAAAATGTCTCAGTATGCTTTTAACAAATGTGGTCACACAACCTGTCATCCTATTAAGCATCTGAGCAAAACACTTTGCATGCAGGTATCCCGCTAACTGAATGGCAACACCCATGTAAGAAGTGTTGTCTGTTAAAATGACAATCCCCCATTCTTATGCTAGATTTTGCAGGAGGTCTGCAATGTGTGTTCCGGTATGACCTCAGTGTACTGCAGTCACCAGTTCTCTGTGAGGTAATGTGCCATTATATTCACATATACTAGTCCACTGACCTTGAAGTCCAGGCATCACAAGTTAATGCCACCGTTCCAATTGTACTCAAAGACTCCTTAACTTTATGCTTCACTTCTCTTCAGAGCTTGGGTACCACTGTGTCAGTGAAAAGACATTTGGATGGACTAATACCTGGGTTCCAGTGCTTTAGCATGTAACAAAAACCTTTGTTTTCAACAATGCTGTATGGACGCAGAGCTTTGCACATGAAGGAGGTGATGGACTGTGTTATTTTCTTCGCTCTTTTAGAGATGGATGGTAGTTTCTTCAAGCTAAGTGTGTCCAGTGTTGGTTGATTTTTTTGGCAGAGCAGGTTTAATGTTGGCTTGGCCATCAGTGGCTAATGCTATCTCTGGATGGTGGCGAGTGAGGTGTGCTCTCATGTTCGTGGTATTCCCAGAGTATTTTATTCTCATATCATACTGCTTGCAAATCACATGTTATGTCCATTCCTCCTTTCCCTCTCTTTTGAAACATCCATAATTAGTCCAGATGTTTGATTTAAACGATTTCTGATTCCTTTCTCCAGTGCCTCCATCCTTGTTTTGATAAACTTCCTGCCAAATGCTGGTGACTGAGTCCTCTGCTGACCTTACCAGGAAAAAAAGAAAACATCAGCACCATCTAGTGGACCAAAAAGCAATTGATTTTATTATTCTAGTACCAAAAGTTGTATGTGTAGTTGCAAAAATTAGTAATGTATCTAATAAAATATTGATACTTTGTGTCTGTGTATCGATACAATATCGCCACACAAAATATTGCGATACTATGCTGTATAAATTTTTTCCCTGAAGTGAAGCTTAAGTGACTTTGCTCAGCTTGAAACCCACTCATTGTCGCTGTTTCCTTTTGTTTGCCAAGAAAGGGCTTGAACCCCCAGTTGACACTTGTAATTATTATGTAATTTTTTTTTTTTTGGTCTGTACTAAATGAACTAGAAGTGTGAAAAGCATCCTCAAACAAGCATAAGCATAAATATATGTATTATAAAAAGAAATATTTAAAAAACATAAATAGTTATATATACATTATAGAAGTACAAACAACAGTTGTTGCATTTATTTTATAGCAACAGCAGTTAAGTCATACTGCACTTTTAGCCTGAGTGCTTGTTGTTGACATGAGGGCAGGAAAGGTAGGGGAAAAATATTCAATTCATTGGTTTGTGTGTGTTTGATTCTGGGCCTGAGAGTGGAAAACAGGGGGTGTCTGGGAAGTTAGGGGTCTCTACTGATGTTACAGACCTGTTTGTGGAGACAGCTTGAATGAAAGTCTCTTGTGTTTGGAAGTGGAGAGCCGACGATCCACACAGCCATTTCAGGTATCTGCTGCTAGTTCTTGCGGTCTGCAGCCGTGCAGCTAGAGTACCAGACTGTGCAGTCGTACATCAGGATACTCTCAGTGGTAGAAGTTGATCAATAGTTTCTGAGTAAGAGTGTTGCGCCTCATGGTCCTCAGGAAAAACAGGCATTGCTGGGCCTTCTTTACCAGACGGGTGGTGTTCAGGCTTCAGCTCAGTTCCACGGATATGTGGACCCCCAGGAACTTGAAACTGACCACCCACTCCACCTCCTCTCCAATGATACATAGTCTGGTATGATGTGTTATTTTGATTTAGTCCAGTCAGGACCACTTTAGTCAAAGAAAACTATTCCCATTTTTCCATTGGCAGTATCATATTTGGTGGCATGGCATTGTTCTGGGGCCTCTCTGCCTTTCCTTGAGCTCACACAGAAAGCCTAAGGAAAGCCTAAGGCAGAGAGAGCGAATCTCTCTGCCCTTCCATGTGCCTATGGGGAAAGCCTTAAGGCAGAGAGAGCACACATCTCTGACCCTCCACGCATTTATGAAGAAAGCCTGAGGCAGAGAGAGAGAGCACACCTCTCCGCCCTTCCATGCATGTACATGGAAAGCCTCAGGCAGGGAGGGCAGCAGCAAAGATGGGAACAGAACAGAGCAAGCATCAGTGATAAACAGAAATGACATTGACAAGTCAGACACAACATGAAAGGAGGAGCTAGGGAGGAGAAGCCCTGAATGAGATTTACCAATTGGTTGCATAGAAAGGAATCATGTGATCCATCAGCTGACTCCCTGCCATCAATCAGCTGATCCATCAGTTGACTGGGCTGCTTGAGATCAGCAGATGTAGCTGGGATGTGAGCTGCGCTTGATATGGTGTCCTGCCTGTACTAACGCTATGCCCAATTTGTAGAGCAATGGGCCTCTGTGACTTTGCATGACATTGCACATGCTCATGCATTGACATAAAACCTCAGAAACACTTGTCACAAGTACAGTGATGCCTCTCTGAGACAACCAGTTCATGAGTTACGAAAGGGGACATGGCAAAATGGTGAATGAATGATCTTTATCGTCATTAAGCTTACATACAGTGAAACTGAGCAAGGCTTCTCTTAGTATGTGTGTATGTATATGTGGTTTGGGATGTTCCTGGGCACCGTGCACAGGTGAGGTTGGGATTTTTTAAAGAGGTGGTGACCATGTGCCAAACTGTGAGCAGCAGGCATCCAAGAGGAAACTACAAAAAATCTGGATGCAAAAAAAGGCATGTAGTGGATGAGAGAGAGTGAATTTGGGGATGGCTTTTACTTTCACTGGAGATACTGTTTACAAACAGGAATCAACAATTGCTGCACAGTATACCTTCAAGGTTCAAGCTTTTAAAGTACAGAGAAGGTTAGCTTACCAAGTATATACAGTATAGTGTATACAGACTTGCAAAATAAATGTCTGAAATAGATTTTGTTTAAATTTAACCTTTTTATTTTATATAGGTTTGTTACTGTTTTACATCAAATTTGTGGTAGTTTACAATGCTATTTTAAGTTTAACTTTGCAGTAAATTACAGGCTATTTAGTTGCTTTGCATTGCTTTTACAGGATACTGCATTTCTACAACAGCCATCACAGTAATTTGTTGGCAAATGTGAGGTCTTATTATACAGCTGTAACTTTACTGTAATGTACTGTGAAAGTAAAACTGTAAGTTGTTGTAAAAGTAATGCAACTAGGATCCAGGAATTAACTGTAAACTCACAGTCAAATATTTAGCAGTGCAGGTTAGTGTGATCGTACTGCAAGTTTAACTGTGGGCTGGCTGGGTCAAAGGGGAGGTGGAGAAGAGCTTGGC
This sequence comes from Chaetodon striatus, assembly GCA_029783705.1. Lineage (NCBI taxonomy): Eukaryota > Metazoa > Chordata > Actinopteri > Chaetodontiformes > Chaetodontidae > Chaetodon > Chaetodon striatus. The sequence continues at coordinate 1,260,505 of JAPZEB010000001.1, forward strand.
TTTCTAACTTTAGTCAGCTCAAGGTCATTCCTCCCTCTCTCTCTCTCTCTCTCTCTCTCTCTCTCTCTCTCTCTCTCTCTCTCT
>JAPZEB010000001.1:1297556-1307995 GCA_029783705.1 Chaetodon striatus
CCGATCTAAAGATGTTTTTCATTTGAAAGAAGGTTATATTAAAGGTTGTTTCATAAATGTGTATTATTGAATTTGTTCCTATTCAAAGATTAAATGACTAATGACTAAATGAGTTTAAAACTGTTAAAGTGTAGATTTCACCATCACAATGTAAAAACATCGGTATCACCTGTTGGCAAAATTGTTATTTTTAACAGTGGTATCAGTATTATCTCAGAATTTCAAAATCGGTGCATTGGTTCAATTAGAAAGTTAATTTGCATATTTTATCTAACAATGATTTATATGATTATAATAACACATGTACAGCACATATTGTAATCTTATTTTTTCTTGTTAGCTAGGTTGTTTATTTGCATTTTGGTAATATCAAGCAGTACTTTGACTGTTGAGCTGCAGTAAATGTGTTTTTTTTTTTTTGTGGTGGTGCCGGGGGGGCTCTCCTAGGGCACAATTGCACCAGGGCCACCACTGCTTAAAGATGTCGAGTACCAATACCCAGCCCTTTGTGGCACCAACACAGTTTGGTTGGTACATAAATAATATCCCACAACTTGGAACCATGTATGCGTCCCACAGCTCAGTTTAAATTAATTTTGCTGAGGTGTGTTGCTGTGCTTTTCTCCGCTGCAACTAGCTCCACTATGGCAGCTGCAGTAAACATATGCAAATTACATAACTGAGAATGTATTGCAGAGTCGACACGGTCTCATAAATTCCAGCTTATTAAAATGTCTGGGTGCGCCGCAAATTACACCGCCTCCCTCTCCTGATGACACCAGTGTTGGCCTGTTGGCAACAATGTGGAGACAAGGCGACAAGAGTCATTAGGCAGGAATCCCTCTGTCGCCTTACCATCGCTCCCATCCATTTACTCTGTCCTCCACAGCATCCACAACTGTGGAGCAAAGTGCAAATTGGGAAATGGAATGTTAACTCATGCTCTGTCCTCATGTTGTTTATGAAACCCTCTCAGTGTTTCCTGTGGTCTCCTTTGCAGCATTCAAGAAGTCCTATCATGCTCATTTTCAGGGTCATATTTGTTATATTTGGGTCTAGTGGAATAGATTTATGTGCTTTAATCTTCAAAATACATATTATATTTCTTATACTGCCCATTTCTGCAGCACCTCTGTCTGAAATGCTGTGTTTGGGCTTATGTCCCACCTCCCCAGCAGTCCAGTCTCCGGTAATTGGTCAGCTCACTCAGTCTGTTGTGATTGGTGCAAGTCTCAGAGCGCGTATCAGAAATTTCAAGCCCCATACCTTCACTGAATTTCACCTCCCAAGGCTACATGAGAAGCTAAAAACATGTTCTCCCTTATTAGTTTAAGCTGCAGTCTGACCCTCAAGGTGACAACACACAAGCCAATAGACCCAAACCACCTTCACCATGAAGACTGAAATAGGATGTTTTACAGTGGTATGTTTTTATTTTGTAGTTGTCTTATATTTCAGCTGTAACATGATAACTGTAACTTATCTGAGATTGCATCAAGGTAAGAGCTGTATGTCCACTGACTGACTGAAGTTGTAAACATCTGCTGTGAAGAAGTACAAAAGGTTTCTAACAATACAATCAATTAACATTACGTTGAAACATCAACAGTGGCACTCAGCTGTCATATGCAGTGGTGAGAAGCATAACTGCTTGGGGGTGCGGCTCAGTGGCCTGCAGGCAGGCACTGTGTGCATAGCTAATGTGTTACATTGTTAGCCAATAAGGTCACGGAAGTAAAGGCAGGAATTTAAACGAGCTGTTTCAGGCAGCTGAGGAGCTGCACCTTACAGATGCATAAAAATGTTATATAAATCACTAAAGAATAGGTAAAAACCCAAAAAGCATAATAGGTCCTCTTTAAGTTTCATAAGACCGCCTAGCTTGGAGGCTGACCACAGGGCCTGCCAAGATTCACCAGGATCTTTTTCAGCTCACAATAAGGTCTCTGCCATTGTACTTAACCAGCACTGTGCAAAACAAAACACATTCACACAAGCTTGTAGTTTACTATGTAAAGTCGCCAATCCAACGGTTCTGCATTCTTTTTTAAGAAAAACAAAGGAGCACAGTTGAGTCTTGTTTGAGGAATTTGTCAGTGTGCAAGTCTTCTCAGTTTTATCCGCTCTGATAGCCCTTATGTCAGAAACTCTCAGACATCTCCAGGGATTTTGTCATTACAGCATGATTCAGTTTCCATTTCCCATGCATTCCTAACATACCAATACACACACACACACACACACACACACACTCTCTCTCTCTCTCTCTCTCTGTCTCTCGCTCTCTCTCTCTCTCTCTCTCTCCTAAATACTTTTTGCAAAGTGAGATACAGCATTTTTAAAGTACACACAGAAGGGTGTACTTTAAACGAGTCCATAACAAGTGGCAGTGCACGTGTACAAAGGCACTTTAAATGACATACATTTGCCCATGTGAGTATATCAAGGTCTTATGTACACACCGTTGCTGCTCGGTAGGGCTGAGTAAAGGCCTTCCACTTTGTTGTTTTCAAATCAGCTAAGCGACACAGTTAAAGACTGGCTGATGGACAGAGCCAGATACTTTTCTCAGGAATTGGTGGGGACCGAACCAGAGCTAAAATGACAGTGGATTCATCAGGTAATGGTTTTATGCTGGACAGCATTAAATGTTTGTATAAAGGGAGAATAACAAATCTATGTGTAATGCAACACCACCTATGACCCCAATTATACAAATTTAATTGAATGTACACATTTCTGAGAGTAAAAGGTTGGAAAACTGTATAGCAGAGCTTTTAAATTAAATTCAACAGATTATGCAGGTGTAAATAAGAGATAGTGTATTAAAAATCAAAAGGCACCTAGAGCTTTAGGGATTAATTACAAAAAGACAAAGGGATTGATTAGAAAAGACTATACACTGTGGCTCACCTGAGGTTGTAACATCACAGCAAATAATTTAATTTCAATTCACAGCAATCAAAAAAAGATTGCTCCAGAAAATATTATGTTTTTCTCTCCTGACATCGTGTGAGCAGAATACCTACGGGTTTGAACTGGAAGAACTGAGCAGAGATGCTGGGCTCATAGTACTGATCAGGAGCTTTTGTTTTTATTATTATGAACATTAGTTTTGTCTTTATTTTAGAAAACCAAAATGAAATTTTCAATCACAAGTTGCCGGAGGTTAGGGTGATTTACTTTTTAAAAACAATATTTAGTGAGCTCACCGAAATCCCAGACTGTTGATGTGTTGGCTGCCCAGCCTGGAGAGGCTCTTCTTGGCCGAGTCCTCCAAGTTGTTGGAGCCCTCGTCATTGACCACCATGGCCAGTATGACTCCCACCTCCACACCATCCACATACTTTGCAAGGCGGCGACTCTCATCCTTACTACGATATGTGTCAAACCTGTGGCAGCGAAGGAAGGGGTGTTTACATGTCATGGTAAATGGTAAATGGACCTGCATTTGTATAGCACCTTTCTAGTCCTCTGACCCCTCAAAGCGCTTTTTTACACTGAGAGTCACATTCACCCATTCACACACACAGTCATACACTGGTGGCCGAGGCTACCATACAAGGTGCCACCTGCTACTCAGTGTTTAACACACTCACACCATCGGGAGCAAATTGGGGTTCAGTATCTTGCTCAAGGATACTTTCACATGTGGACTGGAGGAACCAGGGGTCGAACTGCTAATATTCCCTCTGAGCCACAGTCGCCCCAAATTAACCATCAGGAATTTTGGCATGGTTTATTACAAAACCGGCAGCTACTTCATACTGAGACGCAGGTATACCAGGGTTCAAGCATTGATTACAGCTTGTAGCAGAGGACACACTGCCCTAGGGGAACAGGAAGGCCAACACTATCACTGATTGGGGCAAAACAGGTGTTTTAATACATCACTTTTTTTTGTCAAAATGCAAGAAATCATTTTGCTAATTTTATGTACTGAAATACAGCTAAACAAATACAGTCATCAACATCATGTAACCAACAGAAAATCCACAGTGTCACATGATTTAAATCACAGGTGGTCTCTGAATTACAGTCAAGAATCAAACAAGAGACACTTGAGTTGCATAATGGGCCCTTATTAATGGTCACTATATCAATCATTAATTGCCATGATGTATTAATCAGTTAAAAAAAGAGACCATTAATTAAGGTAATTCTCACATTAGTACATACTTGTTTTTAATGTAACATACGGAGTGTTGGAAAGTCCCTAACAGTTTCAGGAAATTCCTCATTATTATGTTAATTTATGTAGCTTCAGAACATCTTTTCCGTGGGGATAATTTTTGTTCTTGAGGGATAAGGTGTTGATAAGGCTTTGTTCTTGATTTAATGAATGTATCAAAACACAGACTTCAGCAAGAAATGAGTGGTGCTGCAAAGTTAACTCTCACACACAGGCACAATGTGTGATATAAACATAACGTGGCTTTTCTCCAGAGCGCGAAGGTTAAATAAAACATATGAGCTGACAGCTATTACCATGGAGACCATCCAGAGGGAAGAGCACTCGGGGAGACAAGACCTGCTCTCTCCTAATGCATCTCTCTATTTCTCTCTTTCTTCTCTCCAGAGTGCTGAATGGTGTTTGGATGGAGGAGATTCTTGCCTAGCTCTTGCCAGGCTCCCAGCAGCGTTCAACGCTCACATGACAAGAGACCGAAGCCAATTAGTCCGCACACACTTCAACCTGGCAGACTCATTTAGAAACAGAGCACCTACTTCAGACCAATCGTCAGGCCTTTTCTTCAGGCTGAATATTGATAATCTCAGGGCACGGCGTGGGCTGCGCACCGCTGTGTCAGGGCTGAGTGAAAAGAGTCAAAGTAATGATTTATACAAGTCCACTTGAAGTGAAAAAATTCATTCAGCTTCAAACTCAGAACAATTTTTCTACCTGATCTCCCTGCTGCCTCTTACAACGTACAATCAACATTTGACAGGAGCAACTTTCTGAAGACTCTGATAATATTAGTAATTTTTTATTCATGCTGCAATATAGTTATTACTCCGGTTAAATGTCAAAGAAATTACATGTCTTCATTTTTTCCACAGCTGCTATTGGAGAGAACTAAACTGTCAACTAGCAGAGAGCAATATGGATACAATTCTCTTACTTAATGCCATTAGTTTTCACTATGGCAACAGAGGTTATTATTAAGGCGTCTAAGTGGGTCAGAGGAAGAGAAAAGCTTCAGGGAGGACAAAGCTTACAATATTTGAATATAATTTGACAATGCAATACTAATATAAACGAGGGAATGGTGCATTTTCTGTAAGATGAACTGAAACCGACAAAATAACCAAATGGTAATGTCTGTTTTCTTTATCTCCACTCCATCCTAAAATCTAATGTTGCTGAACATAATGCTACACCCGGAAATAATAAAGGATATACAGTAGTTTGTATCATAAGTGTGGACTCAAGTACTCATGACTTGGACTTGAATTTGAACTTGACTCAGGACTTGAGTACAAAGACCTGAGCCATACTTGTGACTTTCAAAACAAAGACTCAGTCCTGCCTCTGGTTGGTATAGTATAAATGGTATGGAAAAATCTTATTTAGACGTTAAGACAAATTAATATAGTTTCAGAGTACACATTGTCATATTGCCCATTGAGAGCCAGAAAATGAAAATAATTATATTAAAATATAGTATGTATTTCTGTTGATTCTGATCAAAATGCTGCTTTAATTTAGGTCATCCCAACAACCAAGGTCATTTCAAAATGATACAAGTTATAAAGATGGATCAAAAAAACAGGGTGGACAAGATTAAGACTATACTTAATTATCCTCTTATTTGTCATGCACCACAAAAACAACAACAATAACAAAAGAAATCATCATGACACAACACATAACAATCACAGCTACTTTAAAGTGACTAATCCTACTCTGTTGAATAGGTAAACTGACGCAAACGACCTCCCACAGTTGTTTGTCTCCACTCATGGCGCCCTGCTCTTTACTAAACTGAGGGAGTGTCTTCTGTCAGTAACACTTATCGCATGAATCCGTCTCACAAAATGTCTCAGTGTTGCTGCCTTGAGCTCGTAAACACGATATCACATCCTGGTAATGGGCCAGACAGTAACAGCGAAGAACACACGGGCATCTTGGCACCCTGCAGAAACGTTTTCCAATTGCTGCCAAATTAAAGAACAGCACGCTTTATTGCTGTTTGAGGCAGTCGCACCGTGAAAACCGCAGGAAGTTTACAAGAGAAGCAGCTGGTGAGAAACAGGCAGTCAAAACCTCTCTGTGTCGTACATCTGTCTTTTTCCTGAGCGCAGTAGCTGCACACATGCTGCCAATAATATCACTGGGAGATCTCAACCTGAATTTGCTGCTGCTTTTAGCTTCAAAATTTGTGATTTTTTTATTTTTATTTTTTTTTCAACATTTAATTGGAATTTGTGAAAATTCTCCCAGCACTGCTTATGACACCATCTCAGAAACAAACAGATAAGATTGGTTGGTATGACAAACGTACATGAGCTTTACTTGCACCTCAGAGTTGTCCTCATTTTAGGTTTACTAACAAAGAAACAACAATTCCCTTTTTCCACCAGAACTGGCATGTGTATGCAGGTTTTTTAAATGTGTGAAAAATTCTAAAGACAGGCGATAGACTCCTTTTCCACTGCCAATAAACCAGAGCTGTGTGCACAGATCTGCAGTAGATGAGTATGCCTTTCTGTTTTTTTTTTTTTTTCTGGTGTGTCATGTTTGGCATCATTAATGCAGTTGGAAACAGGTTAGTACATAGTAGAAAGCAGCATGGAGGAAAGTGAAAATGTTACAATGGTTACTTCTTTTTTTATTTCTCTTACTAACTTTTTCAATCTTGGCATAAGACAAATTTTTAACAATGCTTGAGCGTTGCTAGGATGGAGTTTTGTGGTGTTGCATCATTCTATTGCGCCTGAATAGGGGCAAAAATTAGCGCATCCACCCTGGTGGCATATTGTTCTCACTGCTGATCGGAGATTGAGTCGTTAAATACTGTGACTCCTGCAGAGTCATTTTTCCAGGACTGAATGCTGATTGTCATCTTTCCCATTAAATACAAAAGCCAGTTGTTAGTGGGTGTAAGTGAGTTTTTTTGTGCAGTGGGAAAGGAAAAACAACATGGCTGTGTTCAAATCATAATCCACAATCAAGAGTTAGTTAAATTGTAGAGCACATTTCAAACAAGTGCTCAAGTTCCACATGTAGTTCCATGTGCTCTACAAATATATGTGTTAAAAACATTAAAATGTGAATTAAATCCTTGAAAATATATATAAGAATATTAAAAAGATAAGAACATACATAAATACTACCTAGGTAAAGACGGTGGAAATGATAAGTGCTTGGAGTTAATAAAAAACAGTTAACATTTTTAAACCAGTGTAATGGAAATTATTAATTTAACTGAAAGGTAATCAACAATATAATAGGAATATATATAATTATGTAAAATCTATGGAACATTTGTCACTTATGTAATGGAAAATTTTAGGCCTCTCTACAATGTGAAGAAATCTTACAAGCAAAAGTGCCTTACATGACGTTTACTTTGTCACTCTTTGTGTTTCTGACTCGATGTGTTTTGTCTAGACTCGATTTACAGGTGGTCACTGCTGAGGCAAGTCTTATATCTTTCAAGTTTGTTCCAGCAAAGTAGTAGTTAAACTAACAGTCAGGTCAGTAACACTTATTAATTGTAAACTATTGTCTCTGTGGTTACCTCCAGTTTAATATACACTGTGCACTAATTTAGAACAGTGGTTTTAACTGTGGACCAACATTTGTTTTAAGTTGTGCTGCACAATGCCCACTCACCAACTAGAAATGATTCTCCATAGCTTTAACATAATTCAAAATAGCACCCAAATTTAACGGAAGTCATTTCAGGTCAATAATACTTCATTTTCCTTTACATGGGCAACAGTAAGCAGCAGCTCCCCACCCTGATCAACAAAAATACAAACTGTATAATACACAAAGTCAAAACAATCAGAGGCTATAAGCTTATAATCAGAACGTAAGATTCTGGTAATTAATACATTAATAATCAAATATGGGGAATATCTCAAAAACTCAAAGTCATTAGGGCTTACAAAAGTGTAAGAGTGACTTAGGAAGAACTTAGACTGCAGAGCATTGAGACGTCGTGAAAGAAATGTATCAAAAATCTGAGTCATGCTGATTTAGAGCAGGCACTTCAGCTTTAATTTCATTTTGTCCAGACTATTGCAGCTACTTTCTCTATACTTGCCTCAGTCAAAAATCAATCTCACCTCTCCGGCTTGTTCAAAATACTGCAGCTAGAATTTAAAATGACTGCAGTCTTAGCACATCTGCACCGGCTACCTGTAGGACGCAGAATTGATTTTACTTATTACTTTTAAAGCACAGAAAGGTCTAGCCCTTGGCTATATCGCTGACCTTCTCTAAAAACACAATTTTATTAAAAGATTTTTATGTGAATCACTCCCGACGGAATTACTGAGGGGTCTTTGTTTTTCCTCTGTTTCTCTTGTATTACACTTCACTCCTATTTTTTACCCCTGACCACTATTTTTTTTAAAAATATTTATTCAGTACAAACTTGTAGTCTTTTTTTAATCACTGTGTTGGTGTGTTTTATTTCCATATTTTATTGTTGCTGCTTTTGAGTATTACTGTATGTGAAGCACATTGTAAATATTGTTTTCAGAAAAGTACTATACAAATGAAATTATTGTTAGTACTATTATTATTAGAGGTAGTAAGAGGAATTAACTTGCTAACATGTGTTCATGTCACCTCTACACTCATCATTCTCCTTATCATTTGTTAGTTAAAAATGTCTTTGAATAACTTTCCCCACACCCCTTGCTTTATTGTCAGTAGGTCACACCACACTGTTCACGTCAAGAGACAAAAAATCCAAATCGATCACAGCGCCTTCCACAAATCAAAAACTCTTAATTACTATTAAATATAAAAAATCATCGGTCAAACTGACTGTGTGTACATCAGTGTGAGTATGTCTTGGTAGCCTGGTAGCTGATAAAGTGTCAGTGTGTACCTTACCGATTCAGTGCAAAGGCGTAGTGGAACTTCACATGTGGATGAGCGACGGGGTCAAAGGTCGGAAGCTTCTCCAGAGTCTCCACCAGCTTCACGACGGACTCATAATCCTAGCAGTAAAGAATACACTGATGAGCTCCTGTTGCACTTTCACCACAGCCACTGCTGAGCATCGTGGGACTGTTGTCCATGTATCTCAGCACCACGTCCTCCAAACACACACTCCAGCTCATCAAGGTATTGAGCTGCTTTGAAGCAAGGGAGTTTCTGATGTCTGTTTATTCATTCTGTCTGAGACTCATCTGTCTGCTTAACACCAAAAGCACTTCAATAATTGAGTGGCCCCTTCATCACATTTTTGTTGCTGCTACTTGCCCACATAGTCACTATACCCAAAGCATGTTGAATAATTCAGCACGTCCTCAATGCTTGTTGTTCTAATGAATGATTCATGAGGCTGAGCGCTGCCTATGGTGAGTGGGAGGATCTGGACGGTGAGTGCCATTGCAATGCGGAGACTAAAGAGCGGAAAGAGCGGCAGATTTAAGACGAGCAGACCAAAAGCTTCGCCTAGAGCTCTCCACAGGCGGTCTGCGATGGCCCCCGTTTGAGAAAGCGCCATTCGTAAAAGGGATGACACTGTCAGATTAATGCTGAGGCAGTGACCTCTCTCTAACTTGTACAGTAGGTTTGTACAGTGGCTCCCTCTGCCAAGGTCAGGGACATGAGCAGCACACATAGATCATCTGTACTTAGTTGGCACTTTGTTTGAACTTAAGAGGGGTATCAGTTGTTGGCTGAATGTCTGATATACCCTCGTAGTTTATCCTAGAAACTTTCTGGGATGTTGGCCTGAAAGTTTCTGCATGTCCGTCTCTAAAGAGTCATGCTTTCAGGGTGTAAAATCAGGGCCATAACAAGTTTTGAACTTGAAGGAGAGATGCGTCCTAATTGATTTAGGGACTTTTCTTTTCATTATCTCCACCAGGCATAAGGCTGAAGGGGATTTGGCATTTGATCATGTGAGTATCTGTCTGTGTGCTGCTAATCTTGCAGACAATTGGACCAATTGTTTTGCATCATCATTGACTGCTGACATGTCTTACAGGCCACACTTAACTGTATGAGGCAGACATATTTATGTGTGGCCTACTGATGATTATCTCATTTGATTATAATGGCAGCAGTACTATATGTTTTTAATATAATGGCCCATGACTCTATTATCTTTTTTTATTCATTCATTTTCTGTAACAGCTTATCCTCTAGAGGGGTCGTAAGGAGGCTGAAGCCTATCCCAGCTGACACTGGGCAAGAGGCAGGGTACACCCTGGACAGGTCACCAGACTATCACAGGGCTGACACA
>JAPZEB010000001.1:1310589-1321702 GCA_029783705.1 Chaetodon striatus
AGCATTAAAATGAGAAAAAATAATGGGACAAAAATAAATCAAGGGATATTTAGAATAGATAAAAATGTGCGATTAATTATTAATTCAGTTAACTATGACATTAATGCGATTAATCGTGATTAAATATCTTAATAGTCTGACAGCACTAATATATACTCAAATTTGCCTTTGCAATTTGAAAAAAAGCTGCTCTGTAATGCTTTTAACTGTCATTTTGTGCTTTATTTTTTAAACATCAGCTTAGGCACCAGTACAACAAGTATTATTTTAGCACTAGTATTGGACAAAACCCAAACAACCCTACCCAACGTGTATTTTTTAAACTTTTTTATATTGTAAATGGAAAGTTCACTATCAACCACAGGTGTTTTCACCTTTTCCACTGCAGCAAAACTATTGCAGGGGAATGCAAAAGTATTGACAGGTAACACAAAGTATTGCATGTTACATATGTTACTTAAACTTTACATTCAAGTTTCTGAAGTTCATTCGTGGTTACTGATGTAGACTGGCCTTGTCTCATTTTTTATTGTCTACCCTGTGCTGCTTTATTTCAACTGACTGCAAATTGAAATTTGAAAATAAAGGGACTTATTAATACAGACATAAAATGGAAACAATGGGTAAAACCCTACAGCATAAAGTAAAATGTTTCTCATCAGCAGCTGTACACACGTACATTCCTGAGTGAGTGTCTGAAATCAGCCCTTGGAGATCTGCATAAGTGTTTGGCAGCTGTGAGTAAAACTGCTGAACCTGCTCCATTGCTTTGCTTTAAATTCTTTTCTTAATCCGAGGACACAATGAACTATGCCTGACCTCCATCCAAAGACTGTCAACACAGGTCAAGGAAGGGAGAACTAGGAAAAATAAATACTTTGAAGCACTACACCTGGGTGCTTCACAACTTTAAGTACAGGCATGGAAAAGATAATATGTGACTGAAATATGTCACTGATCATTTAAAGAGAGCTGCTGTATGCTGTCTTGAGCTAACACTGTTTACACTGTGAGCTTGTACATGCCTTGGCCGGGATAGACCACCAAAACACCAGAGCTTACAGTTAAGCCCCTGATTCAACCATCTGGTGGAACACTCAACAGCCAACAGCCTACTGTGACTTTGTATTATTTGCTTGGTACAATTCACACCAGTGAAGCATTCAAAAATGAATAAATAAATAAAAAGAAAAAGAAAAAGAAAAAGAAAAAGAAAAAGAAAAGGAAAAGAAAAAACAAAAGACTTGAACTGCTTCAATAAAATAAACAAAACATAGACAAAACAAAATATTCAACTCCGCTGTGCTGATTTGAATTCTTCAGAGTGTAAATCATTAATAGGAAAGCACTCCTGTTAACTTAGTAATTAGAAATATTTAAGTTTTTTTTTTTGTTTGTTTGTTTGTTTGTTTTTTGGTGTGGAAGGACTGAGCCTAAAATGCATATATCAAACTGCTCAATGTGAAATTTTGGACTTAAAGGTAAATCTATTGCTTTTATTCAATAAGAAAGGTAAATGAACAAATGAATAATTTTAGACAGATTATTTCACACAAATTTTCTCACACTCAGTTACTGAAAAGGGAATAGGCTGAAGCCCCAGGCTTATTTTTGCCTATCCTATATCAATCAATGGACAACCCGACAACCAGAAAATCAACAATACCAAAGAAAGAAAAAAATAAATTAATTAATAATTGAATAGAGGGGCGCCCAGTAGCTCAGTGGGAGGAGCATCTCACAACTCATATCTGTCATATCCTCATATCAATTAAAGGCAAAAAGGCCCAAAACATAATGTTAAAAAAAAAAATCATACTTTTAGTTATAATCCTCAATTATTTTACATGTTGATCATTTTACATTATAATCTGTAATCATTTTACATTTGAAGGCTTTTTAAAAACTCAACAGAGAGCTACACAGTTTCAAATCAGCACTGGGTTCCTTCCATAACTTGACTCCCAAAACTGAAACACATAAATTATAATTTCCTTTTCTTAATTTAAAAATGTTTTGAATGTTTTGTCTGAAACTTTTAAGGTGTAGGATGCTATAAAGAGTTGATTAGTAGATTCATGAGTGCAGCTACACCTGGGTGGTGTGTCGTGGTTGTGCCACTGCCATGGTCCTGCCTGAAGCCTCCTTCTGCTGCTGTGACTATTATACCTCTACCAGTATTATACACGTGTGATTTTTATTGTCACATACATATACTCTCTACATATTAATATATACCTACAACACACTGAACCACAATAACTGTTATTATTATCATTCTAATATCATTACTAAAATGAATGTTACTGTAGCTATTGTCATTGCTGTCTGCACTGAGTGTCTCACTGTCTCAATTTCTCTCTCTATTTCTGTCTCTCTTTCTTTATCATTTTGACATGTGGATTACTGCAAATTTATCATGCTGATATGTTCTGTATGACATCTATTGCACGTCTGTCTGTCCAGTTGCTCTTCCTGAGGTTTCTACCATTTTTTGAACACATTAAAGGTTTTTTGAGGAGCGTTTTTCCTTATCAACTGTGAGGGGAGGGATGTTGTATGCTGTAAAACCCTCTGAGGCAAATTGTAATTTGTGATATTGGGCTTTATAAATAAAATTTAATCGAAATGAATTGAACTTAATAATAACCTGCTGTATGTATTTTGTAAGGGCTCTTTTCTGAAGTTTAACCATAGGGTCTCTCTTTGTTTTATATGCAATTCCCCAAATTTTAGCACAGTAGGACATATATGGCATTACAAGTGAACAGTATAATATATGCAAACATTTCTTACTCAACAACTCCTGTGTCTTATAAAGAACACCAACAGATTTAGAGTTCATTTAGTTCATTTGTTTTCGTATGTTGTCTGGTTCAGGAGTTATGAAAATTAGCATTTTTCGCAATTAGTGTGGACATCAATTCAATATGGCTGCCAAACAAACCCCATAGGCAATGAGTTTACCTTGGCAACAAGAAAAACTCCTAACTAGACACTATCAGGGTCCTAAAAATCAGGTAACCAAAAAATGTCATGGGGGTACATGGGAACTTATTTCTCCTGCTACACTAAATGCATTTACATGATTTAGGTCTTCTCATTATTTGCACCTGAATTTATTGATATTCGGATTGCAAGTTCATTATGAAATAAGCCAGAATATAATTATGGTGTCTTTTGAACCCTGGGAATTATTAATAAGGCCAAATGTTTCAGGAAAAAATGAAATTATGTCACTCATCAACCCGACGCTCAGGAATGATCAGCCTCAGTGTGACTGAATGGAAATGATGACTCTCTCTGCATTTAATTGTATCAATAATAAAAGCTGATGAAGGAAATAACAGCTCATGAAGAGAGTTTTTTTTTCTAATAAATGAAGAAAGTAGTTTGTGCTCATTTTTAACAAGATGGTGGTGAAACATAAAACTTCGGAGTGATACAATTGAGTTCAATCTCTTATCTGTCTTCTCTCTGGTATGAAACTCCGGTGATGTTGTGATGTATTAGAACAGTCTGATCAGCTGCAGTGCTGGTGGGTGTGTCGGTCAGTAAAAAACTTTTGCAAAGGCTGCACTTGTGTATTCTTGCTTCCCTCTCCACTGAGAGACTCCTTTCTTTTACAACTCTTTTGAGTGCATTTAACGAACTGGGACATCCTACAAGATGACAGGTCTTGATCAATTTCTGGATGAGGTGATCAAGGTTAGAGGATGGTGGAATCGAGGAGGGATATTGGGATGAACCCAGAGAGAAAGAGAGATTGAGAGACAGGTCTCTCTTTGTATCTGTTTATGTACCTTTTGTGTTAGTGGTGCCGGGCATACAAAAATGCAGATGTACATACAGTCGTTCAAGCAACAGCCCTGGAGCCAGCGAAAATAGGTCATCCAGTGGATTTGGGCTGAGAGATAAGCTGGAAGATCTGCGCACTGGTAAGATGGAGGGAAGTTTATCATAGTTTATTACACATACTACCCACATTGTTATGATACCAAGCTGGTTGAAAATTGGCAGTATGGAGAGGAAAAGAAGTGACATCATATATCATATATTTCATATATTTTGCATATCACCATTTATATAACTCCTACCTAATGTGTCTGACTATGAGGATTGTCTCTATAGTCATTATAAATCATTCTCATTAGCTTCTCTGATTCTTCTTTGATGTATTGTTTTACTGTTTGCTTTTTAATGTCCAAATTTTTACATGACAGGGATTTTAACCCTTCATTTAATGAGAGTGCTAAGCAAAATTAGTGTCCAATCATTTCTGTAACTTTCTGAAACCAACAATCCAACATTCACACTTTGAGTGTGGCTGTTCATGCACGCTCTCACTCTGACTTCGTCACATATTGATGTTTGGACTGTCCACCTTGACATACGACGTGCAAGGTACCCTAGGTGTGTTGGTTGCTGATGTTGTGGAATGCCGTGTCAATTTCCGCCTGTTTCATGCAATATCTGTTTTCAAAATACACCTCTGCTTTCACAGGGAATGTGCAGTTTGCATATCATTTTCAAAATAAATGCACTGTGTCGGTACAACACCACAAGTTGACATTTTTTTCTTGCACCAAAAAACACATAAGGTTACGTTTTGCCAACACACACACATGGTTTGTTTTGGGAAAAAAGAATCTTACAGGAAGCAAACACTGAAATCCGAGATGAAAGTCAGTGGTTGTTGGACCCATACAACCCCCCTCCCACCCGTCCTGCTCGATCTGCCGCCTTAACTTTTGTTGTTGTCATATAGTGTTTCCCCCTGACACCACTGGGCACTGTTAAACAATAATGACGGACATGAAAGGATAGCTTCAGTATGCACAAATCAAAGCATGAAAGATACGTACACCACCTCCCACACAAAGTTGTGATCTATGCAAACAAAACTCAACATATGTATGCACCTGTAGCGAAGCTCTAACCCATGCATACCAACATTTCAGAGATTTAGAGGACATTGGTTACGCAGATGGTGAGGTAGTAAATAAAAGTCAGACTGTAAAAATTAACTGTGAGAGGAATCATTATATGTATAACAATTCCTCCTGCACAATCAATTTCACTTCATATTACATTACTTATTGATAATCTTTATCATAAACACTCAAACCAGCAGTGTTATTTCAGCCACAACATTTCTTTCAGTTGTAAAAAATTATAAGCCAATTTAAATCTCAAATCAATTTCAGTTCAACATTTCATTAGCCATCACATTCCCCCTCAAAGCACAGAGCAGACGGCCGGATTGTGTGCTGTTGTGTTTTTCCTAGTGGCCACCAATAAAATTTTGGGTCAAAATTATAGTTATTGTAGTCAGTGATTCAAAGGGCCATTTTACCCAAATTACAACACATTGTAACATTCTCATTTTCCTATTTTCTCATTTCATGTAAGTAGTTGGTTTCATTTGTCTCATTTGTCTGTATCTCTTTTTGTGACATTGTCTCCTAGGAATTACATTAAAACTACTAAATCATTTTGCCTGATACATTTTGGAGAAAAGTATTTACTGCCTGTGTTGGTGTGTCAAGTTGTTGCACTTAATAATTATAAATTGTAGCATTATAGTATTATAGCTCTATAAATCCTTCTAAAATCATATTTGAGTATACAACGCAAATTTACACTTAAATATATGTTTTTGAGGGATTACATATATTTTCAGGTAGAAATTGTGCACTATCATAAAACACAATGCTCTGTGTTTTAACAGTAAATACAGCACTTGTTTTATGTTATGAATTGTATGTATTACACTTACACCAGGGGTTCTGCTTTTATATGACAATGATCACTTAAAAACAAGTTTAAATCAGATGTTTTGATACTTTTGGTTTTGGTTTTATTGATTTTCTTCTTCTAAACCTGATAAATAAAAAAAAGTTTGTTGAAGTGTGTGTGCAGCAGCATGGTGTTGAGATTGTGTGGGGTAGTGTTCATGGTACTGCTTATGGTGTATGTACAGCGACATACTGTGTATAAACAAGATCAACCCTGTGAGTGCCTTGTTTCCTTACATTTGCAACAACCCTGACATCTACAAATTATGTTCAATTCAATTCATTCATTCATTTTCCATAACCGCTTATCCTCTTAATTGTCGCGGGGGGCTGGAGCCTATCCCAGCTGACATTGGGCGAGAGGCGGGGTACATCCTGGATAGGTCACCAGACTATCGCAGGGCTGACACATAGAGCAAGACAACCATTCACACTCACATTCACACCTATGGACAATTTAGAGTCACCAATTAACTTATCCCCAACCTGCATGTCTTTGGATTGTGGGAGGAAGCCGGAGTACCTGGAGAAAACCCACGCTGACATGGGGAGAACATGCAAACTCTGCACAGATTGGATCTCCCACCCTGGGTTCGAACCAGGAACCCTCTTGCTCTGAGGCGAGTGCTAACCACTGCACCGCACTGCACCGTGCCACCCAATTCAGTTCAATTCAGTAGAACTTAAATTATCCCAAAGTAAATTTCTGTGCCAGTGTTACTGTAAGTGGGTCTTAATGGGTAACACAAAATACAATAATAACAATTACCATCCACAAACCAGTAACAACCAGTGGGTTCCCCGGGTCAGGGTCACACACTGGGCCTAGTCTTTTTTATACAATAGTATAAAGTATGTTGTTTAAAACAACAACATTACTTAGTCATTGTGAACTCGAGTACTTCAAGTCTATCGCTGCTTGTCAAGGAATACCAGTATGTGGTCACTATGTAGTCTCTGTCTTTATCTGTCTGCTGCTTGGTGATGGCTAGAAAGTATAAAGTCGGTCTTACAGAGCTTTTGTCCTGCCATCAGGTTGAACTGATGCGAGCAGTGAGATTAGGGCAGCTGTGGCTCAGAGGCTCAGAGGTCGTCCTCCAATCAGAAGATCAGTGGTTTGATCCCCAGCTCCTCCAGTCCGCACGTTGAAGTATCCTTGGGCAAGATACTGAAACCCAAGTTCCTCTCAATGGCTGTTCCATCGGTGTGTGAGAGTGAATGGTTACTGGGTAGCAGGTGGCACCTTGTATGGTAGCCTTGGCCATCAGTGTGAATGTGTGTGTAAATGGGTGAATGTGACTCAGTAGTGTAAAAAGCGCTTTGAGTGGTCAGAAGACTAGAAAGGCGCAGTGCAGGTCCATTTACCATTAAACAAAAACAATAAACTGTCAAACAAACACATGCATGCACAAACAGTTTAAAAATACATTTGTAAATCAATGTGACATCTTTTTGACTCCAAAGAGGATTGTATTTTGCAATGGACAATAGCAGACACCCTCTCCACAGCCTCCTGGAGTTAAGTTTGAGATCTGTGCCCATCGGGACCTGAAGAGTTCGAGATGGGTCGGGCCTTATTTCGCACATATTTCACGGGCTCAAGTTGGGTTTGTGCTGTACTAGGATACACATGCTATTCTATTCTATTCTATTCTATTCTATTCTATTCTATTCTATTCTATTCTATTCTATTATTCTATTACAGTTGGACTTTAAAAAACATAAACAGAGCCATACTTTTGCAATAGCTGACACATTTCTTTTATTATAATGCAAATGACTACTGTAGTTTATTTTAAAACATATCTTTAACAGCAATGTCATTCTATAGAGAGTAATTCTATATTGGGTAGGGGTGTAACAATCCATTGATCTGGACTGATGTATTGATTCAATGATCAACAATGCAGTATCATTGATGCAAAGTGAAAGCAGAATTTTAGGTAAAATTATTACATTTACAATGTCAAATAATGCATTATCACCTGAAATAAACAGTTTATTGTTATCATGTTTCATTCATCCACACTGATACACATCGCTCCACTGCCACCAGTGCACCACCAGGAAAATCTATATCCCTTAAGGGTTGTTGTGTGTTGTCATGCCACTACCTTATTTATACAGTCTATGGTCACTACAGACTACATCATAGAACGGTGCCCGTGATCAGCACATCTGGGTGATGCTGTACTGTACGTTATCATGTTCAATGTGTTTCCATTCATAAACCTACATCGTATCCCATTCTGCCTTTGTTTTGTTTCCGGTCTAGCTAGATCCGGTGTGGTGTTGTAGTTTTTCTAACATTAGTAGTTGTGGCAACAGCATGTGAAAAAACTACAAAGTTTGTCAGGCCGTAAATAGCGTTAATCTCGCAATAAAAAAATTGACGCCGTTAAAATTGGTTTGCTTAACGCCGTTAATAACGCGTTTAACTGACAGCACTAATAATAACCCTTCTTACATTTTCTCAAAATGTGAGTTAACTTATTTTAAATACTTAACTTATTTTATATATACATTTTGTATTTATACTTGCTTTCTGCATCTTTAGTTCTATATTTTATAAATTCTCTATATAATGTATTTTTCTTTTTACATGCATTTTGTAATCCATTTGTGAGCCATTGACTGTCCTTATATTTTGTTATCTGTTTTGTATTTTATTAAGATTCCTACATGAAAAATTCAGTGGCTTATTTTGCTCCTGTGTCTGTCACCAACACTTTATTAAAAAGCCGAATTTTCATTTATGTCTTGTTTAAATGCATTCTTTTCCATTCATTTGAAGGCTATTTTCTGAGTAAAAAAAGGAGACATGTCCTTAACTCACCTGCTTGGATGCTGGGGAGCAGCAGAGCTGCCAGAAACATAGCACATGTCTTCATCTCTGTCAGCCCCCTGGTGACCAACTGTACACCTGAGGCCTTCAAAGATTGCTCCAGACCTCCAAGTGGGCGTCACAAGGGGTTTCACAGTGGGAGGCCACCAAAGGTTCCTAGAACATACCATTGAAATGCAAAAGTTTCAGCAAGACATGTACAAATAGATGACGCCCTGGAGTACAAGCATGGCAGGAGGTCTGTCACTTCTCTGATCTCCCAGAATGTAAGCTTTAAATGTTGGTTTTAGCTTTAACTTCAAAGAGATTATAGCAGTAGATTTGGTTTGATCCCTGACTCCTCCACCCCACATGTCAAAGTATCCTTGGGCTGAACCCCATTCTGAACCCTAAGTTGTGTGAATGTATGTGGATGTTTAATTGAGTAGCAGGTGGCGCCTTGTATTCTCGGCTACCAGTGTGTGAATGGGTGAATCGAACTCTGGGTTGTAAAAGTGCTTTGGGGGGGTTGAAAGACTAGGACAGTGTTATACAAATGAAAGCCCATTTACCATTTACTCATAATGTAATACCTTATTACATTATTGGGAATTTTATTATTATTCTTAAAATTAGTTTTGTTGTCCTGACAGGTGCTCAGCAGTGATGTTATTTTCCCCCCATAGCCAAAAAGATTAGGCTGTGCGCTCACAGAAATTTTGTAGTACCATTCTCCACACAAAGTGATGCTTGCTTTACCTTGTCAGACAATAAATTACCAGTTCTGTAAAAAGTACCAAGAAATTTCACTTAAAGCAGTAGTTTTCACTGGTTCTCAAACTTCTTTGGTCAGGCCCCTCTTTCAAACTATAAAATCTGTGATTGAATCCCCCCATCATAATCTGTGGGAGATTTAGGTTTTCTTTTTTCTTTTTTAAGGTTAACCTTTTTCTTATTTCAAATTTGATTTGAAACCCTTCATGAATGTAGAAATGTCATAAGATCAGGTGAGGAATAGGAATCACTTTTGACTCTTTTGAAAAAGATTACACACATCATAACAGGTGGTTAATGTTGTGGAATGGTAGCAGTTAGGTTTAAGCAACAAAACTACTTGGTTATGCTCACAAAGTGACCCTTTTTTAGGTTGAAATATAATGTTACGTTAATACGTCACATGAGTGATGTCAGTGCTGAACGACTGCACATTATGTAATGTAGCATTAATACAATAGTGACTTTTGATTTCACATGGGACACAAACTACTGTCTCCAGCGGTCTTGTTTTGTTTGGCCCGTTGACTTCCCCTCCCATCCTACACTGACTTTCTCGCTCTTGATACTTTGTCAGTTGCTCTCAGTGTCAAGTATTACTGTGGATGGGTTCACTTTGGAGTAAGTTAAAAGCTTGGTGCATCTCATAAAAACAGTAAAGGCCATCTTTGCTGTCAATATCACACACCATGGGGCATAACAAAGCATCAGTATTTGACAAAGTGGGAATGAGAACAGGCTGCAACCACTGTGGTCAAATGGACCATCAGCAACAACCAACCAGCATGGGTATGGGCGGGTTCAGTTCTGTTCATTTCAGTTCATTTCAATTCAATTTTATTTCTAAAGCCTAATATCAGAAGTTACAATTTGCCGCAGGAGAGCTTTGCAGTAAGTTGACTACAGCCTTTAAGGCAGCTCAGAATACCACTCGAACTTGTCAAACATTATATGCTGAAATGCATGCACTTTTAAACACTACACTGTGCATTTGAGATACTGTGATCCTTTGACATTTTTACATAGATAAACAAATATCACAAGTGTATGTGCATCTGCAGTTTACCAAATACAACATAATTATTTTGTTCTCAGTAGTTTAAAAAGTGACACTAACCCTAACCTGGGGTTGGGGGGGCTGTTTGTCATATTGTCAAGAAAATAGTTATTGCGAAAATACCCTGAAATATTGTGATATTATTTTAGGGCCATGTCGCCCACCCCTTCCTGGGGTCTCATTTAAAAAGCAGTGCACCGCATCCATATTAAAAGTGTACGTGCAGACAAAAGCACAAAAAGGCATTCACCAAAAAATATTCTAATTTACAAAACCATGCGTTTGCCTGCCAGTGTGCAATTTATTTTATAAATCCTAAATCAACTTGGAATTGTTCGCAGGTGGATCACATCCCGCCCTTTATGCACCCACAGACAACCATAAATGGTAAAAGCACAGCACCTCATGAACAATGATGAGTAGAAATTAGCCTGCTAATCAGTGAGACTTTAAGGTGAACCATGGCAACTACAGAGTGTCATGGTAGAATTTATGTTTACAGCAATCAGATTGATTGCTTCACACTGTGCCAAATTGATCATGACAGTCAGCGTATCCCTGCCCTGGGATATCATCTGAAGGTTGATGGGTGAACATAGTTTACTTATGTATTTATTTAAGTTTGTTACAGTGATCTTGGCCTGCATTATGATTTGGTCT
>JAPZEB010000001.1:1321802-1336488 GCA_029783705.1 Chaetodon striatus
TTAAGCACCTTAAAGTAATATCTTGCCATTACCAAGTAGCCTTTTGTTTTTTTAACAACTGAAAAGAAACAATTACAAGTCAAAACCAACTTGACACAAACAAAACGAAACGAAAAGTGCCTGGCTTACTAAACTCAACCAGTCCCTGAGTGTTCAGCACCACTCAAAAAAAAAGGGGGGGACAAAACAGAAACAAAACTATTGGTCCGTAGGATTATTACAGCTACAGTGGCTGTCTGTGTTTGCAGCTCTTCCAGCCTTCATAGGTATTTTACATCAGTTCAGTTCACTTTACAACAGACGCATCATCCTCTGACAGTCGTACAGTATGCAGCGGCTCACCTCGCTCTGCTGAACTCAATGCACGGCATCTCCACGACTGTGCTCGTTGATGAATTTCTTGGCAGCTGTGGCAGTGTTAAAACTCACATCCTTCCCTTTCCATTTGAAGCGCAGCGTCGCCGGGAACGCCAGCGTGAACCTCACGTTGAGCTCTTGGAGTTTCCTCTTGACTGATGCGTAGGCTTTTCTCTTCTGCACCAGTTCTCTTGACAGATCCGGGAAAACTGAGAGTCGGCATCCTTCCCAGGAAATCCCACGTTTTTCTTTAGCTGCATAACGACCTTATCCCTTGCAGACTGCCTCAGGAAGTGGATCAGGACCGGTCTAGGGGGCTGATCTGGGTCTGGCAGTGGTGAAAGTTGCCAGTGCGTCCTCTCAATTTCCAACTCACCATCCGCTCCGACTCAGAGTCCTTCAGTCAAAATCCTTTTCACACACTAAAGCAGTGTCCCATTAGTGCCAAAAGTCTCCTTCAGGCCCACGATCGTCACATTGTTTTGCCTGCTCTGGTTTTCAAGGGCTTGTACTGCATGTGAAATCGCAGAATCCATGAATGAACTTCCACCGGTGCATCCTCAACGTCATATGTCCCTGGAAGATCTTAAGGATGATTGTCTATTGCGGCGCAAATTGGTGGCTGAAGTTCAGGCAACTCTTGCAAATAAGCATTTGACGCAAAATCATGCTACTCCTTTCTTTTGGGCTGCTTAATTGGCATATTTTGTGTCATTCACATGGTGTCCATCGTGCCACCTAGCCTGAATTGGCATCTAATCACATCTTTATATTGACTTTACATGTTATTCACTCACACAAATTAAGGTTTTTTTGTTGTTTTTTTTTGCCCAGTGTGACCACAACACTAGAGGTGTATTTGAGCATGTGCTGTGTTTAGCACTGAATTTGGGATTTGAAAATAAATATTTTTCATGTCCAGCAGAGCCAACTGAAGATACACTACATTTAAGAGAGGCTTTTTTCCCCCTTTGGTTAAAATTAGGGTGAGGCACCCCCTTAGAAAGAAGCCTAATGGGGGTGTCAGTCATAATACATGCATGTAATCTTTCCAACATAGCACCAGACACACACTTTCATGCATTCTTTATTCCATTATTTGCATTAAAACATCCATTGTGCTGCCTTCTTGCAACACCTGCCTCATGTATGACAATCTGTTTCACAACATGTTTAAGGCTTATTTCATCTGTTTTACACATGAACAAAATCTGAATCTACTTGCTTCATCTGCCTTGCATTTGCATATTCTGACTCCAGTGTTAAAATCATTGAGACTAGACGGCCCTGCGTGGGGGCTAATATGTAAAGAGAAGATATTGAAGTGTATCATAACACAGGATTATCGTACAAACCAGCTTTTGAGACAGCGTAAATCTATCAACATTTAAACTGGAAAACCTCGTAAAAATGTCAGTATCAAAACAATAAACAGGACTAAAGTCGGGTCTTCATTTGCTTTACAAAGAGGAGCTAGTGGAAATATACTAGAGATGATGAAGGGCTTGTAATCCAAAAACATCAGCCTAACATGAGCTATAATCAGAAAACACTAATACTCAACTGACAAACCACTTCACATCGATACAAGGATCAATCATACCATCATCACAGATTGCTATGCAAATACCTCTCCAACATAATCCTTCTCTGAAAACATGTTCAGCATTTAAATCAATGTGACAGTGATATACTTGTTTTTCTGTGTTTCACTGAACCTTTTTAGTGTTTTGCTTTGCAGGGGGAGAAGAATAAATGATTCAAATACAGCTGATACAAGTCTAAATGTCCACAACTATGAGAGGTGACTGGCATGCTTACTTCCACAGTATTCCATTTCCCCATCGTGGTTCTCTCAGATGTCTTTGGAGTTAGAGCTGGGATAAGAGGAGAACTATCACAGGGCTCAGCAGACAACAGTGTTGGTAAAAGAGTGCATCCTGCTCCTACTACAGGCAGAAACACATGGCTGACAGTGCTGGGATGACAGTGGTGAGACTGAATTTGGTTTTCATACCTTACTGTCTTTTCAGTGTTCCCTAAACTGTCTGGCTTTCACAGTGATTGACTGATTGATTCTCTGATGAATAGCAGCAGTTATCAGCCCCCCTGAAGACCATGAAAGCCCTGCTGGAGTCAACAGGCCTGGGTGAAATGTTTACAAACATAAGGCTTTTTTTTTGTAATGTGAAATGACTGATAACACCTAAACCGAGCAACAGCATGTTCACTTTGACATAGGGCAGAGTTGACCGTTTAGCGTCCTCTGTCTGCAGGTTAATCCAGCACCATGCTCCCTAGTTTGAGTTTTTAGTACTGACTTAATGAATCAGTTGTCAAGTCTTATTACCACATGACTTTCAGTTAACAAAAGTATAGCCCCGATGCCTGCTGCCCTCTCTTCTGTTGAGGTAAGCTTCTGTAGTACCCAACATTTGGGATATTCATTGCTGTGTTGCTGAGTGGCAATTGATACAATTTACAGATACAGTATAAGAGAACTTTGATGTGCACACAAAGTAGCCACTATAATTAGACTGGGTTACAGAGCAATATTACTTCAACAATGGCTTCACCAGGTGCTGAGTTGTCAAGATGCATTTGTATTCTGCAACATAGATTGATAAAATCAGTTCACTGAATGACCTGCTGAGGCATCCTACAAACTGTTTAGGTCCTGTGGTAAATTCAGCATGGGATGCATATAAATGACCCACCAATCACAATCTATTGAAATAAACAGGCTTTCATGGTGTACCGTTTGTATGATTGTGACGAAGCAAACCAGACGTAAACGTTGGCATTTTCAGTACTTAAGCTGCTGTCTGTATGCTGATTTTACTGGTGGCTCCAAATTATTCAAGAAATGCAATTATTTTCTCCCATAACTGTATGTGTGCCAGTGAGCAAGGCATATTGTAAATTGCTTAATTTCTCAATGAAGTTTGGCATTACTGTGTTCCTTCCTGTATGACAGGGTAGCATGCATCAGGACTACATGGATCACAGCTACTAAGGCCAGATGTGCAGAGGCGCACTCTGGTTAACAGCTTTCAAACACACACACACACACACCCCCACTAAAAAAAGTTCTACCTGCAATTAAGAAAAACATGGAATGCACATAACAAAAGAAACCAACATATACATATCCAAACACAGAAAAAATCATTACCTGAAAATATCTGCACATTAACGGTGCAATTGTTTGGTAAACCCTGAATGGTAACTTAAAATACAGAAAAAGTAAAAAAAACTTCAATTGTATCTTGAGGTGCAAAATTGATACTTCTTCACTTTGTATAAAAGAATACAAAAATCAAGCTTGGACATTGCAAAGACTTGGTCAAAAGAAAAGCAAGGATTGTGGGAGAAACAGAGGGAAGAATAAAGAAAAGGAACAGGCTGAAGCTCACAGTGAGGGCACACAGATGGTCAGGGAAGCAGAGTGAGGAGAGGAGGGGAAGAAGAGCTGAAGATGAGAAATTGATGAAGATTGAGAAACAAGTGCAAACACTGCCTTGGCCTGGGCTCACTGGCAAAGTGTGTCCACATGAAGGAGCGCCAACCAGGTTTGTGGGACGTTGGTTAAGCAAAAACTTCACTCCTGGTTGGTACTGGCCTTACTGTTGGCTGCACCTCAAGAATCTAAAACCCCCTCCCCTTCTGGTCCACTACACATTCCTAACCTGAAATGGCTCCATGGAAAGGGGAGAACAGTGTGATCGGCTTGATCCAGTCCTGCCCCTATGCAAAGACAGGAAGTTGGGAGATGATAAGGAGGCGGCTTCTTGAGTGTGTTGAGGTGAACCCTGGCCTGGGTGTGGAGCTCCCCTCAGGAGGTGGGAAGCTCAAAGGAGATGAACTGCTTGAGTCTCTCCAGGTACTGGGCATACAGTTCAATGTCGTTGTGGCCGGCTCCCTCAACCCACAGGGGCTCAACGGCACGGGGGCAGCGCTCATACATGGCCAAGCCGTGGGAGAAGTCGATCACCTCGTCCTCTGTACCATGGATCACTAGAACTGGGGATGCCACCTTGGACACCTTGTCAATGCTAAGGAAGGGAAAGAGAAAGAAAGAGATCAAGGGTAAGTATGGAAGACAGACAACATGAAGAGGCAACACTGAGTTAAGAACGAGAATGGGTCAAATCATTATAATCTTTGAGGGTGTGTTGGATTGGATTGGATGGCTGAACACTGAGATATAAACAAATTTGTAAAATGGACTATTTTGACTTATTGTGGTGGAAAACACAGTGCACTCTCAATATAGAGTACAGCTATTTCAAACTCAACTTTTGGGAGTCAGAAGTCGGCAAGTTGAACTTAGGAATTCAAACTCAAATTTACAAGAACAGGATACACACAGTATACTTAATTTTTGAACGAGAAGTGTTGTTGCTGCCATGACTACTTTAGCTGGACTGCAGCTCAACACAACACACACGCACACAAGTACGTTCAAAAATACATTTCCAAGCTTAATTTTTGAGCCAACATTAACAAAATTAACATTAAACATTAAACATTAAAATTAACATTAACAAAAAGTCCTAAACCTGCAATCTTCATCTGCTGATAAAGACCGTGTGAAACTGTAAAAAGAGATGAGATTGTTTTGGTGACACAACACTTGTAGAACAAATATAGCTATGGGGTTGGCTGTCTTCCATCATTGCCACTGACTGATGAAAAAAGCATGCTGGGATAATTGTCTTCCCCAAGATCATACACAAGTTGACTCTTAAATCATCTGACAAAAAAAAGGCATTTTCTGACATTTCCAATGTAAATATTGACTTTGAATTGGGCCAGTACTTGGACCTTGACAAATGTTCAGTCCCTCCCAACACAACTACAGACCAGAACACAGATTGAGACAGACCTTAAATCCAACCATGGAAGTCTAAAATAAATCATGAAAACCCGGGATATAGTATAAATGACATATTTTATCCACTATGTCTACAATTTCACCCCCAGTGATAATATTTTAAAAAAGACTGGCAGACAGCTATGTGTGCCATTACACACTGCACTGCCTAGTCTTAAAACCTTTTTGTCACATTTACAAATTCTTGACATTCAAATCTGGCATGTTCTGATTCTGGTGGTCCAATATGCATTCAAGATTCATCAGTTGATGGTTCTAATTGACAGAGCAGAAAACCAGTAAAGTTTTTACTGCCTCAGCCTAGTGTCTAGAGAGCGCTGGGAGCCTGCTATTGGATGCTCTAAGTTAATAGTTCTGCATGTCCACCATGTTAGCCAACATGTCATGGACAGACTCTGGGTGCTTTCACACCTTACCTGTTTAGTTCAGTTAAAACAAACTCTGATCCGTTTGCGCGGCTAGTACAGTTTGTTTGGACTAGTGTGAAAGCTGTCAATCAAACCCTGGTGCAGACCAAACATCTAAACCGAGACTGCTCAAAAAGGTGGGTCTCGGTCTGCTTCCAAAAAAACTCTAGAGCAATTCGTTTGTGATGTGAAAGAAAACGAACCAACCACAGGATTTTATGATAGCAGATATGTGATTTTAGCGACAGCTTAAACAATAATGAATATATCTGCTGTTTGTGAAATATGTCCGCGATCTCGTAATTGATCCTGATAAAGGCCGCGTAAATCTCATAACCTGCTTATGCTAATACATACATGTAACCATGGTAACACGGTAACGTGCACATCAATGGGGATGTTTTCCCTGATTAAAAAGCTGTAAAAACTGCAATCATTGTATCTGACTATATAAAAAGTGTGTGACACTGATCCTACTGTATTAAGCCCTGACTCATTACTGTATAAGATGCCTTCCTTTCATCCCACCTCTATTAGTCATTAGCTAGAACATGCCATTGTTCTGCATTCTAATAAAGCCTTAATAATGCTTACAATCAGTTATTTCTCTGTGAGCTCTTTATGAGTCAAAACAACAGAAATAGAAACATTAAAGCATTAAAGTGCTGCTGCAGAAACTTCTTTCAGTCACCAGAATTTGATTTCCCCACATGGCTTCTGATGCAGGATGACAAACGTCAAAACAGTCCAGTCAACGAGTTACCTATCAGCTTGTAAAACGTTCACGTTTACTCCTCTTGGTTTACTTGCAAAAAGTCAGTGTGAACAGGAACCAAACTCAAATGCAATCATGTATCATATTTTCCCTCTGGTGCATCCAAATCAATCAAACTACAGGTGTGAAAGTACACCGAGTTCACAGTGAGACGAGACTTTGCAAAGACCACAGTTGAACTGAAAACGCAACAAGTGTGTGGCTGCATTATTGTTATAAGAAGAGATTAACTGGTGAAAATGTCAACAATGATGTCATCTCAAGGCATGTCAAACTGAAGCATAGCAGAGGATTGCTGATACTGTGAGGGACGGGTTGCAGAGAGGAAGGTCATGACTGCATCAAATGAGGTGTCAGACATTATGACATAGATACCAGCTAACAAAAAAGGTGGCAGACATTACTCACAAAAATAGCCATAAAAAGTAGTTTAATAGGTCATTGATCTGAACAAATCAACTTATTATCAGAGCTCATAATATAGTCAGTTACAATACAAAATACACAAAATCTTCAATCTCTGTATTAAACAATGGGAGAATTAACATGGCAGAATAAATCAGATCACTGACCACTTTATGCATGATAATATCCGCACGTCATTGGTATCTGCCAATATACTATCAGACTATCAGAATCTGCCGACATGCTTTTTCTTAATTTGCATAATAAATGAATATTACATAGACTGGAAAGTATTCATGTCTCCACATGCTGGTGGACCATCATAATAAGAGTATGCATGTAGAATATAATATTAATTCCACTGCAGAAGAGATTCGAAGATAAATAAATTTAGTTGGGGAAGAAAGTGAATATGTTGGTATTGGTTATCGGCCAAATGTGTTGTTACAAATCAGCATACTGGGTATCTGCAAAAAAATCCAGTATAATGCATCCCTAGTTTATAGAAATCTAAGACTATAACAAAGTGAACATGTTATCAGCTTAGTGAGCTGAGGGAAATGGAAAAGCTGTACCTGGCTAAGAGCTAAGGAGGGATGTATTGTTATTCCTGCTGGTGCAGGAGAGGACTCTCGAGCAGCTAATGCAGAGCTTACAACAGGTATCTTACTGTTTTGGCGTTGGCTTTGGCCCAAAGTATCCTGTATTCAGGTTAGCAATAAAGTTACAGTAAACACTAAAATTTTGCCATCTGATAATTGAGGGACACTTCAATATGATTATACCCACACTGACATTTGTCCATTCATTTTGAGAACTACAACAAGACTTTGTTTTGTAACTTCTGAGCTTGTTCAGGACCTAATTTATCATAATACCACTATGGAAGTCCTACAGACCTGTATTTACATTTTGATGTCCTATTTAAGCCATATGCAAAGGGTTGGTATACATTAAAAACAACAATCTGATTGGTTTGCCAATGAGAGCTGTCCCATGATGTGTCTGAACAAACTTAAGATTAATATACAAATTTGTCAAAAAATATCTGATCAAACTAGAGCTGCAAACAATCTTCATTGGACTATATAGAATTATTTAATTGCATAAATAAAAATGACTTATTCTATTAATGGAGCTCCATCCATAACATGAAAAATGCCTTCAGCCCACCATCTAACAAGGTTAGATTTTCCAAGGCTTTTGCGCTGTCTTCAAGCGCAGGCATGATGGATTCTCTTTCAAATGCATGTACTGTATTTATTAAACAGCACCAGGCTGGAGTTACAGTTTGAATGTCATTGATACATATAAATTCAGGGGAGGATACAACTGACAGGAGGAGACATTTTAAGAAGGGATGATTGTGTACTCTGCTAGATTTACAAAGGTCACACAGTTTGCAACAATCAGTTTGGAGGTCAGTCACAGGGTCAGCCTTGGAGCTGACTGCATAATAAACTGTTTTAAACATCACAGACTGAATTTCCACAGATTGTTTGTCAGCAAACTCAAAAGCTACTGTGCATTAGCTGTAGTGCCACTTTTTTAGTAGGCAAAGCTGGCACCGCAATGGCCCAATCTGCCTTGCCCACAACCCTTATTTTTCCCATCCTTCCCCAAGGCTCAGTTGGTCCCATCCCTTGAGGAATTTCAAGGTTTGTAGTTTTCTTATTAATCTTTCTATCAGCCACTGTGTTTTAAGATTCATTTTAAATTCAAAAATATTAAGCTGTGTGGTTATTTTCTGTTTTATTATAAATGCTTTGCCAAACTATATTACAATGTTACTGATCTCTGTTTTGCTGCTACTCAAGTGCCCCAAAATTACTGTTTGTAAATTGACTGTACATCTATTATTGTAAATCATTATCCACCTTTGTATTATGCATCATCTTAGGTAGTGTTATAAATAATATTAAATGTATCTTTCCATGGAATTTTTATATTAATATAGTCTGCCACTTATTTGAGGTATTGTTTGGATTTATAATGATGTTGTACTTATCTAAGTTATATTTATATATATTTTTATTTGTTATTTCTATCCAGCAATGACTGGTCTCTAATATATGGGTAGCATACTAGTTGTCTTGTTTTTTTAGCAATAGCATTTTTCCAAATGTTGGATAATTATACAATAATGTTATTACATTCTAGTGTTGTACATGAAGGACCATATAGTTGTGAGAATTTTTGGATGGTCATAATCTTAATGTTACTATCAGCAGGCTAAACATTTTGGTCCTCTATGTTCATATACACATTCTTTCTGAGTCAAGAGATTTTAATTCTGCACATCTGTAACTAAGACTTAATAGTGTGCCAGAACTTGTTTGAAACTGAAACACTGTGTGTCAAATAACTAAAACAATATATAAAGTGAGTGTGCTACACTTGAAGTGACTGCTCCACAGCCAACTTGTTGCAAAGTTTGCACCCTTTGTCAGAATGTTTTATTTTATGGGGCTTCTGGTATAATATCCCTACACCCTATCACATGGGAAGGCCTCGAGGACCAAGGAAGACGGGGACCATTATGGAGATCCTAACATAAGGAAAATGTGTAGTTATTTTGCTTTTCGAAATGATGCTCTTACCCTGTTCATCTTCAAAAAGTCACATTCACAGTTCACAATGGAAACAGGGACAACTAGTGAAATGCCCACAAAAGGGCTCAGGCATGGGCAGTGGTTGGCCCAGCAGTGGTCCTGAATGCCTCCATGAAAACATGATTTTTGAACAAGCAGCACTCCTGTGGGACATTATTCTCATGCTGAGGGCTAAATTCCTGGGAAGAGTCAGCAGATGAGAGACTGATAGTATCATCTTGTAGAGCAGCTGACTGCAGTCCCAAGACACTGAGGGCCCCAAAGATGTCCAGATCATGGAACCTCCTGTCCAGGTGTGTTTCCAGGCCAGTTATGTAACCTACAATGACAGATCAACATCTTTTTAGAGAGAGCCAACATCCACCTGACTTCAGTAATGAAGGGCGAGGTCAAAGAGCCTACATAAAATTGTCTTTGAAAAGGAAGGGGAAAGTTCATTATACATAAATGTAGGCATTTACCTCCTGCTGGATTCTGGCCCACTGCTCCTCGCTAGGCACTTCTTGGACATCTCGCTCCTCGCCCTGTACGTATATTGAACTC
Source organism: Chaetodon striatus (assembly GCA_029783705.1). NCBI lineage: Eukaryota > Metazoa > Chordata > Actinopteri > Chaetodontiformes > Chaetodontidae > Chaetodon > Chaetodon striatus. Next base: position 1,331,799 of record JAPZEB010000001.1, read on the forward strand.
TCAAAGTCTTTGGGCTCATCAGGGTCCTGATGGAGGCGGGACAGGAATGAGTGGAGTCTGTCCAGCTTCTTTGACGCTCCTTGAGAGTAACCTAAACTTGAGGGAAAAAAAAAATAAAAAATCTGCCGTTTAGTACTGGTTTAGACATGCAAACAAGCCTCATTTCAATGTATCAGATCAAACAGCTCTTTAATCAAACAAATAAGCATATTAAGTATACCTGCTCCTTGATATGTAGAAAGTTGGTATGTGCTTTTTGAAAGATTTTTGGAGAGGCATGTGATGTGGGGCAAAACATCAGCCCACAGGTATACTGCTGCCACAAATCTGTCCGTAGCACAGAATGTGAAGAGTCCCTTTGCCCCTGGACATCTTCTCCCCACTGCCTCCTCTGCCAGTGCTCCAACGACTGCACTCAGGTCCCTCTATTGGGGCTTGATGGTCTTGTGCAAAGAGAGCTGGTATGTCCTAGAGATGTTGTAATTACAGACATATGGATTATTATTTAATGAATAACTACTATAGCATCAGATTACTGAACATTATTACCTTAGACATAATAATTAGTTATGAAGAAGATAAATACAATGGTATTAAACTACTATTACCTTTTTATTTCAGATCACTGACACCCAGGGTGGTGGATGCTGCCTTGAGTGTTGTAGTAGTACAATGTGGGACAGCATAGGGACTTGGCTTGGGAACCGGAGGGTCACCATTTCAAGTCCCCGACCGGACCAAAATATGGAGTGTGGACTGGTAGCTGGAGAGGTGCCAGTTCATCTCCTGGGCACTGCCAAGGTGCCCTTGAGCAAGGACTCTGAACCACTTGGGGTGCCTGTCCATGGTCAGCCCCCTCACCATGACATCTCTCCATTTAATGCATGTATAGGCCCTGTTTATGTGGGTATTTCAGGCCTGTATGTATATGTATATGAAAACAACAGAGTGAATCCTTGCGGGATTAACAAAGTATATACAATAAAAAATTAAATTAATGAAATTACAGTTAGCTCTGTTTCTGAAATAGTTCTTAAAGGTGGTCCCTGAATGTGGCTATCAGGCATGTGCACAGACACACCCCAAATAGTGCTCAAGCACCTGCCCTTTTGCCCTCTGACTAGATAATTGCCCTATTTTTCCAGACATTTAGTTTTTAAATTTGGCCCATGGCATCAATTCTCCATTAAAAGCATAATACCTGACAACAGCATGTGAGTTTTCATTCTGCCAGACTGCAAGAGCCCCTGCCCCTCCCTCATTAACTTACCTTGTCCCAGTCACCCTAGTTAACGCACTTGGATCAAGTGCCCTGCAGTGCAGCATCACGTCTCTCTGTGGCCTGCCTTTGTGGACAGCCGGTAACAATAGTGTTTGCACAAAGCCTCAGTATTATTTGCAGCTGTTGTGGGATTCAATTATTGAATAGTCGCAATAAGTCCAACCGCCATCATCAGCCTGATTTGAATACATTTTCCAGACCTTTGAGGTGCAGTGGAAATGCAAACCGCACAGATTACCAGGAATTCTTTTACCCAGGCAAATAAATGTTGGTGAAAAAGGAGCTAATGGTGTTTGCCCAAAGCCTCAGTATTGTTTGTAGCTGTTGTGGGATTAAACTATTGAAACATCTCAACACAGTCAGACTAATTTAGGCAATAACCCACCATTAAGTTTAACAACAACTACGCTAGACTGGCATCAAATCACACCATCTCCCTCCACCTTTCTGGCTGATTCCGGTTCATCACATGCCCCATTTGAGCACAGACAGACGCTGAATTGCTTTCCCACTTCCACACATCTTTAAAAAACAAAAACTCAACTCGAAATAATGTTTAGATACCCCACGCTGCAGTTCTGATAATTCATTTAAATAAATCTGAAATGCAGTTTGGTGCTGCACATACCTTGTGCTGCAGGCATCTGTTCTCTGGGATTCTTTATGAATATTTAAAGCTTATTTAGAGGGTATTTCTAAGTATTAGTATGTGACTATTTAATGAAATCACAGCGATTTTCTCGTATACACAAGCTTTACTATTTATAAATTCTAGGGCGGTGGATTTAATTTTAGTTTTCAACCAACATGAAATAAAGAATTTAGCTGGTTAAATTAAAGAGTTCTGAAGGAAGAGTAACAACAAAGAAAATATAAAATAATCCCTGCATTTAAGGCCTGAAGAAAAGAACCATGTTTGTAAGAAGCTGAATTTGATGTGAACCAAAGTATCCTGTAAAGACTCTTTTCTCTTCACTACTCTGTTAACTTCATATTGAAGAACTCTGAGGTAGAAATTGTCCTCACTGTGTCTGTGTCAGAGCAGCTTCTACTCTGTATGTCTAGAACCATTTAAACCTCACTGCAGTACACATGAGGGCCTGTATTCATCAATAAAAAGACTGAGTTTCATCTTGAACAATGTTTAGGTGACCTTTACCTTTAATTTTCAGATGTAGATGCACCCTAGGTGCTCTTCAGGCTCAACAGATTTGAGTAGTTTGTGTGGTGGGCCAGTTCATTTTTCATGAGTCAGTAAAGGCACTTGAACCGACCAATGATTGCCTTGTGTTTCAAAACAACAGTGGGCTCAAAGGAGTCCTTCAGTGTGATGCCTGCCAATAACAAAATGGTTACACAATTATTTGAATATACTCAAGTTATATTACTATATACCTGCTGTTGAAATTGGAACCTATCAGATACAAGAGCAGCCTGGCATCTGATGCTGTCCTGACACTGCTCCTTAGTTACGTGCTGGTCCAAGTAATCTCTCTCTTGTGTATTTGACTGCTCCAAGCTCAACAAAAGCTCTCTTTGGCCTCTTTGATGTGCAGGTTTGTGGTGCCTGTACTGTCAACAAAACACCCTAAAAAATGGAGCAATCATTTATCAGATCTGATGAACAAGCACATTCTATTTTTATTTGTGATCATTTTTTAAATCTTGAAATTACATATATGAGATGAAAAACAAAAAAAGAGAAATTAAAACATTTCTTATAGTTTATGCATAAGAGCACACATTATGCAGATATTAAATTTAAGGCGCTGTGTGTGGTACAGCCAAGGTTTAAATTGAAGCTTATTGTGCAACTCTGGATAAAATCCAGTGCCTCTACAAGACACAGAGGAATAGAAATTAGTAATCTGTTTTTCTGAACTGCTCTGCTTTAGTATTTCTCTGTCAATCTCACCTGTTGCTTCTGCCCAAACTGGCTGCTGTCCTCCTTTCCCACATCTCACTCTTCATCCCCTACAGCGATCCCTTCCTGACCCTCTCTTGCTGCTTCAGCTGCCACAGAAGCACTGACTGGAGCCTGGAAATATTCTGAACTAATTAACTGAATAGCTAATCACACTGCTCAGACTGTGCAGCTTCCCAGTATGTGTTTTAAGTTTTTAGGTACTCTGTTTTTTAATACCTCTGGTCCAGACTATCTTTGTGCCTCCTCAGGACAAGCCATTTAGAGTCTTTAAATTTATTTTTCAATTTTCATCTGGAGTAAGGAAGCAAACAATCAGGGTTAAAGTATTAACGCTAATCTTATACACTTGCACAAGCTGTCAATATAGATTAGCAGATATATAAAGTGTGTTAACCTCAACAACCCAGCTGTTTCCTAACCTTAACTTATAGCTATCCTTACTAGCTAGCTTGCTAATAATGAATTTGAAGAACTGGGTCTCCAAGACGGACTGCGTTGTGTTATCAACAAAACTTATGAGAGTTTTCTTGAATTCATCAGCTTTGGACAAATTTGTGCAGAGGTATACATGACACTAACCATCTGTGAACTCTGGACTGATTCTATTCAGGAATTTGGCCAGCCATCTTCTCTGTGGGGAAAAGCCAAAATCAATCCTTCCTCCTGCGTAGGATCATGTTTTGATTCTGACTGTACATGGAGAGGACGGCCAGTCTACACTTGGATCAGTTAGCAGTGTGTGTGTGTGTGTGTGTATGAGTGTGTGTTTGTGAGAGAGACAGACAGACAGCAAGAAAGACAGAATTTATTATCAGTCGGGGGGGGCGCATATTTCTTCCCACAAAATAAAGGGGTGAAACAGGGCTGCAGTCTCAGCCCCACCCTGTTTAACATTTATATTGATGAAAATCACTCAAACAGTCAGATAACCCTGGACTCTGCATTTCTAACACATTAAATACCTACTTATTGCATATGATCTAATATTGTTAGCTCCAGGGAAGGATTACAACAGCAACTGGATCACCTACAAAACTTCTGTCACACCTGGGCCCTGATGGTCAATCTAGAAGACTAAATATATGTAAACAGACCAGGTGTCAGGGAAACCCAATGAGGTTCATACTGGGCTACACAAACAGAGAACACACACACACACAGCTATACATATCTGGGACTAAAAATGACCTCAGCAGTAAGTATCAACATGGCCATTAATGATCTCAGAGACAAGGGAAGCAGAGATAATCGAGACTTTGAAAAATGGGACAAATGCCCAACAAAAGTCCTACACACTGTGATTTGCATTGGTTTTGCATAGAAAAATCTCTTTTACTGTCTTTTAATTGTAATGGTGCTTTGGCAACACATGTAAAATGTCATTCCAATGAATTAGATTGAAAATTGAGAGAGAGAGAGAGAGAGAGAGAGAGAGAGAGAGAGAGAGAGAGAGAGAGAGAGAGAGAGAGAGAGAGAGAGAG
>JAPZEB010000001.1:1352450-1363204 GCA_029783705.1 Chaetodon striatus
AGCAACCACCCTTACTTATACTTAACTTTAAACCTTAATAAAATGTAAATGGGTGAGTTATGTAAAACTTCATCCCCCGCACTTATCACGAAGGGGGAAATCAGCTATAATAACTAATTTTGGACCAGGCTGTGAACATGTTTATTTCTGCTGTAAAGTTGGGCATTTTAACATGGGGTCTGTGGGGATTGACTAGCTTTTGGAGTCAGCCTCAAGTGGTCATTCAAAGAACTGTGCTTTTTGAAACTTCTGCATTGGCTTAATTTTTCAGCACCAGAGGTTGCTGCTTGATCACAATCACAGTAGAACAAAAACTGGAAACTCTGGGCAACTTTTCTGGACTAGTAAAATCTAAATTCCTCAGCAGTAAAGTAATGGTAAATTACCGCGAAGTTACTTGGTCGGAAATGTAAAACTAATATGCAGCAGAACTTAGTGTGAGCTCTACTCAGCAATGACACTGTATATATTTCCTGTGAAGTCAATGAATTAATGATTTAGGTCAATTTTACTGCAGTGTCTTCCAGTTGTCCAACAACCTGTGCGTAAATAATCAAAACATCTGCATGAAACTACTTGAAAAGCAACAAACAATGCTGTCAGAGAAAAACTGAGCTTCTATCTTAAAAGAGTACCTTGTGTCAACCTTCTTGAGGGACTTGCACTACACTAAATGTCACAGGTGACACGAACTCCATCATTGTGTGTTATGCATCAGTTGGGGAGCACTCACCCTGTATCTGTTTTCATTTTTTTCTTATTATTCATCCTGAAAACAAAACCTGGCATACGCCAAAACAGACATGGATGCAGACAGCAGTGAACACGTGTGTAGCTCTCTACATCACTGAGTGTAGCACATGTGAAGTTGGCACAGTCAGAAATCTGGGTCATCTGCGTGGATACTTGCAGGCATGAACACTGACAAAAATGATGTCATGTGGACATTTTTGGTAGAAACTTGAAGTTTTGCTTTCTCAAATCAGACAGGAAGTCTGAAAATCTTAGATAATAATACTGATACCAGGCTCTGACAAATCCAGCTCTAACCTCCTCTGGTCATACTGATGCTGACTGCAGGGAGCTTAACAGCCATGTTTCAGCAACCTTAATGTCACAGACTGCACCACGAGTTCAGCGAGCCTGAGGCAATGTTTATCATTGCTACAACAGACAAAGAGCTGATACAGGTTGATTGATATACCTTCCATCTGACAGCAGGGTCCCTCTTTGCAAAGACGAGGTATGTGCATGTTTACAGATACATACTGCAGGCCTTGGAGCCCAAACATTTGTGAACTGTGTGTTTGTATGAGTGTGAACAACAAGTGCACCCAGACATTCACTGTGCTGCACATCAGCTGTGTGTTGGTGATCCAGCAATGTAGAAAAATGAGACAACATGACAGGTGGATGCAAACATCAGTCCAGTTCTGAGAGGGAGAGTTACTGTATGGAGAACCCTCCATCCATATTACTCAGAGAAGGGTGGGAACATGCCGAGGTCAGCAAAATCCTCAATGTTGTAGTTTGCCGTTCCCTGGGTGGGATCTCCAGCCATGGGTAACATGTCCTGTGAAGACATGGAGAGGGGCCGGGGGTGTACAGACATATCACATATTTGCGTACAACTGTCAGCAGTCGGCAGCTGGAAGATGCTCTGACACACTACAGCAGTATGTCTGAGATTGTGTGTTACCTGGAAGACTTCTGTCTGGCTGGGATTGGGGTGTGTGTGCTGTTCCCCTGCCTGCTGGGAGTGATGCTGATTCTGCCATTGAGACCAGACCTCACTGGGACGACCCTGGAACTGGGCTCCACTCTGACTGCTCTCCCCCGACACATCTGAAAACACACACAGGGTTACACTTACACATTTGAAAGAGGATTACAGCCACATGTGAAAAATTCAGTTCTGAGTTTAAAGTTAAGATGTTGAGAACAAAGTCAGAATTCTGAGAACAAAGTGTAAATTCTAAGTTTACAATTCTCAGTGGGTGAATGTGTATTTGTGATTGGAGGAGTATTACCCAAAGAGTATAATAGAGGGCAGAGCCTGTGTGTTTTTGTAGTTCCAACAACTCCAACAGAGTGCTCCATATTCTTTTAAGCTAACGATAGCAAGTTAAATCAGGAGCAGATCAGTCTGGCATCTTACTATGATATGATCAATTATTAAAAAAAACAAAAAATCAAAAAACACTGGTTAAATTAGGGATAAAGGCCTGTCTAATGAGCCATAAAGAGGCCTGATTCTCTCTACTGCAAAAGTAAATAAATAGTCAACCACAGACATGTACAAACATACATAAACATTTTCCTTGTGCAGCTGTTTTTGAGATTTTACTGACTACATTAAAGCAGAGCAGATTATTAAGCTATCTGCCTCCTCTTGGAGAGGAACATTTTTGCTGTTTCACAAAAATCAACAAAATGATCTGATCATCTAAATCTCCACACACATATAAGCAAGAGGCTGAGTTGCTGATAGTGAATGGACAGAAAATTTTTAAAAAAATACAGACAGAAAAGTAATTAAGCTAATACATATAGGGGGCTGGTTGTGCATACATGAAGTGGAAGGCATACAAGATTAGGCAAAACCAGAGCTTATTGGAAGTGTGTACTGATGAACACATGCAACAACAGAGCAAATGAATGGCACTGGCTGTAACTGACTTTATCCTTCCCATGGACAAAAGTGGGAGAGAGCGACAGGGTGTGAACGTAAAAACCAAAGTCACAAAATCAGCTCAAGAGGGAGGATAAAAAAGAGAAAATGATGTAAGTTTTTGTTGGACTTTATTATTTGTAACCCACACAAAACAATCTGTACATGTGTACCATTGCAGATTCACACTAATAATACTAAATATCATAAACAAATATATTATGATTGAGGGACACAAAACTTAACTGCTAAAAAAGCACATTTACCAGCTCCACTTCACCATTAAAGTGCTAAACACATTAATGCATCAGTATTTTTTTTTAACTGAAGCAGACCATTCTACATAATTAGTACTTTTACTTTTGTTTTCGTTGTACTTTTCTGACACGACTAATTCTTCCACCACTGCAACCATGTGCCAAATTAGTCTGTAAACTTGATACTAAAACATCATTAGAATTACCATTAATGTGCTACAGAAAATTAGCATTGCAGTCAAAAATGTCACATGGCCCACAAACTGACAGGAAGCGAATCACAAATGTGCAAAACCAGTCTCATGTATGAAAATGGATCCACGAATGCGAAAATATGACTTCACATACATTTGCTGTGGGGAAACTGTTGACATCTGTAAAACCTGTAACATTTTATTGTGAAATTACAGTCAGAGTTTACAGAGTAAAATAATGCATAATTGCAAACTGCATTGTATTTTTGTGGATATGACTTTACACAACACAAATATAAACACGTCTGTGGATAGTGAAATATTTGTGCATCATGGTACACATTATAGATTGTCTTGCGTGGATTACACATAAAGTCCATTTGGCTAATGTGTGTGTGCATTAAAATGCTATCAAGTAGCTGTTGCATACTGGACATGTTTCATCTGTACAGCGACATGTACAACATAAAGTAGGAATCCTGAGCAGCTGGCTGGTGAGCCTTTACTGACTGAACACCTGCTACAGCAGTTTCAGTCTTTTGTGTTCTGTGATGCAATTTATAGATATGCTAGCAGTGTGGCTCGAGGTAACAGGATGCTGGTCAGTCAATTGGTCCACCACTTTGGTTCAGAGTGAAACTATGTCTTTCACAGTGACGGCTGCTGGTCTTTCAAACAGGGGAAGCTCACTTTAAATTTACATCATAAAATTTGTCATATTGACAAATTTAATTTTTCTAAGACTGCAAGGGAAGCTGAGCTTCCCTTGCAGTCTTAGAGAGATTGCCTCTGGTCTTTCATTTTCAACAGTTACTGCAGAAATTATTGTCATTGCTGCTTAATCTGACCATTATTTTCTCAATGAATCAATTATTTGTTATAAAAAATTTAAAAATGCTTTTCACAATTGCTAGAGTCCAAGGTGATGTCTTCATCTTGTTTGTTTAGTCTGACCAGTTTTTGAGATTAAAACCAATTAATTATGAAAAAAACCCATCGACAATTTGTTGGCATCTGACATGGTAGAGGCATTAAAGGTCCCCACTGGGTAAATTATGGCTGGGGCAATAAATCAAATTAATATGATAAACTTGAACTTTTGTGGAGAAAAGAGAAAAGACATGCAGCTAGTGGTGGGCGATATAGCCCTAAAATAAAACAATATTTCAGGGTGTTTTTGCGATAATGATATTCTTGACAATATGACAAATTAGTAAAAAAAATATATATATTATTAATTTAAGTTGCCACAAAATAAGTGATATAGTTTTACATGTCAACCTCACAGTTTGCCTTCAAATATTCAGTAAAAAACTGACAAAAATAATCCCTCATTTCTTTAGTTTGTAAACAACAACAGTAACTCAGAGTAAGATTCAGATTCTGTATACAACATTAATAGTACAACAGAATAAAATCTACGACAAATTACACATACAAAAAATGTACCCTGGGATTTATATATATAATTCAACAGGTGATTTCCTTCTCTTTTAGCAAAATTCTAAATGATTGAGTGCTTTTTTTTTTTTTCCACCTGGACCTTTATGCTCTGCCATTTCTCCTCTAATCATCACGCTACAACCTGTGACAGGCTGTTATGCTACCATAACTATTGCACATTCACATATAAGTAGTTTTTTGTCAAGTGGCGAGTGACATGTAGGTTTACATTTCTGAAGGTGTATGACAAAATCATTTGATGTAACCTACTCGTGCACAGCAAGAGGGGGGAGGGAGAGATGCTGTGCTGCTGCCAGAGGAGCCACTGAATGAGTTCCCTCTGAGTTGTAACTCACTAAAAGAGTCTGAGAAGTCTGCGGTTTGTTTCACACTACTGAAGCTGCTCGTCTTTTAGGAACCACTGCAGAGTCTGTAATAATTTCACCGTTGCTTTTTGTGACAGTATGATATCAATATGTCAGCAAGTCAAAACTTTGTGAGTCTCATCATATTTACACTGAACTTACACATTTACAGAGTTGTATAGAATATCTGTGATAATACTCTAGAAGACGGACAACTCACAACCTCACTTGTACAAGCCTGTCAGTGGAATTACCCTTTATTTCCTGTTCAGAAGCACTTATCAGTGGCAACCTTGCTCTGTTTTTCATGGCACTCATAAAAGGCTGGTGTGTGTCAGCTATTAACGCAGTGTGGGTGAGAAAGAAAAGCTTTGAAGGCCATAAAGAGTAATGTATATTAATGGTAGATGGAACCATTAATGAGTGACTCTCACTCGGCTTTGCTTTGCTTCCCCATCCATGTAATAATGTCTGTACCAAGACAAAAATAAACGAGTAAGGCTTGAAAGCAAGAAAATTGCTTTCCTAATGGAAATGAATACATGGCGACTGTAACCTGGTCTCAGTTAAGGTCTAACATGTCAACAATGTTTTATTACTTCTCTAATGTTAAAGTTGTTTCAGAAAGCATATTTTACTAACTCTGAGTCTAATACCAAACTCTGAGATGGAAACCTCTGCTTTTTTGGTTCCAAATTAGCTAATCAGAGTCAATTCAGTCAACTCTGAGTGTCCAAGTATTCTCGGGCAAGATACTGAGCCCCAAATTGTTCCCACATAAAGTTTGTGTGAATGGTTAAAAATACAAATAAACTGAAGAGCAGGTACCTTGTATGATAGCCCTGGGTCTGTTGTATGGGTGTGTGAATGTGTAGTGTGGTTGGAAGACTAGACCACGTCATTTCCAAAGGTTTGTCTTTCAGGTTGTCACATTGATATGTCACCAAACCCTACCTCATGAGATCTTCAACAGAACCGAACCGCTGCTGTAGATATGTTGTTCCTCAGTGTCTGTGCTTATAAGATTGTGTTTGCAGACAGAAAATTTCACAACACATGAATGTCCTCCACCCTGAACCACACAGGTGGGATGCTACAATAGATTACCCAGGAAGAAATGAGGATGTAAAATGACAAGGAGGGCTCACCAAAAGCTGTGCTGCGGTTTGTCAGTCCTGAGTAGGCGTTACCGCTGGGGGAGGAAGTGGCCGGGGATGACAGGGGACTGTAGGAGGCTGGGTCAGTCTGGTAGCTGTGGCCAGAACCAATACCAAATGGACTGGACTGGGCTTTACTGGACTGGAAAGCACAGATACGGGTTAGATATACAGCATATCAGGGCAGTAACTGTACAGTCAGCTGAAGGTTCTGCATAATACAAGACACAGGGTTCACAGCTCAGTGCACTCCTGTAACTCTCCTGAAAACAAACTATGATTACTTGCATACCATAGACATGAAATGTACAAAAATAAATATGCTTTGTATTTAAGTTAAATTCATTTTCCTTTTTGATAAGCATGAGAATGAGAATGACACTGAGGCACTTGGCCAAACTACAACTTGAAACTGCTATTTGAAAAATGTGTTCAGCCAAAGGAACTTTATCAAGCTGCTGTATTTGTGTAACATTGTTTTTTAATGAGCAGCAGTGAATGTTTGACAACAATGTAAGAGAAGCTTCTCTGGTCAGGTATAAAAGTCAGTGTTTTCTTTCTGAACACCTGTCACTGTCAGGATACATAAGGTAGATATGTACCACGTTGAATTTTCCTTTAACTCCAAGTAAGAGAAAATAATCCCACATAAAAAAAAATTCAGCAGCACTCCACTTTGATTCAACACCATCCATAAAATGTACTTAAAACTGAAATCCATTTTGTTTTGCATTGCATTTTGTTCAGTCATCGTATTGCAAACATTTGTATTATTATTTACAGTTAGTAAAGATCCTATTATATTTTCTTATAGGCCAGGGGTCAGAGACCTGCGGCTCTGGGGCCATATGCAGCTTTTCAGCCCTTCTCCACTGGCTTTCTGTGGCTTTGAAAAAAATATCACATGAAAATGATTAACGCTTATTTATTTATTTTGTATTTATTTAACATTTTCATTTTTATTTAGCACTGATGTAGGCCTAAAGAAATTCTTACATTCTCCAATTGTAAAAATATGTAGCCATGTAGCCTATGCACTGAATGGAGAAAAAAAAAGGTTGTAACATTTCATCAACTAAAATGTGCATCATTTGCACATTTTAAGGCTTAGTGTGTTGCATCCATAACTCAATTGGTTCTGGCGCCTTTTCCTCTAAATTTTTACCAAACCTCAACAGCTGTGGCTAGTCATGAGTCTCCCTAGCTAGACTAGCAATGGATACCAAATCCATAAAAGTAAAAGTCTCAGAGGAAAATACAGAATTGAAAATTGCATGGACAGATCCACTTGCTTTTACCACCAACACTACAAAAGTTAGAATACCTAATGGTCATAAATAGCCTGCTGCAGAGGAGCCATCTTGAGTTAAAACAAATTCTTGAATGATCATTTAGACCTATTTTGCTATGATAAGGCTCAAATATGTTTTGTGTGAATTATTTTTGGTAAAAAAAATGGCTCTTCTGATAGTTCAGATTGCTGACCCCTGCCATAGGCAGACTCATGTACTATTTGGATCAGCATGATACTCCTTTTTTGGGAGAAGTTAATTTCAACTCTCGGGGTGCACTTTGACAAGAAACATCATCTTGTATTTGTTTAAACTTTCTCACTGGAGAGGCACTTTGACATTCTTCTACTGAAGGGGGTGATGTCTGGTCAATTCCCTAAAATCTGAGATGTAAATATTTGCTGGGCAGCTTGATTAGGTATGTCACTTATATGAAAGCCAATCGCTGTCTAATACAGGAAACAATAATTGATGGGGGAACAGACTTCAACCCAACACCAGCAAAGAAACCTGTGCAAAGTGGACATGTAAGTGGAGAGAGCAGAGTTAGCATGTGTGAAAGTTTTGACGGCTTCTTCCACCATCTATGAAAAATCCTGTCATAACAGATATAACTGTGTGTTTCATATCCACTGACAAACTACTAAAAAGACTTCCGGCATCAGCAACCCCTTTGCAACTCTGTTATAACCCTTTGTTGTAGTCAATTGTTTAATTTCTAAAAACAGTGACAGACACACAATGTACCTCCAATGCATCTCAGTGTGCCTCAAGAACATGCACGTTATGTGTACATTATTGTTAAGGTTGCAATTGTGTTGAGAAAATTTACAGCAACAGCATTTTAAAATGACTATAGGAATGAACACAACTTTGAGGATTTCTATACTTTATATAGAGAAACAGTTGTTGCTTTTTAAGACATGATCCTCCAACTACTTGCACACTGACGTTTCTTTACTTTATTCCTATGATTCAAATATTCAGCTGTTGCAGGCACATCAGACCAAAATACATGTTGGGGGCTTGAATAAGCAAATGGGCTTTTCCAATATGGGGCCAGTGCATTGAGAAACTGCTGGTTAATTTTGGTATTGCAGGAACCCCTGTATGATATCTTAGTGTCCTGTTTACAGGTGGTGAAAACTTTCAATCCTCATTTACCTTCATATAATCTGCCTCTGGTAATTGTGATGCATTTAGTGCTTACTGAAAAACAAAGAATTTGGTGCAGTGGAATGGCCTGACAAGTGCAGCAGTGTGTGTGGAAGACAGATGGACCTGTTAAAAAACATATGCTAATCACATTCCCTCAGCAAGATTATGAAACACAGACACACAGGCAAGCATGACCAATATGACGAGCCTATCTGTTACCAAGCACCATAGATGGGAGTCTGGGGTTCAGGAGGGGCAGAGAAAATTAGGTTGGCAATCATGGCAAGCAGAGAGACTGCTGACACTATTACTGACACAGAAGGCAATGGTTTCACTTCAGTAATAGTTTGTGTGCATTGGTGTGTGTGTTTTTTTGAGTGTGTTTTACCTGTCCAGAGAAGGGGGGTCGGTTGCCTGACCATGCCACCTGGCCGGAATTGAGCTGTCTGGAGATCTGAGCTAGATTCTGACTGGATGAGCCTGATGGCTGGATGTCATTCACACCAGGGACATGGATCACAGAGGAACTGTGTGCACAAAACACAAGGGCACACACACACACATACACGCACACGCACACACACCCACACACACACACACACACACACACACACACACGCACACATGCACACACACTCACACACAAACACACAGTAAAATATGACGCTTGCTCAGGATTTACTTTTCTTTGGAGAGAAACACTGTAATCACACTTGAGGACTAACCAATTGAGTTATGAATGCACTACAGTTGGGTTGGATTCTGGTTTTGCCAGTCTGGTGGGCATGCTTAAAAAGATTTGATTTTATGCAAACCAGTTTAAGCTTTGCCACGTTCTGGCAAATTAAGAAGTAGTCTAAGTCAGCAACCTGTGGTGACAGCATGTGATGGCTAAATCCAATATTAACTGCATTGATAATAAGCAGTATGACAATGTGATCAATGCAATATTATATGTATAACCGGACTAACGGAGCCACCAGCGTCTGATCGGCTGTGAGTTGAGCACGGCAACATGAAGAGATGGGAGATCCCATTTCACAAGATGGGAGGGGCAGAGCGGTGTTGTGCATAACAAAGTTCATGTGTTTTGGGGTGACGAAAGGAGACATGGCAAGAAAACTAAGACACATGGCAAGAAAACTAGAAGTGCACCAATATGGCAACATTTTGGTTTTGAGGTGTCCTGAATAACTGTAAACGATGCAGCACTGTCATTGTGAGCTGAACTTTTGTCAGACACTGTTTTTCTATTTACATCTGTTGCTCAGTTCAGCTTAAGTTAAAGTTCAAGTTCAAGCTCAAGTTTCGTATTGGACAAGGCATGGATAATTCAAAAAGTTGAAATGAGGAATCTGTCTACCTGATACCTTCTTATTTCGCTACAAAAACTTAAATAAAGCAGCGGGTGGCTGGAGGGACATCAACAGGAAGCTTTAACTGTCTGGTGAGCTAAATGACCCTCACTAATAACAGGCTAGGCTACTCGCTGCTGGCTGTATTGTCATTTCCAGTGAATATCATAATATAAAATGTGTGCTATCTCTTTTAGAAGTAACTTCAAAAAGTACAATGATAGCAAGTAGGCTACTCACCCACCTTTTAGTGGTTATGTTTCTAATCTGATCTCAAGCAAGCAGCTGATACGTAGCTCTGTGGTTTGTTTACATGAAGATGCCATAGTCTGATGCTTGTTTGCTGTTAGGACATGGTGTCATGTTCCTCTTAGGAGCAGCAACACCTGATAAAAATTGGTACAGTGCATCCGGAAAGTATTCACAGCACCTCACTTTTTCCACATTTTGTAATGTTACAGCCTTATTCGAAAATTGATTAAATTCATTTTCCCCTCAAAATTCTACACACAACACCCCATAATGACAACGTGAAAAAAGTTTTTTTGAGATTTTTGCAAATTTATTAAAATTAAAAAACTAAAAAATCACATGTACATAAGTATTCACAGCCTTTGCCATGAAGCTCAAAATTGAACTCAGGTGCACCCTGTTTCCACTGATCATCTTTGAGATGTTTCTGTAGCTTAATTGGAGTCTACCTGTGGTAAATTCAGTTGATTGGACATGATGTGGAAAGGCACACACCTGTCTATATAAGGTCCCACAGTTGAAAGTGCATGTCAGAGCACAAACCAAGCATGAAGTCAAAGGAATCTGGTGAAGGTTACAGAAAAAATTCTGCTGCTTTGAAGGTCCCAAT
>JAPZEB010000001.1:1392214-1404962 GCA_029783705.1 Chaetodon striatus
TATAATCTGTATTCTGATTAGCAAACCTGAGGAAGGAGCAAATGGTCTTGTATGTGCTTACTGGGCTGAGACAAAAAAACAGACTCTAGCAGACACACCAATTCAGTCTATGATCAGTGTTTTACCTGTGGACATGTAAGCAGGAAAAAATAGTAAATGCATTTTATTTATATGATGCTTTTCTAATCTTGGTGACAACACAAACACCATCCATTCACTCACACACACATTCACACACTGGTGGCCGACACTACAATACAAGCTGTCACCTGCTACCTGTTCAGAAGCAATAATAATGCACACACACATGCACACACCAATGTAACAGCCATTGTGCGCAATTTGGGGTTCATGGGGAAAGACCTGATGAAAGAAAAGCGGACAGCAGGACCAGAGCTTTTAATCAATAATAGACACTGTTACATGTTCATTTTTCCCACAGGTAATTCAATACCAGTATGTCTCAAACAGTAGGCAACTGGTAGCCTGCTGAGACGATCCTGACGATGTAACCTCAACATTCTGTTTCACCCTCTGTATCAGACTGGCCTCATTGCCACTACTAAACTAAAATCCAATAAGGGATTCACACTGTAGTTGACAATGTAAGCAGGCAATCAGGGACTGCATTGTAGTTGCTGACGTAAAATGCAGGCTGCTGCTTGTAGAAAAGTGATGGCGGCTCCTGAAGCAACAAGCACTAACTCTAACGTAAACACAGCAATAAGTGAAGTGAATGCAGAAACAGAATTAATAACAAGGGTTTGCACTCGTAGAGTTTCTCAGAGGAAAAGACCAATCTTTCAACTGGATTTGGCAAAAGTTTGATTTATCAACTGGCTCCATTGGTAATGAAGGAGATTTTCCTCTGTGTTTTGTTAAGCTGATTGGCTGAAGGAATTTGTCTGTCAAGACTGGTACTTCCACCCATTGAAAGTATTTGGGGCGGCACCAAGTCCAGACTGACACAGAGAGTGAATGTTGAGCTTTCGTCATCAGGATGGTCTTACCAGGCTAGGCAATTGAGGGGAGTGAACCAAACAATCCCTCTGTTAAATGAGAAAGTAAACTGCCTGCTGGTGGTCAGGATGACCTGAGAGGTGTTGTACTAATACTATGCTGGGAGGGGCAATATGGACTGGTGTTGTAAAAATATTATGTTACCAAAATAAAAATGTAGAGACAGCTTTTCCATCCCTGATTAAAAGTATAAAGCAAAATTTAAACATGGAGAGAAACAAAACAAGTAAATGAAAAATGATATCAAATAAACAGCAGGGCTGCATGCTTACTGTTTTTGCACATAGCGCTGGTGCTACAAAAGTTGAAAGATCTGTAACAAAGGCCAGTGAGCATGGTGAGCAGTAGCAGCACCAGCAGGAGAAAGAGCATCCAAAATATACTGCTTTAGTTCCACTGAATGAAACTCAACTCTGAGTAATGCTGGGACTTCAAAGGTCATGTATGTGCTTGTGTATGTATGCATGCTTGTGTGTGTGTATTTTCATCTGTCACAGCTCTACATGGAGATTATTGTGTTATATGGATTACATGGCTCTGCTGGGTATTCACTGTGATTTAGAGGACCTCTGAGGTCACATGGACAGACACTGAGATACTGTGGAGCCTCCACAGTACCATGCAGAGGAAGAGATTTAACAAGGCAATGTTGCCCTCTAGTGGGGACTATGAGCCTGTCAAACACTTAAAACATTTTCAATGTCACTCTCACCTTCAGTGTCTTAAAACACACAATACCCTTGTGAATGTAGAGTTAGCATGTAACATGAGTGATAGAAGATATGCAGTAGATTAAACATAGAAGAGAAATCACTTGAGAAGCAGACATCTTCCTGATCTCCCTAAACCTGATGTAGCCATAGCCACCTTTTAAGGCGCCTCTGTGAGTTTGGAACATAAAGCTCCACAACATTAGTTAGGTAATGTTATGCAGTGGTAACATTAAATTGGTCATATCTTTGACAAGGGGCTGAAAGACCACTGGGACACTGCCTGTACACTTTTAAAACAGTAGCCTCCAATTTAAAAGGCTTATACACAGTAGATGTACGAGATCCGATGTATGTTACGTATGCTACATAAATGCCACCCTTGCATCATCACCCCATTCCTTTGTTGTGATTACTGTTTGATTTGTACTTTTGGTTTTGTTCTGTCTTGTTTATTTTCTATTTTAGTGCCTTTCCTATCTGATTTTCCCGTGTTGAGTGTGCATTAAATCTGAAAGAAAGAAATAACAATAAAACTGTTACTAATACAAAAGAGAGTCAGCCTGCTGCCACTGTTTCCTGAGCAGTAGGCTCACCGCCATCTCAACTGCCACATTAGTGCAATGGACAGTGCCTCCAACTTAGTTTAATCCCTGACGCCCGGTACTGCCCTGCCATAGCCATGAAATAAAGACGAATATATATTTTTGCACTTAGCGGTGCCAGGTTAGACAGGTTTAATGTTAAGTTACTTGGGGGCCCACTACTCCTGGTGAAAACACTACTGACCAAACTTTATCATATGTTGTTCCACCTGCATTTCATAGCTAGAGTCCAAGTCAAGTCTAAAGTTTTTAAGATAGACTCCAACTCAGGTCTTAAGTCTTCAAGCTCAAGTCCAAGTCAGGTCCCTAGTCTTTCAGCTAGAGTCCAAGTTTACTCTCAAGTCTTTGAGCTCATATCTAAGTCCAGTCTCAAGTTTTTAAGCTGTAGTCTAAGTCAAGTCTCAAGTCTTTGATGGTTGTAATGAGCGTTTATATAATTTGCTGCCAGCCTATGTAGGACACAGCATAGCTATATGTAAGGCCTCCTCAAAGTATTCATTCATATTCTGTGACCAGTTATCCTGGTACAGGCTCGTGTGTGTGCTGGAGTCTATCTGAGCTGTCACTGGGCAAGAGGAGTGAGGCAAGACTGAGGGAGAGTAAGGTGAGAGTGAAGGAGAGTGAGATGAAAGTGCTGGAGTGCTAACTACTGCACCATCATACCACCCAGCTCAAAACATGTACTGTATTCTTAGCACTCCCTTATCTATTATCTACAGTACCTGCAATGATTGGCTGTTTGGTATGTGATCACTTTATACAGTCTGTTGCTGTGCAACATGTAAAAACAAACACAGTGAAAGCTTACCTTTAAAGATAATCATTTTATTGTGCCCATAAAAAAAAAATATATGGATATAGGCAAACATTGCTTCGGGTAACAGGAAAATACTGGTAATATTTTTTGGCATGCAATAATAGTAACCTGTTTTTAAATAACAGAGTACAGCCATATTGTATAATTACACTAGGTCTCAAATCATGGCAAAAAATATGATTACCACATTTTTCTTTGATATTGATCAATATCAGTATTTATCACTATATGACAATGCAGCCAGTTTGAAGAGTATCCTGATAATGACTGAAGAAACCAGAGGGTTTATTAGTTAAACTTCAGAATATAGTTTATTAGCATGTAAAACAGAATAACATTTAACTGTGCAAACCTGATATTGGTTTAAAACCATCTTTTATCAGCACAACTATATACGTTACCTTGCCTTGTAACTTATTAAAATAATTGTGTAATCCCAGCGACAACACAATTATTCAAATAATTGTGTTTTGGCTGGAATTGTTTCTTTTCAGGTGATGGAAAAGATTTCTGGTGTTTCCTTTCTTGGTTGGCACTGACCAATGGCGTGTTTTGCAGACCATAGTAATCAGCGCTTCTTTGCCTTTGAGGAATCCAAAATAATTCAATATAATTTATATTTACATAACAATTTTCTCCACTTTGGAGAATAACACAAGTTCACATTCAGCACTTAAGCACTGTGAGCTCCATGGCTGTGTAAAACTAACCAGGTGTGGATTGGAAGCTGCAAGTTACTGTGAGTGAAGATCACATTGTTTACAATTTGTTGCACTTGTGGCTAATAAGCACTGTTGTTGCTGAATCCAGTAAGATATATCCTAAAACCTGTTTCACTGCGTCTGCTGTGGGCTCTGCTCTCAAGTTACTCTGCTGTCTGTGTGTATGGAGCGTAGCCCCTCCCTCCTGCAGACAGAACTGCGAGGCAGAATAACAGTGTCCAAGTGGAGTCTCAAGTCTTTTGAGATCGAGTCTTGAGTGAGGTCTCTTAACAAACAAATAGCTAACTTGAGTCCCCATCTCTTTATCATTAGTGTAGATGGTGGATATGCAAAGTCAATTATGAATTGATGAATTTGCATTCTGTGTTTTGGTTTATTGTTACGTGATTGAAGCTGTGTCCAAAAGATGCATTAGGCTTACAACTGATAGATGCAATGCTATGTGCATTCACTCCCGACAAATTTGAAGACCACAACCCCAACGTTGAAAACATGAATGCTGAGGAAGCCCCACTCAAAGTCCTCCAACTTTGGGACAAAAGGTGGCTAGCTGTCAGCACATGCCTGAATCTGGCCCTCGACCAGTAGCAAGTGCTCAGATTCCATGTCCATTTGGCAAAGACAAGGACCAAAACTACAGTGCAGAGATTTTGTTTTAAAATGTACAAAACACAAATGCATGAAGGGTTTTCCACAAGCTCATCACATTCTGTCTGAGCCCAATCAGCACTGTGGTTGTGTACAGCTCAAGGTGGTCAGAGCTCATGGACTTTGGCAGGGCCATTGAAACCAACCAGTTGTTTCTCTCTATGGTTGATTATAGAATTCAGTTCCAGATGAAGCTGGAGAACACACATCTCGCTGCACCAGCAGCAGACTTCGTCAGAAAGTGAAAAAAATAATAGCCTGAATCTGCAAAGCAAATGAGAGAACTTCTGCCAACCGACATGCAGCAACTCCACTCTCTCAGGGCCTTCAGTCCATCAACGGGGCTCAGTGCTCAGAAAAAAAACCCAGCCTGCATCATGTCTCTGACTGTACACAGGAGACATCGGTAAGCTTAATCAACAGTGTAGAGTGCTGGACACCCTTCACTGGAAGAATACAGAAGACTGCAAAACCAAACAGTTCTGGACTGAAGTGAGAAATCACAAGGATGCACCTGTTGACAAGGACTTTGCTGAACTTGGATCCTTCACTTTCCCACTTCTGGCACTGCCATATAGCAATGCAGCTGTGGAATATATGTTCTCAGAGATTAATTTGATAAAGACCTGTGCAATCAAATGAAGGACACGTTCAGGCCTTCAAGCAGGGACATGGAATCTGCTACCATCAGTTCAGGCCAACCACAGAGATGCTGGCCTTTTTCAATACAGACATACAGACATGTATGACACAATACAGACATGTATGACCTAGAGGACAAAGGATCCTAAAACATGTAATACAATGATGCATACATATCTAACCTAGATGACAGTTTAGGGGCCGTACACATGCAGCATTTTTTGTGCTCAAATAATTTTTTTTAATGAAGAGGTGTGGCAGGAACGCTCAAATGCCAGAGCAACACCTTCACGGCACACATGCATTACCAAGTGCCTATTTTTTAGGTCCCGCACACCTGGGATCAAACCAGGAACCCTCTTGCTGTGAGGCAACAGTGCTAACCACCACACCGCTGTGCTGCCCCCATTAATATCAGTCTGTGATAAATGAAGAAGAAGTTGATCTTTTTAGTACAGAGCTACCAGAACTTTTCACCTGTCCCAAAGACAGTAGACCTACACACAAACAGTGCCTTCAGGAAGATCAGCTCTGTACTTATGATTTCATGGAAACAGGTTAAGATACAGTGCTTGTTATGGTTGCTTGGCAACCTTAGAACCTTAGAGGCAACCTGCCTCTGCACTCTTGAAAGCTACCACAAGACACAAGACAACAAAAGCACCCAGCACCTGCGATAAACAAATCCAGCTTAGACCATTTATTAAGCCTGAAGATGATTCAAGTCCAGAAGAACTGCTCTGAATAATTACAGAAAATGACATGCAAACTATGTTTTCAGATGTTTGTGTTGCTCTGCGGTTATTTCTGATTCTGCCCGTCAGTCACTGCTTAGGTGAGCAGTCATTCTCTCTCTTGTCCAGGATTAAAAATGGACTGAGGACAAAGTTGACACAAAAACACCTCAAGGCTCTTTCTCTCATGGCAAATGAGAGTGAGCTGACAAACACTTGGACTTTGATGATATCATGGATGATTTTGCACAAAGCAAAGCCAGGAAAAAATGCATTGCATAAGGTAAGACTATTTTATAATTTATTTAAAGTAAAGATTTAAAGATTCCTTTCTATGCGTCTCGGCCTAGGGGGCCAATTTTTTCTTAAGCTGCCTATGCACTCAAGAATATTCCACTGCAGTATGGTTATTCAAAGTTAACTTCATAAAATTTGACATTACGTAACAAAATAGCAGAGTAACTAAACAAAGGTTGTAACACACAAGCAGACAGATCAACAATCAACAGCAGGACAGATAGATAGGAAGCTAGGTATAGGTATACTCCGAGCAACTGGCTGCGTTTGGCTGTCTAAATTGAAGTACCTATATATGCATGTTGTGTGGGACAGGTGGTTATGAGGACTCCCATCTGCTCTTGTAAGACCTTTTTCAAACTGATGATTAACTAAAGGAAAAAAAAAAAAAAAAAGAAAACCTTCAGCTGAAATAGAATTCTTAGTGACAGTACTTTCTCTACCTGTCATGGAGTTTTCTGAAGTACTGAGCTGTTCCCTCAGCTTGTCCACATCGTCAGGGTGGACCTGTTCATACAGGGTGCTGCCAAACCACTCTGACTGGGGATGGTTCAGCACTGGCGTCACTGAATCATACACATAGATCACCCGTCCCGTCTCTGCAGCAACCACAAACAGAAAGCCGTCTGCTGCCTCCAGAATCAGATGCTTCAGCTCCTACAGGGAGAAGAAAGGAATATGAGCACACACACACACACACTATAAAAAGGGAGGAAATGTTATATATTTTTGTAATCCTCTCAAATTAAGAGGCAGAGTTAAAATGTGGGGGCTAGCTTATTTATAATGGACCTGTATGCTGTATTACATTCACTTATTAGCCATAATTACAAACAAGGGTAAGAGGTCCTATAGTGCTGAAGGGGCATAGCGTCTTATTTATCTTCAACTCAAAAACTCCTCAGCATCTTTAAAACTAGAATGCCTCCATGAACCAGTCAAGTTTTACTTACAGTTTACAGCCATGTCTGTTTCAAAATTAATGTCACCAATTCAGTATCTGACCAAATGTCTCCCCTTCTGTTCCTGAGGTATGATGTTAACCTTTGACCTTTCAAAATGTTATCGCTTCACAGTTTTATCCTATTTCACTTTTTTGTGAAATTTTGCCATAATTAGTGTAAGAATTCTTGAGTTATGGCCGTAAACAAATTTTGAGGTCACACTGACCTTGACCTTTGACCTTTGACCACAAAATTGTGATCACTTTATTCTTCAGTCCAGGTCAACATTCATCTAAAACTTTTCTTAGGGTGTTCTGGATATACTGCGTACACTAGAATGAGTCTGATGCAAGGTTACATTGACCTTTGACCATCAAAATTTTATCAGTTCATTCATTCATTTATTTTCAGTAACCATTTATCCTGTTGGGGGTTGTGGGGTCTGGAGCCTATCCCAGCTGACACTGGGCAAGAGGCAGGGTACACCCTGGACAGGTCGCCAGACTATCCACACAGCTTAATCAGTTAATTGTTGAGTCAAAATGTATAGATGTGACAAATTTGAAAAAAATCCCTTAAGGTGTTCTTGAGATATCACCTTAACAAGAATGGGATGGATGGACGGACGTACTGAGGTTTGGATGAACAACCCGAAAACATAATGCCTCTGGCCACGGCTATCGCTGGCACAGACTAGCCTGGGAGAAAATCATCCACCGAGCAGATCATGAAAGGTTCAATTAACTAGTCTGATACAAGGATTTTATACAAGGTTTTTATGTATAATTTCTAAATTGAGCAAGCACTTATTCTGATGCATAAAATAATTCTACATGCACACTATTTTTCTGTTTCTGTAGACAAGCATTTTCCCACATTCATGTAGGGAGTCCTGGGTATTTCTGGATATGATGGAAAACGTTCATCTTGCTCTCCAAATGGCCATCTGAGCTGAGCACTGCCATTATCATAATTGTGTGGATGAAAGTTTTACTCTGATATAAAATTATTTTTCACTGCCAAACCCACTGTGATTCAATGTGCTGACAAAATAGGTCTATAAACAGTGCAAAGAGGGTCGGTATGTTTGGAGTTTCTGTGTCCTATATGATAGAGCTCTGGCTCTCTGACAATACTGTACCTGTTCAGTGAGAAAGGAGGGCTTATAGGCCCCATCAGTGGACGTGTTGCCAGTGCCCCTCATGGATTTCATATGAGAGACAGCCATTCGCAGGATGGTCAGTTTATCAGGCTTTCGGGCCAGGGCACTGCAGGTTGGGACCATGTCTGACAGCTCAGTGATGTACTGGGTCATTTTGTTGCGTCGGCGTCTTTCAATCTCACTGTGGTTCTCTCTAAACAGAGAAAAGAGCAGTTAGATGCTGGAGACTACAGACTGGGAACCACTAGCCAGCCTTGCTTGAACAAATAATCACCAGCTACGATGCATCTGATCATGGTTTCTTTTCAGTGCCTCTAAGCACTTTTGATGCTTTCACAGCGTTTGTCAATGCCCTCAGCTGGAGCCTAGGTTCTGTTTTAGTCCAAACTGGAATTCTAGAGGAATGATTTTACTGTAACAGGTGACAATATGTTGTCTGGAATCTGTAATAAATTGCCAGGATCATCATTTTGGATGAACACCTGATACAACATAGTTGACTATAACTGCTTATCAAATGCATGCTGACTGCTAATTCTTTCATTTGGAGATGTATTTCTGATTTGAGGTTTCCTCAGAGGAAAAAAAAACAGTAGTGCTTATAATGACTCAGGTAAGCCAGGAAGGTCTTCTATGAGAGATGTTCCTTTGAATGAGGGAAATTTCCTTAAGATAGCAGTAGGGAACCACAAAGTTATGCCACAAAAGGCTTTTAGAGGAACCTACTGTACTCTATTTGCTGGAAGATTACATGTATTTGTCTCAGTCTGAGACATAATCCCCTACCCATTAATATGCAATCAACAACCTTTTACTGAGGTTGAAGTTGCAATATTTAATATTTTGGGTAGATTCATGCCAAAAATAAATACATTTAAAGCCCAAATAGTAGGTTTTTCTCTGAATGTTATTGTCATCAGGGGGGAAAATCTAGATGAAACTCCTCTAGTTGTACTGTATAAGGACTCAGCAGGTTTAGCTACAGATCTCAGAGGCTGACCCCTACAGCTTGGCAATATGGCAAAAAAACCAAAAAAAAACAAACATACATATATACATACATACACACACACGCACACACACCCACACACCCACACACACACACACACACACTAGTTGAATCCATACGAATGAAAAACCTTCCTTGCCACATTCCTCCTCAGCAGCAGGCAGACAGACCAGTTGCATCCGCAGTGGATCGATAGAGTAGAAAGACGAACACTGAGAACAGAGTGGCGGAGGAAAAAATAGAGAAAGGCAAGAAGAGGAGAGGAAGGAGGGAGGAGGTTGGGCAGGATGTGGAGAGGAGAAAATGACAGAATAAGGTTATATCTGTGTACACAGGCACTCATGCAGGCAGAATTTAATGTAAGTAATTAGAACATGAATAAATATGCTTTGATGTATCAATAACTATCGATTTAATTGTACTTGTTAGTTAATACTGTATGTTTAATTTTACTTGCTTGTGTTTGTGTTGTATCACTTGTAGTGTAATCACTTGCTTTGGCAACATAGGAAGAGATATACTGGACATACACAGAGGAAGGGAGGGGCAGGAAATCGAAGAAAAGAGAATGAGTGAAGAGGAGAGGAGAGGAGATAGGAAGAGACAGGGAAAGTAGAGAGGGAGGAAGAGGGAAAGACGGGGAGTGGTGACAGTGATAGAGAAGGAGCGGACTCCTGGGACAGCAGTAGAGGCGAGTCCATCGATCCAGGACAGTGAGCTGGCTCACATTTCACCTCCTCAGCAGTAACACCGGCGCTTTGCCATGGAACTGAGCCCTATATCCCGTCTGGACAGGGTCACCTCCACTCTATATGTGTATGTCTTTGTGTGTGTGAGTGCGTGTGTGTGTGTGTGTGTGTGTGTGTAAGACAGACACAGGAAAACAGATCTGAAAGAGATATCTGTGATATTCAGTTTTGAATTTTTAAAAAATTTTCAAACCATACTGTTTTTTTATGTAGAAATTATTAACTTGCTTTCTGTGTGTGACAAATCAATAAATTCTTCAAGGATTTTGACAGAAATTGTTAAAACAGTAAGGACAAGAAAACAAAACACTAGAAGTCAAGTAACACCCAGCCAAGTCACATTGTTTTTTATTGCTCTGCTGTACCACCACATGGCATCTAAACACTTTGTCCAATTTGGATCGCGTCAGGTCACATGCCGCCCTCATCAGGGGGAAAAGATAGCCTGAATGACTCGCATCCATCTATAAGTGGTGGGCCATGAGGGGGGGGGGACTGGGCTCGGCTCTCAAAGCCATCCACTGTCATCCGAGAGGGGGGCCGAGCCATGTGACAGACGACCGAGCATGTGGCATCTCGCTGACCCCTGACCCGGAAACCTTTCCCCCTTTCTGCCCCTGCTGTGGCTAACGGATGGCCCAGAACCTCAGCGTCCACAGGCCACTGGGGGTCTTTTGTGCGAGCGGTCAATCACATCAGGAAAGGTCACGCAGGGGTCAGATCAGAAACAGGTGAACTCTGACCCTCCGGTGGAGGCTGCAGGTTGTGGTATTTGGGCAGGGTGTGTAGGAGCATTGATAAGATTGAGACTCGGGGACAGATGACATGAGATTGATACAACAGTTAGCAATGAGAGTATATGTGTATGAAAACAGACCACACAGACAAGATAAAACACTGAGTATACATTTCCTCTGGCTGACACTTGCCTTACACGTCTAGCAGAAACAGGTCTACGTCTAACTGCGCAGTTAATGACCTTTTTTTCCTTCCATGAGCTGCTGAGAGTTGTTTTTGATTGATGTGCAGTACTTACATCTATTTTGCAGGGTTTCTGCTGTGTTAAAACAGTGCTAATACCAAGGAATGCACTTTGTGTCATGGTCACACTGTCCAAACTATGAAAGATGTCAATTAAAACCTGTAAGATTATGACACCAATAACCAAGTGCATGACTTTATTAGCATTTATGTTGTTATGTTGGGTGTGGGGAAATAACGGAATCTAAGATGTGAACATGGATAATTCGGCATTGATTCACAAATCTAAATTACCAAAATCTATTATTTATGTGTTTATTCATGACATAATGTTGACGAAACGAAAGAGGGGGAACTCAAATGTGCTGTAAATGTGTCTACAGCACAGACACGCTAAATTTATGCATTTAACTTGTAATTTATCCTTACAAAAGTCAGCAGTTTTGAGCTTGTTTTACTGTAATGTCTAAATAATTACGTTAATTACATGAAGTATATTGTGAAGACTTTTTAATCCACACCACCCAAAGACCAACGTTAATGGAGCAGCAGTCAGCACACAAACTAGACAGACCCACCAACACACACTGCAGCGTTACACAAATTAAACCAACACTGTGGTGAAGAAAATAACTCTATGCACTGTTTCACCTCATAAAGCCAGCGTCTGGCCCGCTCAGCATCTTGGCCTTTCTCTGAGCTAACATGCAGCAGAGACTAAGCTCTCTGCTGCTGGAGACATGACATAAACAAAACAGCTGTTCACAATGCATCCCCCTCATTTTGCTATTCTCATACAGGCAGGAGAGTGTAATTTTGACTAACCTTTTTAACTATTCAATTGTACGCAGTAATTTCATACAATTTACGGTGAAATATTACAGTATGCAATCACTGGACACTACGCCGGTTTAAATATCCCACAAAAGATTAGTGTGTGAATCAGCAGACGCATACAATCTAACTGGTTTCAAAGTTCTGCTATAGAAGCCTTCTGGCTATAAGGTTGAGGGGAAAAGTGACTTGAACAAGAGACAGATGGTATGCATGTTAAGTCCTCGAATAATTGAATTATGGATCAGTACAAATACAGTATGTCTTCTTTTTTTTGCTAAAATCACAATGTTACAACTAACATTACTACCTACAGCTGGCCAGAAAAATATTTAAAGACCCCCTCCAGTGAAAATCAAGTCCTTTAACCTTGTTAGCACGTCTATATTAGAGTTAGGGCATCATGGCTGTTAGTCATCAATCACTGAGCCCGATGTCGTGATTTAAATCCCCCAAATTGAATTTCACTTTCACTACAACTTGTCAGAGCAAGGTTATCCGACTATAGCGACACATTAGCTGCTTGATGACAAAGGCTAATGTTATCTACCGCTGTTTCCAAGCAGAGGACTGCGTGTTCGATGCAGAGTGAAGGTGAGCAGGTATGCTTCGGCTGCAGGCCAGCTCATTTGCATATTCATACATCAGCACATACTTAATGAGGCAAAAGTGCACAGTTACATCTAAGCTATTTTAAGGCATGAAGGGATTTTTTTTATGGGAAAATCTCATAAATATCTAATGTTGATGAGCAGAGATGAGTTTTTAGGGCTTTAATCAATGCCAGGAGAGGAACTGTAAAGAAATATTTTCACTGAGATTTAACTGTAAAAATCAATTTTCCACAGACTGTTGAGATGTATAAAAATATATG
>JAPZEB010000001.1:1454199-1465364 GCA_029783705.1 Chaetodon striatus
ATTTTATGTGTAAAAACTATTTTTGTAAACTTGTTTGCCATACTTGTGTCTTTCTAAGCATTTATAGCAACTCACCCTTTATGCTGTGTTCACACCAAACGCATTGCGAGTTTTCGAGTCACATTACTCGCGTGAGTTTGAACACTAGAATGTTTTGTGTTGACTTGCTACATGTGCGTAAATAACTCATACGCATGTGAAATTGCTGAAATGATGAATAACCATCTGCCAGTATGTCCTCAGCGTCATACGCCCCAGAGGATCTCAATGCTGATTGGCTATCGCGGCGCAAATTATTCACTGAAGTTCAGATTTTTCAACTCTCTCGAATAAGTGTATGAGGTTAAAACCACGTTATTTGCTTCATTCATGCAGCTCAGTTTCCGTATTCTGTGTAACTGCGTCACATCCATCGCCCGCCCGGCAGTAATTCACGTCTAATCGTGTCTTTACATTGACTTTACATTTAATTCCCGCACACAAATTCTGTTATTCGCAGTGTGAACACAACCTCAGAGCATTTTTGATTTGTTGAATATTTTCTGTTTATTTGTATCAGAAAATCTGTTTTTAGTTTTATACTATTGTCAGTGTTTGAAAACCCCAATGAAAAAAGTTGGGAAGAAAAGAAAGCAATTAAATATTTTCCAGCATGTTGAGGCTTCTATTTGAGGTATAATTACACAGTGAAAGAATTCTCCGAGCTGTTTATTTTCATCCCTCTGATGATATATCTGTTTCAGACATTGTTCTTTCCAATTAGTATTTCCATTTTTGAACCCACACAGCTGCACTGGTGGTCCTGAAAGCAGCAGGAACAGATTTTCCATCTCATTTGAACAGAGCAGTCACATCCTCCTGAGCTGTTCTCAGATGGAGGATGTCTCTGTCTCCAGTTGATGCTTGTTGACAGGTTACAAATGGAGAGGCCTGAACGGAGAGTTCTCAAACACCCAGGGGCATCCTGTCCACTTGGACATTTTAGTCTCCCTAATTTGACAGGATTCACTCCTCGTCTCGTTGGACGGCTGTGAATACATCTCTTGGCAGTAACGGAGCTCCTTTTACACCTCGGCTCAGATTTAACACTGGAGTCTGCTGGTGTGTTTCCACACAGCAGCTGTGTTGGTGGAAAATGGAAGCGCTTTAGGGCTTAAGGCGAAAAATCTCTGTGCCTGAGATGTGTTCAGGGGGTTAGAGGAAAGAACGGAGGGAAGCAGGGTTCACGAAATGAAGACATTATCGTTCACACTAACCAACAGCGCACAGATGAAAGATGTCAGAGACAGCCTGCTTTTCACGAGACACAGAACAACCAGCCAGAGGGAGAGGTAGCCAGCGAGGGGGGGATTTTGGCCGTAAAGGCCAATATTTGGCAGCTTCTGGGATATTCTGATGCCACCTGAACTTAATTATTGCATATTGTAATAACTTTGCTACCCTGATTGCAAACATGCAGTCAATCATGGTAAAGGAGAGTTCAGCCTCTTGTATGTTTCAGCCCACACAAGCTGTTCATATTTGAAACCACACCTCTTCCTGACTGATCAGAACCTTTGTCATTAAAGCCCAGTGCAGACCAAAGATTGGCGACGAGACAAAACCGTGTTAGAACGTCGCAGAGAAAAGTAGCAGCAATGTGAACTGGCCGGTCTGAGCTCAAGTCAAGCCGGCTGACGGTGTCACCTGCAACCCCTGGTTGCTGGTCAAATCACCGGCGGCTGGTTTAAGAACGTAAAGCTCATCATTTGTTTCAGCAGCCAATCGGCTTGTAGTGAAGTCCACTGGTCA
The DNA here is from genome assembly GCA_029783705.1 of Chaetodon striatus. Classification (NCBI taxonomy): domain Eukaryota; kingdom Metazoa; phylum Chordata; class Actinopteri; order Chaetodontiformes; family Chaetodontidae; genus Chaetodon; species Chaetodon striatus. The sequence continues at coordinate 1,455,991 of JAPZEB010000001.1, forward strand.
AGTCAAAATGGCTGCAGACGGCGTGTTGGCTTGCTGCGGCAGGTGCTACGTCCATTTTTAGAACATTGCAGAATGGCACACCACAAGAAGTTGCTTGTTTGAACTCATCTCGTCATGAATCATTGGTCTAAACTGGACTTTAGCCCCCAAACGTGGGTGTGTTTAGGTACATGCCACTTGTCTGTCCTGTGGGGATAGTAAAATGTACAATAGAGAGATAGATACGGAAACTTAACCGGCCCCAAAATTCTTTCTCTTTGAGCGACAACTCCAAGATGTAATATAAAATCCTACTGTCATCACAGATTGTTAATTCACAGAATTATTTTGTGACTACCCTGTAAATTTATTTTGATATATGAAGCACAAAGTGCAAGAACATCCTGCTCACTGCACCTCTTTGTGTTTCCACACAGTGTAAGCATTTCTCTAAAGACACTGTTTAATCTGTCCATTTCCTGAATCCATGCCGTATGTTCTACCCATGTCAGATACATTTTGTTTCTGTCTGATTTAAGAGTGAATAAAAAAGTGTCTCTACCTCTTTGGCTTTCCTGTGTCTGTCCTTGCTGTCTCTGTCCTTGTCCTTGCCTTCGTCTCCAGGGTGGCAGGAGTAGGAGACCGTCCTCCAGTCCCGCACAGAGTTGCTGATGCTGGCGACCTTTGGCTCAGGAGTGCCGATCTCCTCGTTGAGCGAGCGGGACGACCTGCGGGTGAACATGCTCTTCTTCAGAGCTTTAACCCTGAGGCTGTCGCTGTTACTGTCTGAGCAGCACCACTCCACCGAGGAGCCGTTGTCCATTTTGACATTGTGTCCGGTGGTGTGGCACTGGAAAACGCGAGGTGACAGGGCGGTGTCAGGGTGGGGGTGGGGGTGCGGCTTGTCAGGGGTGGCGTTGGACCCTGATGCAGACGCTGTCTCCCCGTGCCTCCCGTTGGCCTCGGGCTCCTGGATCTTCTCGTCCAGCTTGTTGAGTTTGGAGAGCACCTGGGAGATCTCGCTGCGAACCCCCGACAGAGACTCCAGCTTTTTCTCGATCTCGCCAATCCTCAGAACCAGCTTGCACACACTCGACTTTAACTCATCGTCTGTGTTCTCCAACGAGTGGAAGAGGCGGTCCAGCTTAGACTTGGCTAGTTTGACTGTGTTGCGTTCAGGGGAGCTGTCGCCCTCAGACTTCAGCGTTACCTGAGAAAGAGACCCATTGCTGTTGTAGCATGACGACTGGACGATGCCCAGAGAGTCACAAACACTCATATCATCCAGAAAACGAAAAATGTCACTGATGTCATCACTGACGATCTCAGAGTCCTCGTCACAGTGTTTGAAGGTGTGCCTGTCTCTGTCACTGTACTTCGCCGGGTAATCCTTCACCTTCTTCTGCTCCGCCTGCTCCGTCTGAGTCCCGACACTAGAGGAGCTGTCCCCTCCCTGAAAGGACGGACTGTTTTTCTCCCTGAACCTTTTGGCTGCTTCTCTTTTCTCCAAACCCGCAGGTCCGCTCGCTGTCAGCGTTACATCCTTCATTTTTATCCCGTTAGTCTTCTTTGCAAAGCCTGACGGAGAAGCGACTACCTTTTCCTTTGGGCTCTGAAAATGCGGCTCGTTGTCGGTGCTGATGATGGTGACGTTGCGATGGTGGTTTTCTTTGAGAGGTTTAGTGTTCAGAAACGACCTCTCAAAGTCCGGAGGTCCCTCCTCTGTGTTGAGACTGAGGCTTTTCACCGGCCACGACGGCTGCTTCCCTGTTCTGTTAGTGTGCTTCCTGCTGCTGACGCACTCGGAGACCGTGGTCGGACCGAAGTACGTGGACGCCTGTAGGTCGTCCAGGCTCTCGTGCTTCACCCTGCGTCTGTCCTGAAGAGGGGAGTTGAGTGGCGGCTCGAAGTAGGGGTTACTGTAGGGCAGTTCGAAGCTGTGGTTGAAGAAGGTAGCGGGCTTGTGCAGCTCCCTCCTGTGGTAGCCGTCAGCAGCCTTACTGCCCTGTTTGTTCTCAGTGGTGATCACCTGGAAAAGTCACCCAGAAAAGTACTGAGTCAGCTTTAAAACACACTGACACAGCAGATACAGCAGAGTACAGGGCAGTCCTCAGATGGAAATGTTGGTATTGAACGTCTCTGCAAACCGTACTTACACGTGTACTCTTCATATGTAGCAAAGCAACATTTCTATAGTGACGTCGTTTCTGAGCTGACAACAAACAACAAAACCAGTAGGGATGTAGCGACCCATTGCTGTTTTTCTGGACACTTTATAGGTCCAAAAAGTGGTTGTTTTTTACCAAGACATCGCAGCGTTTCCTTCCAAGATAGTGGCTCAAAAAAAGAGGTTTTTGTTTGTTTTTTGGGGGGGGGTTTCTGAGTCATCCCTGTATTGTGGCCCGAAAAGTGGTTGTTTAACAGAGGCATGACTGCATTTCCTGCCAGTATAGTGGCATGAGAAAACAGTTGTTTAGTTGCTAGGCTGGGGGCCGCAAAAGCAGTTGTTTTTTACCAAGACATTGCTGCTTTTTCTGTCAGTGTTGTGGCCCCTAAAAAGCAGTCGTTTTGACTGAAACATCGCTGGTGTTCCTTCTTGTATAGTGGCCTGAAAAAGCATGTATTTATTTCTTTATTTTGACAGAAGCATCACTGCTTTTCATGCCGGGATTGTGGACTGGAAAAGGGTTTGGTTTTTACCAAGACATCGCTGCGTTTCGTGTCATAATAGTGGCCCAAAACAAGGGTTTTGTTTTGGGGGTTTTTTTTTCCAGACGTAGCTGGTATTATGGCCCTAACAAGCGTTTGTTTTTAAAGAGACATCGCTGCTTTTTCTGCCGTGATAGTGTACTGAAAAAGTATTTATTTATTTATTTTTACTGAGACATTGCTGCATTTCCTGTCAGTGTTATGGCCCTAAAAAGCAGTTGTTTTTACAGGGACATCTCTGGTCTTCCTTCCAGGGTAGTAGCATGACAAAGCGGTTGGTTTAAAGAGACAGTATTGCTTTTTCTGCTGGGATAGTGGCACAAAAAAGCAGTTGTTTTGCTGCGACTGTGGTCTTAAAAAGTATTTGTTTTTCACCATAGCTGTATTTCCCACTGGGATAGTGGCTGCAAAAGTGGTTGTATTTAACTAAGATATCGCTGTGTTTTCAGCTGAGGTAGTGGTCCAAAATGGGGTTTTTATTTTGTTTGCCTTTTCCTGAGACATTGCCGGTATTGTGTCCCGAAAAAGTGTTTGTTTTTTACCGAGACATTGCTGTTTTTCTCGCCAGTGTTGTGGCCTGATAAAGGAGTTGTGTTTTACCGAGACATAGCTGTTTTTCCTGCTGGGATAGTGGCCACAAAAACGGTTGTTTTGTACAGAGGCATCATTTATGGGGATTTATGGGGATTACAGGGATTGTGCCCCCCCACCCAGGTATTTTAAGACATGATTTCCTAACCATAACCAAGTGTTTTTTGTGCCTAAACTGAGCCACACATTCACCACAGCCCTATTAAACCGTTAAGTTTCAGTGTGTCTGATACATAATTACATGCAAATATCTGGGATTTACAGAAACATACGATGCCAGCATTTCTTCTGGCGACTGGGCTGCAGAGAATAAAGTTTAAAAAAAATATTTCAGTCAGCTTTCAGTCAAGCTGAATCGATGTGAATAATAAAACTGACCTTCAGAATAGAGTTGATACCAAATGGTGTCTATATTTATTTAACAAGAGGAAGAATTAATAATCTGTGTCAGAAAAATAGCACGACACATCCTCCCTTTGTGCTGTACGAAAGAGCTGGACCGTCATCAGATGAGAGCACTGTGGGAGTCTCACCTCATCGTCAAAGCATAATTCATATGTGAGGATAAAATATGGGTCAGGGGACGTAACTTCAGATGTAATTTATCCTTTAACAACAACAATGTTAAAAAACACTTGTTGTTAGCTATGATGAGTCTGTTGACCAATCAGAGGCTGACTCCCTGACTTATGGACCAATCAGAGGCTGTGTTTCTGACTGTGGCAGCTGTGTGAGCTTAATGTCCAGATCTGAGGAGACTGCTGGGCAACCAACAATAAAAGAGACTCTGCATGAACAGGCTGCACACGCACCGACCTCAGAGGACTCAAAGATCTTTGTTAGTAATTGGCACATTGCATATTTAAAGGTATAATGCCATTTCCTTGAAAAGCCTGGCATTTTAAGATCGGATGTTTCTCACGAGGAAGAATGTTCACTAAAAAAAGACGCATGTCCTCTCTGTGATTCAACAAAAATATGTTTCTAACAGATGTACATTTCAGGGCAGACGCAGGGGACATGTCCCGCTCAAGTTTTAAAATGTGCATTTGCCCTCCCCCTTAATGAAAGCAGCAGAGGACTTTTATTTTTGACTAAAAATAAACACGTTTACATCAGAAATTGGTGAAAAAAACACACAGATAAGAGCATAAAAATTCCCAAAATGCAATTAAGTGTTTTATGTTCAGAATTTCCTATCAATGCACATTTTACATGTTTTTTAACTTGTTTATTGTGTGATGTCATCATTTGAATGTTTACACAAACAGGAAGTGCTGCAAATTTTGTTTTTCAATATATTATTTCAGTGTCTGCCAACTTTACTTTAATACAGTGATGATACTGATAAGTGTGATAGTTTTGTCTCTGATCATGATGTGACATTTTAGCAGCATTTTATCCCCAAACTCTGACACCATCACATGTGTATCACAGTTGCCCTGCGTCGCTCACGTCCTTCAACAGCATCCTAAGAACAAAAGCACAAACCTGTAGTGAGAAGGCCACAAAGTTGTGGAAGTCCTCCTTGAAGACGTTCCTCTTCTGGATGCAGGAGTGGACGGAGAAGGGCTCTGAGTGGCCCATGTGCTGCAGGGACTCCTGGTCGGTGGTGGACTCGCTGTCGATGTCCATTGGAAAGTAGGTGCTCTGCATCTCGCAAGGCGGAGAGTGCGAGCTGCTGCTGGAGTACTGGGGCAGGTGGTGCAGCTTGTCCAGAGACGCTGCTTTACATTTCAGGTCCTTGCTGACACCCAGGAGGAAGTTGGGGTCCGAGGTGGGGATGAACTGCAGGCAGTTGTTGCAGTCAGATGGTTTAGGACAGGGAGGGGCGCTCTGAGCTGCAGGGTGCTGCTGGGGGCGGTGATGATGGTGGTGGTGATGGTGTCCGTCCCTGGGGTGATCCATGTGCTCGTAGCCCAGCCCCCTGTCACAGTCCTGAAACTTGTAGGCGTCGTTGTCGGACCTGCACAGCTCCACCGAGTGGTTCTTGTGGAACTTGGGTCTGTGCCCGATGGGGAGCTTGTCTTTGGCGAGGCCTCCGTTCATCTGGATCAAGTTGACCATTGTGACGATATCCGCGGCCACCATGAGCTTCTTGGACTGCGGGTCCTCCATGGAGCAGCGCATCTTGTCCTTGAACAGCGTGGCGGGGAAGGTGGGGTCCATGCAGGCGGTGTAGAAGAGCAGGCTGCGGAGCTTGGCCAGCTGCACCAGCTCGAAGCGAGCGCACAGGGACTTGCACAGGTCCTGGTAGGACATGGTGTTGTGCTTGGTGTCCAGCTCATCCAGGATGCGCACCAGGAACAGAGAGTACTCTGGCAGGTCCATGGCTGCCGGGCGGACGGGGACAGGCCTACAGAGGAAGTCCTACCTCGGAGGAAGCTCGGCACCTGGAAACAACACATCTAAATGTTCATCCAAAGCAAATGTTTAATTCTCCTCCTCAGCAGCAGAGTCAGAGAGGCTCACATGCAGAGACACAGAGGAGGCAGGCAGATTCACAACGACACAGTTTGCTGCATTTATAACACACATTTAGAGCGAGGATTATATTTGCTGTAAAACCTTTGCAGCCTTCAATCATCCTGCTCCATGACGGGACCAGTTCCCTGTGAGTCCACCGACAGCAGCTGCAGCGCGCCTCGCAGAGCAGGTGCGCACACACACTCAGCTCAGCCTTATTTCACATGTATTAACATACCGTCACTCACCCTGAGTTGTTGGGAACACAGCGGAGGATCATCTGATGAAGTCGGTGCAGCACAGCATGTCTCTGAGCGCAGAGCCAGCAGCAGGACGAGGACACTGAAGCATCATCTGGATCCGGATCCAAAATCAGAGACCAACTTTAACGCGTCAAATGATCCATCAAATTAAAAACAAAAAGCCAAACGCTCACATGCACGCGCACAGGTAAATACTGCTGAGATAACATTTATTGTGTGGGTGCTGATGTGCACGGGTCCGTCCTGCAGAGCTGCCTGAGGGACAGCGGGCTGCACTGTCTCCATTGTCCGATGATGTCCTCTTGTCTTCGGACTCCTGTCACAGCTGCGGTGCTGTGATGAAGAGGCTGTCCGGGGATTGAAACTGCATGCTGTGCTGAAAAAGGACCAGCGTCAAACTCAGGGAGCAGACACTGCAGGCTACTTCCGGTCCCTGCTTTCAAAATAAGAGCATCAGAGGCTCCTTGAAATCAAGATTCGAGTGAAAACACTGTTTTGAAACTGCTGTTTAAGTAAAAAATTAAGTGGCCTAAATAAAAGTGTTCATTATCAAAATGACTCTTGTCAGAGTTCTGACTATTATGGGATACATTATGGAATTAAACTAGGCATTATTATAATATATCCTCCTGAGACCTGAACTTCTGTTTAATTTCTCCGAGATATTTGGGATCAGGAGGACCTGACAAGTATAAAAAACTTCACACTGTCAATGATAGTAAAGTCCCGATGTCCTCAAACGAGACGACAATAAAGTCCCATTGTCTTTAAACGAGTACTTTCTCATTCACAGCGTCTTCTCTTTATAAAACTGGTCAAATTTGTCGTCATATCAAACTACAAACATCATTAAATCTAATTAAACAAGTTTCAGCCATAACATGTGATCAGATTTTGGACCTTGTCCACTTTTGTCTCGGCATCGGCTGCAGACTGACGTGGCAGAGATGGCTGCCATCTTGTTTTTACATGGATTAGTGTATTGTGCTCTCACTACCACTAGATGGCACAAAACAGTGTCCACGAACGAGGACAACAGGTCTGAGTTAAACAGAATGAGGTGCAGGAAACCAAATATGTGACGTCCTTATATGAGGACACAGGGTCTCAGGAGGAATAAAGCCCCCCCCCCTCCCTATATATTGAAATGTGTGCTTCAAAAGGCAGCGTCTGAAATAATCATTAGCAAATGTAATCATTGTGATAAAAAACTTTTCCCACCATCTTACTTCATTTTTAGTAACTCTTGTGCTGATCGTACTCCTGTTGTTACTCTATTAGGAGCTGGTTTTTGCTTTTGCTCCTTGAAAACACTTCTGTCTCGTATATTTGTAAATTCTGGCAGATATTTAATACTCTATTGTTCCAACACTGGGCCCAGTGAGTGACCCTGACCCGGGAAACACACTGGTTGTTACTGGTTGGTTCTGGTTTTGAATAGTTAAAATAGTGGTGACTGTAATTTGAAGCGTTCTCTGGCACAAGAGTTTCCCTCTGGATAAATAAAGTTCTATAGAATTGAATTGAATTTAAATAAACTCCCGTTAATATTACTCCTGGTTCTAATATCATGGCGCTGTGTAGTTTACCATGCAGTTTGTCCAAGTGGTGTTACTGTACCAGTGCCGTGCTCAGACATTTTGCAGGGTGGGTGCTCAGGTGCAAAAAAGGGCGTACCTTCCACTGTTGGTGCCTTGAGGCCCAAGTACACACACAGAAATGAGCAGGGAAATGTTCGTCTGACTTATAAAGTGTCTAAATATCTACACGTTATGCACCTAACAGCTGCTGCATACACACATTCATGTTCTGTATTTATAATTTATTTATAACAGACGACAAGAAAGGAAACAGCGCCACACTGTGCACGCTTTAGTGATCTATAAAATAAATAACATCACAGTCAACAAGTCTGCACACAGAATTGAAAAATGGTGTCTCCTGAATAAATAAATGTTCGGTGGCAACAATCAGGCTAACTGCGCTCTCCTCTCCTCACTTTATTCTCCGCTCCTTTTCTTTGCTCTTCTCTTCTCGTTTGGCCCCGCCCCTTTTACAGTCACGCACTAATTCTTCTTAAAGAATCCCGAAGAACAGACTCTTGCTCCTCCGAGCTCCTCCTTTGTGCTCTCTCTGCACCACAGCCCGAAACTGAATGTCACTGTTGATGAAATGACTTATCAGAGACACAGCATGGGAAACGTAAACATTATTTCAAATTGAGTTATGGTTTGAAAAGACGGGTGAAAATGGGAACGCAATCCAGCGTTTGTCTCTGCTCACGTTGGGCAGTTGGTTACGCCAGACTACTTTACGTGTCGTTAAGCTTTAGCAGTGGGTTATTGCCTCAATTAGTCCGGCTGTATTGAGATGTTTTTACGGTGGTTTAATTTGACCACAGAGACAGATAATGCCGAGGCTCAGGGCGAACACAGTCGCTACCTGACTGTCCATGAAAGCAGGTCACGGAGACGTGATGCTGCTCTGCAGGGCGCTCGACTTGGGCGCAGCTGACACAAGTTAATCTGAAGAAGGAGGGGCGGGGCTTGACTAAAATGTTGTTGTTGGGCAAACAACACACTGAAAATTGAGAATTGATTAAAAACTGAAATATAAAACGATTAAAAGAGACAGAAGAGCATGTTTGTAAAAAGAGCACGTATCTAGACAGAGGTCAAAAAGGCCGCTGTTGGAGCACCACCCGGGGTCTGTCTGTACGTGGGCCTGTGCTGCACCCCCGCAGACTCACTGCTGTGCATACAGTCAGTGTCAAACACCGTCTCTCTGATCAGTGCTTAAAAAAAAAGTCATAGTATGTTGTTTAAAGAAGGCATTAAAAGTCACAGAGCGCCCTCTCCTCTACAGCCCTCACTTATATACTGACTCCCTGAAATCACACTCAGCCATAAGACTTTGAATGATCTAAGGTTCAGTTTCACAAAGGTCAGTTCTCCTGCAGGGAATCAGCCCCGACCTCCTTCAGAGGGCAGGAGGTTTGGATCCAACACGGTCCTCCCTAATGATAAATGTTACGGCCCTGGACGTGATGTTTATTTCTGATTTATTGCTCTTTATACTCAATTAAAGCAAAATGTTGCATTACTAAAACATTATTTTAAACAGAGAAAAATGAACGATTGTTTAAACTTGGTTTTAAGAACTTAAAGAATTTTGAAGAAAACACTTTCACACATATTTACTAGACGTCGACTCGAACAACATGCTGTTCTTTCTTTTCTTTAAATCATACTATTAAACCTTTATTTAATCAGGTAAATTGAAACGAAGATCAAATTTTCAAGAGAGACATTCTCTATGCATTATATCATCCATTATTTTTAATCACCTTTTGCTGGACTGCAGATC
>JAPZEB010000001.1:1498200-1509404 GCA_029783705.1 Chaetodon striatus
ATTTGAATAAATTTTCCGGAACTTTGAGGTGCAGTGGAAACGCAAACCACACAGATTACCAGGAACTCTTTTACCCAGGTAAATAAGTTCCTGGTATTAAAAGTTCCTGGGAATCTTGGTGGAAAAGGGGCTTATTTGTGCAATAATTTTAACATATTTCATTATGTTTTTTGTCTTTTATGGGCTGCTGGACAGTTGGATTTCCCCTCAGGGATAAATGAAGTGTTTTCTATTCTATTCTATTCTATTCTATTCAACAGATGCTCTGCATTTCAGAGCTGACTATGAGGGTCAGTAGCATAGAGTCAAGCCCTCTGCTCTGCTCTCCAGGGGTGGGGGATGTGATGGTGAGACAGAGCTGATAAAATAACGACTGGAATTTAATTTGAGATTTGAGTTGGCTTTGGTCTTTCACAGTTGACAGGTGTTTATGGAATAATTAAATCTCACTAACATAAGCACAGATGGCACTGCTCAGTTCAATCTTTACGATAAACGGGACCTATACGTAACGTGATATGAAATGGGATTCGATAATTTGTACAATCTGGCTTCAGTTAACCACCCTGCTGTCTGGTCCCTAATTTCTCCCGTCTCCAAAAGGTTTGTACGCACAGGTCAGAGTTCCTGTGCATATTCTCCCACCAAGTTTTTTTTTTATAGATCACAACTTTTATGCAGGAAGTGGCGCACGCCTCTCTCAGGTCTGGTCTGGACAGACTGAAATAGGCTGCAGGTTCAACTGCTGCAGCTGCCACTGATTTTTTTCTTTTTTTAATGTAAACCCACTATGTGTCTCACAGTGTCTTGAACACAGCTGGACAATGATCTGCTCATTTATTGTAGGTCAGCTAAATGCTGAAACTCTCATTGAGGATATCAAAAGGAAATAAAGTACTACTGGCTGGCTTCAAGCCTGTTTCTGCTGCAGAATCCAGGACTGAGCCTGAACCCCTACCTGCACACACACTTTACATATGAGCATTATTTAAATGCCTCGGACAATGTGGAACTGTGGAACATGCTGACAGTAGGGAAATTTTGACTTTCCTTACCACCCTCCACAAGCAGACCAGAGGTCAGGGTCTGCAACAGCAGACCCATAGATGGTGACAGTCAAGTATGAAGCACGATCTTTCATTTAAGATAGATCTTTGGCTTACTTGGTTTGACCTAGGGCTGCACAAGTAATTGAATACTAATCAGGATTACCATTTTGGCATGGTACATTAAATGAACATGATCGTCTACAATACTGACATTTAAAATGAGTGCTCCACATTCTAACAGCCAGCCTCCACTGTTGATGAGCTGTCAAACTGCTAATTGACAGCTTGTGAAAAACTTTCCTGGATGCTGTAACTGCAGACGTGCAAAAAAGAAAATCATCAGCTACCAACCATCATCATCTTGTTTGGACAAAGAAGAGAAACATTCATATGTAAAGAGTACATGACCCAGGTCTGCACTGCAAAGCAACACAATTAACATGTCAAACCATCAGAAAAAACAACACAATGTGCAATCTGATGAACGCATAAAGCCCAAGAAGAGTAATGTTGTGAACATCACCATACAGTTACTCTTGACCTATATCCTTGTCTAGCATTGACTCAGACTTTTAGAACAGCAATGCTGCAGTGCATCATGGAATCGTGACTGCTGTAAAAATAAATATATGCAGGGGATACGCATCCTCTGAGGGTCCACTGAATTCAGGTGAAGAAGAACCTTATTTTGAATCTTATTTTGATGCAAAGATTTCTGCATTCGTGGTAGGGGTGTAACAATTCTCATTCATACTGAAACATTCAGTATGAGTCTTTTAAATCAGTATGCATTACAAACTGAACAATACATTTAACATTTGGAAAATAAAATATACTGTTTATACTGTGTTTAATATAATTTTCTCAACAAGGTAGCTCACAGAATGGAACAAGCATCATGCTGTCTGCCCCTCTCACCCCCAAAGCAGAACAACTTAGCTACGCTAAGCTAGCTGGTTATAAGATGGTTAGTAACACCACTGCCAGACCTGAAAGAGAAGATCCTCTGATATCCTACAGGTCTGGTGTTTGGAGCCACTTTGGTTTTACTGTGAAATATGTGGGAGATTGTGAGAGAGAGTGGAAAACACACCAGGGCGAGGAATAAGCCACCACATAACTACAGACTATCCTTAACAGCTCACCCTGTAGCACAGTACCATACACAACACCCGAGCTGAAGAACAAGACTCTCATTAGCAGCTAAGCCAACAGCACACAGTCACAGCACACACCCTTTACCAGGGGACAAGAGCCATGCAGAAAGTGACTGCTGGAGAGCTTGGTAGCTTATACAGCAAAAAAAGACTGAAAGGTCAGTAAGTGACTGCTGTTCAGCTTGTGTTAATATGATTGTGACATTTAACAGAGATTTTTATTCATGTATTCATTAGACTGAAAGAGCTCAGAGAGCTCATGGGACGTAACAAATTCACCGCTGACAAACAGTGGGTGAAAGCAATGACACTGATACTATGAGCTCTAATGTCAGTAGTAACAACAACCATTGTCTCAATATTGATCAAAATAATCAGGATTATCATTTTGGCCATACTAGTGCAAAAAACACTTTCCCCGTCAAAATTTCCCTTTACGATTGGAGAAAACTCCAACACTATGACAAAAAAAAAGATTTTAAGAAAGTAAAAAAAAGGAAGAACATCATGCATGAAAGTTCTTTTTTTTTTTTTTTGCTTAAAAAAAACCTTAATTCACAGTCAGAAGCTTTATTCTTTGCTTACAACCACATCTAACAGCCCTAATCAGCAGACAAAGGTTCTTCCATACACTGATAAGACTGTAAGATGCAGTTAAAAGGCTCACAAAAGTTAACTTAAAATAAGTGTTTTATTCACAGCCTTGGTGTTTTTTCTCTTTGGTTTCTCATAGCTTTAAGCTTCTCTTGTTAAAATGACTTATTATCTTGTGCTGCTTCATTACATACAATAAAAGAAATAATGTACATGTTTTCTGTGTCATTTTAGACACATTTCCCAAAATTTCAGCCAGACAGGTTTATCTTGGAAACTTGGATGACAGGCATTTAAACTTAAGTTATGTGACTTTAAGCGGAGTTTGGCTGCACAGTGTGACTTTGTCCTGACTGACCAAGAGATTACCCACAATGGCTGGTGAGACAGGAGCTGAAAATCATGCTTAGAGGCACTTCTGCAGAGTGGCTGCTGTTAACATGGAGAGTCTCTACCAGACCACGCTGCTGCCTCTTAAGTGCATTGCACTGAATGGTCTGGAGCTCAACAGGTTGAATTCAATAACATGAAACCTATCAATAACTCAAAAAAATAAAGACAGATTTACCAGGCCACCACACGTGCTCATCGATGCCAGAGAATTAGTGTGGTTAATGACGGAGCCGAAGTAAAAGCAGAGCTGGTTCGTGGATAAGCGGCTCACAGCTGCCCTGTGGTCCCCGCGTCTCTCCTCCACCACGAAGTCCCCCGAGAGAAACGTACTGCCCCGTGTCAGATTTAAATACAGGTTCCTTCCGAAAGCCGGCAGTGACAGGATAACGTTATCCGGGTCAGAGTGTCTTTCCCCCGGGGCGTCCAGGGAGCGCTGACCGCGGCGCCGCAGTGTGTGGACACTGGAGGATAGGTGCACCTCCTGTCCGGACAGCAGCTTGGGAACCACTTCATCTGTCTCCAGCTCATATTGGTCTGTGGGGAGGGACAGTTTCCATCAAACAGCGGTCACGGCTGGCATTACTAGCCTTCTGTCCTGACTCGGTGAACTGACTGAACCGTCTGCTTTAATGCTCCGTGGCTCCCGAAGCCACGTTCAACCTCACAGCTCAACTCGTCATTTACAAAAATCTGCAGTGATTCCTCATTGTGGTCGCGGTCAGTGGTAATCTTACAACAACTAATACAAGAAAAAACGTTAGTCTACTTCCTCAAACAGGAAGATCTTCGGTAGCCTAACATTCAGGTGTAAAACTGAAGAGAGGGGTTGCTGTAGCTGACCTATATTTAAGAGACTGGCTTACACAGCAAAGAGCGAAGAGCAAAGAGTTCGAAGTCGGTACTTACCACTCAATCCGATGCAGAAGAGAAACAGGAGCACATGAGTAATACAGCTGTTGTGCATGTTAAAGCAAAGCAGGGTAGAATTAAGTGGGTGGTTCGATCGAAAGTGGACTGGAGCGCTTTGCAAGGCACTATGCGGACGGCGCAGTTTTTCCGACGCTTTGAGAAGTTGTTGACTTTCTGCAAAAGACTGCCGTCCCTCTGGCGCAGGGCACGCCTTCAAAGCCCGGACCGGCCTCTACTGATGTCAGATGGATACCATTAAACCCTTACCCGAAAAATCCTGCCATTCTCATTGGTCAGTAAAGCTGTCTGTCAGTGTTGGAGGTTGAAACCCTACACGTGGTTTCAAGTAGAGACAGAAAGTGCAGAGAATGTGTGTGTGTGTGTGTGTGTGTGTGTGTGTGTGTGTGTGTGTGTGTGTGTGTGTGTGTGTGTGCAGGGCCGGCCCAAGACTCCATGGGGCCCTAAGCAAAATTTGATTTTGGGGCCGTCTATTTCAGCCAATATTGATTGTTGATCATTCACACACCTACAATGAGCTCAATGCAGCTCTGGCAGTGTTGTTTACATCCTATTGACGGCCTGACATGTCTTTACACATGTATGTGTTACACGTTGAAATTATGCTGTTGCTGTATCTCCAAAGGTAAAATAATCAGAAACATAAGTAATACCAATGCAATAATAATACGAATAATATCAATTAATGAATGATGAATCATGTCCAGGGTGCCACATATGGTTTTTAATCTCAAAGGGTAGCACATCCAGCTACAAGAGTGGCCTGGGGTTGATTTACACAACATTCCAAGTGATAAAGCACAAAGTGAGGTATATCATCTAGTCTTACTGAAAGTAACAAAAATACACAGGTAGACAATGTTCTTACTGTAAATGTGTCATCTGGTTAATTATTTTTGGTTTCAAAAAATTGCAACAGCAATGTGCAACAATAAGTTGTAGTGCAAGAACAACAAAAACGTGCAACAATAACAAATAACACTTATATAAAAATAATGAATTCAATTGTACAAAAACAGACAGAATAAAATAAAATAAACAATAAATACCACGCAAATACTTAATGATATAAATGAACAGAGTTACCTGAAACAAGGTAACACAGACGGTTTAAAAAACCGAAATATAAAGTTGAATAATTAGGTCTTAAAATTTTGTAAATGTATGTAACTATGTGCAAAAGTTTTAGTAAAAAAAGATCTAAATAAACTGCCTTATTCCTCACATTTGACTTCCTTCTTTATGTTACCCTGTTCTTCCTCAATATTCCACCCACTCCTAAAACCTGTGCTTCCTGGCTTTTCTTGAGGCAAAGTCACTTATGACATCACTGTAAGAAATCTGTTGGCCAACTTTGTTGTTAATACTATTCACTGCCAGTCCACTCAGTCTTTCTTGTGCCATGGAAGATCTCAAGTAGTTCTTTATCTATTTGAGCTTGGAAAAGCTCCGCTCTGCAGAAGCAACCGTCACAGGGAGAGTGCAGGCTATCCGTAGAGCTACCCAAAGATTTGGGTACAACTCACAGATCTCATTTTGAGAGAGGTAAGTGAGCAGTTCAAATGGGGTCATCTGTGCTTTAGGGAGTTCTGGAAGGTTCTCCATCTCTGTAACCAGTGCACTCCCATCAATATCAGATTGTTCTCCAAAGGTGAGTTTGTCGCTGAGAAGTTTACACTGGTCCTTCCTCGTCTGTGCATCAAGCTGACCAAAGTTGAAAAGCACTCCAAAAAGGCTTCTGACCTCACCAAGGGACTGAAAGCGGTCCTCCAAAGACTGGATGGTACAGTCTACCACAGCATTAAAAAAGGATACTTCCAGCCTCTTCATCGCATCAGATTGTGGCTCATCAGGCATCTCATAGGCAAAGTGCCTTTTTGTGGTTCGCAATCTCTTCTGTTTCAGCACGGCGTCAGTGTTCATTTGTTCACATGTCTCTTTTGCTGAGGTCTGTGCATCTTTAAAACCAGTTGCTCTGTAACTGATTAAATTTTCTCTGTTTTTCTGAATGAGACCCACTGCAACATCTAGCTGCATGTTGACTGACTGGAGTAGTTTGCTTGTGGTGTTAATCTGGGAGAGAATGTCATACCAAACCACACAGCAAATTTGAAATCTGAATGACGCGATTTCTTCGGCAAGCGAGTGGGTCTCAACTTTTACTGTGGGGTCAGTAGCTTTCTCCCTGACCTCTAGCAAAGCTTCTCTCACTTTGTCTGCTTGGTAGCGTAATGGTTCTATGCTGTTAACCTGGCTTTCCCACCGTGTTTCACTCCAAGACTTGAGTGTGATGTTCACATGCTTCTTCAAGATGGTCCACCTTTGAGGGGAACCTGAGAAAAGTCTGTAGATTTTTTCCACATTTCCAAAAGAGCAAGTGGCATCCATGGACACTTTAGCAGCATTTGAAACTACTAGATTTAGGCTATGTGCTCCACAAGGCAAATAAAAAGCATGTGGATTTTTTTTTGAAAGCCTTGCCTGCACGCCTTTATTTGCACCTTTCATATTTGCACCGTTGTCATACGCTTGTCCCCTACAGTCCTCAAAGGGGATGTTCAGCTCTTCAAGTTTCTGAAGAATCAATGCAGACAAGCCTTGACCAGTGGATTCCGGAGCTATAAGAAACCCCAAGAAGTGCTCCTTGATCTCTGGTGTTTTCGCAAGATTCACTGTGCGCACAACAACAGACATCTGTTCTTGATGACTTACATCTGGGATGCAATCCAGTATTATGGCATAGTATTTTGAATCTTTGATTTCTGACACCATTGTGTCAAGTATTTTATCACTTACACAGGCTATCAACTCATTTTGAATCGTTTTACCCAGGTATGTGATGTGCTCTGCTCCACTGTCGATGCGTCTCAAATGATCTCTCAACACCGGATCAAATTTAGCTAGCAGTTCAACTTCTTTGAGAAAGTTCCCATTGTTGGCCTTGTGCAATGTGTCAGAAGATCCCCTCAGAGCCAGGTTCCTTTCTGCCAGTGACTGGATAATACTGACTAAGCGTGTGAGAACATCTCTCCAGCGATTTTTTTCTGCCTCGAGGAGGCCCATTTCTGTTTCATCAGTGGTTTTTCCCTTGGAAAGACGCAAGCTAAATTCCTTCCATTTCACCATGTTACTACAATGATCTTCAGAATTTTCATGCTGTTTGAGGAGTGCGCCTATGTTGACCCAATCCCGCTGTCCATCGGTTGCCAGTTTTAAGGACTTCTTGGAAAATAGTTTGCAGCAAAAGCAGTAGACTGCATCTTTACTTCTTGAATAAGTCAGCCAGCTATGCTTCACTTTTTCCCCATTGACTAATTGTCTGTGGATATAATGATAGTGGAAACTTCGGCCATCATACCTTTTGGGGAATGAAAAGTTCTCCTTAATAGGCAGTGGCCCTCTGATCACCTGCTCAGTCCTGTCTAAATCTGAGAGAAAAGAAGGCCACTCAGCTGGGTCAACTGGCGGAGCTGATGATGATCCGTGGTGAGAAGTGGACGTTGTGGTGGAGGTTGCTAAGGAAGTGAACAAAGAAAAACAATGACTAAAAAAGAAGGACCAATAAGGACAGTAAATTACAGTTTTGGACATAATTATTAATCTCAGAATGTTCTGCAGTACAATGAGCAATTAATTTACCAGGTAGATCAACTGTGGTTGTAGTCACGGAGGGGACAGTGGGCACACAGAATGGGGGTGCAAGCTCTGTAGAGGATAGAAATGGACCTAAGAAGAAAAAACAACAACAAAAGCTTGCCATGTTAGATGTAATGTAATACTTGAAAATGATGTTGCTTACTTAAAAAAGATTAAGAGTAAAACTTAGTGAGATAATTTAACAATTGTAAATGATGTTTTGCTGTTAACTTACCAGGTAGATTATCTGTGATTGCAGACACGGAGGGGACAGTGGGCACACAGGATGGAGGTGCAAGCTCTGTAGAGGATGGAGATGGACCTAAGATGAAAAACAACAACAAAAGCTTGCCATGTTAGATGTCATATTACACTCGAAAATGATGTTGCTTACTTAAAAAAAATTAAAACTTAATGAGATAATTTAGACCGACAGATAGATAGATAACTTTATTTATCCTGAAGGAAAAACCATTGTAAATGATGTTTTGCTGTTAACTTACCAGGTAGATTATCTGTGGTTGCAGACACGGAGGGGACAGTGGGCACACAGGATGGGGGTGCGAGCTCTGTAGAGGATGGAGATGGACCTAAGATGAAAAACAACAACAACAAAAGCTAGCCATGTACATACATATACACACACATATTAATGAGGTACTTTGACTAAATTAATTTCCCTTTGGGTGTAATTCTTATACTTAGAAATTAAATATACTGTATGGTGACAGTCTTTCCCTCACCTGATGGATTGCCCACAGTTGAGCCTGAGGATGTGGACTGGCACTGGGCTGATTCTGTGCCTCCAAAGTACTTTAACAGTGCTCCTGCAAAGTTTCACATAACTTATGAGTTGATGTAAAAAATAATATTGTCATTTATTCACATAAATTACCATGCTCTGCAGCAGCAAGCAATTTTTTAAAACATATGTCAAACTATAACTAGTAGCCTAATGCAGTGGTTCTCAACCTTTCTGAGTCGCGACCCCCAATTTAACATGCACTGCTGTCCGCGACCCACCCCCTAACACACACACATAGGATGTGAATGCATTAATGAAGCGCTGTCCGCGGTGCTGAAACAACGCCCGATCTGTACCGTACGTCGCATTTACAAATCAGACAAGCACTTATGATCTCACTTCAGCTATTAGTTTCTTTATCATTCATTTTATTTTGAAACACTTTGGGATTTTTTGAAAAACATAAAGCAGTGTCAAGAGGCCAACTTTTCACGTGAGTAACAGACCGACAAAGGTCGCTACATCCCATCATATTGCTGGTAGTTAAGCCGGTTAAAATGTAAACACATAACGCAAACTTTATTTTTCTTTTTAATGAAATAAAACGATAACCAGCGCGTGCTAATTAGGAAGCCTTAACAAAACATACTGGTGAGAAAAACAGCCCATAATTTTAAACTATCTATGTTGCTGAAAGCTTAAACATGAAAAGAACAACTACACTTTTTTTTTCTCACCCGGCTTGAGCCCACTTCACGGGCGCGAGCCTGCTGCAGCTGCCGCTCCTGCTGACAGCAGACTGGGGGAGAAAAAAAAAATTTTTTTTTGCTCTGATGATGTATGAAAGAGAGGGGCGGACATGAGACTTGGACAGGTTCGTTGTTGTTGTTTTGGTGTACGGACGACAGCAACTGGTTTTTAGTAATAAAATGCCTGTTTGAGACCAACCGCTCTTCGTCCTTTTAACGTCTGGTCGGAAGCTACATTAATTTTGCGCATTTATATTTTTTTCAAAATGATTTGGCCAGAAATCATCTCGCGACCCCAAGGTTGAGAATGGCTGGCCTTATGCAAAATCATATTGCTAGCAAATGGTGACCTTAATGTTTGCTATCAAACATTAGCAAAAACTTTGTTTTGAAGGAAAAAACAAAACAAAAAAACAGAAATATAGGGCCAACCCAGAGAAACAACTCAATCAAAGTTAAAGCTACACAAATACAAACATGTTAGTATGATTTAAGTTACTGTTAAAAGATAAATTTCTCTCGTTTTTAACTAGCTAGCTAATTTGCTATTAACGGCTAGGCTACACAAATCTCTTTGATAAACATTAGCCTACCAAGCAAGCCATGATGCAAACATACCTTTATCTCGGCATTTTTTCTCCTCTTCCTCTTTCTTCCCTTTTCTTTTCTCTGCTCCTGAGGGATATGTCCTTTTTTGCGACATTGTTTTGCCTAACCATCTCTGTTTTCGATGCGCAGTGTGTACTGCTTGTCGGGAGCTGGCCGTTACACTTTTTTTTTTTCTTGGCAGGAGGCACCGGTGCAGTGAAGCTTTAGCTACAGAGGCAGTAAGAATCACTAGGTCTACATCAGCGGCAGCACTCTGTTGAAAGTGTATTTTTGTACAATAATATGTCTTTGATCATATAGAAATCGTCATTTATACATGGAAAAAATACAAAAAATTTTTTTTTTTTTTTTTATTGCTCTTGGGGGCCCCCTAGTGGCCTTGGGGCCCTAAGCCGGCGCTTAGTTCGCGTATGCCTTGGGCCGGCTCTGTGAACATCCCACAGGCTGTCAGAGTTAGTCCCCCTCAACTTCAACCCACTTATCAAAACAAAAGGAGGACAACCTTCAGCGTTGGATGAATCTGCCAATATCCCTCACAGGCACAATCACTACAATAAAAATGACCATTTTACCCATGATTGATTACCTATTCTCAATGATACTAGATTCTGCTATTCTGAAATTCTACTGGAAAAATAAAACACCTAGAATTAAACTAGCCACATTACAAAAATCTAAAACTCAAGGAGGTCTGGAAGCACTGAATTTTTGTCATTACTTCATGGCCCACCAACTCCAGTCCACCTGTGAATGTACTGGAGTTGGTCCACCAACTCCAGTACATTCACAGGTGGACCAGTCATAATCAACTCAACCACTCCTGGATAGACATAGAGCAAACATCCATATTTTAGACCTACTTTTCATAAGCCGCTCCATCAAACACCATCCATGTTTCAAAAACTCAACAATAGCTACAACTCTGACAGCCTGGTGGGAAATTTACAAAATAACTAACACCACAATCTCACCTACCAAACACACCCCCATCTGGAATAATCTTTACTTATGATGAACAAAAAAAACAAACACTTTATTTCTCAGCACGGATCAGTAAAGGCATCACACACCTCAAACATATTTTCCAGAACAACACTTTGGTCTCATTTCCTCATTTGTTTCAGAAGTACGGCATCGGGGAGAACCACTTTCTAGCATTTCTCCAGCTTAAATCCTCAGTTAAAGAAAAACATCAACATTACCTCACCCAACTTAGATCTCCCCCAGCTAACATCGGACCTGATCAACACCTCTACAAGAAAAAAACTACTGCCAAAATTTACAAGATAATATCCACACCCAACCATTCAATAGCCATCCCCTCAGAAAAATGGGAACATGACCT
>JAPZEB010000001.1:1520230-1530888 GCA_029783705.1 Chaetodon striatus
TATATATTGTTTGGTGTTTTTTTTCTCCTGATGGGATGAATAAAGGATTATCTTGTCTAGTCTCGTCTTGTCTTACATCTTGCATTTTGAAAACAACAAGTTCACTTTCATTTTATCAAAGTCATGTGGTTTATCTAGAGTGTATTTCCAGCAACAATATGGTGAACAACTCAAAATAAACTACAGTGTCTATTTCTGGTAATGAAGCAACATGTTACCCAGTGCAGCAATGTGTGATGTGTGAATTGATGGGTTATTAATAGTTTTTGGACAGTAATGGAGCTCTAGGACAGTGAGGAATAAGATATCCTTGGCTTTGACACACACACAATACTTTGAAGTAGATGCATTAATGATTTGTTTGAATGTCACTGGACTGTTTAATGCTACAAAAGAGAGTGATGTGCTATTGGTACAGTATAAATATATGGGAGATCAGGTGCATAATGTGGATCTTACCTTTCAAACAGGTATCGTATAAGTAGGAAGACAAGAGCGAAGGGGACAGTGACATAGAGATGTGAGGCTTTGGCATAGACCCGGCCCTCTCTGTCTTCCAGGTCAGCCCATGTCAGGTTCACAGGCAGCCAGATTCTGTCCCACCAAAACCACTCATACAGCGCGTCAAACATCTCTCCGCCCTAACAGAGTCAGTAAGTCACACAAACACAAGAAGTTAGAGTATATAGTAGTAACTATCAAAATATAGTACATGCATTACTGTGTAGCTAATAGGTGATGAATGGATCTAAAGATCCCAAGGAGTCAGCTGTTGTGCAAGGTTAATTTCCATTTGGAAGTTCCTTTCAATATTGCAGTGGAGCCTGGTCTCATAGAAAATAAGTACATATTTGCACCAAAAATAAGTGCAGTGCATTGGTGTGATAGCTGTCAACAGTTCTCACACTATTGTTGTCTTTGTTCTCTGTTAGTGTGAATGCTGACACAGCATTCACAAACATAGCATTCACATTATTATCGATGTGAATGCTGACACAGCATATACACTATTGTTAATGGTGTGAATGCTGACAAGGCATTCACAGTATTATTATTATTTAAACAATATTTAAATTAGAAACAAGAAAATTCATTTCCTGCAGGAAATGCAATGTTAATGCTGACAGCTGAAATGTGTTTCAAATCATTCCTAGAAATGCAAAAATATGAAATGAACTGCTTGAAAAATCCTGAAGCCCAAATACACTACACTGCAACAATCTGGAGTTGAAGCATTGACCTTGCAAGGTTTGAGGACACTGAGCAGCACAGTGTAAGATGTGTTTTCCATTCTGTTATGCAATAACAACTGCTGGTGTTGTACAACTTATGTCTTTCTTGGTGAATTGTCAGGATCTGAAAGTAAACTCGCTCAATTAGGGAACTGATCCAGAATCTCTCATGTGTCAGGCAGAGATACTGTCCACTCTGCCATTTAGCATGCTGGTGTAATTTAAATCCACTGCAACATATTTAGCAAATAATAGTAAACGCTGTATTAGCAAAATATCTGTGATTGAGAGCCATGATTGTTGCGGGTTGTGCTGGACTACATCAGCCCCAGCCTTTCTCTTAAAACCTGAGGCTATGGGTAATGTAGTTAAATTGAGCATAACGTTAGTTCAGGCAGGACACGATATTAAGCGCAGCTCAAATCCCAGCTACATCAGCTGATCTCAGCCCAGTTAACTGATGGATCAGCTGATTGACAGAAGGGAGTCATCTGATAGATCATATCATTCCTTTTCATGCAACCATTTGGCAAATCTCATTCTGGGTGCCCTATTTAAACTGCTAAAGTTTGTTTGAAAAAAGTGGTCCTAACTGAATTATTTTCCAAATAAGTTCAAATACTGAAATTATTGCTGAAGATTTCTCTGTAGACCCTTGGTTAAAATAGCAGGGATTTCTCTTAATTTTACTTTATAATAACATCAAGCTAAGTTAAAACCAATTTTAAGAGAGGTGAGGAAGTGAGGTGGTCTTGAAAGCAGTTAGAGATCTATTTGGGCATATGAATATTGCTTTGCAAAGTAGAAATATTTACATTAACAATGTCCTGACTCATCCACTTGGCCCATTGCCTTGGGCCATCGGGCACTCTCAAATCCAGATCTCAAATCCAGATGACTGCTGATGGAAAACTAACAAGGCCGTTCTTTCAAGAGAGTTAGAGAAATCAGCATTAGCAGTTGAAGATAAGAGAACACTGCATGCATCATTGATGAAATGAGCTTTACTCAGAAACTGAAAGGAGATAGTAAGACTTTTGGAGAGATTGCTGGTTTTGTGCTTAACCTAGCATTGCACAGAGAAAAACAGTCAGCGGATAGCAGTGTTTGATGCACACTGGGGTACATCCATCAAGAATATAAAGAGATGCAGTTGTGGTTCAGCATGACAACTGATGACAAAGGTATGCTTATAATAAATGCAATAAATAAATGTTTGTCATCTTGCTCTAATAATAAAACAGTATAAATATATAGAGAATTTCTAGTCATTTGAAAGGGATGAGAAATATCTTCCACTTATTCTACAGGTATGCTGATGCAAAGACCCCTGGCACCAGTGGACCTTTTGGCACTTATGACCTGCAGGCTTCCAGACTTGCAGCTCCAGGTATCTGATGAAGATGCCTTCTGGGCTGGTTAGAGGTGTTCCGGGTACATCCAACTGGTATGAGGCCCCAGGGCAGAATCATAAAATCAGGGAATATATATCTTGTCTGACCTGGGAGTGATTGGAAATCCCCCAGGAGGAGCTGGACAGTGAACATCTCGAGTGCTTTGCTTAGTGCTTGTTGCCCCCACAACCCAGGATAAGCCACTGAAGACGGATGGATGGACGGACGGACGGACGGACGGAAAGAAGCTTTCAGACTGCTAAGTCTTAACAGCAAACTGAAGTGCATAAAATTCCTGGAAGTAGAAGTTATTGTGAAACTGGCTGACTAAAATGATATTAATGACAATGATGACGGATAAGCTAAATGTAAATACTTGAGAATGGATATCAATATGACTGTATGGTGTCTGTGATGATGATTATTGGTTAGACAAGCAAATGAAAGAGGTAGAATTCTTTGTTTTTTCCATGTATATTCTTTTAAATAAAGTGATCAGGATTTTTTCATTCTTTGGATCGATGGTTGGTGTAATTGGAGGTTGATACCTGTGACAAAGTTGCCATTTGGTAAGGGTTGTCATGGTGAAATATCATCTACAGACACAGAATTTTTCAAAATACCAAACTAGAGATTGCCACCTTGGGTGGTCCCAGTTACTGAAAATTCTGGCTTGGGCCCATGGACAACAGTCCATGGGCCCTTGGGTGTCTAAGGTTGTAAGTTTCATACCCAGGTAACACAGAATGAATGTTTCATTTCTACTTAGGCACTATGTTGTGTGAATTAGAAATACATTATTTCTAAGGTATTTTTAATTTAAGAAGTTTTAATTAGCTTTGTTTCAGGCAGTTCTCCTGTATTTCACTGTATCTCTTTTTTTCATTTTTAAATCTTACTTTATTCACTTTATCACATATCATCATTCAATGCAACTTGTGTAGTAGTGCGAATAGTAACACAGCATTTCCACTACTGTTATCCAAATCTTTATTGCTATTCTTTTGCAGATTGTTGTCTATCCTCTTCTCTTCAACCTTCATGCGCCCATCCCAGACTAGTGTAAAAGTACAACCTCCTCCCCCACATTAATCCCCTTCCTCACATCCATTCATCCTTCC
The DNA here is from genome assembly GCA_029783705.1 of Chaetodon striatus. Lineage (NCBI taxonomy): Eukaryota > Metazoa > Chordata > Actinopteri > Chaetodontiformes > Chaetodontidae > Chaetodon > Chaetodon striatus. The sequence continues at coordinate 1,523,978 of JAPZEB010000001.1, forward strand.
TCAACATCTTGTACTTCCACATATTATTAAACCTTTAGTAATTGCATGGTCATGATTCGGTCCTTACTAGCGAAGTTAAGTTAACTAGTTGACTTAGGTTTGGGAGCAGGATAGCGCCTCTAATAGCCTGTCAAGCCTACTTATACCTGGTCTTTCTTCCCTGTACTGTTGGTCTTCATGTTCTCAATCCAGCTTCATTCTCCCTCCGTCTTATCCATTTCCTTGACCCCATCTGTCCCTTTGAATCACCTTTACCACTCCCCCCAGCCTTACCTCAGTCCAAGCCTCCCTGTCTACTGAGAAAATCCACCAGATATCTTTAGGACGATTTCTTATTGGGCAAGATTGATTCTTAACATGCCCAAGTACGATTGCCCCCCATACCTTGACATTAGTAATGTTGTTCTTCAACCAAGTACACTTAAGTCATCATCTACATGACATTTCTGTCATGTAGGAAATTGCTGTCCCAGTGAAGCTCTGCCCCCTGCCCCCCGTCGAAGTGCCAACCACATGTTGAAGGTGGCAGCAAAGATGGATCAGGGTCTGTCCACAGTGGGCTATACCACTGTCCAATATAGAAGCATCAGCATTAATTTGATACTGTTTCATAACTGGTTAAGAACTCCTTTTGGTGACATCACATAGCAGTCCCGGTCCATGTTTTGGTACAGTCAGTGTTCAAACCCAATGTGTACCATGCCAGAGTACACATCAACTGTACTCCAGACCACCTCTTCACAGCATTCCATGCCCAGCATAGTGGTCACACTAATTACATAAACTGGACCTAGGGGTCTAGTGTACTCAAATCCAGGCCCGGAGCCCTGCTGTTAAAGCCCCCTTAGTCTTTCCAAATTTCCTTCTGATCCAACTTCTTTTGCTGCTAGGCCACATCAACTACATCATCTATATCATCCCTCAAGCTTGATGAAGCATGCAAGATGAAGCTAAAACAGTGGTACTAGTTCATCTTCTTGTGGAGCAAAATCTCATTCTTTCATGATGATCACATGGTCAAGACAGAAGTTACCCAGCAGGTGCAGCCCCTTCCAGCAGCTTCAGGAGCTATTAGGGCAGCAGGTGATTGCCAGCTAAAAGGGCACAAGAATTCATGCACTCTCCTTCACAATCTGCGAAATGTATCCAGTCATTACAGCAGCCATCATTTTGGGGGACAGTTGCATTATCCAGACATAATGGAGCTCATGCAGATGCTCACCCTGATCTCGACCCAGCACCAATTCATTAGCTGAGTCCTTAATATCCCAGTGCACAAACTTGATTGCCAACTGGCTTTCCATTTTAATTTCCAGATGTTCAGACAATTAGCACCAGCCTCCAACCTTCTTCTGACTCTAGTCCCTCTTTTTTCAGCCACCATTGTTAGAGGCAAGTTAATCTAAGGTCTCCGTAAATCTCATCTTCATCCTATGCCAAACATTTGCCCCTTACTCACTACTGCTTTTTGGCAAATCTTATTCAGACCCGGAATATCTCAAGAGCAATACTCAGGGTAGTCATCTTGCAGCAGAGTTTCCTTGACAGCTCATAGGCAGGAAATCCTAGACCTCATCCTTTAGATTCTCAGCTGCTGGTCTTCTACAGCATACCTCACAAACCAAACAACACCCGCATCGCCCATGGGTGTTTTTTTGGGGAAAGCTCCCCCAATCACTGTCTCAACTCTGCAGGTTCCCTCCCATGTTCCTGCCTTCAGCTGACACCATCCATAATTGCACTTGTCCATCCATCTGTCCATGACCCAAAATTCTTGCCTCATTCATTCATTCCTCAGCGTTCTTCCTCTCATCCCTCACCCTCTATTCCCTAATCCCCTCATCCTGCATCCCATCATCTTTTAATCCCCTCATCCCTTCATCACTCCCCTTTTATCCCCTCATCCTTCCCCCCAGACTCTCAATCTATTATATGAAATTAAATATTAAAAACATTTATTATTCTATAGATAGAATAGAATAGAGCCTTTATTGTCATTGCACATTAACAAAAGGATGCTACATATACAACAAAATTGTGTGGACTGCTTCTAAGGTGCAGACAAGAAATACAGATAAATAGTGTTTGCATGGCAAACAACACTTATGCAACAGGGTTGTTGTGCAACACAGACAATAAATAGCACTCAATATAAAAAAAAAAAAAGTAGCGCACAATGTAAAATAAGTAGCACCATGTTAAGTAATCAGTGAGGATTTTATGGAAAGAAGCTGTCTCTGAGCCTTTTGTCCTGGTTCTGATGGACCTGTAACGCCTGCCAGAGGGCAGCAGGACAAACAGGTGTGAAGCACCATTATTGGTGTGGTCTCTGTTAGTGAAATGTCATTTTATAACTAAGTTTGGGAACAAAGACCATGCTTCAAACACAGTCCATTTCTGCCCCAAAGTTTTAAAGCACACTTGATACATTCCCTTACCTTTTGATTAATTTCTCACATCCCAGCCCACAATCCCTTGGTGCCTTTAATCTTTTCCTTTTCTCTTTGTCTGAATATAGGAACCACTGGGAGCTCTATCCGAATCTGAGTATATAAAGAGATGGCTGCCCCACTCAGAGTCTCAACTCCTCCAGTTCTTTCTCATGTCCCCACTTTAACTAACACTATCCAACATCACACCTGTCCATCCATCCATTGGATTTTTTTTTCCTCATCCCTTTATCTCTCAGCCTTCATCTCTCACGATCATCCCCTCATGCCTTGATCCTCATCCATTTATCCCTCACCTTATATTTCCTCATCCCTTCACCCTTACTGTCCATCCTTCATCACTCTAATCTCAACCATTCAACCCTCAGCCTTCATCCCTCACAGTCATCCCCTCATGCCTCGATCCTCATCCATTCATCCCTCACCCTTCATTTCCTCATCTCCTCATCCCTCCACCCTAACCCATTTCTCCGTCACCCCTCACCCCATCCATTCATCTTTCCATCCTCATCCCATTAATCCCATCAGCCTTCATCCCTTATGTTCATCCCCTCAATCCTTAATCCTCATCTATTCTTTCCTCACCCTTCATTCCCTAATCCCCTTATCCCTCCACCCTCATCCATTTATTCCTTATCCCTTTATCCCTCCACCTTCATCCATTCAGCCCTCATCCTTCATCCCTCGACCTTCATCCATTCATCGCTCATCCCTTCATCTCTCCACCCTCATCCATTCGTCCCTCGACCCTCATCCATTCATCGCTTATCCCTTCATCTCTCCACCCTCATCCATTCAGCCCTCACCCTTCATCCCATCATGCCTTCATAGATTCATCCCTTAATTCCTTGACTGTCATCCATTCATCCCTCACCCATCATCTGTGGACCCTCATCCATTCATCCCTCACTCCTATTTCCTTCACCCCTGGAGCCTCATCCACTCATCCCTTACTCTTCATTGTCTTATCCTGTCATCCTTCTACCTTCTCCCCTTCATTCCTCACCCTCCATCCCCTCTTTCCTTCACCCCCATACCATCATCTCTTCATCCCCTCATCCTCCCCTCCAGACCACTTATGTTGCCATATGAAATTATAGATTCTAAATCTGTTTTTATTGGTGTAGTCTTTATAAGTGAAATTTTAAAATATTAATTTCTTAACAAATTTTACAATGTAAAGTCACTGAGTATGCAGATACTATGATGAGTGTTTAGGACCAAAATGCAGCACTCTGGAAGTCAACAAAGTTAGTAATGTCCTTTATTTTAACAGGCAAAACAATAATTAGGGCAGGTAAAGAGACACGATTAACAGTTTGTTCTTCAGGCTGGGAGCCCACTCAAAGTCTCTGGGGTTCAGGCTTGAGGATCGAACTGGGTCGTACCCAGAAACAGGGCTGTGAGCCCATGGACCAACACAGTTCAGTCTGCTGGGGGGTGGTGGTACCTGAGAGGGGCAGGCAGAGGAAGAGGGTTCAGAGCCAGAGGAGCATGCGGATGAAGCTGAGGGACTGACGAGGGACAAGCAGGAGGCAGGTGAGACCAGGCGAGGGATCCAGGAGCCAACAGGTTGGTGAACAGAGAACGCACACAAGTGGACACATGCAGCCTCTTGCCAACAGTCTCTAAGCTGCAGCCCAGACCAGGTAAGCAGATGGGAACACTCACACTGTGGCATTGATGAAAGGCGACACAACGCAGCCACAGGAAAACAGAAACAGAGATGCTGAGGCAGGACTTGTGGTAGGGACAGTAGACTGATGTGTTTACCAGGAGTCAGATGAGGAGGCTGGTCTGAGACAGGCAGAGTTGGCAACGGTAGATCAGGCAGGGAAAAGAATGCTAGAAAGTGTTGTATTGAGGCGAAGAACTATTTGGCAAAGGGTGAGGGAGCTGGAGAGGCTTATATACTGGGCTGATTGGAGATGAGCTGTCACTGTGCTTGCAGGTGAGTGGAGTTGGGCTGATAAGGTGGGAGTGGCTGGCAGGCAGAGTGGAGCAGAGGCAAGAGAGTGGAAAATTACTGAGGTAGAGGGAGAGCAGCGAACCTGGGAGTGAAGCTGTGACAGCTTCTACTTGCTGCTGCTACTAATACTACCACTGACGCTACTAGTACTACAACTACGACAACTACTACAGCCTAAAACTGCAGACTAATATTCATTTTCTACTATTATTAAATATTTAGATTGATGTACATCTTAAAAACAGTCATCTTTTGTTGTCTGGTGACAGTATATCAAAAAACTCCACTGGTTTAAGATCTTGCTACTTCTCTGTCCCCTTTAGATCCAAAGGATGTGAGTTTGAGTCCTGCAAAGGGCATGGTTAACAAATTCAGCAAAGCTGTAAAGAAGGGGAGCTGACCAGCACTTGTTAATATCTCACCTACAGATGAAACTTAAAGATTTTAAAAATTGCTGCTGGAGCAGCAACAGCTAACAGCTAGCAGCTTTCACACTGCATTTTCTTTTAGAAATGCACATTCTAATTAGTGTTAATGTTGACACAGCATTTACACTACTGTTATGCAAATCTTTTTCATTATTCACCCCTACATATATGATCAGCTCTCTTCCTGCATGCTTTAAGCTACAGGAAACATTTAAATGCCAACATTTTCAGCTCTTTAAGGGTGTATGCTGGTATTCAGCTTTTGTCCAGTATTTCACTGCTGCTGCTACTGCTACTACTACTACTACTACTACTACCATTCAACACTCACCCTGGCAGATGCAGAGAAGCTCGTGCATGCCTTTGTCTCCTCCAGGCTGGACTACTGCAACGCACTCCCCATCAGGATCTCTGGCAAGAGCATCCAGAGACTGCAATATATCCAGAACAGCACTGCCAGGATCCTGATGAGGGTCCGCAAATATGATCACATCACCCCCATCCTGAAATCTCTTCACTGGCTCCCTGTCCCACTCAGAATTGAGTACAAAGTCTCCCTCCTCACCCATCAGTGCATTCACGGACATGCCCCCCAATACCTCAAAGAACTGCTCACTCCCCCGACCTCCTCATGCACCCGCCATTCTGCCACTGAAAACACCCACCACGCCCCCAGAACTAAGCTCCGCACCATGGGTGATCAGGCTTTTTCATCTGCAGCTCCGAGGCTGTGGAACACCCTCCCTGACCATCTGAGGGCCCCACAAACTGCAGATGCTTTTAAAAGATACCTAAAAACATATCTTTTTACGAAAGCATTTTGCTAAATGTCCTTTGCAGGTTCTCCTTTTAACGGCATTTTAAATTTTATCGTGTTATTTCTCTTGCTCTTGCACTTTGAGATTGTGAACTATAAAGTGCAATGCAAATAAAATGTATTATTATTATTATTATTACTACTATAACTACGACTGCTACTACTACTACTGTTGCTACCAGTACCACTACCACTACAGCTGTTCTGCTACTTAATACCATACGTATTCATTTCTATTTGTGAATTATCACTGTTTCAAAGTCATATATCATCTGTCTCTGTGGTTTGCATCTCGCTCTCCCTCTCTCTCTCTTCTAATTATCAGACCTGTAGTGTAGCTGTTACAGCACATGCCAGTTGTCTTAAATCAACATTGAAGTGCTGATCGGAGGTTCAAGCCTTGACCAATGCAACTGTAAAAAAATAATAAGTAACTGTCATAAACTTTAAGCCTCTCTGAGTGATGGACCTCATAAGTGACCAGGCTCATCTTGTAGGTGATGTCTGGCCCTTGTCATTTTTCCAAGAGCTTGTTGCTGGAAGGACGAAGAAGGAAGCAGGAAGAAGCAAGAACTTTTTGGCCAGGTCTTCTGACTTTTCTGGGCATCCTGCAAGTTGATCTCTGCCTCCTCCTGGTAACTTTCCTCATTCCTCATATCAAGCACAAAATGCAGCACCCCTCCGTCATTTGGAAGTTGGAATCAGCCTCCCAGCATTTAATCCCATGTCCTTGTACATCTCAGCCCATAGCAGCTCAAATGTGGGAAAAGCCTGTTGAGCCTTGGGGAACTTCTCCGCAGGCAAAGAGCAAATATGGCAGCCAGCAGTTCAAGAACTTGCCAGTGTTTTTTTAGCATCTGGTTAAATCTTTCAACGAGATCATCAGTCTGTGGGTGGTATGGTGTGGCCTTGATTGCTATGATGCCCAGTTGTTTTTTGAAAAGTTGCATCAACGTGTAGGTGTTTCCCTGATCTGTCAGGATCTCATCTCATGTCCCCACTCTGGAGAACAGTTGTACCACAACACACAGAATAGTGGGAGGGTTGACTCACACATATTCACTCATAACTAAGATAAAATTAGATAGAACTTTAATGATTTTATCTGAGATGTTCCTGCGGCCAACCAGCACCAGATGGTTGTGGATGAATGGCACAATGGGCCTCAGAATCTCGTCACGGTATCTCTGTGCATTCAAAATGCCATCAATAAAATGCACCTGTGTTCGTTGTCCATAACATACGCC
>JAPZEB010000001.1:1628065-1642787 GCA_029783705.1 Chaetodon striatus
ATCAGTCAGCTGCTCCATCAGTTGATTGGGCTGCTTGAGATCAGCTGATGTAGCTGGGATGTGAGCTGAGCTTGACACTGTGTGCTGACTGAACTAACGCTATGCTCAATTAATTAAAACTGAACTGAAAGTGAAACTTATTTATGTCCTCTTCAAAGTCAGACCCCAATATGAAGTCATACTGCACATATTTGGGAAGAACTGAACATACGACTGGATGAATGAGACCTGGATTATACTGCAGGAGATGTGTGAGAGTTTGTAAACGGATGTTTTGATATAGTTTTGCTGCTGTCAAACTTGGTCCCCACGACTTTTTCTTTTTCTTTGCCCGCGCCCTGTGTCTGAGTTTCATTATTCAGATATGCAGAGTGTTCCCTGCAGTGCTGCAGTGTTCTGTGTTTGCTGTTTGGTTATGGGTAGTGAGTGGGCGTGTCATGCTCTTGTTTTTATTTGGGAATTCATCCTTCTCAGGCGTCAGCAGAGATCTGGCCTACTTCTGCCTCTGAAACAGATTTCAGCTGGTTCCATTTCTGCATTCAGCTGTTAGGTTGAAAAACACACAACACACTAAATCAGTCAATGGTATTTCCTCAGAAAGTCTGACTTACTGGTTAATGGCGGTAGTTTTCTAAGTATGAATTACTGAAGTAATTTGTCGACCAAACATGTTTGTCAGATCCTCCATTGTGAGTATTTATAGTCACACTAACAGTGACAGTTGGTCCGTCACTTTGGTCCAGACTGAATTATCTCAGATACTTTTGGATGGATTGTGATGACATATGGTTCAGACATTCATGTTCCCCGCAGGATGTGATGTAATGACTTTGTTGATCCTCTGACAACATTTCAATGTGTCCAGTACTTTGGTTTATGACCAGAAGTAATCAGCCTCAGCTGGATGCATCTTAACAGGGGTGCATGATCAGACACACACACTTTATAGTTTAGCCTCGTTTTGTGTTTTTATTTAGTGTCTCTTCGTAGTTGTAATGTACTCTTTTGTTGTTTTGCATCTTTTATGTCTCTTTGAGATAAGTTAGTGTCTCTTTTGGTCATTTAATGTCTCTATATGGTTGATTTGCCCCTTCTTGTAGTTACTTGTATCTCTTTGCAGTTCCTTTGCATCTCTTTGTGGTAATTTTGAATCTCTTTCTGGTCAGTGGGTGTTAGCTTGAGTGCCATTTTGCAGGTGAGCTTGTTGTTGCCGTGCATAACGTATGACATCAATATGTCGACAAGTCGAAATATTGCGAGTATCGCAACATGGATTTTTCACATCATATTAAACATTATACCGGTATTGGGGTGGCTGTGGATCAGGAGGTGGAGCTGGTCGAAAGATCAGCAGCTTTATCCGTGGCTCCTCCAGTCTGCATGTCAGAGTCTATGTAAGCAAGATACTGAACCCCAAATTGTTCCGGTGACTGTTCCATCGATTGTTTAAAAACTGAGTACCTTGTATGTTAGCACCTTGTATGTTGTATGTTAGCACCTTGTATGTTGTATGTTGGCCTTGGCCACCAGTGTGTGAATGTGTGTGTGAATGGGGGAATGTGACTCATGGTGTAAAAAGTGCTTTGAGTGGTCTGGTAACTAGAAAGGAGTTATATAAGCATGGTAACATGCTCATGTCATGCTTTTATCAAAAAGCACTGCTTTGCGGATGTACAGTGACACAGAGTTGCTAACACGGCTGGGGACTCTTAACCCTGTTGTGTTTTCTATATCAAATGGAGCAGCTTTCAGTTTTGACATGTGCAGACTGAGTGCTGACTCATTAAAGGCCTGTGTACACAGGAGGCACCTCAGCATCTTCTTCAGTCATCTGTCTTGTGTGTCTGATGCGCTTCTATTTGAATCGATCCAGCTCTCTGCACAGGCTTTGTTACAGCTCATGTTTCACTCCCACTCACATAACTTTGACCTGGAGCATATTTTTATGCTTCAAGTCTATTTTCTTCTGCTTTAGGCTCGTCACAACAGTGAACATATGCTGGGCTCAGAGCACCACCAAAACACAGGTGACCTACACTGAGTCGTGTACCTGAACACATCCTGTGTAGTCTCTGATGGAGGACTGAGCTGCTGAGATGCTAACAAGCTGCTTTCACTGACCATCTGCTGCTGATATCTTTTGTGTATCTTTTACTCAACATTACTGCACAAACAGCTATATATGTATGGCCTCTGCCCAGTCACAGTGCAGTTCAGGGCCCCCTAATAAACCTCTAAATGAGCCTTTATTAGTGTCATGTTTTACCTGTAAAACTCACGTTTATTATCTGGGACATGAAAACAATCACAGAAATAAAAATGTGCCTCCTGGTCATAGTCGCCATGCATATCTCCTGACTGGCTGTCAGTTGAAGAGTTAGTAACACTGGACGACAGTAGAGGAGGTTGTACCTGATGTCTCAGAGGTGTTATCTATCCATAGAGACCAAGATCATGCATATACGCCTGATAGTTATGGAATTATTCTTGATTTTATTTGGGTATGTCTGTCCAGGTGAGCGACAGGTTTTTATCACAGCTTGTTGTGTCTGTGACAGAGAAGTAGCATTAATCAGGTACAGTTCAGCCAAACTGTTAAAAGCATCATGTTTGTTGCTAGATTTTCTATTTCCTTTAAACTAGTCACGACATCGAACAATTACACAAATTGCATGCTACAGGAGAGCACTTTTTATAAGCACAGAACCTGAATAACCAGTCACCTGCGATCAGTCAACAAGACAAAACTAGTTTCTGTTAAAACTACTTCAGTCTTTACTGATGGTGGAGGCTCAAGCAGGGAGAAGTGTGTCCACTTCTGTTCAAGTGTGAAGCTGTTTTCATTAAATCTCACCTCTGTTCCAACAAAGAGCATGAGATTACACTTTGTCAACTGTCTCAACTCTTTGTGGAGTTTGTTTAGAAGTCGACCTGCACTTTACTGAAACATACAGGATCCTGTTTAAATGATCTGTAGCTCATGGTCTAAAGTGCATGGCACGAGTTTGTTTAGGACATGACCAACTCCAGTTTTGATAGTTAAACGATGCATAATCTGGATGCTATGTAAATTGCAAGGAGCAAAGGGGTTGTATTAAGTCACTTAAGTAATCATAGGTGTGTTTGGTTGTAACTTGAAAGCCAGGTGAGCCTGTAGCTGGTGCACTGTCTACATGGTGGAATTGGCAAATTGGAGAAGCGAGCAGTTATCTTTTGAGTAATGTAGTAAGAGCTGTTTTGTTACTGCAGCAAATATTGTGAGTTCTGGGTCTCTACCGAGACCAGACCCGTGTTTTGGCCTTTTAATCACTGCTAGCCAGAGTCTTTTTTGCAAGAAATTAGTAAAAAGAGAAAATTAAAAACAAGAAAATTAGTAAAGAAACAAAGAAAGAAACTTAAAAAGAAAAGAATGAGAAAATTAGTTGGAAAATGTTTGTAAAATTCAAAAAAAAAATCTGACACATAATTTTAAAATTTAATAACAATAGTTGTGATTTTTTATGAGCTTTTTTTTTTCTAATCTGTTATTTTTTTGTAATTTGTTGGATATTTCTTGCTCGTTGCCTTTTTTCCCATGTTTTTGAAGAAAATCGCACCAAGTTGCTCTGGGTTCAAAGATTTTAAGACTTGCAGCAGGTGTCTGAAAGCAGCACAAGAAAAGTGATATAGTTCCAGGTTTCAAAAAGTTCACCTGTGATTTATTGTGTGTGTGTGTTGTTACAGGCCCGTCTCCTGTGTGTGGCCACTCAGCATGGTGATCTGCAGAGTGTGTGTTACCTCCTGAAAGAAGCTCGTATCACTGTTCCCCAGGAGCCGTCCAACAGCAACCCAGCCATCCTGGCAGCGTACTATGGCCACGCCAACCTCGTCAAAGAGCTGCTGGACTCTATACCTGGTAGGAGGAGAAGACTGTGGGAGGGAGGGCGAACCTTTTGTTTGATTATGATAATGGTTGAATTGTGTGTCAAGTGTTTTGAGAGCCTAACCCAAACTACCGGTAGGAACTAAAAGTCAGGATATCTGGGCCTCTGTTGTTTTGATCAATATTAAATCACAGCTGAACCCCTTAGATAGAGAATAATCTTTTATTACATAAATATATTTTCCTTATTAGTTTTGCTTATCTACCTTTTGGTGTTTAAAGGTTACTTACTGCGTTACCTGTGCTTTTAGTGAAGGCTCTGACACAATGTTATCACCATGCCCTGAGCTTGTTGGGAGAGCCAACATGATATCGGCACATTTTGTATTTCCCGCTGAACTGAAAGTGGAATAAAACACATAACCTCTAACTGGCTCAACACTTGTAATGGTGTACCACAGGGTTCTGTGTTAGGTCCACTGTTATTTTCGATTTAAAAGAATAGTCTTGGTCAAAATGTGGTTGGTGCCAATTTTTATTTTGATGCCGATGACACAGTGAGTAATCCATCACTCATCCATCCATCACAGAGGCTGTGGCCAAACTGCAGGCTGTCTTTAACGTTATTCAGATGCAGCTTTCACCATTAAAGCTGGTTTTAAATGCTGATATAATCAAGGTAATTTGCTTCTGAAATGCTTGGAAGAAGCCTGTGAACACTACTGATGTTATTACTGCTCAGGAAGATAAGTTAGAAGTTAGAGGACTTACCTGGTTAAGTATGGGTTAAATTAAAAAAAAAAAAGTTAACAAAGATAAATTTATTGAGTCTAATACGCGCACCAGGTTTGCTGGTGTTAGGCCGCTGCATCACAGGTTGTTTAAAGCTTACAGAGTAATAGAAATGATCTCTGGACTGAAGGAAGCTCTGCGGTGCAGTCTGTGTGGTTGTTAATGAAGAGAAGACATACTCTGACTGACCTCTGCTGACTGCTGTTGGCTCTCTGGCTTCCTCTCAGGTCCATGTCTGAGGAGAGATTTGCTGAACTGGATGCTGGCCACATCCTGCCAGCAGGGTCACCTGGACGTGGTCCGGCTGCTGGTCCACGGCTACGATGCTGATGCCAAAGACTGCGCCATCCACAGTGACGAGTTTGCTGTCATCACTGGGCTCCCGCTGTACGCTGCTGCACGAGCAGGTAGAGAGACACACGAGTACACTGCAGACATCGTCTGTACTAACACAGCAGACCACTGGAGACTGCAGTTTGGATTGACTGCTTTACTGATACAAAATCCTCATATTAAAAAAAACATAATTCCTACACTACCTTCAAAAAGTATCTCACTCCTGCGTTCATGTCCTGAAAATACTTTGTCAGATCAGATGTTGAAGCAGAGTTTCAGCCTTAACAAGCCCATTGATCATTGTGATTGCTCATCAGTTATAGCAGCTCCTTTATGCTGTAACTTTATGGCTTACAACACTGTGATTAATTGGACATTATTAATGTTAGGCCACTAAATTGTTCTACAGTTTTAACAGCAGATTGAAGCACTGACAACATAAATCTACCCTTTAATCCTGATCCTGCTCGGCTGACCAATCACAGTTCAGTCACAGTGAGCTAAGCACCGCCTGCAGCAGCTGTGTGTCCGTGGCTAAGCTGTAACTCCTTAACGCATACCTTCAGACAATTAATTCTTTAAACGCTGAACACCTGCAAGAGAAAACACACGTGTTAGAAACATGTAGAGCAGTGTATTTGCAGAAGGCCTGGAGCAGTACTGGTGACAGATACAGCATGAAAACTGTCCACCTCATGTGAGTGGCATGTTTTGTGTTGCAGGTAATGAGGAGATAGCTCGCTTCCTGCTGCAGAATGGAGCTGGATTCTCCTCATACACCCTGATGGACCATCCAGCCTTCAGCAAACACCTCCTCAGACTCAAGATACAGGAAACCTCCAACGCAGAGGGAGAGGAGGTAGGTAGCAGTATGTCACCTCTGTGTTCCCCAGGAGAGAACAGTGCAGCTGCAAAGACAGCCTATGAGGAGTTGTTTTCATGCCATTAAATGTATGTGTGTTTCAAGTTTAATTGGGCCTCAGTTCCAGCTGATAGAGGTGCAGACAGATGGCTTTGGATCAGAGCCATAGGCCAGTAAAGGAGTACAGAGATGACAGAGATTGTCCGAGATGTTGAGGATTCAAAGACATTAAACAGAGACCTGATAATGTTAGACTCATATTAATAAGCAGGTTATGTTTGCTGTCATATCCTGAATGAGATTCAAACCATGATAAGACATAGCAGGGACTAGTGGCCATATAAAGAAACTCATTTACAGATGATGGTACGACACAGGGCAGCTGTAGTGCTCATTAACTTGTTCTGCCTGTTGAGGGTTCAGGAGACACACAGTTCATTTCTCACTGCCTGCAGAACTAATGATGTGGTCTGGGTCAGAGATGTTCCTGCTGCTAGCTGCAGTGTGCCATGTTAGCCAGCCAGATCCCCATCAACTGTAGTGTGCAGACATTTAACTCTGAAAAGTTATTTTACAGTTCCTAAATACTGAAAATGTCCATGTATAAGTTATCGGGAAATTGTGATAATAAACTTTCTGCTGTACAAACCTGTCTATGGAAATGAAAACAAGTAAATGAAAGTAAAAAACAAAGCATCGGATTTCCATACTAAGAATTAATCTTGTTGTTTTCAGTGGATCTTAACTAGACTGGATTTGACATTTTAGGACCATGAGCAGGTTACCTTCAGTGTTACCGACATAATTTGGTTTAATCAATCCCAAATATACGACATCATATTATGGTCATTGTACTGGAAGTAAAACAAAAATACAGGCTGGGGGACGCAGGTAATATTTCAATACACGAGACAAGACTAGACTTTATTGATCCCACACTATAGAAATTCAAACGTTACAGCGGCTCAATAGTCCGAGGCAAAATAAAAAAGGAGAAAAAAGTGACTGACTTCTGAAAAAGGATAAAAAATATTCCAAAAATACAAATTAGATTTAAAGTGGTAAATTTCTGAGCAAAAACCCAAAAATGTATGTCAAAAGAAACTTGAATATCCTCTGAGATTTTAAATAGTACATTTGCGAGAAAAAAATCTGTTACAAATTTTAATTGCAGATGTTCACTTATTCACTTCAATGAAAAAGTTACGAATTACAATTTGATATAATTAAGGTTATAATACTTTTATTCAAAGTGGTTAGAGGTGTCTCTCAGCCCTCCTCATGACATCATGCTGTCTGTGTGTGTGTGTGCAGACTGTCAGTGTGTCCTGGGGGGGTCTGCAGCTACCATGGCTGGAGCTGGATTGGTTCATGGATGTCTCGTCACGGATCACCCACCTGGATCTGTCATCCAACAGCCTGGCTGCGCTGCCCTCCGTGGTGCCCTGGGGTCTCATGCACCTGCAGAATCTGGATCTTTCTAACAACCTGCTGAAGGAGCTGCCAGCTGCTCACAGCTCCCAGGAGGTCATCTGCGCCAGGTACACATACAACTTAACTAGAGGGTCTAAATACTTCTACCGCTGCTCAGTAGTGCTCTAAATAACTCCAGACTGTCTCACTATATGTACATCCAGTATCTTAGTGTGTCTTCTTTCTACCAAGTGATTTACCAATCACCCACTTTGAGGACAGCACCCCAGAGATACTGAACCCAGTTATCATTCACTCCAAATGCTCCTGAAACCACAATCAGTGCGTTTACACGACATCAGAGAAAATCTATTTATTGTGTTAGTCAAACCAAAACCTCTTTTAAATTACAAGTAAACATGTTAGTCTGACTGAAAAAGTGGGACTAACACACCCAGATAATGCAATAGGGAGTCAAATTCCTCCTGCATGTATACAGTTAATCAGACCTAAACTGGGCGAGGTGCGACAGTTGAACGTTTTCATGGCAACGACTAAAACAAGGGCTGTCTATCAGCTGCTTGCAGTCTCTGCCCTCATAGACTTTAGTGATGACAGTAAATACATCACACCAGGCTCAGCCTGCAAGTCCAGAGGGTGCACATTTGGATTCAGCTGAAGAAGCTGGAAACAACATGGTGAAATCTACATCCAGAGCTGTGCAGTTTTGGTCAGACCGTGGTACCGTAGCTAACCGTAGATAACTTGGTTGTTGATTGTTTGGTCTGTGACGTAATAGGTCAACAAGAAGGTCCAATACTAACAAGCTGAAAGGGGGCATATCACCGCATATTGTAGCGGAGTCAGACATACTTCGGTCAACAAATAGATT
Source organism: Chaetodon striatus (assembly GCA_029783705.1). Taxonomy (NCBI): domain Eukaryota; kingdom Metazoa; phylum Chordata; class Actinopteri; order Chaetodontiformes; family Chaetodontidae; genus Chaetodon; species Chaetodon striatus. The sequence goes on from JAPZEB010000001.1 coordinate 1,636,223, forward strand.
CCCCTCCCGTGCTTGTATACTGGGACAAGAACAGTAGTCCAATTAGATGGCCTAGTACTTAACTGTGCATGGAAACGCTCTGACTGTCTCATTTTCTGTGTCTCTATGTATTAAATTCAGATAATACAGTGTGGATGAATAGCTTCCCTCCTTGTTTCCAATCTTTGTGTTAATCCAGGCTGAACATGTCCTGAAGTTAATTCTGTGGACTCACAGAGATTAAATGAATATCGATCTCCTCTCAGTTTGGCTAAAATGGCAAACAAGCTTATTTAAGTATTCCCTCGTGGAAGGTATTTACAAGTGTAGGCCAAACACTGATTAATGTCTCAGTCCTGAATGTGGCTGCTTGTGTCATAAAGAGAAAACTCATCAGCTGCCATCGTCTCTCCTGTGCTTCAGGTTACAGCACATAAACCTGTCTCAGAACCAGCTCACCAGTTTACCGCCTGGACTCCTCCATCTGACACGCGTCCAGAGGATTTCTGCTGCTAAGAACCAGCTCAGCGTCCTGTTTGACATCCCTGACAGTACGTTCCAACTCTGCTTCTCTAGAACTGTTGTATATAGGTAGACTAATGGATGTAATAAATATTTAATATAGATTTAAAACTATATATTAACTTAGTTGTTGTCAGTTGCATGACAAGGTTATTTTGAAAGAGCAGGCTCAAGAGCTGCAAGGGAAACATGGAGTATGTCGACCCGCAGATGTCAGCATCAGTGAAGAGCCGAGCAAAGCTGTTACAAATATGCTGCATCATAAACACATCCTAAAACTGGAGAGACAGTTTGCACCATAAAGATCCCACAGATCAGCTTGTTACAGAAAAAAAGTTTTTAAAGTTTAAAAACAAACGATACGGTTAAAGTGTGTTCTGTGTTCTTTATTTCCACTCTGTCAGCTACTAACTGGATCGGCCTCCGTAAGCTGGAGGAGCTGGACGTGTCTGATAACTGCCTGACCATTCTGCCCACGTCCATCATGCACTGTTTGAAATCCCTGAGCTCCCTCAACGTGTGCAGGAACACACTGAGCACCTTCCCCGACCCATGGGCCTGTCCACTGGTAAGAAACCAGACTGCTAATAATCCACTACACACATATTTCTCTCTGTTTCCTTTGCTGTCTGCAGGTGCTCTCATTCATGGGTTCATGATCAGTGTTGCATCATGGTCGAGGAGCTGTTTGAGCTACCACGCCAAAGATAACACTTGAGGAGGATGATTAAGGTTCACACAAAATGTTGAACATTTTTAATGTGCTCCACAGATGTTTGTTCTGTATGAGAGGGTTTTGTTGTTGCTGTTGTTCTGGCTTTTGGTCCCAGACAGTGCAGAGGAGTCACACAGACTAAAGCTGGGCATACACTGTATGATTTAAGCCCGTTTTAAAATTGTTGTTATTTAATTCCAACTCCCACTGAACTATGAAATCCTCTTATTATTTATGTCCTCATGCTGAATGGCCAGATTATCAAGCTACAACGTGAGAGCTCACACTGTACGTGTAAAAGAGACAACAAAAAGGTCCATCGGCCCTTCAGACTGTTCACACTATTTACAGTTATCAGTAGGATTTGTTTGAAAGCTCTGAGGCTGTGGCAGGCAGAAGGTTTACTAACAGAGGTACGGTTCACAATAATGTAGAGACAGACGTCCCAAAAAAAAGCTTAAAAGCACATTTCTGCAAAAACAGTGAGCAGGTGGGTTTTGAGATGGGATCTGAAGGATGTTCTGCTGTCGGACTGTCAGATGTGTGCAGGTAGGGAGTTTCAGAGCCTGGAGGTGCACTCCCAGAGGAGGTCAGAGGGATAGGTGGGGGACTGGGTTGTGGAGGGCTTTGAAGGCGAGCAGAAGGTTTTTGTAGTCAGTTCAGTACTGAACAGGGAGCCAGTGTTGTCACATGAGAATGGGGGTGATGTGGTCGTGATGATCCGGTCAGCAGAGTTTGGTGGGAAGGCCAGAGAGAAGTGCATCACAGTAGTCAATATGGGAGGTAACAAATGCGTGCTGGACTGGGACAGTGACGGGCGGAGTCTTGAAATGTTGTGGAGGTGTAAGAAGGCACTCTGGGTGCTGTTTTTTTTATGGAGGGTTCGAATGAAAGAGTGCTGTCCAGGATGACACCGAGGCTCTTGAGGTAGCTGGAGAAGAGCCCAGGGAAGTTGTCAGTGATGATGTGTGTGACTTTGGTGTTTGGGACTTTGGATAGAGTGTTTTTGGAGCCAATGAGCAGGGCCTCAGTTTTGCTGCTGTTGAGCTTCAAAAAGTCTGTCTCTCACATGAACACACACACACACACACACACACAAGTTAGCAGCACCTACAGACAAGCTGGGTGTACACTGTATGATTAATTGAGTGAGAAAAAAAGCGCTGATCTTGGGAAGTGACTGGTGGCTCTGCTTCAACTGTGTGACAGCCTGACAATGCCCGTCTAAAATTTCCGACCTGTCAGAATCTCCTCTAAATGTCGAACGGCTGGTCTGTAGCAGTTGATTGATCCTCACTCCCCCCTGTACACAGCTGGCAAATGGCGCCCGACAAAGCTGAAATTCAGTTCGACTCTAAAATGAGTCGTGAGGCTCAACAGTTGTGTCAGAAACAGGCTCAAATCAAACAGGATACGCCCAGCTCAACACATCGTTGGTCTTTTTCTGGGATTTATCTACAAAAGGAAACACATAAAATGACATCGGACTTGCACTTTAAAGCTGTAGCAGAATTTTGACAAGGAAATGGACAGAGCGTGACTTATGGCCGATTAACACGGCATTATCTTAGTATTGATCTGTATAACTGAAATATTCAGAGCCACACTGTGACAGCTGAACCGTCATCACATTGATGCTGATAGTTTTTTTGAGAGGGAACGAAATGTGTAATTAAAAAACTAATCAGTCAGTTAATTATCATGTTTCCTCACAATAACAGAAATGGATCTTCTTCTTCCTCCTCCCCTGCAGAAACAATGCAGAGCTTCCTCCAACGTGATCGAGAGTCTTCCCAACACCATCTCCATCTTCTGGAGGACTCAGCTGCAGGAAGTGGACTTCTCTGACAACAACCTGAAGGAGCTGCCCTCATATATCTTTGAACTGGAGGTAGGATTCATCATCTGTGTCTCTTATTCTACATCTGTATGTGCACCAGGCTGGAGTGCATTTAACAGTTACACATCTATTGATTCAACATAAATAGATGCATTAGTATAAAAGTAAAAGTAGTCAGACGTCTGTGTGTGTGATGTGTTCAGTAGCCTGCAGATGGCATTGCTGCTGTGTAGCTGAGTTCATGTGTGAGTCAAGAGAAGCACCAGGAGAGTTTAAGTTAGATGCAGAAATATGACTTTCTGTTCAAATTTTAATGATACTGATATTTCATTTTTCAAAATAATGGTCTCTTTTTGGGGAAAACTAATGATTACACTTAAAGGAAAATAACATGACATATACCGTCCATTAATAACAAATGTATGACAAATTCATTATGGGCGTCTTCTTGTTTTTATTCAGCCTCCTTTCAACTTTCAGGGTGTGTTGTTTTTAAATGTTCGAAGAGGTTGTTACTCATGTTGCTGCTGTGTTGTACCTTCCTGTCACAAATAGTGTGTGTTTCTATATATATATCTGCAGGGTGAAAAATAACACCACACCACACTACGTTTCCTTTTTGTCACTCTTGCATGTTTAATGCAGAAGTGTGTGACTGCATACAGCTGCTTTAATGTCACATAGGTTTCTACAGTGAATGTTAGAGTAGCTTTGGCAAATAGAGAAGTACTGAAAAAACTGAGAGGTGATGGAGCCACCCATGTGCTGTTTTTATGTGTCAGTACCAAATGTATTTAACCTTTATTTAACCAGGAAGTCCCACTGAGATCTGAGTCCCACTGAGTCTCTTTTACAAGAGAGACCTGGCATTTCACATAGTGTTTTTCTTCAGCAAAGAAATGATGGCAGGGCGCTGGGGAGCGCTGTAGCTCAGTGCATCATAAACAAGTGCTCCCAGTGCTTTTTTTAATGATGCGCTGCATGTGGGTTTTTTTTCCCCCGCCTTATTTTAGTGATCATCATGTCTCTTCTGTAGTGGAATATTAACATCATATTATACATGCATGCTCTTATCATGACGGCCCACCAGCAGATGGAGACATGAAATACAATCCTTTACAATGTATGTAATATTCATTCATTGTGCAAAATAAAAAAAGCATGTTGGCCGATGCTGATAGTTAACTTTTAAGCCATTATCTGCCGATACTGAGGACGTGCCGATATTATCATACATCCCTACTACAGTTAGCAATAAGCTCACAATGGTACAGTAATAAAAGTACAACATCTAGTGTCTTTGCTGTTACGGTCGCTAAAGCAGTGGCATGACATCACCAGCGCCTTTCTAAAAAACACAGAGATTTTCAACCAGAAGCACTCGGAGCAGCCGCACAGAAAAGGCAGAGTGCTCTGAAAAAGGATGCTGGGCGCTGTGTTTCTTTCTCTAGGCGGCCACATCCGTGCTCTCCTTTGTGAGAACTATTGAAAAAAGACGCCAGCACTGAGAAAAACAGTGCTATGTGGACACAAACTCTTAGGATAGTGGTTCCCAACTGGTGGATGGGGTGTGTGTTTTGCAAACATGTCAAGTTTGTAAAAAAAAAAAAAAACCACTTTATTTTTCATTACAGTGAATTTCCAGCACAGAGCTTTTATCTTGAAGTGCTGTTTCCTGCTGTGAAGTGAGTGACAAACAGACAGCTACTTAACAGAGACAGCAGACGACCTTGACGACATGGCCAAACAGTGTGACGCTAAGTGTATTAAACTCTGTGGACCTTGAATGAATGATTAAGGAGAAATCTGGACCGGTTGGGAACCACTGCCTTCGGAAACCTGAGGTTTTTGTTCACAGGGACAACTTCAGCGTATGTTTACCTCATTGTTTGAAACTTTGGCCACGTTTAATTTGAATTTCCTTCCTTGTAACACTATACCTCAGACGCTAAAGTGCAGAAAGGCATAAAAGGTCTCCTTTAAGAATCCTGACAAGTTTGTTATACGACCCGATGTGGAACCAACAAAGAAGAAAGAGAAAACAAAAGAAAGTCCTAGAAAACTTAAACGACCCCAAAGGGGCAATTTGTGGTACAGCGTAGAAAACAACGAACGGAATGTAGACACAAATGTACATAAAACATAAAACCAAGAACAAGAAAAACAAAAACAAAAGTCTGTGGTCTGTCAAATAACTAAGATGAATTTTATACATCCTCGTATATTGCACTTCCTCCCAGCAGTCTGGTTAGTGTGTCATCAATAAATGACAATAAATGTTAAGATGATATATAGATATTAAAGTGGAAACGCTTAACAATGAATTAATAAAAACAATTCAAAGTAGGCAGCTACTGGATTTTTTGGTACAACGAGTATTAAATGGCTAAATGTCTTCTTCTGTACCTTCAATTTAAATGACTTGCATTTGTTTTTATCTGTGGTGTTACAAGATACGTCTGTTTTGGAACAGAAACCATCTTCAGTTCTTATGGGAGCTGCTGCTGCAGAACAATATAACAGCCTCTGTGTCATATTTAATGTATGCTTTCTTCCAGACTTGGCTGCACCTCATATCAGATCTCTTCCCTTCTTTTAAAAGAATGCCTGATTTGAATGACTAATGAGTGAGCCATTTGAGGCAACATAACACAGTAAACCACAGTGAGAACTTTGGAGCGTATGTTTTCTTCACTGTACGGGAAAGCTGGCCAGTAATACAGCCAGCCAGCTGTCTGTGTATTCCTTGAAAGGAGAATGTGAATGTGTGGTTTACAGTATCTCACCCCTCCTCCCACTCGTCCTCCCAATAGGCTCTGGTCTCGTTGAGATTGTGTGGGAATCTCATTGCGACACTCCCGGCCCCCAGTAAGTGGAAGTGCTCCCAGCTCAGGACCCTCGATCTTTCCAGGAACCAGCTGGGCAAGTAGGTCCACACTGTAAATACACACTGCCAGCTGTTAGTGAACAACACAACCATTCACTGCTGAGGTCATTAAAGGTCATATGTGGAGAAACAATGGGTGGTTTTATTGCATAGATAGAAGATAAAACTAGATGCAGTCTAGTAGGGCTGCCCACGACTAAGACTTTTCCTAGTCGACCAATAGTCGTCATTCAGGGCCATTAGTCGACGAGTCGCTGCATGTTTATTAATATTACTTTAATAGACTGGTGAGTTATGCATTGCACTGTGTGTCTGTGTAGAGGAACCCACAATTTGGACCAACAAAGAGAAACTGTTTGCTCACTGAGTACAAACAACACATCACTAACTGTGTTTACATGCACAAAATGTTCTGTTTGTAGAACTTATTCCAAAAAAGACAATATTTCAACTAAGGCTGCCACTGACAAAGAATTTTCGACCAAGTCGACCAATAGTCGTCATTCAGGGCCATTAGTTGACGAGTCGCCCGCATGTTTATGACATGAATGTAATGATGAAATGATATATTTTGGTGGTTTGAGTTGAAGGTGTGAGAAAGAATAGTCTCAGTAACATTGTT
>JAPZEB010000001.1:1693358-1703823 GCA_029783705.1 Chaetodon striatus
TTTCATCTGCTTATCCGGGGCTGGGTCACAGGCCAGCAGGCCGAGCAAAGCACCCCAGGCGTCCCTCTCCCCAGTAACACTTTCCAGCTCCTCCAGGAGGACCCCAAGGTGTTCCCAGGCCAGATGAGGTATGTAATCCCTCCAGTGTGTTCTGGGTCTGCCCCGGGGCCTCCTACCAGTGGGACATGCCCTCAACACTGTTAACAGGAGGCACCCAGGAGGATCCTGATCAGATGCCTGACCCACCTCAACTGATTCCTCTCAACACAAAGGAGCAGCGGCTCTACTCCGAGCTTCCTCCAAATGCCTGTGCTCCTCCCCGTCTCTAAGGCTGAGCCCAGACACCCCAAAGACGAAAATCATTTTAGCCGCTTGTATCTGTGATCTCAGTCTTTCAGTCACTACCCAGAGCTCATGACCATAGGTGAGGGTTGGGACGTAGCTGGACCAGTAAATAGAAAGCTTCATCTTCCTGCTCAGCTCCCTCTTCACCAAGACGGTCCAGCACAGCTCCCACATCACTGCAGACACCGTAACAAACCATCGATGCATCTCACACTCCATTCTACCCTCACTCATGACCAAGACTCTCTCCCAGCCCAGAGGGGGCAATCTACTGGTTTCCAGCGGGGAACCATGGCCTCAGATATCAAGGTGCTGCCTCTCATCCTGACCGCTTGGCATCTCCCCTCACTATATTTGCGTTTACTGGTGCTGTGTCTCCTGGATGTCCACTTCTTACACTCTGGAACCTGGTCTCTACCTTTTCATAAAGCCTCAACTTCACCTGGGTGCTGTGGGGGTACATGCCTGTAAATGTCACAAGCACAGAAGATGAGAAGAAAGAAGAAAATACAGGCAGAGGGCAGAGTCTCTACAGACAAATACACCACCATTTATCATTTTATCCACGTGTCTCAAATACCACTGGGAAATGCCATGATGCGTCTGTACCAGATTTGGTGTCACAAACACTGATGAAAATGCCGCGAAGGGTCACCAAAAACAATTTGCTGTTAGTTGGTCTCGAACCGTTGTCTGCAGCTTGGCAGCCATCTTGCCAAGATGTCACACCATCCACCGTCCCCTCCACGTCCTGATGACAAAATCAGCTCATTCATTAAGTCACTTTGGAAACGTTGCTATGCTGCATATTAAACGTACGAATGTGACGTATCCATGGTTTGCAGAAACAGACTACACTATCGTTTTTTTTTTCTGGAGTTGCCATGTGTGTCATATCCATGAACTCCTGAGCCTGCCCTCATGGTTTCATTTGTCAGACAGCTTCTGAAGGGTGAAACTATGTCCAAAGCATACTGACACCTTCACCCTGATGACATCATCAGGGGTTGACTGTTTATCCATTGTAAGGCTAAGCTAAAGTGTGTGCATGTGCAGAGCTTAAGAAATGTGTTTGCTGATCAGTTCAATGTAAAGTCTGCTAATTACACTGGTTTCCTGCCCCGATGCACCGAGCCAACAGTCGGCTGTTGGTCGATGTCGGGCCATCAGTGAGCACCTGGTGCCCTAGTTTTTGCAATGTGTTCTGCACCATTGGCACTAGTTGGTCCTTGTTGGCTGTTTTTTGGCCAGTTCAGCATGTTGAATCTTTGTTGGAGCCAGCAGAGCCTGTTACAGAGACAAATTACTCTTGATTGGCAGCTCAGCTCAGCTCAGTGTACAAGAAGAGAAACAGAAGTGAAGAAAGCAAGCAAACAGCTTAAGTCTACAGGGTTAAACTTGTTATATTAGGTACAATGATTTTTGCTAGACATTGAGCCCTTTGCCAGAAAAGGATCCTGATGGTTTGCGTCATTGTTCGCTAGGTAAATACAATTTGTTCGTTAACATCGTGTTGTGGTGTTAATGTGCTAACTGGCTGATTAGCGTCTTGAATCCATCCCGTCAGTCTTCTAGTTTTCCTTTTGAATGACAAATAAAGACTACCGCCACCTGCTGGTATGGAGAGTTATATCCATTCACACAGGCAGAGAATGTACGTGCCAGTTGGCTGTAGTTTTTGCGTTGTGTTCAAGCACAACTTTTTGGTTGAGACACAGGAGGTGTGAGGCGATGCAACAGTCAGCCTCTGACAATAGTTTTTTGATGTCGATTTGGTGTGTCTGGGCCTTTAACTGGATCTCTCACAGTAATCTGGGGTCTCATTTATAAACATTGCGTAGCACAAAACGAGGCCTGAACAAAGTGTACAACATTTTCCACGGAAAAGTTGTGATCTATAAAAACAGATTTGATGGGAGAAACTCTGACCCATGCTTACAAACATTTTGGAGACGGTAAACTCTCAACGCAGATGGTGAGGTGGGAGCCTGATTGTACAAACTGTTCGATATTTTTTGGTGCACGCCAAATGTCAATTCTTAGTATGGATCCTGTGCACTGGTTTGAGAATGAGACGCCTGGTTTCTTATCTGTAAATGCAGCCATTTTATTTTTAGGAAACTTTACTGATCAGAAATCGATCTCTGAGCTTTAACATTAGCTTTAACAGAGACATCATTTTGACCCTGAATGATCCAGAATCCTGAAAAGACAAGAGGCTACAGAGATTTTCTTGGAAATACCTGGCCTCTCCTGTAAACAAGATGACAGCGTCGGTGCCAGGAGTTTACTCAGCAGCCAACACGGTGGCACTACAAATATCATGAATGATGCTCTTGTCATTTAAAAAGACTTGGCCTTCTGTTGGACTGATATGAATAAATCATGCTCAGTCTCCGGGTGCTCTCATTTAACCTCTGCTCAGGCCAGAGTACCCACAGAAGTCCTGGCTGCTCGCAGCTCAGCTCTGCTTCAGTCTGATCACTGCCGGCCTGCAGGCAGGATTTACACATCTTTGTACTGTGTTACTGAGCAAAACCCCATTTTAAACCTGTCACATGGATTAATGGTTTGTAGATGCAGCTTGTGGTTTTCCTCGGACCGTCATACAGAAGAGGGCAGTAGAGAGAGGACTTGATAGCTAATCTGTCTGACAAGCTGCCGTGATGGATTGCTGCTTTCAGGAGGGTTTTCCTTTTACTTTTCAGTCATAGTTTGTCATTATCCGTCTCTGTCAGTCGTGTTCGTGACTGTTATGACATGTTCTGTCTGCTGTTAATGAACTTTAGTGAGAAAGTCTTTGAATGTTTTGCATGTTTCCTTTGAGTGAACCCACCTCGCCTGGTAAATGTCTTTTAAACACACACCTCCAGTTTGTAAAGCAGATGATCTGTTTTTTGTAGAGCTCCAACACAAGCTGAGATAACCCTGATGACATCATCAGTACATCAGGAGAGTGTCCCTTTAATGGTGTTAAGGGGAGACAGTTTTGGAGATTTGGAGAATTTGGGCTATTTTGCCTCCTTAATGTGCCTTCTTTCAAACTAGTGGGAAGAAAACATTCAAAATATACATTTAGGTTTACTGAAGTTCAGATTTCTGTGTTTGAAATGTCTGTAAAAGGCACATACTTGATAAGATAATCCCTAATTTGCATATTCAAACATAAAATAATAATAATAACTTTATTTGTAGAGCTGAAAGTATGAAGTGCTTTACAAGATGACGAAAATACAAAACAAAAGTGATACTTACAAAAGAGGCATATACATACACCTACATATAAACTTAAACACATACATACCTGGACACATGCTTAGTTTTAAGAAAAAAAAACATTTTCAGAAGTTTTCAGGGAAAAAAAATAGTTGTCTTACTGTAAGTAATCATCCGGGTAAGTTTCATGATGATATCTATTATTTAATTTTTTTATCTATTCTTTTTTTTTTCTAAAAAATGAAATTTTACTATCCACATCTTTGAAGGCTGATTTCTCAAAATGAGTTTTTCTCATGAGCCAATAAATCTCAACTTCAGCAGCACTTACATGCACCAAACGTTACAGTTTTATCCCAGTCTATACTCTGAAGGTTCGACAGAGGGGTTTGTTCATATATCGTTCATCCCGTGATTTAGACATTTTATTTCTAAAAACATGGTTAAAATTTATTTTTTAATTACTGCCTTTATCCAATGTTCAGATTTTTGCTCTGGAAATTTGTGCAAATCAAATTTTTAAACTAGATAAAGACTCATTTGTACATTAAAGCATAAAATGTTTAGAAAACTTGTAATACAAAAAATAATTGTCTTAATCTAAGTAATCAGCTGGGGACGTTTCATGATGATATCTGTTATTAATTTTTTTTTACTCCATTCACCTATAGAGGAATTTTACAGGCAGTTTTCTCAAAATTAATTTTACTCTGAGCCAAAAATCTCATTTTCACCAGAGCTTACATACACCAACTGTCTAGTTTTATTCCTGTCTATATTCTGAATGTTTTCACAGAGGGGTTTGTCCATATTGATTCATAGCCTGAGTTATGGAACATTTTGTTCCCTAAAACATGGGGAATGTGTTTGTTTTTTTTGTTTTTTTGTTTTTTGTGTGTTTGTTTGTTTATAGCTATTGAGAGTGTTTTCTGATTTATGGAGTGATGAAAAGAGAAACCCAAAAAATCTCTGTAAAAACTTTTGAATCTAATGTGTCTGCAAAATGAAACCAGAATTTCAAACCTGGCTTTATCCAAAAAGGATTTTTGTTCTGGAAATTTGCACATTCAATTAGACAAATCTCAGAAAACCTGTAATAAATAAATATTGTCTTGCTGTAAGAAGTCAACTGGGAACATCACATGGTGATTTCTATTATTTAAGTTTTTTACCTTATTCACATGTAGCATCTAATTTTTTGTGTGGTATGTTTGGAGTTTTACACTCCATATTGTTACCGACTCACCCTTTATTCCCTTTAAGGACGGTGGCCTTGTGGGTAACCTGTGAGGGTGTGACATGTACTTTATGGTGTGTGTGGAGGGAAGCAGCTCTCTTGGGGTGTCATTGTGAAGATGGCAGGTGGCAAATAGTGATGATAGCAGTAGAATTAAGTGTCTAGATAAGCTCAGGGGCGGCTGAATGACCTCACGAAAAGGCCATGTTCATTGTTCTGTGGTGAAGACTGCAATAAAGCAATTGTCAGTGAATGGCGCCTGAACGCCTCGCCATCCTTCCTTCTGCAGAGTGGTCCAGACACTGGGAGCTAGTTACCAGCCAGTAACGAACCAAGCTAAAATGAATGTTTATAGTTCAGCATGTTCCCAACTTTGGTTCTGCGTCGGTAAGCTGTCAGTGAGAGAGGTAACAATATCTTTGAAGGGAGTCTTCTCAAAAATCTCAACTTCAGCAGCACTTACATGCACCAAACTTTCTAGTTTTATTCCAGTCTATAATCTGAAGGTTTTTACAGAGGGAACTGCTCATGTATCATTTATGACTTGATTAATAGAACATTTTATTGCTAAAAACATGGCAAAAAATTGATTTCTTTTGGCTGTTGATGGTACTTTCTGATTTATGGAGAGCTAAAGAGATATCCTAAATTCCCTCCTTAAAAACCTGTGCCTCTGATATGTCAACAAAATGACACAAGCATTTATCCAGAGTTCAGATTAATGTTTTGGAAATTTGCATATTGAATTAGATAATCCCTTATTTACATATTTTAACATGTAAGAAAACAAAAATAATTGTCTTACTGTATATAATCATCTGTGTGAGTTTCATGGTGATGTCCATAAGTTAAAAGTTTACCCGTTTCACCTGAAGTGTCTCCGTCTTAAAGCAGCACAAGCAGACCTTTGTTGAATTTGGGAATCTGTTCACACTGACCACGCAGACACCTTCTCTCAACCTCTGAGAAATGAACTCACTAAAGCAGAATGCTGATAAAGCTGCAGACCCACCGAGCCGCCCACCGTGCATATGAGACATGCACACCGTCACCAGACAGGACACCTATCAGCCTATCAGCTCTCTCGCTGTTTTATCTCTCGCCGAGGCAAACAAACAACAGGAAGTGAAGGGATATGATAACGTTTGTCTTGTTTTGCTTTCTTTTTCACATGCAGTGTGGAGGGCGGTGGCTCAGTGGCACAGGCGCAGATCTCAGGGAGGACACAGGGGACACGTAGACAAGTCAAGACATTTATACCATAAAGCCATGCATAAAAATTCACCAGAATGCAGGAAGTGTTTGATGCTTAAAATTTCTGGTGGGATGACCCCAAAGCCCCGTTCCATTTATTCCCCTGTGTTGGAACAGAGTGTACACCCTTGCTCGGTGGCATTCATACTGTATAGTGTTATCACTTCACAGCAGCTGTATCAGTCAGAGAGAGAGTTTGTGTTGAAGTGTAGAGAGTCTGACTGAGAACAGAGTGTGAGAGGGAAGAAAATCATTGGCAACAGGAAGGACACAAATCTAATATAGAAAAGAAAGACTTATATAAATGTGGACAATATAACATATGGAGTTCATTAATGCTCGACGTGGCTGTAACAGTAAAATAGATGAGCGCTGAGATGGAAATCTACTGAGTTATCTGGATGACTCTGCAAAATAAAACCTTGGATCCTCAAATCTGAGCAGCTTGATCTCACTCCTGGGGCGTCAAAATACGCCACATGGGCAGTGTCCTTCAAGTCATTATAATGACCTGTCTTTGTGAGACACGCTGGGCTTTGCACCAACTCCAATATACACCCCCCCACATCATTACTGGACTGTCAGAGTAATGGATGTAGTTCAAGGGGCGTGAAAGTCCACTCAGGGTGGGTAGGTGAGTAGGTGGATAGGTCCAACAAACATTAGACTTTGACCTTGGAGACTGGTGCTCGAAACCAAGAAACATCCCAATTAGTTGCGGTGTTTGTGCCACTCAAAGCTGTTTTTTTTTAAAGTGACATCTGTGATCTTTTCCTAACCATAACCAAGTAGTTTTGTTTTGTAAACCTGACCACCGACCCCTTCATACCGCCACACTCAAAAATGAGGCCACTTAAAGCTTGGTGGTCTTTAGCAACATCTGCAATCTTTTCTGAGCTATAATAAAGTAGTTTGTTGTGAAAACCAAACCTGTAGCCTCTTCTTACCACTACGTTTGTGCCACTCTAAGCCAGAAGTTTTTTTTGGCAACATCCGTGATCTTTTCCTCACCATAACAATGTAGCTTTGTTGCCTAAACCTAACTGCCAAACCCGTCTTAGCGCCGAACCCTTCTGCATTAAGATACGACACAAAAAGCTGCCGCGGGCGTAGTTTTAGTAACACTGGGGCTTCTGCCCAAGGATGAGATCATGTTGATCTGGGACATAAACTCATATAAACAGACTCACTTTTACTCATCAGAGTCATTCAGATAATTCACATCAGACCTTGACCCAGGACACCTGTTAAAGGTAAATGGACTTGCACTTGTAAAGCGCTTTCTAGTCTTCCGACCACATTTGGGGCTCAGTATGTTGCCTGAGGATCCTCTGACATGCGGCCTGGAGGAGCCGAGGATCGAAACACTGATTCTCCGATTAGTGGACAACCTGCTATGCCTCCTGAGCTTCAGTCGCCCGTGTTTTATGACCAACAAACCACTCAGAGCTGGGTGTTTTTACAGCGACGTACGCAATCTTCGAGCTACACAGAACTACACAGAAGGAAGCGTGCATCTACTCACAGACTAGAGACTTGTGCTTGTGCCAGCCTGAGATGTAAACATTCATGGAGTCCTCCTCGGCTGAGTTGTAACGTTAGCTAGCTCAGGTGAGCTAGCAGTAGATGCACGCTTCCTCCTGTGCCGTGACTCTGTTTGCAGGTGTAGCTTGGTAGAAAGAAAATAGTTCCCACAGGAAACTGCTCACAACAAGGTCTGTGGATTATCTTGAGTAACTGGGTCATGATTTCTGGAAAGAGACATTGCTGCTGAGTTTTTCAAATATATTTTTTTTGGCACTTTGAGCAGCCCAAACTGAGTGCCATCTAGTCCCATTATACTGGAGAGTAGGCAGACAGCTGAAATCTCAAACACTCAGCAACTCACACCAAAACAATCTAGACTGATAAACAGCACCACAGATTAAAGTGAAAATATGTATTTTTAAATCTAGGGTGAACTGTCCCTTTAACATAACAACATTAAACTATACCATATGATACTGTGCTTCATTACAGCACATCTGATATCCTATGTTAAACTGAAAAGTTAGGTGGATTTTCTTGATGTTGCACTGAACCAGACTTTTGTTATGTGTGTGTTAGAAGCTGTGGTGGGGCAGAGCGAGGCAGAGGAACACTGAGTGCTGCAGCAGTGTACAGCTGAACACCAGTGTTACACTGACAGCTGAGAGACAGACACTGAGGGAAGAACACTAGATGCATCCAGCTCTCCAAAACCCAGAGAGAGAACAGGAGTGCAGACAGGCTCCTGGTTAAAGATGAGCTGAGTCAGCAGGGACAGAGCCAAGCTGAGGGAGTAATGACACATGTGGAAGAACTGAGGAGTTCTGTTCACGCAGTCGCCTGGCTGCTCACACCATGAGTGTATTTCATCTCGCTGGTCAGAAAGTAAATCAGCTGCTCTGCTCTTTAATAATCACACATAGAGCTCTGTGTGTGTGTGTGTGTGTGTGTCTGCTCATCTCTGTTTAGACACAGCTGACAAATACCTGGAACAAGTCAGCCTGGGATGCATATTCTGTAATTTATATCACATATATTATGTCCTTTATGGGTTCATATAGATGATCAGTGGGTTTTCTCACCAGAAAAAATAAATAAGACGCCCCAACTATCACTGCAGATAGTGAGCTCAGCATGGCAGCGCGTCCAGTGTGAACATCCCAGCTGGTTAACATGGGTGCTGAAAGGAAGCGGGCAGCGTCCTCGTCTAGCAAGAAGCTGGCATCAGCCTTTTCTGTGGTGTCACTGTGCATTTGTTTCTTCAGCAGTGTTAGGAAATACTACGTTGACATATTGAGTATGATTGCATTACTTGATTATGAAGGCAACATTGTTTCAGCTAACATTTTTAAAGTTAAAGGTCCTGTTCGCAGGATGTAGGGGGATGTATTGGCAGAAATGGAATATACATCACATTCTCACTCCGACCTCGTCACATATCGACGTTTGGTCATGAACTTTCCACGTTGAGATATGACGTGCAAGGTACCCTGGGTGCGTTGGTTGTTGGTGTTCTGGGACGCTGTGTTAACTTCTGCCTGTTTCATGCATTGTCTGTTTTCAAAATACACTTCTGTTTTCCAAGGAAATGTACAGTCTCTTTCAAAATAAAAGCACTGCGTCAGTACAACACTGCAAATTTATGTTTTTTTCCTTCAACAACAAACTTGCATGGTTGGGTTTAGGAAAAAACAACAGAGTTAGTGGTTGTTGGACCCATTCACCACCCCTCCCGCCAACCCTACTTGGACTTTCGCTACCTTAGCTTTCGTTGTTGTCCCACTGCGTCTTGCCCTGATGCTGCCAGGGCTGTCAAACAATAACAGCAAATGGCTGTGTATCGTGCCGATGTGTTAGCCGATTCCAATAGTTCATTTTAAAGCCAATATTAGCCAATACTGATGATGTGCTGATATTATTGTGCATCCTTAGTTGGCACAGAATAAGCACAAGAGTCGCACACAGCGCCCAATGTCATATTTTCCAGGTGGTTAAAGACGCGGCATGTGTGTGGCCCTAAAGTGTATAGAATTCGTTTTGTTCTAATGTAATCAAACATAACGTCTTTAATGTCAAACAAACATAAGAATTTGAGAGGAAATAAAACTCACAAGCAAAAAAACGTCCATGTGGACTCTTGGTCCATCACTTCTTTGTCCTTCTGTTTGCTATTCTCTCTGATTCTCCGAGTTAACATCTATCAATGCTGAAAGGGGTTTGCAGCTCAAAACTGCGATCCAGGAGCAGAGCGGAGGGTGGGCACAAAGTTTCCACAGCAACACTTTTGGATCAGGACGACGTTACTAACGATAAATTGCCGAATGGGTGGCGCTCCTGGCTCCCACTAGACCTGGGCGGTGTGCAGTGCTGTAAACTGAAGAGAGGAGGAATTAATCAATAGACTGACATGTGTAACTGGTCAAAAGTATTCTCAAGGGTTAACGGTTGACATCCCCATTCCAGACCTTTGCCCAGCTCTGACACAGTGCTGTGAAGACAGGTTTGGTTTCTAACTCTGCCTTAACAAAGTTTTCTCTCCTTTATCCATCACTTCTTTCCAAGGCGACACAGGCAGTAAATCTGTAGATGTATTTCTTTTCGGTCTGCGCAGGATGTTGTACAACAGAAATCTGCAGTCAGTGTGACTAAAGGTGGGATCAGAGGCTGCTTGGTCGGGTTATGAAATAAACAACCCCCCCCTCAGAGCGGGACAATGCCTCTGTTGTTTACCACAGTTGCTTCTAGTTCAATGTCTCCAGGAGATTTGGCTCACTCCAAAGAAAAGCCTCAGCACAACGCTGATCACTTCCACACCTCACGTGTGTGTGTGTGTGTGTGTGTGTGTGTGTGTGTGTGTGTGTGTGTGTGTGTTTACTAAAAACAACA
>JAPZEB010000001.1:1705654-1724177 GCA_029783705.1 Chaetodon striatus
ATATATATCAAACAGCGCTCCTTATGAACAGTCCAGCACGATTTTAAAATCAATACATGGCGGGAGATGAAGTTAACGTGGCGGGCTGCCACCGTGTGTGGTCAACCCTGGTCATCGAAGCTAAGAGTGTGACTTCAGCACAGTCCTGCTGACATGTTTAACGCTCATGTATCACTGAACCATCTGATAAAATAAGAACTTTTATTTTCCACTCTAAAGGTGTTTTCAGAGCAGACAGTTGTGGGAACTCCCGGAGAGGAAATGGCCACAGGGGAACTACCACGAGAACTACGGATCTTTAGGGGCTTTTTTCTGTTTGAATTTGTACTGACGAGTAAAACACTGAAGCGTCATTAGTCTGTTTGACTTCATTTAGTCTGTTTTTAACCTGTATTCACTGTTTTTAATCTCATAATTAGCCTTATAACGGACTGATGTTGGCTGGGTGCAACATTTAGTACATGTTGGAGCAAGGAGCCTATAAGTTACATAAATGTAAACTAATCCTGTTTGAGCTTTTAGATTTGATGTCTTCATTGCTTTGCTGTGTGGCAGATCTCAAAGGCTGCAAGTTGAGAGGAAAATGTTGTTGAACATTCTTCTATTTCCCTTTGAGTCAAACGGGAGTCGTATATTTGCTGAGTAATGTCTGGACTTTAGTGTCCATTTGTTTGTTTTCTTCCTGGTTTTCTACTTCTTCTTTTTTGTTCCACATTGTTTGTTGTGTCGTCTGTTAAAGGCTAACGTCTTTTTTTAAAAACAGAGGTTGTGGCTGCTGCATTGGCTCACATGCTCACACTACTCAAGGTTCCTCTTGTGCTGGGAGAGTATGTACTCTGAAGTAGGAGCTAAGAAAGTCCTTAAAAAACAGCGTTCTAGGAACTATGATTGTTCTGAGTTCATGTAGTGTGGACACAGTGGGCTCATAGAACTATGACGAAGTTTTTATGTACATTTTTGTACTAATTCCTGTTCGCTGTTACTTCAGTGAAATGTTGGATACCAAACATGTGGAGTAGACTTTTTACACTGTGGTGCTGCTGGTGTTACTGTTGGTAAAGAATCTGCACCACTGACTGCAGAGCGCAGTAAACTGGGGCCCAGTAGTCAAAGTGTCATGCTGGTCTCACACACAGCGTGTATGGTACAGGAGGTGAAATGTCACAGGGGCCCTGCTGTCTCCATGTGTGTCTTTAAAAACTGTGCCAAGCCACGGCTGTAAAACAGACCCGTGTGTGTGTGTGTGTGTGTGTGTGTGTGTGTGTGTGTGTGTGTGTGTGTGTGTGACACGCAGATGATAGACAGCATCTCCCTGCAGTGACTGTGTGTCCCGCAGAATGAGAGCCATGTTGCTGAGTTTAGGATCACATGGTGCTCTGTAGTGTTGGTTGATTGATCAGATGATTATGACAGAGCTGATCATTACGTCACCAGTTGTTGACAGGACTTACTCACTGATGACATTTTATTTATTTCAAAGATGAATGGAAACTACATTATAAAAGCCCATTTCTGCAAGTGTGACAAAAAAGATCCTGACAGCAGCTCATTACTGTCAGATACTTAGTCATTATTCTTAGATACTGAGAAATTCCTTTGAAAATCTTTGAAGATACTTAGTCATTACTGTGTCATTACTTAGAGATACTAAGTCACTTCTTTTGAGATAAGTCAGTCATTATTATTGGAAGACTCATTATTTAGAGACAAGTCATAACGTGAAAAAAATCTCATTTTGGTTTAAGTGAGTTATTTTGAAAAAGTCATTACTTTGAGATACTAGGTAATTATTTTGAGAAACTTGGTAAGTACTTTAAGGATACTAAATAATTGTTGTTTAAAGATACTAAGTCATTATTTTCAGACACTGTGTCTTTATTTAGGGCTACTTGGTTATTTTGGGATACATAGTCTTTAAGATAAGTAGTTATTAAGAAATACATAGTTTTATGTAGATACTGAGTCACTATTTAGAGATACTTTGACATTTTTTGAGAAACTCAGTTATTATTTTAAGATACTACATCGATATTTAGAGATACACTCTTTATTTTGAGATACTCAGTCACTTTTTAGAGTCATTATTTAGAGAGTCATTATTTTAAGATACTATTTTACACTATTTAGAAATACATATTCAATTAAAGACAGTGAGTCATAATTTTGGGAACAGTACTCAGTACTTTGAGAATTTAAATCGTTCTTTTTAAATACTGAGTATTTTATCGTAATGACTAATTATCTCTACATAAAGACAAAGTCCATCTGCGAAAGCTTCTTGTTATTTTAAGAAACTGTCATTATTTTGGAGAAGTTTCTCATCTTATTGACTTATTAGATCTTATATTTTGTCATCACACGGGCAGAGATGAGCTTCCATAGTGAATAAAGGAGAGGAGCTGCAGGTCTTGATGAGAGATTGTTTCGTTAACTGCTTTTCCCAAGTTGAAGAATTAACTTTGAAGCTCGATGCATAAACGTGTTCTGTAATTTAAAATGAAATAATAGTTATTATCCAGGCCTGGATTTCCCACCCTGGCACTGATGATGCTCGCAGTGAGCAGGAAAACAAACTGCTCTACATTATAATTTAATGTATTACAGCACTGCTGTAATAAATACTGTCTCTGTCAAACGTATCATTTTAGATGGTTGTTGACGCGCTGCCAGACAGGTGTCTGACAGGTGCTTTAATATGTTAATATGGGACATGGAAAAACCTCACCAGTGTCCACAGTTATTGGACATAATGGACACATACCCTGTCCAAACCTGGCTCTTACATGTATATGGATATACACACACATGAAAGTATTTGAATACTGATCCTGTTTGCTGTGTGTGTGCTGCCTGCAGCACTGTAAAGACACACTGTTGACTTATCCCAGCATTTGGAGGCCTGCTGTAATTGTCCCTGCAGGAGCTCGCTGACAGTGATCAGACATCACAGCAGCACCAATGAGCTTCGGCTCAGCTGCTCCCTCTTTCCACATGCACCCAGAGAGATTTATTACTGTTGATATTATTATTTGCACAATCTCAATTACTGTGTAATCTCTGCAGCCAGAGCCTCTTATGAAATGATGCTTTCCATAAACATATAGATATGCATGTCAGCAAAGGAATGTCCCCTCTGTCCCCACAGGGAGGACGCCCGCTCCAGGCCCCACACCCTCAGGGGCCCTGAAGACCCCGAGTTCACTGTGTCTCCACTGTAGATGGATTCAAGCTGTTCTCAAACACTGCTCGTGTGTATACCCTCGAAGAATAATGCACCAGGATGTGACTGTGAAGGCTGCGATCATGTGACGAATGAGGTGAGGGGAGAAAAGAAGTGCGTGCTGTACAGAGGAAGAGTGTGTGTGAGGTGGCAGGTTGGGGTGGTGGGTCAAACAAAAACAAGACTTCACCCCAAGAGTTTCCTCGTGTTCATGTCCCATGTGAAACCAAGTGAACTCTGAGTTATTTCAACATACGTTAAACCTAAACATCGCAACTTTCCTTTCCTTCACCTAACCTACATAACACGAGGATGCCCAACCATGATTCTTTTCCTGAACCTAACTTAACCTATGTGACCTTACCTCAATACTTAACGTTAAGTTACGAATCAAACAGTTTCCTAGGTTAGGTTTAGGAAAGTAAAGTTACATAGTTTTGGTTTAGGACAAGAATTACGGTTGGGCTTTGTTACGTTACTACTGAAAGTAAAGTTTTAAACGTAAAGTTTGGTGGGTCAGGTTTAGTAAAAGAATTGTGGCTGGGCAGTCCTTCATGAACTGAACTTTATTTTCCTAAATCTAAGGAAACATAAGTAACATAACATCGCCCGACCATGATTCCTTTCCTAAATCTAACCACCTAACTTTACTTAATACAACCTAACTTTTGTAACTTTACACTACGAAGGTCACGTTTATGAAAGTAAAGTCACGCAGGCTTGTTTAGGAACAGAAACATGGTTGGGCGTTGCCAGGCCAATACTTTCTGTAAAGTTATGAATAAAACACAGTCTCCTAAATTAGGTTTAGGAAAGTAAAGTTATGTAGGTAAGGTTTAGGAAAAGAATCGTGGTTGGGCATTGTCCGTTACATACTGAGCTTTTTTTTCCTAAATCTAGCCTTCGTAACTTTAAATTTAGTATGAAACTTTACAGTCAGTGGTAACATGACGACAAACCATGATTCTTTTCCTGAACCTAACATAACTATCTTTACTGTATGAAACTTAACCTGCCTAACCTTACTTACGTGACTTTGTGTTACGTAGGTTAGATTTAGGAAAGTAAGATCGCATAGGCTTGATTAGGAAAAGAAACATGGTTACACACTGTGAGGTCAATACTTAACGTAAAGTTAGATTATGTCACGTTACCTCAAGTTACACACTTACGTAGGTTAGATTTAGAAAAAGAAATGTGGTTGGGTGTTGTCCTTTACGTACTTTCCCTAAATCTAACCTACAGTGCGCATCTTTACATTAAGTAGTGACATGACAGCACCCAACTGTGATTTTAACCTAACCTGTAGAGGTGCCAATACGTGTCAGACATACAAACCACGCACTCACCTTTGCATGAGGATAAGTTGGTGATTAGTACATTTGTTTGGCCGTACGCAGCACTGAGGCACAGTTAAAGGTGACCTCTCTGTAGTGACATCATCCTGGCAGCTGATGACTGAGAAATAACTGAGAAAAATCACAGCAGCAGAGTGTTTAAACTTTTCCCCCATTTTATTTCTTTTTAAATAGAAAACCTTGCCCAGCTGGACAGAGTTGAAAGAACAAAAATTACAAAAAAAAAAGTCCAAGAAAATTAAAAAATCACTATAATGACCGCACAGTCATTCATCCTGTTACAACAGTCTCAAAAATCAGCCATTCATGTTGTGATGCTGAGAGTAGCATTAACCCGACGTAGTGCTACAAACGTACAGTACCTGCCGGCGCAGGACAGCGAGGCCTGCCGTGAGGAAGCGTTCTGCCCTCAAACCTGTAACACAGGACCAGACAATGTGGGTTTCACATCACAGCTCAATGGAATCAGCACTGAAGCCACACCTCTGTAGACTGGGACCAGCCGCAACACGTTTTATTTCAACATAAAAGAGTCATTTATAAAAAGAGACAGTGATGTGTGCCTTGAGCCGGCCGACCAGAGTGCTGCTCCCATTTCAACCCACTGGAATTAAAGGCCAGACTGGTTCCCACTTCACCCATCAGAAAGGCCTGGGATACATAGAGCTTCTGTGTTTACTCTCTATTATACACCACACACACGCAAACACACACACACACACACACTCGCGCTCACACATACACACAGGCAATATGATACCTAAAGCAGACTGTGCAAAACTCTTTGGTGATAATGAGTTTAAGAAAAGGAACATGAAAAAAAAAAACACCATCCCACAACTGACATGGTTATACAATCTTTCCAATATACACATTTCAACAGTCAGAGAGTAGAAAATGGAGCCTGCAAATTCAATAAATTAGACAGCAAAAAGATGAATTGCAGATATAAAATCCAGCAGTTGGGTTCACAGAAAATTAATAATAAAGAAAAAATACAAAAAAATTGGAGAAACAGTAACAGTGTCGTGTCATTTTACCAAAACCATGAAAGCAAATGGAAAAGAAACGGACTGTAAAGAAAGTGAAATGGCCTTTAGTTAATCATTCAGACAGCTGTGATCTGAGTTTTTTCGTTGATGAAATGTTGTTGAGAATCAGTCTTTTGTAAACATTCACAATCAGGAGTTCTGTTTGGAGCACTGCTGGTCTGAGAGTACATGGACACCAGTCTGTTGTCTGCACACAGGACAAATGGAATATTTAAGGACCATGACGGTGTACTTCACTGAGGTACACATCAACAACCCCCGCCTGTCCTTCACCCACCGTCCTCACAGATAACACGTTACCAGGCCGGAGGAGCCTCGGGCCCCTGCTGCAATCAGGCTCGCACAAGAATATTCGTCAATATTCCTTCGATCATTAGAACCCAGACTGTCTCTGTTTTGTTCATCATGGCGTTTCTGTATATTTTCTTTAAAAAAAAAAGAGACATATTTTCAAAATATATCCATGTGAAGTTTTTCATTTCAGTAAAAAATAAATTAGGTAGTGAAAACAGCCTTTTCTCACGCTGTCCTAACTGAGCCGTTATTGCTGGCCAGTCTCCTGAAGCCGTGGTCGTTCTTCTCCAGCCACAGCTCGGCCAGCTGCTGGGTGGAGCCGTGCGACGAGGCTTTGGAGCCCAGGCACATCTTATATTGCTTTGCCTCCAGGTTGGGGTCACATATGACGGGGTGGTGGACGTGCACTATCCCCGTGTCTGTGCTTCTGAACAACTTAATCCCTGACTGGACAAATTTATTGAAAAGGTCCACGTCCTCTAACCCCCACCCCTGTATGGAGGTGTCGAAGCCTCCAGCTCGGACCAAGTCTCCCTTGTAGACGCAGACGATCCCGAAGCCGTAGTTCCTCCACAGACCCGTCTTGGAGGTAAAGACGTAGTGGTTGTTGCTGGGGACCTTCCCAGCGTACACCACCTTTGGATCATACTGGCTGAAGATGATGGGGAAGTAGGTTTGCTCCCCCAGGGCTGTGTTGGTACGACATCGCTTGAGGAAGTCGCTGGTGAAGAGCAGATCCACGTCACAGTAGAAGAGCAGTGAGTCGTTTGAGAAGTGCAAGGAGCCGACTTCTAAAGCCAGAGCCCTGGAGAAGGAGCCGGCGACGGGCTTTATCTCCATCTCGGCCCGGGGATACTTCATGTGATACTCCCTCATCAGCTCCACCTGCTTCACCCGCTCTGTGTTGTTGTCTGTGCTGAAGAGCAGGATCAGCAGCTTGACGTTCTGGTTGGGGATCAGACAGACTCGTTCAAAGTTGGCCATGAAGCGCACAAAGATGTCGTAGCGTCCCGACAGAGGAACCAAGATGTTGACCTTCTTCTCTTTGGGTTCCCTCTGGTCCTGGCTGGACGTGGCCAACTTGAAGGGCACCAGCATCTTGAGGGAGTTGGACAGGAAGGAGAGGGAGTCTGAATCCTTGTTGATGTGGCTGGCCAGAGCTCTGGCATCCATCTCGCCCTCCTCTCTGAACTGGATCTGGCTGAAGGTCTGTTGTAAGTAGGCGTGCCTCCTCACAGGGACCGTCATGGTCTTTCCTTTGTGCTTCTTGTACAGCAGCAGGAGATCCAGCACATACTCCGCCCCGTATAAGGGATTGACTCTCCGGTAGCCGTACTGGATTTCTTTGAAATCAATGACCCGCCCCCGTGTCTTTGCGTTGGCATTGATCATCTCCATCACCTGCATGATGATGTCATCCAGGGCTTGCCTCTGGGAGGAATCCATCCCACGGCGGGGCGGCTGACCATCAGACGATGAGAACAGGTACTTCCCAGTCAGGAACTCCCACTCCAGGACCTCCTCTCTCTGCCGGGGGTGGAAGCGCATAAAGGAAGGCGGCATGCCGAGCTGGAGGTCCTCTCGGCTGGGCTCGGCCGCTCCGTAGCGCCCCATCTGGACGATCTCTCGGTGGAGCTGAATGGTTCGGTGGCGCAGGTCTGCGATCTTGCGGCTGAGCATGTAGCTGTGCAGGCGATACTGGTACGGAGGGTTCTTGTTGGGGTGGAGGGTGATGGCTCGATGGATCTTGCTGTTGTGGAGGTCTCGTATGTAGCCCTTCTTATTGGGTTCGTAGTTCTCGTAGAACAGCTGCTGCATCTGTGGAGACAGGAGATGGATGGTGTTAGTGCCGCTGAGGTCACTGGGTGTTGTTACACCAATAGAAAACATCACTTCTGCCATGTCTGGCCCTAAACACACTGCGACAAGACAAATAATGGCAGAGGTATGACCAGCAATTTCTGTCCACAGCTGCAGTCAGACCCATGATGCTGTGAGCACATGATAAGCACCTTGCTGTAAGTACCAGTCTGAGTTACAGGGCTGCCATAAACCCTCTATAAAGTGTTTCTACAGGATTTTGGCAGCCCACCCAAACAGTTCTGACTATACATACAGAGAGCTCAGAGCAGAGGCCCAGGTGGAGAGAATCAAACAAACTTGATGTTGCATTTTACTCAATTAGACGACAACTATGCTCGTTATCCATCACTGCAACATTATCTGCTTGTAAGGAAGTGAGTTTGAACAAGTTATTAAGCACCCACTGAACAAACAGCCAGGATGTTTCACACAGTCGCATAGATGGAGGGGGTGACAGTGGTGCAGTGGTTAGTACTGTTGCCTCACAGCAAGAGAGTTCCTGGTTTGAACCCGGAGTCGGGGAGCACCTCCAAGTAGAGCCCACATGCTCTCCCAGAGTCAGCTGGGCTTTCTCCGGGTACTCCGGCTTCCTCCCGCCGTCCAAAGACATGCAGGCAGTATTAAATGGTGACTCTAAATTGGTTGTCGATCGAAAAGCTCTGTGGATGTATTATTTTTTTTTAATTATTTGTCTACATACAAATGTTAAATAACACCTTTAAATGATAAACTAATGATAAATAGCAGCAGATGATCATGTTTTATGTCATATACTACTCCAGAATTATATTAATTACCAAATTAAAAGCAGGCTTTGCCACACTTGATCCAGATGACCTGCCACCTCTACATACAGAGCATGTTGTACTCATAATGAACAAGCTCAAACTTGTTGTTGGATGTAAAAGTTGAGCCTAATTAGGTGTGTTTTGGAAAATAAGTTGAGTTGCTGAGAGCGACCGGCTCCTATCTACCTGCAGGACCTGACTGCAGTAAGTCTTCACATCAGCAGGAGAGAAGAGGAATGATGACACAGGGCTGTTAGACCATTTACTGGAAAAGGCTTTAGATAAGATGTTAATTAGTCCAGCAGTAAACTTATTCAAGTGGTT
The DNA here is from genome assembly GCA_029783705.1 of Chaetodon striatus. Taxonomy (NCBI): domain Eukaryota; kingdom Metazoa; phylum Chordata; class Actinopteri; order Chaetodontiformes; family Chaetodontidae; genus Chaetodon; species Chaetodon striatus. The sequence goes on from JAPZEB010000001.1 coordinate 1,714,554, forward strand.
TTGTAGCCTATAAATGCTTTTCGTTTAGAAGATAATGCCTGGCATTAATTTGTCTAAGTATTAAAAAGACATTGGTGTTGTCTGAGGAAAAATAAAATATAGAATTCATTTTTGTCTTCACATTTTTCCATTTGTAATATTATTGGTTAGTGTATTGCTATTGGCTTTAACAAACAGATCATGATCAGGTATCAGTGTTGACCTTTAAATTTAGTATCAGTACCTTTTTAATCAGCAATACTGCCTGATGCAGGTTTATGTGCTTGTAAACGCACTGAATGGAAACCTTTGTCTTGTATTCTGCTGATGCAAACTCTAAATTAAGAGCCGTGCTGCTGCTGACAACAAGGAAGTGAGTGAGTGTTTACTGCATAGCTGCAGGAGTTTTACAAACCTACTGTTCCTCAAATCGCAGGAGACTAAAAGTGTAAACATTGGGACAGCTGCTTTGGAGCCGCTGGCAGGATCTCAACCGTGGTCAAGAAGGCAGGGTTTGTGTCGTTGCCTCCCAATGAAGGGAGCATCAGAACGGCTGCAGCCTCTACAAAGTCTAATTTGAGAGGACGGCTCTGGAATGCAGCCACAAGCCTGATCCCCAGGGAAAGGCCATACAGGGAATAAGACAGGACAGGCCTGAGAGCTATGGAAAATGATACCTGAAGCCGAATACGATCACAGGAACTGCCTGAGTAACTCTTTGCTTTTCCATGGCTTTAGCCCGCATTCCTGCGCACCTAAGAGAGGGCAGCCTGCCAATCAAAACACACTGTAACCTTGTCATTAATGGAAGTGTTGAGCCGAGCTGTTCCTTCAGGGGTGAAGGGTCAGCCTTTACATCTGAAACCAGGCTGCCGTATGTGCAACTGACAGAAATTCATCTGTAGAACGCTTTCACACCGAAAACACAGCCTGCAGTTTTATCTGACAGAGCAGAGACCATTTCAAACAGCAAATACATAATAATATATTTCACATAAATGGATCGGTGTGGACTAAAATACGACATATCAAAATTCGATCCTTTCTTTCTTGCTCTGCTGTTTTGCCCGTCTCAGCCTGCTTGTGTTGCAGCTGGTTGCAGTTCTGCTCTGACAGCTGGCTCTACACTGACAGCGTTTGACTGCGTATGACAGTAAAATGTGTGTGTGTGTGTGTGAAAAACGATTTGTCTACACTGGTGAGTGACTGTTCTGACGTCAGACTTTGCTCATCTGACAGTAACAATCTTTGATCTCTCCTCCCTCTCAGTTGGCAAAACCTTCCGGTACTGTGGCTTTTACTAGTTAAAATGACAGACATCGTCGCTGCAGGTCATATCAGCTGCCACCAATTAATATTAATAGTAAGTTGATGGCAGGCCAAAATAAAACTTGGCTGTTGTCTGCGTTTTCTGCAAACCAGTGTCTGTACTCGACCAAAGATTGTTTATAAGCTAAAAGGAGCATCGCTGTACAACTGCAAGTGTTTTTGTAGTCCAAACAACTCCAACAGAATAACATGTCTCCTGTCTTACAGATCACCTCTTGTCAGTTTCAGAGGTCGCATACCTACCAACATTCTCAGCTGGTCGCACCAGCACATGATTTGGTTGCACCCTTGTTTAGTAATTATTATTTAAGTTGATACTTTTTTCGCCCGATAGCTGATAAATTGTGCTACTTTGGCTCTGATGCAGCCGCCTGTAAGTCTGCAGTCACCACTCTGTACTTATATGTCACGAGTAATAGCCTATCAACATGAAGGCTGCTGTGCCTTTGCCAGACGGGCAAAGATGAATGCAGGCTGGTGCTGCTGTTTCTGTGAGTGAGTGAGCGGTGTTGGGTGTCAAACGACAGACAGCAGATCATACTGAGGTTTTAATAAACATTATAATCTCTTATACTCAAGTTGCAAAAACATCCAGTGTTTCCGCTGGTAACAATCTGCTGTTAATAACAGTAGTTTACGGATGTAACCCCAGTTTTATGATTATGAGGACTGCGAGGAAAGGAGGAGGCAGAGACAGCACCTGGGCACTGGTGAAAGATGTGACCAGATTACTGTTAGGGCGGCACCCTAAAAGTCAGAGATTCAATTTAACAGTTGGAGATCCCTCAGTTGACTGAGATTGCTTCAAGCAGCAATTTGAGCTGTTTCTTTTTTTTGTTTTCGATAGTCACTGTGCTGTGCTCATTCGACAATTGCTGCTTGTAGTGCCATCCCAACCCTACAGTGTTGCCATGGAAACACTGTGTCCTTCTGGTCTCCCCCTGGGTCAACCCGCTGAGTAAGTGGCCAAATTTTGAGCTGCAAACGTCCATTAGCTTTGTTAGTATTGTTAGCACCACTAGTTGTGCTAAAACTGCTAACATAGTTAACAATGCTAGAGGGGTTGTTACAGCACAAAATGAAGCTTGATCACCTGGGCGACTAGGGAAGGGACTGGACGGTGGCAACCATGTGTCCACAGCAATGCTGTCCTGCCACCAGCATGGTGTTTCAAGCAGTAATGTCCAACTGAGCGTCGGTGCTAGCTAGCTCCCACCTGACCCCTGTGCACACAGTGCAGAGCAGCCAAGGCTAACGTTTGCTAACCAGTGGAGACCGCTATGTATCCACATGTTAACATTGCTAGCCGGCTGTCTGTCGGTAAAGCCAACAGAAAATAAAAGACAAGACATTTACATCACAAAACATTTAAATTTCACCACCTCTAAAAGGACAGTGCTTTGGAAAGCACCACTAAAGCTCACTGAGTCAATAGAGCTGCTTGTATTTCATGACATTCTCTATTTTTTTCTTACACATGGGTGTCAGGCTATTATCTGAAAACTGACACCCCTAGTTTAAACATTATTAAATTAAAGAAAGCCTCCAAGCCTCTTGATTTTACAGCAGGCTCTATTAATTAAGTTCCATTAAATAACCAAGACCTTTAACCAAATCAAACATCTATCATACATATTGCTAACAAGTGTACAGCAGCTGTAACCTCGTACTCTAAAACTGGACTCTCTTCACAGATCTGTCTGGATTCAGAGACACTTGAAAAACTTCTAAAATACCTCAATGTCTGTGCCTGACAGAGTCTGCGTCACAAGTATGCTAAAAATAGACTGATACATATGATAATAAAGAGATAAAAAAAGAAAGCAAATCATCTTTCTAAGCTCCAACACTGGTGCACTGCACATGCAGCCTGTATCCCAGTAAGAAAAGGGAAACACTTTAGTTTTACCACTGACTTTAATGGAAAAAGACCTTTTTGTGTCTGGATTTGTTTTATTGGGACAAACTGAGTAGTTTCCCTCCCTGCAGTATTTTTCCAGGCTGGTTCAGTTGTTGGCTCAGACTGTCTCCAGCAGGGTAACACCAGTGGTCATCAGCTGACAGCCAATTGGTCAGGATGTTTATAGCTCTCTCCTGTGGCTTCACCATCATTAGCACTCTTCCTAATTACATGACCTCCACTTCTGTGGTCACCGTTGCAACTTATGACTCATTAGTGCGATTTCTTCACAGTCATTAACCTCACAACATCCAGGCTCCAACTACAATGGTTACCTAACAAAGGCAAAGGTAAGTCAGAAGTTACTGCTGCGAGCCGAAGGAGCCTTTGTGCTTCATTTCCAACACAGCTGCTGGAATAACTCCGGGAGCTGATGAGACGTGCACCAGCTGCTCCAAGATATTAATCCCAAGACTGAACTCATTTTAAATAAGCACTGTTAACTCATTAGATTATACTACACTCAACTAGGAAGGGTTTGTACCTTCCATTTAATCCTCCCCTTCCCCTGTCACTTTTTATTCAAGACTTGAACACGTGTTTGAATGTGAAAATGGTCATGAATTTTAATGCACCAATTTGTATCTTTCCTACATCAGTTTTTTAGGTGTAGAGGAAATAATCAATTCTTAGATGCATTGCAAAGCGGACATGGATGATTCGGCATCAGTTCATAATGTCAATAATCATTTATGTAAATGTGTATTAATAATCACAAGTGCTATATTGTAGGCAACTGGACTTGCTTGCTTTTCTTGAAGAAACGCAAGCAAGTCCAGTTGCCTACGATATAGCACCTATGATTACCATGACCTGGATGACTGAGAACCTTCACCAACGCGTATTAATAATGTGATGCTGATGGAACTCAATGACGAGGGCAAAGAGGTATGGGCACAGTCTACAGTGCCGACATGCTCACGTACGTCAATGCAGCAGTTGCAAGTATGTTGTAATTCAATGTCTGAATAATTTAATATGTGAACATCAGGTGTGTTTCTACGCCGTTACCTAGACACTTATGTTACCAGAGCTCAGAAACAATCTGCAGTAATATAAACAAATCAACACACCCTGCAGCATTAAACAACTTAAACAAACTCTGTGATGAAGAAAATAACTCCCTGCTCAGCCTGTTTCACCTTAAAAACCCTGCGGCAGGCGGCAGAGAGGCTGCTCCGCACCGCTGGAGACGTTAAAACAACACAGCAGAGCGCACTACTTCCCCCTGATATTATTATTCTCATACAGGCAGTGGACTGTAGGGTGCTTTCCAATGAATTAATTCATGCACTTAAATTTTCAAATAAAAAAAGGTGGGGAGCATTTATGTTCATTTATGGACACCACTGACTGCTTTGGCACACAGTAGATATTATTTAATACTCTAAATGTATTTAACCTATGTGTGATTTTTACTATGTCAAAAACCTGAGTATGAAACCAACAGTACACGAATTGCAAACTGCTTAAAGTGTAAAATGCAAAAACTGCACAGTACGCCGGCATGAATATACCACAATGGATTTGCATGAGCAATCACAGATGGATACAGTCTGACTGGCCGCACTGGTTTAGAGGCTCGAGTGTGGAAGAATTTTGGATGATTTGAATGGAAAAGGGACATGGACAACAGCCACGTATGCAAGTACATTTCTCTGTTTATTTATTAATAGATCATAGACTATGTTTTAAGAGTTGCAAGTAATCACACAGTGGGAAAAATCAATTGTGTATAGAAATCAAAATTTTGATGCATTTAGTTGCATGGATAATTGTTTCGTGGACGAATTGTAGCCCTAGGAATTGTAATGGAATCATGCTGTGCCAAAATATTCCCATCACTAGAATTTATGGTGAAAATGTTTCTCTTATTCTCTCCCTCAAATCTACATCTATGTTTGAGCCTGAATAAATACACTGTTTGAAGTAGTTTGCCCTGTGGTCCAGCAGATTCACTGTAAGCTTGACCTGCAGCACGCCCTGTTGACCTATACTCGAACTAAGCCCATAGATAAAACAGAGGAGGTCACTTGTGAGCAAAGCCACTAAAACCTGATAATCTTGACACCAAAGAATCTGAGTAGCAGTGTATACTTCTTCAAGTACTTCAGGTGTGGGCAGCGAAGTCACCGGAAAAAAGCAGAGCAACGTAAACTGTACAGCCTCATCTGACTGTCTACTTTACAACCACACTCATCCTCAGAGCCCTCGCCAGAAACTTGTAAAAATGCCATCACTAGGAAGATAGCAAGACTTAAATCCAAAGAAATGCGGCCAATTGGCAACGTTTCGGGAAAAGGGTTTCAGGAACCTGACAGAACTGGAGCTGACATGAGAAATGTATAGACGGTACTTAAGGATACAATTATCCCTCCGAGCACCAACAAACACATTTATTTAAGTTGACTTTTTGGAAAATAGACAACCCCCTCAGCAGCGGACCTACGTATGTGTTCAGTCTTATTTCAGTCTCCACCACTCTATAACATAAGCCACACTGTTAACTGAGACAACACAAACACAACAATCAGAGCAAAGCAAAGCAAGAGAAACAGTGTTATCGAACCAACAACACAGTGGCCTATCTGAAGTGATGGGAGATGCCAAACCAATGAACACAGCTTGAGTACATGAGAAGGTCTGTGCTGTGATTACATTAGTGAAATGACCCCAAGAGGGTTCAGACACTACTACACGCCATATACCACTGAAATCCAGCCTGGCAATCCTAAAGACTCACTCAGGACATCCTGCTGGAGGACACATCCTATAAACCAACAACACAAGAGAGCAAACACATCAGTTTACTATTTCAAAAACTTAATTAAAAACAGGAAAGGTGATCTGTGATTGGTTCTTAAAGTTATCCCCTCCCCGCTGTACCTATACCCCCATTTCAAAGTTTTCTTTTGACCTCCTTAATACAGGAGTCTCCTGGTTAATTTAACCACACTACAGATTAATGTTCTTACAACCAGGTTTAATTATTTCCTCTTCCTTAGTGAGAAATACTACGATACCCATGAGCCTCAGCTACTGCTGCTATAAAGGATGGATTGGCACTATGGAAAATTCAGAGTGCATTGGTTGTGTTCAGAAATGCACACTTCAAGTGCCAGAGCGCAGTCTGCCACAAACTGGACAGCTTCTAAATTTGGTGCGGTGTTGGACTGTACCATTTGGTAATTCAGAATATTTTTAAGTGGTTACTTATGTTGGTCTAAATGTTAATTTAGCTACTCTTCAATTTACTGCTCTGCAATACACCTAGCTCTGGTGGGAGATAGCTAGCAGCACCGCTCATTCGGCGATTATGCCATACCAACCCTACAGCGCTGCTGTGGAAACATTGTGTCCACCTTCCGGTTTCCCCCCAGGTTGCCCCAGTGAGTAATTGGCTCAATTTAAATCCACAAAATCCCATTAGCATTATTAACTATATCAGTTCTGTTACCACCGTTAGCAGTGTCAGCCAGTGGTACTTACATAGTTAACAATGCTAAAGGGATTTTGTGGATCAAAACTGAGCAGCTTACTCACCGGGGCTACCTGGGGGGAGTCAAGAGGGTTGACATAATGTTTGCATGGCAACACTGTCCTGGTTACCAGTGGTAAATGCAAATAACTGGTGCCACAGCCTGCTCCCACCTGACTCAGGAGATGCACAGTGCTAGCCAGCTGTGTGTCAGCAAAGCCAACAGAAAATAAAAGGCAAAACAGCAGCATCATAAAACAATGAAATTCCACCCCCTCTACAAGGATAGCATTTACCTAGAATTTACCCAGAACCTTAAAATGTTCAATGTGTTACTGCGTGTCTAACAGTGCGTCACTTCATGTGTCACACAGACAGATAAGCAGTCATGGTAAGATTACCTGGGATTTGCTGATGTGTGTATTGAATGTGATGAAACTGCTATAAGGAAATAAAAAAGGTGGCTTATCTCGGCTGGTTGACACACATCAACCCACAATGACGGTATCAAAACAACAGGTGTGCTGGCTTCCAGAGAAGACAATGGGTGTGGGTGTTGTGAAGTGCATCAGACTGTGTTGCTGCCTCAGGTTTCTGTTAAGTCAGCTTTCTGTTAGCAGCGACCACAAAACAGAATTTTGGATGTTTGTTACCAAAGAGGTATAATTATTTTATGTCCACAGGCTTGAAACATTGACTTTTTTTTTTATCAAAGAACCAGATATTTTCTAACACGTCCACCTCAGCTTTTAAGTGCTTCAACTGTCTCACCAACACTGTCAATGAGAAAATGATTTTACCTCTGGTACCCTGAACAGGTGAAATAACTCCTGAAACAAAAGCATTAATATTATTAGTAGAATGTAATTGTTTGGCAAAATTTAATTTGTGGGAGGAAATAATGACACAGCAAACTTGGTAAGGCCTTTAACTTCTATAGTGCTCAAAGATGGTGTTATGAGTTGATGCAAAAATGATGTTACATCCTCAGAATTGAAACAAAGGTTGGGAGTGTCTCCAGGTTGGTGACAGACTCTCATCCCAGTCTTAAAAACCAGACACACTAAACTAACATCAAAGAACTAGTGATGACAAAGACAGAGTGGTACGTTGCCTCACATCGCCTGTGTCTCGCCAAAAACCCCCACAAAGACAACAGCCAACTAGCACCAAAATTCTACGCCTGCATGAGAGGAAATAACTCTCCATAGCAGCAGGTGGCAGTAAACTGCATGCATCATTGAAAACGGGAAAGCAAGAGGCTGACGGGACAATTTCATGATGCTAGTTAGCCAGTTAGATTCACAACACAGCTGGATATTGAAAGAACAAATGATATTTAGCTTTCATGCACTAGCCAACAATGGCACAAACAATTATAAACCATTTCTGGCTAAAAAAATAATCTTTCGAAATATAACAGGTTGGTTTCTTTCTTCACTTCCATTTCTTTTCTCGTACACTAAACTCAGCTGCCAATCAGATGGATTTCTCACTAGGGCCGACTTGTACCATCAGACCGCATAAACTACGGAGACATGCTCACCGTCAGCCCTAAAAAACAGAAACGACCTTCAGCTTGGTGTGTTGGGGCTCTTGAAGAATGATGTCACTTTGAGCTGACACCGTGTCCAAGTGCCACAATAGCTCCGATAAACTGTTTAAACAGTTAACTAGTCACGGCTGGCACCACTCAGCCTGTGAAAACGTTTGTATAATGTCTTCTTTGGCTCTGAAGGAGCTTTGACAAGTCTGAGAAAACGAACTCCTGATGATGTCATAGTGATGTAACCAGGGTTATCTCAGTTTAGGCGTGCAGACTACAAATTTAAAACAGAAAGCTTGGCGTTATTTGGATGATGTGAAAGACCTGGGCTTTTACCAGGCAGAGGGGCTAATGAGAAGATATGGTAAATGTAGAGACGCCAAATGTCGGGATATCTCAGCCTCTGCGGCTTTGACTGTGACCATGCTGTTTATTAAATGTGTCTCCTGTGAGTCTGCTAACTGTATAGAAGTGCAGCACTAAATTGGCAAAGTGCTTCCTCAACATAAATGGTTAAAAACTTATTGAATCTGTAGACGTTCCAAGTCCTTTGTCTGCAAAAACAAAACCTAGCTCTAAATGTGATGTTAAATGAACCTTCAGTCAAACAGGGAAGTAAATGCATGCTAGCAGTCACCCATTGGTACAATAGAGTGTGTGTATAGATATATATAGGTCTGTGTGTGTGCAGTAAGTGGACTTTGTGCAGGCAGTGAGTCCTGAGGCTCAGTCCCAGCAGCAGGCAGCATGGCCGCTGCTCTGACTGTGTTTAATCTGCTGGACAATAGGCAGTGCCTGCCTCTGAGCGGGCCATGCAAATCTAATTGGAGACGGCATTATGCTGCTGTAATTGGCTCTTTTGTAAGCGAGGGTGGTCTGTCCAAACTAATTTCTCGACTCGGGGAAAAGCTTCTCACACCTAAGACAGCTCCACAATAGGTCTGCTATTGAATTGTGGTGTCGGGAGGTGGTGGTACCATCAACAGCATTATGACTTCATCAATATTAGCCATCTAAGCTGTGGGCTGCTGGTGAGTGAGACGGTAGAGTCCACAGAGGACGGTCAGGCTGAGATCTACACTGGGCTGAACATGTTTCATCACATCAGAGGCAGGCTGATTCAAAACTGACTGCACCCCAACACAAAATACACAGACTCTGAGTTGCGCTTTGATAAACTGTTCATGTACATGTCGACGGAGGACTCTTACTCTTTTGAGTAATTCTGAAAAAGTCCCTCCCCAAAAACAATTTAGAGTAAAATACTCTATTATCCTTATTATTTTGGATCTGGCCTCAACCCTGCCCACCACTGCTGCTTGGAATAAGTTT
>JAPZEB010000001.1:1724277-1745960 GCA_029783705.1 Chaetodon striatus
CATGTAATAGGGTAAACAAGCCAAGTTAGCCCTCTGAGCTAATGCAGGCTAACCACACTAACAGCAGATTGGACAATGCATTTCCTTTTTTCTATATAGAGTATGAAATTTGGAACAGGGTTCAGTGGGACATTCAGGGTGACAGCAACATTCACATGATATAGTAAACAAGACAAGTTAGCCCTCTGCGCTATTGTGTGCTAACTATGCTAACGAAGGATCAGAAATGAGCAGCAATATTTTTTGCTGACTCTAGAAATCAAACACAAGCCAGAGATTGTGTCGTATTGAGTTGCTGTGAAGTGTAAATTTACAACCTCTGAGTGGAAAGCAGAGGATAATGTTATCTCAGCAGCTGCCTCCGTCACATGCAGTCTCACCCCGAGTCTGGGTCCGCAGCTGCCTGTACCAGAGAGCAGTGTGAAAGCTAACAGCGCTCACTCCGCTAATAAATCTGGGGGCCGAAACTTCCCTAGAAGAAGAAAGAAAGAACGACTGCTTGACTTGAGGAAATCTCAGTCGACTGAGGGGTCTACCAGTGATGATTCGAATCTTCAACTTTAAGTGAGCAACCCTGAGGAAAACTACATAAAAATTTCCGTTTACAAACTCTCACATAGCTTGTGCAGTATAATTCTCATAGTTCATTTTTAAGCTGATACTGGGTGATAGCGATGACGTGCCGATATTATTGTGCATCCCTTATTTTCACTAAAACTTTAGAATATAAAACACTTCATTTGTATGAGCTCAGCTTGATCAGAGTTCAAATGTATGCATGTACCAGAGCATGCTTCTCTGCTGTGCATGAGACTGTTTGTATTAACGTGCTTTAAATCCTAATGTTTTACTGAAAACGGCTGTGTTTGGGAAGCAGTGAGCATACGACTGGATAAATGATGCTTGGATTATACTGTACAAGTCGTGTGAGAGTTTGTAAACAGAAGTTTTGCTGGTGTTAAATGTGGTCTCCGTTTACTTCAGTTTATGCGGGATGCTCGACTTGTTTGGATTCTCTGTTCACAGCGGAGGAATGTGAGAAAAAGTTTTTCACCAATTCCATGTAACACGCAGTGAGTAATTTATTTACATTTTACAGCTGAAGAGTTCCTTTAAACTCCAGCTTCCACGCTGAAATGTGTTTATTCATTTCCGTCAGTTCATCCTGAATTCATCACACTGCAGCTCTAAGAAGGTACAAGACACACATTTAAATAATTTGTAGATTATGTGCAGCACATTAAGACATTTACACCACGCTGTGTAAGTGAATCTGACTGCACTGCGTTGACATGCGAGTCATGTGTGAAGAAATGTTACTACAGGCCGAGCAGGCAGATAGAACTACTTAACTGTCAGCGCATTAAATAAGAGTGAAGTGTATATCTCAGAGTTTATCTTAATTTCCTGTGATATTCCATCAGTTTCAGTCTGATGATGATAAACCAGAGTGTCTTCCGGTCAGGCTTTATGTGTTACACACCACAATAAGAAGACGATCGCCTTGATAAGTGCCATTATCTGAATATGAGCTCTTATTACTCCAGCACGCTGAGAGCACTAATAAAGAAGGAATGTGAACAAGCCCTTTGGTTTGTGTGTCCGCTGAGGATTGGACGGGACTGGGTGACAGCGAGCAGAAAAGACTCTTTGTTCCCTCCAGCCGGTCCCTCTGTCCAGATGTCTTCTTTAGCCCAGGCTCCAGGGAGAGATGGGAGATATGCACTGTTACGACTCAATTACAGAAGAGAGTCGAGACAACATGAAAAAAATGCTGCCTCAGATTTCTCACAGTTCTGACAGAAAGGCTTGGACTCTAAAACAATGATTAACTGTGAGATCAAGAGTTCGATTTTTTTCTAAATTGATTTCCGGTCAGGCCAAGATGATACTTCTACCTTTTTATATACCCTCAGTTAGTCCCAGTTTTTTATAATGAGCCAAAGGTCACACATGACAATAAAAGGTTAAACAGCTGCAGCAGTAGAAATCGCTGTAAGATAACCAACATCTTATCTTGATCCTCGTTTAGCCCAGACATCCTCCCACCTGGGGGACTCACCAAGCTCCTGATCAGATGTCCGCCTCTGGTGGACGCGGCCTCAGCCTGAAGCCCTTATCTCCCTGTCTTTAACATAGCAGCCTCTCTTTTAATTTCCCTGTGCCAACAGTGAACCTCGTCGGTGGACAGACAGGATATCAGGCCTGAGGGACAGCTGATATTATATCCAAACACTGAGTGTTACTGATAGAGCAGCAGCTCTCCTTAGAATAATAAAATCTGTGTGAGTATAAAACACCACATGTATGTTTTCGTGGCACAGACTGAAAACGCTGCATTGTCCTGATGTCTTTATCTCCACAGCCTCTTAATTATTTATGAATAAATATAGATCTCAGTAGTGGAGGGTTGAAAAGAAGCTCAAGGTAAGCAAAGAGTCCGCAGACAAAGCTTAGACAACAGAGAGGAAAATCTGAAGAGCCCAAAAACTTAAAGTTTGTTTGGAAATAAGATAACACTAATGAAAATACCACATGAACTCTACCTCATCTCATGAGTCAACAGACTTAAGGAGCCAGAATACTCCAGAAGTGCTTGTCAGATGGTCGAACCTCTCCCCGCACCTTTCCGCAGTCGGACTGGGAGGGTACGGGCTGTGTCTGACCATTTCTGTGACTTCTCTCTGAAACAGAAAGTCTGACATTCACACCCGCTTCACACTGTGACTGGTCAGCGGTGTGAAGGTGAGAAATGAGACAGCGTTTGAACTTCTCATGGTGCTTTTACACCTGACCTGTTGGGTACAGTTAAAACAATCTCAGCTCTGTTTGCCCAGTAAGTACGGTTCGTTTAGGCTAGTGTGGGAGCTGTTGGTTGAACCCTGGATCCACTGTTAAAAAGGTGGGTCTCAATCTGCTTCATAGGCGACTCTGGTGAAGGATTTTATGACAGCAGATATGTGATTTCAACATGATTGTGCAATCGGTCCGCGAGTTTGTAATTGATCTGTATGAAGTCACGTAGCCCTATAACCTATTTATGCAAATCACTTGGCAACCAGGGTAACATGCATGTCAGCACGGGTATTATGAGTCCATCATAAAGAGTGTGACAGCGATTCCACAGTAATGATCACTGAATCATTACAAGACGCCTCCTTTTCGTCCTGTCTCTACCTGTTAGTCATTACTCATTACATGCGGTCGATTAGCGGCCTTAGCTCTTTGTGTGACTTAAGAACATAAATATACACATCAGAGGCACTAAAGCGCCGCAGAAACTTCCTGTCAGTCCCGGGAATTTGATTTCCCCAAATGGGTCCTGATGATGCAGGAAGACAATCACTAAAACTGTCCTATCAACAAGTAACCAGCCAGTCGTGTTGAATATCCTCCAGAGAGACTATCTCACAAAATGTTGTTCAAACCACTACTCCTTTTCTTACCCCTGCTCTAAAGACGGCACACAGCCAAGCATGTGGCACAAGTACCTTAATGGTGTCTCACATTAAATGCTCCCTAAAACAGAGGATACGGGCCTTCTTTCATGACCGTATATAAAAGGTCTGACATTGTGTTGTGTTGTAATAACTGAGGATTAAAAAGGCAACAGTCCCTCCAAAATAGTCTCCATATTGTGTTAGAGTTTACAGAAATGTAATGGAAGGAATACTTTTATGTGAAATCAAGAAGCAGAGCTGAAGATTAATCTGTCAGCAGATAACTGGCACTGCATCAAACCTCCACCAGCTCTAAAAGATGGAGAGAAATTGGCTGGAAGAATATATTTGATTTTTTATGACATTTTTTTTTACAAAATACAAACAATCAGGTAAACAACATCACTGCTGGAGACTCTGCAGGCAGGCCAGTGCCAACCACTCAGATATTTTGGTCCTGTATAAAACTTCAAACATTCTGGGATGGGATTATTCGGATCCTTGAAAGAGTTTTAGGTTACAAGATCCCAAGGGAGCCACGCATTGTGTACTTGGGATTGATACCTGAGGACACTATTCACGAGAGGGACACTTCTTATCTGTGCAAAATCCTTATACTGGTGTACCTTTCACCTGAGGACTGAAGCAAGGACAAATACAACGCTGGGATTAATGGACAGACTGTAAGAGAAATGAGGTGTAAGTTAGTCAGCTGGTATGAAGACATGTTTCAAAAGTTGTAAACTGAAGGTAGTGGTAAAGTGGCAAGAAGTTTAAAGATTTCATATATAAATTAATCCTAAAAACAATAAGTGAAGCAAGCGTCTGCTTCTGCTTTTGCCTTGTGTCGTGTCATTGTGGTCGTGTTGTCCTCTCTCTTGGTTGTAAGTGCAGAGAAATGTGTTTAACAGTTTTTACAAAGCAGCTTTACACATTTCCTAACGTGCTCTGTGTGTACAACTGTACTTTCTGCAAAGCTGATAATGTGCAGCATTCCAGGGCTGCACGATAATCGAATTATAATAGACTTAAACAAACACAAAAAAACAAATCTTGACCTGCCACAGTCATGATTAGAGGTGTCACAATTCAGATTTTTTTTAAAAATCTTTGCATCAAAATAAATTTAATACTAAGGTTCTCCTTCACCTGAATTTTTAGTGCATCTCCTGGAAGCAAAACATAAATATAAGTGTTCATTTGACACATATCTTTGGCCAAATGGAACATGATTGCATTGGTTACTTCAGTCTGTCTTCAGGAGCTGGATGGATACGGTGACACGCTGAGCAACGAGTCTTCTTGACCTTCATGCACTGATCATACTGCAGATTGTGTTTTTTTTTTTTTTAAGTGGCTAAACAAGTTTATAGTGTAAGTCTCATACACTCTGAACCCAAAATACTTCTAATACAACAGACAATGATCCATATAGAGGAGACTAGCTCTTCACCTCCTGCTCTAGACGTTTGGTTTTGCCTGTCTGCTCTTTGTTGTACACTGCTCTTCTTCTCTACTCTGGGCCGCAGCCGCAACATGAAGGTACATTTATCACAGGCTGATGCTGCAGTGTGCATTACAGCTGGTTAGTTTAGAAAGCACATGATTTGGTATGCAGCACAGTTTGTATGAGTGAAGCATTTTAAACATCAATATCCCTGTCGATTATGTTCGTTTAATTGTAGAAAGCCCACATTATGATCACGATTATTATTCCATTATCGTGCAGCCCTAGAATGCTGCACATTACCACTGATCTGCAGAGTGTACAGAACACAGTCGGAAATGTGTAAAGCTGCCTGGTAAAAACTGTTCACCACATCTCTCTGTACTTACGACCAAGAGTGACGGCAACACGACCACAATGACACTACACAAGGCAGAAGCAGAAGCTTGCTTCACTTCCGTAGAGATAAGGCCGTACTAACAGATACACTGAGTGTTCAGTCAGAGTGACGCTGAGGAGATGACTGGATATTCACCAGCACCGACAAGTCTTGATCACACTGCCGTGAGACTAATGGGTCACCTGCTGCTCCTCCTGACACTGTTACTACTGCTGTAATTATGTGCCCTTTGCACACGGCCTCTCTAGGCCTCTCTCCTCTCATCACCACCACACACACAAATTAAACACACCTCTACACATTCATTTACCAACCGATGATCATACATATCCCTCTTTGTACTGTGCATAAACTAAAGGATAATTCCAGTTTACTGCCATTACTGACATCGCTACAATGAAATCAATGCATCAAGAAACACGACTGGTCAGATGATCAGAGGGGCCTGAGACAAACCAAGAATTGATCCAGACATCTGACATCTAGTTATGATATGGAAATCGATATTTGATGTACAAAGCAAAAATGCTGGGAGAATACACCGTGGCTAAAGATCTGAAGAGGGGGCATAATCCCACAGTGACTTTCATCACGCCATACCAGAGGCTGCTCTCACTGACGCCAAGAACCAAACACACTTTCATCTTAAGAGAACGTACCAAAAATATCCACCCAAAGACAAACACAGAGAGGCTTTGTAAGAGGCGTTCTTCTGACCCACACTGAAACTCTTAGAAACATGCACAAACTGCTGTGGTGACAGTGAGAGGATGGATGAGCCTGTCTTAAGTACAGAGGCAGTTTAATGTGGTGCAATGTCGAGGACTAAACCAGCGCTGTGTAACAGATGGGCGGCAGCTCTGGAGCTGGATGTGTCCTAAACTGCACCCTGGCACCAAAATAGAGGGGTGCTGCCTCGTCCTACTTGTCCAGCATTCTTCTGAGAATCTCAGCCCACGAACAGAAGAGACCACAATCATCCCATCCAGACCTGTCAGCCGCTGACACACCTCCAGCTGTTCACAGTACAGCTCTGCCTTTCTTCATCAAGTGTTTAAAGAGGAGGTGTTTTCTCCCGAGACTGATTTCACATTAACGTCACAGAAATACGAATTAAATAAACCAAATTAAAAGATGATGTATGATTGCATACAACGCAACGAACTCAAAGCTTTTGGTCAACATTAGCCATTAGCAGTTAGCTTTAAGTTTAACTGTTACAGCATTGCCATTAGGATTGATTGACCTTGACCTGAAAACAAACTAACGGCTCTCCATATGTTAATATTTGCAAGTCGCACTGGTTCTCCATTACAAAATGCGACTAAATGGCTGTGGTCTGGAGCCCTACAAAGACAAAAACACACGCCTCACCTGCTAACACTGTCACGTAGGACAGAGAGGTCTGGATGGGAGGGGGAGTGTGTCTGACTACATCAAGTACGATCGATACGCTGAGAATTTAGCTAATTTTGAGCTAATGTGCACTAACTAAGCTGACGATGGAAACACTTGCTACGACTTTTTATTGTTTTTTTTGTTTTGTTTTTTTGTACACAGTAATCAGTGTGTAGTTCCTGACATGTTGAGGCAGAGGGTACTGTCTGTAGCACTGGTTGAGGGTGAGAGGCTGTCAGCAGATGAACAGAGATTTGTGTGGGTACATGAGACCCTAAAAAAAGAGGCTGGATCACGGGGAGTACCAGCAGTTGGTCCAGGAGCTTCTCCTCCATGATGGCTGTTTCCCAGGCATATTTTAGGATGACTCAGGGACAAACTTGTAAACTTGTTGTCATGACCACCACATAAGGCCTGCCTCTCAAATCATCTGATTGGACAGTGGGAAAATGATGATGAAAAAAAGAGATGATGTGTGGTGCTTTTCTGCTCTAAAGAGGAGTTTTTTCGACTTGAGGAGTTCAGAGCGCTCCAGCAAAAATAGCAGGTGCCTAGAGTACAGAAACGCGAGGCATGTCGCAAAGAAAAAATGGCAAGCAAAAAGCGTCATTCTCATTAAAAACAATTACAAAAAGGCTCCTCCAGCTGCTAAAACGCTCTTTATGTGACCAGGGCCTAACTTGCTATATCTGACGAAGCGCTGCTTTTAAACTGAGGATTTTGTTGAGAATTTTCTGTGTTTAGGCCGATGAAGTCATAAAATATGACATCATCAAATAAGACACTGGAAGTTTCATTCAGAAACCTGAATAGAAGCTTCGAATGTAAAAAGTATGACATTTGGTCCAGCCCTAGTCTCACCCTAACCATACCCCACAGAAGAAGCTTAAACACTGTGGTTAGTCACCACTGCAGCCTGGAGTACCAGACTGGAAGGTTTCTCAGTTTGATCAGGTGTCACATGGACAAGGCCTTCCTGTCACTCGTCATTCAACCAGCTGCTTCATTACATTCATCTGTCTGCCTGCAGACGGGCAGAGCCTGGGCGGACCCACTGCATCAGCTGCTTTCTAACATCAAGGCAAAGGCCTAAATTAAAACCTTCCATAAAAGCCAAGGGAAAAACTACCCAATATTGGTCAAATTTTTCTTTTTTTTTTATTGTTGAAGGTAATTATAGCCGTGCGGTGGGCAGCAGCATACTTGTGGAGTCCTGGTGGTCCATGGAGCTAGCATTTAGTGAGTGCCGCCCAAGGGAGCTGGAGGAACAACAGGAACTGGGACGTGGGTGTAGGAAAGCTCGGAGACAAGTGTTTCTACACACACACTCTTGACGACTGAAAGTGAATATGTTTATGCAAGCCTATAATCTGCACCTCAGTCCCTGCCCTAAACAATCCCTCCATTCCAAAAGCAAATCTTCCTTTGAAGTCCAATTTCTCACTCTGCCATGTTTAGAGCTCTTATCGCAGCGTGTAAACGACGTGAGGAAGTGTATGGAACAGCACCTGCTAAATAAACAGGGCGTCTGTGTGGCAGCCGGGCAGCTTCATCCTGTCACAGACTCTCACATCCTCCAGAGGATGAAGGAAGTGATTATTATACCTTTAGTTGGTTTTGGGCTTTTGGTACTGTCTGAGCTGTGTCTCATAATTTTTATTATGATCTTATTAAAGGCAGCTCACATTGACTGTGCAGAATAGAGGCGACTGAAAGAGACATTCATAACGCATAACTGAAGCCAGCGGTGTAAACACGGGTAATCCACAGTGATTCCTCTCACAGTGCTGCCTCTCCCATGTTCCAAGCGCACAATATATTTTCACACAATCCATATTTAGCGTGGTCTTTTAAAAGCTGTGGTGTACAGCGGCTTCAGAAAGTATTCACTGCACTTTTTGCACTTTATTGTGTTATAGATTTAACTTTACATGGAGGAAATGGACAGTTCTGCCCATGAATCTACACTCGACAACCCATAATGACAAAGTGAATACTTGGTTATAGAAATGTTTGCAATTTTTTTTTTTCAAGCCCCCTTAAAAAATGTATTTGAGTTCAAGTGTACTCTATGTTTAGAGTGTTTTCACTGCTTTTCCTTGCTGTCAGACAGCGACTTCCTTCAGGGAAATGAAGCTGTTATATCGCTCTCTTCAAAACCAGACTCCATTGAGAAAAACAGTGATTTAACATTGCTGAACAACCGCTGAGGTCAACACTTACTTAGGCCCCGATCACACAGAAAGTGTTTTAGCAGCTGGAGGCAGCTTTTTGTAATTGTTTGAATGAGAATGAAGCTTTTTGCTTGCTATTTTTATGTTGCCACGTGCCTCCCATTTTGCGCTCTGCACTCTGAACTCCTCGAGTTGAAAACACTTCAACTAAGAGCAGGAAAGCACCTCACGTCATCTCTTTTTTCGTCATCTTTTCCCCATTGTCCTATCAGATGATTTGAGAGGCGGGCCTTCTGTGGTGATCATGACAACAAGTTTACAGTTGCTAAACAATGGAGGAGAAACTGGTGGTAGCGGTTGCTGGATACCCAGAGCTACACAGCCCGACGATAGACATCAGGTTGTCAAACTGTCCCCGAGTCATCCTAAAATATGCCTGGGAAACGTCCATCATGGAGGAGAAGCTCCTGGACCAACTGGTGGTACTCCCCACACAGATCTCTGTTTATCTGCTGACAGCCTCTCACCCATTACACTAGAAGGTTAGTGTAAGGACGTGATGGGGCCAAAGATATGTAATGGTGGCTGGAAATTTCTGCGTTATGTTTTGAGTAAAAACAAAACTGTCATATCTATGCATACTGAACAACTATACTGACACATCAGTGATAGGCCAATATCCTGTTGGTTCCTACAATATGAATTCCAGTCTGTCACATCTTCCTCACTGCTCCTAATGATGCTCCATCAACGCTGTCGATGACCTGCTAACACACATCTGAGGGTGAGTGACATGTTACTATGCCACAAGGTCCAAAGACACCATGTTTGTCTGAATCAGACCTGTGAATGTCTACGAAGAGGAGAGATCGCCTGGTGGAGCAGGATCTTCAGTTACAGGACTGTTTGGGGAATTCAGCTGAAACATGCAAACAGTGATCAGTCCCTCCTCCCAACCCTGTGGCCTGCCCTAGGGGGCGATGGCAGGATTGGGGTACTAATTACAACCCTGTCCCTGTTTGATCCCACCGACAGCACGGCCGTCCGACCCCCAGGTAAATGGAGCAACAGCTGTACGCTGATGGTTATGGCTCATGGTCCAGATGTCACCACTGACACATGCAGCAGGCCTGGGAATCCTCCCAGCAGCCGTGTGACAAGCACTCGCTGCTGACAGTGAAGGGAAACATATCCTGCTGTAGATGTGTTTTCAACATCGCCTCTTCTCCTACATCTAAATCTGGAGAAACGCTTTGGTTTAAATTACAGGAGGTTTTATTGTTTTGTTTAAACACACTATCAGTTTCATGTCACATGGTAAAATGCTAAACCAGGGCGCTTCAACTAAGTTGTTCAAGGGGCCACATCTTTAGAAAGCTAAGGGCCTGGCTGCCAGACATCTCCCTGAGCTATTACTCTCATTATGTATGTCCACTTAACACAACACACCACCACATTTCAAAACACTCATTTTGCTACATTGGACTTTATATTTAAATTTTTACAGCCTCTCTTGTCCTCTGCTCTGTGTAAACAGTCTGCAGCTCAGTCGAAACTTCACTGAATTTTCGTTACCAGACTTTTGATCTCAGCAGAGTCAGTCATGGCTTCCCAGTTGTGCCAAGGAGTGTTGAATTTATTGTATTTTACAGGATCTGATTAATGTTAACCTTTGCCTGTAAGGTGACCTTGAGGGTCTTGTAAGGCACCGAAAAATAAACTGAATTATTATTATTTTAATTTTGTCTGGCTCGATCAGCGGGGTGGAGTTGGCCTATGCTAAACTTTAAAGTGGATCATTTCAGTCATTTCATTTCCGTCAGTGGCCAGAAGTTTGTCACAGGGTTAAAGGTCCTGTTGGGTAAACAAATGTAGAGTCTCTGCATTAGCTGTCGGCTCATCGCATCATACTGTACATTGATCTGCTGGGTTGTATTGTATTGGGGTGGGACATATGTTACAGTCTGTCTGAGCCTTACTTGGTAGTGGTAGCTCCAACACATAGTTTGTTTCCTTGACCCCAAAACTGACCACGATCCAGATCTGCACAGAATTTACCAACAATTTAATTTTCCCACAAACTGCGGTGAGAAACTCAGTCTGATCTTCCTAAAGCTGATCAAGCCAGGTCCAGAAATGTTAAGTCCTGGCATGTGAACTCAAAGGACAATTTAAGATCTCTCTGTAATAATTGGCAAACTGGCACCCGGTCTCAAACACGTGCAGTCAGGACTAGAGTGTGTCCAAACAAGCCGGCCTGTGGTGGACGTCACTGCGATTCCGGCAAGTGAATGATCCTCCTGCCAAAAACAGAGGCGTCCTGACAGTGACGACGTGGGGAGACACAGAGGAGGGCCGAGGCTAATACTGTTACATCAGAGCCCAGGTGAAGGGCAGCAGGTTGCCTGGCAGCACTCACGGACGTCTGTGGGGGGAGGGGCAGGTGGTGCAACCACTAACTGGATTTACAGAGCTTTGTAATGTCTCCATGGTGCCATCCAGGAAGAGAGTCCATTCAAACACAAACACAAACAAACAAACACACACACTGCAGGTGTACTGGTACAGGTCACACATGACTTGCGCCCAAATTTGGTTGGTTTATTGGTTTGTTAGCTTTATTAGCTTCATGCTGATGTTTCAACTTTTCAAAATAAGTCACATTTATCCTCTGTGTTTATTTTGTTCTCACTGCTGTGCTGGAAACACACTGAGCCATGATGTCAATACCACAGTACGTATTAAACCATGACTACTGCATGCTATTACTAATTTCCTGTCCTGCTGTCGGCGGCAGTGTGAAAACCCACAATGACGACTAAAGAGAAGTTAAAACAGTGAGCACAGGATGGCAATACATAAATGAACAATAGGCTCAGTGTGAGAAACATACTCGCAGTTTTCATGTGCACAGACTCTGCTTCATGAAGGAGCCTTATAAACCATCTACACTGATGCTGCTATCACTTTTTCAGAATTAAAAATACAGTTACAAATATTGCTATATTTATTAGGGATGCGCTGATTTAGAAATTCTAGGCCACTACCAATGTTTTTATATTGTTGTTTATTTTGTTTTTGTTGTTATTTATTTCCCCTTTTAAAGCCAGAGACACAAAGAAATTTTCATTGTAAAAAATAACTGTTTTAAAGTAATTCATTGCACTCTTTGAGTACGCACAAATTTAGCACAACTTTGCTGACAGATAGATGGCTAGCTGCGTTAACATTCAGAAACATGGTGCCAACCCTCTGCTTTCTCCTGGTTAGCTTGCTAGCAGTGCCACTCATTTGGCTTGTAACACCGTCCCGCCACCACCGCTCACCCTGTTAAGTAGGTGGCTAAATTTTAAGCTGTAAAACCCCTTAACATTGTTAACTATGTTAGCACCACTAGAAGTGCTGACACTGCCAACTGTGCTAACAGTGCTAACATAGTTAACAATGGGGCTCAAATTTAAGCCATTACTCACCAGGGTGACCTGTGGGGAGACCGAAGGGTGGGCGCCATGTTTAGGGATGGCGCCACCATGGGTCGGGATGGCGTTACCAGCAGTAATTGCAAATGAGCAGCAGCCGCTAGCCAACCAGTGTAAAATGAATACCTTATTAGCTTTGCTCTTAATGTGGAACAGCAAAGTTCTAATACTACAGCTAAACTGAAGAGTAGCATAACACAAAATACATTTTGACTTGGTTGCCTTACTGTAGAAAAAGTTCCCACACTGAGCTTCGTTTAGCATGCATCATTTTTTACCTCAGACTGCTAGCTAGCAAAGCAGTTAACAGAGTCTGTTTGTATGCAAATTAACATACAGACCCATTTGCAAAACCAGTCAAAAATATTCTCTGTGGTTCACTGACTGTCGGTTAACGGTTGACATCCTTATATAAAAACAGTTCTACAGTTACACTTTACCACAGATAAATTAAATGCGAGCAGGAAATCACTACAGGCACATTGGTAGCACAGCTGATGCCAGGAGGAAGTGCAATCTGTCTCGACTAGATCACTAAACAAACTGGATCTGTGTGGAATTTAAACATGAGACCATGTTGGGGGATCACTGGTCCTTCTGCCTAATAAGCTTCATCCACGGCCTCGTTTAAACTGACCACAGTATGTTCAGAGTCTCAGCTACTCCAGAGCACAATAAACAAACACAGCCAGTTCACTCACAGACTGTAATGAGGTCTCTCACTTCCTAATGAAATACTGTTGGAGGAAGCTTGCGTGGTGCCAGGGAGTGCATTAGCCAAGGCTCAAGAGGAAGAACCCTCTTATTGTTCTCAGAGGAAACATTCAACACCTACTGAACATGTTTTTATTAGTCTGACTGTTGATCTGCTCAACATGTGCAAACACACATGTCCTGTCTGTGTTATCTTTTACACTTCCTCCTCTGAACCGAGCTTAGCGACACGACTGAAATCAGTGGCCAGTAGACACACACACCCAAAGCGTCCCATACGCCCTGGCAGTGGAGGAGGTTCATGTGTTTCAGTGGAAACATTGTGGCTGCGAGACCTAAACTGCTCAGCCTTTCCCTCCGCGCCATCAAAGCAGGAGGCGGTGTTCCCGTACAGGGCGTGATGACGGAGAATCTCCTGCTTGAAGCTACACTGTGGGCAGGTCTTGGATCAGTCGGCGGCACCAGCCACAGCTGATCCAAGTTGCTGCCCTCCAAATTAGGTCTCAATACCACCTGGTGCCGCCACTCTGGCAGGTGCTCCATTTTAATTTTGCAGAGCAACCGCATCAACAGCCTCAGAGGCAGGCGAGGGGGCCACACTGGATGGATAGTCACAGAGTTTACCTGTTGAGGAACATGTCGGCCACTGGCTAACCACAAACACTACCATACTGATGAAACTGTCAGGAAGAGAGTCCACTCAGCAAAAAACTCAGATACGCCATCTAAGCACAACAAGTTTGCTGGTAACTGCCGTGGATATCGACCACAACTTTTGTGCAGCAGTGACTCCAGGAGGTATATGTGAGGAGTAAACTGGCCATGTTCCTTTTGCTGAGCTAACAGATCATTACACTCCAGTCCAGCGAGCAAGCACGCCGCCAATAAAGTCTGCTGTGCGCCTCCATATAAGGAACCTAGTGCTACCTCCTTGACTCATTTCCTCCTCCAGTGCCAACGTCCCAGTGAAGCAGGAGAGGGAGGTATGCAAGATGCCCCAGACTGGAGGAAGCTTGCAGCAGAATAAAAGTGTGTGAGCTGTGAGTGGGGAGACAGGTGAGAGGGGCCATCTATCTTTATCGTCCTTCAAAGGAGAAATACACACAAGGGGGTGGCTGGAAAATGCTGCTGGGATGCCGGTGCAAACTTAGAGAAAGCTGCCACAAGGGCAGCACTGTCTGTGAAGACCACAGAGCCCTCTGTGGTCTGCGACAGAGTCGTCACTTATCATCTGTTCGGGGGCCCATCCAGCCAGGTGGGCTGCTTCCCCCAAATATACACTTCAGTTAGGGCTGTATAATAAATCAAAACATTATCAAAATTGCAATTTGGTCAAGGGCAATATCCAAATTGCAGAAGTAGCAATTTGAAGAAATTCCCTCATGGCTTTTCTTGAGAAATCGCATTTACGAGAATGGGACAGAAGGACGGACAGCTCAAAAACATAACGCCTTCAGCCGAGGCTATGACCAGCATGGAGGCATAAAAAGTTCTTCAGATCACTTATAGGAAACCTATGATGATTAGCATCCCACTGCGTCCTAACAGGGTGAAGCATGACAAAACTAAAGCATCATGTCACTTTCAAATGGTTCATCAACTCTGATTTCCTCTACAGCTCTGCAGCCAATCCACACTGAAAACTTTCTCAGGATCGTTTTGACGGGACGTCACTCACATGTCTCATGAACAGACACGCTTCCATTTGATTAAATGTACCAGTCCCCCCCTGCATATCTTTGCGCTTTATGTATATTTTTGTCATGTTTAGTGAAGCATAATCTGCACTGACAGCTGTTTAAATCACACAAGTATCCTGCTTTATATGTGGTTTGAACTTATTGACCGTGTCTACATAGACTGATCTGCTCCCTGTCTGTCTGTGAGCTCGCCTGTTTCACTACAGGCAGATTCCCTTCCCTGGCTCCAGCGGGCGGGGAAACAAAATCAATGGATCGATACATACAAACACTGCTAACTTCTTCCCATGGAGCCGACATGAAAACTGTTGTGGTTCAGTATTTCTGTTGTCAGTCTGCTTGGTGAATACAGGTGAGCCCTGTCCACTCAGCTTCCCAGGAGCTGACAGACAACTGTGATATTTACGTAAGACAGAATCAGTGTGGATCGGATGACCGGATGCTAACACACTGCTCACATCTCGCCTCCAATGGGAAATCCCGGTAAGTATCATATGACTTTCTGCTCAGTTTCAGCAGCCAGTATGATGAATTGTGGCAATGCATCAGTGTGAAATGTCTCTCAGGAAGAGTGACATGTGATGAGCCTCAATATGTGATCAGCCAGTGAGACGAGAGGCTGGTGTGTGTGTGTGTATACTGCCACTTTTAAAGACCACATCAAATCACTGCAGATCAAATCCTTTAACATCAGAGAGGGAGAAACATACCGAGGCGCCAGCACTTCTCCCTGGTCTAAGAAAATGCTTTGAAAATGGCGGCGATGAGTTAAGATTCCCTCGATTTGTCGATTTGTTGCCTCTGAAAAGAGGCCACTTCTCCCATGACAATCATACTCATCTCCCAGTCTAATTAAAAGTGTCTCAGTATGCAGCAGATTAGTGGGAGAATATCATGCCTTGCCTGAGGACAGACTGACTTTCATGTAGCGTCTCAAACCATGCACAAAGAAAGTGATGCTTCACCGTCTCACACTGAATTCATGTTCAATCTCTGCTCCAGTTACAGCACTCTCATCTACTGGCAAAAATGACTGGCACTGCCACATCCACCAGAGAGGAGGAGGAAGAGGAGGAGGAGACAGAGTCCTGTCAGAACTGTGTTGAATACCAGATCCATGTAAAGTGCAGCACAGCCACTTTTCATCAAATCAATCGTTGCTGGAGGAGGTTCACGTGCTATTGGAGATCCGAGGCGTATGACTTGGCTGAGAGAGCTGATCCCACAGCAAACAAGCATTTTGCCTACTGCCCCACAGGGCTTAAGAGTTGAGACTTGCTTTGCAAAAATGTGAGACATAATTTGAGACATGATTTGAATTTGTTCCAAAATACTTTACTAGATTTATCGCCTCACGGATGTTTGCCGCCGCCAACCAGTCAAAGCTGCAGTTTATATCCATGTCTGCCCAGACTCATAAGAGTACACAATACTTCAAATATGGACGCTGCTGCAGAGAAGCTACATATTCTAAAACATGGATACCTTACACACACCTTCAACCTGGCAGCACAGAAGATCTGAACAATCAGCACAGTTTCAAGGTGAGCACCCAAGATTAGTGTCATCAATTCAGTGAACTAATGTCTCCCCTTCTGTTCCTGAGATGTGTCCAAATACGTTTTGTGAGGTCACAGTGACCTTTGACCACCAAATCTTATAAGTTCGTTCTTGAGTCCATTTACACGTTTGTGTCAAATTTGAAGAAATTCCCTTGAGGCCTTCTTGAGATATTGCGTTCACAGGAATGAGATGGACGGACTTTTTTTTCTCATTTGTATATTTATTACATAAATATAAAGTTATGAAACATACAACTTCTCTATTTAATGAAATTTCGTGACTGTTACAAAATACAGAACAGCTGTTTCATTATGTGACCAAGCATTAACAATCGGCCTGACGAGGGTGGCTTCAACCAAAGATGCTTTCCCTGTGCGCATTCGTTTTCTGTCTACATCACTAGAAACTTTGAAGTGACTTTTTCATTGAGAGACAATGACTTTCTTTTCCTGTCACGATTTCAATGTGCATGCAGCACCAGCCTCAGGTAGCCCGCCGCAAACACAGACTGTAGAAATAATGGAGGTAGCTCCCGTGACGTCACCAATTGCTTTGTGGACTTTTAAAGCCTTGTATTCAGCACTCTGACTGTCGCCATCTTGGTTTTCATTGGAGCCAGAGGTGACCATGGAGCAAGGGGTGGATCTGACTGAGAAGCCGAGGACACAATCAGCAGACAGCCTGTCACTCAAAGTCGCCTTAATGTGCAAAACTTAAAGTCTTAATGATATGTAAATGGGTGAGTTATATAAAAATGTATCCCCTGTACAGTTGTCATGAACGGGGAAATTAGTGATAAAGAGCCAAACTGTTTTTTGCACCAGGCTGTAAACATGTTTATTCATGCTGCAATGTTGGATATTTTAATTTCAACATGGGGGTCTACGGGGATTTACCGGCTTCTGGGGCCAGCCTCAAGTGGCCGTTCAAAGAGCTGCAGTTTTTGGCACTTCCACGTTGGCTTGCCGCTTGGCTGCGAGCAGACAGCTTACTGCAAGGCAAAGTATCATGGGAGTAAAGTAAAATAAATCAAATTACTGTAGTTCTAAACTGTTTTTCCATATATAGTCACGTATGAAAAACCCCCAAATGAACACTCAAATTGGACTATTTGATCACCATGAGCAAATCATTTCAACAGCGTTCCTATAGAAATAATTCTGTCCCAAGCTTTTCGACCCATATAAGCGATGCATCACTAAACCTGTCATCGCCATAGGCAGTTTCCACTATCGTTCTAAATACTCTCTGTGTCATACTATAAAACTTTTACAGGACATACCTATTTCCGTAGCACCGACTTCAGAGGTGAGCTGCACATATTTTACCCAACTGTGATCTGACACACGGGACCAGACCAAAGAAGAGAAAAATGGTTTAAGGAGGCCAAAAGTCTTAAAAGGTTACATTTCCTTTTGGATAGCCAAACACTGTTTAAATGACAGGAGGAAACAAAAACACCGTAATTCTCATGTTAACTACATCTGAAATGAAGAACAGACACATGAAATCAATAAACTTTGAAATGCCCTGTCGTCACTGCCTCTCTCGGGCTGTGAGGAAGCATGCCACTGGATTTTTGTTCTGATTTCAGGGTAATTCTCAATGAATGGCTTGGAGGCTAAATAAACAAAATGAAGCTGAGCATCAGGTCAGCCATAGTTCTACTACTATTTCTGATACTACTGTTCCCGCAGCTACTTTTATCACCATCAGCACTACAACTGTTTCGTGATGCTCTAACCAGCGTTTCTAAATGTGTATTTCAGGGCCTGATGGTAACTCTCCCTCCACACAGCAACAGAAAAAGAAAAGGCATGAAGTGGAAAGCCGGGTTGCTCAGATTTTGAACGAAGCTCAAATGTCGGGTTTGAGGATTTGCCTCGTCATAACCTGTGGATTTGGTGAGACGACTATTTCCGCTGAGGAAAGCAGAGCAGAGAGAGAAAGAGGAGTGAGAAGATGGAAAAAATGAGCGCACTTCCAGACAGTCTGCACAGGTTAGAGCGAGAAGAGAGGAGGAAACTGAGGAAGCCGACTGCGGATGGGTTCATTTAGGGAGTCGGGAGACATGTCATGATAGATGTCATTATCGGGTGTTGAGGCTAAACGAGAAGGCGAGCTGTTCCCCCCTGTCTCTCTGCAGTGGATATGAAGGCAGGCAGCCTGAGGGAGCTGCAGTCCTCTGTGCTGCAAGCTGCCAGCTGCTGAGTGCTGTCCAGACTGCAGTCTGTGATAAAACAGCAGCAGCTCATACTGACATGACAGTAACTGAAGATGTTTGGTGTGGAAACACTCTAGAGCTGTTGAAGGAGCTGTGAGATGACTCATGCCTAAACTAAATGTCACACTGCCTCCAAAGTGCATAAGTCCACTGCCAGTTAAAGATCCACACCATCATAGACATGACCACATCGAATGAATGAGTGCCGTCTCATGGAACATCCTCTGCCTGCTGCAGCTGGGCACACACTACTGGAGGTTAATGAATCACCTTTCCAGACCCAGAAGACAACATCAGGGACAGAATCCAGTCAGCGCAGAGTCAGCTCCATGCTCACTAAGGTCTAATGAGTTTCCAGTGGCCTTCTGTTACTGCCTGACAGCCTCCCTCTGTGGCCCTGGGACTGGAGGCTTCGCTCTAACCTTGCACCTCAAGGATTCATTGTCTAAGAATGCCATCAATCTAAACTATGCTTCACCTGAAAACATGTCGGCACCCCACTGATATAATCCACCCCCCTGGACCAATCAGCCAAACCAGTACGGATACTGCCAGTTATTTCTTACAAACTTAAAAGACCTGACCTCCTAAAATGTACTTGACTTACAGTTTATTGCCCCCATGAGCCCCCCCTTTCAGAGGAAGTCTGCCAAAATGAAAAGAAATGACTGTTAAATGTTTGTGATGAATTGGACGTACAGTGAAAGGCTTCAGTGTGTGTATTGTACTTGGCTGTACATGGTGTGACAATGACAATGACCTTAAAGATGAGAGTTTAATCTTCTGTAGTGTTGTCACAATACTGGAAGTTTTTAACTTTACAAAACCTTGAAAAATATCAATATACCATCGATATAGTTTTCAATACCACGGGGGAAAATTGACATTGAGAGCATTAATGGTACAACTTTTATGATAAGATGAATATAACAAGGTTATAACGGACCACAACTTTTCTTTTCTTGGTTATTAGCAGAGAACAGCAGGATGACTGCTGGTTTAGGGTGCTTTCACACCTGCCCTGTAAAGTTTGGTTCAACTGAACTCTAGTGTATTTGCCCCCTCAGTGTGGTTTGTTGGGGCAGGTGTGAACACAGCAATCACACTCAGGTGTGCACCAAAACAACCAGACTGAGACCTTCTTGAAGAGGTGGTCAGACTGAAGCACACTCAACTTCACCACACCACAGACTGCATGGGATGGGTTGTAGCTGCTGCTGTATTGGGCCAATCACATGCACATTAAAACCAGGGATGCTTGTAGTGATTGGTTGCAAGCAAAACCACAGAAATGAGGTGAAAAAAGGGTCAAATGCAGGTATCATTTGACGGGAGAAGTTTCGATCCGACTTGGTGCTGGATTATTTCGGTTAATACCCTTCCCTACTTGTCATCCAGCCAGTAACTTGTCACAGTGTTTGCTTAATAAGGTTATAGTGATAAAATAGTAACTCTCTAGTGATGAAACAACCAGTCAGTTGATGGACTGTTGACTGTAAATGGACTTCATTTTCATAACACTTTTCTACATTAGCGGATAAAGCACTTACAATTTGCCTCTTAATCACACATTCACGCACACTTAGTCACACTCAGAGGCAGCAGAGTTGGCCTGCCTGTCTGCCTCCTGAGCCACTGATTAATTGTTCTGTCAAGCAAAAATACCAACAAGTGAATGCATCGTCTTCAAAGAGAGGATTTGCTGCTCTTCTCTGTTTCACGTCAAAGTGAATTAAGTTAGTTTTGGACCATTGATTGGATAAAACAAGACATTTAAGATGTCACCCGGGGCTCTAACAGAGATTAAACTGAAATCTAAAAACAAACGTGGCACTGATTGATTCATTGATGCGGAAATACTACACATAGCACCTTTGAGGCTTGCCTGAGGACAATCGTCCTCCTGTCTCTGAGCCCGGATCCCTTCCTCTCGCTGAGGCATCCTCTCCTCTCCCCTCCACCCATTCCTCCAGCAGCAACCTGAGCCCTCCACCCAGCTCCAACCTGCTGCTGCTCACAGACAAAGGCTGCCTTCTAATGCCACAGCCACACACAGCACTCACTCTGCACCAGGAGCAAGGAATTCCTGCTCCTCCGCGTCCATGTGCATGAACACACACCTCACACTCTCAGCCTTTTATATCTGACTTTTCCCAGCCCCGACACATTGAGGGCAAACTGTGTTCTTTATATGAGCCGCCTCCTCCGTCCCCGAATCTTATTATGCCCCCCAGTGATTTCTCGACCTCTCAGCATGGGCGCAGGAGGGTCAGGGAGGGGACTGAGCCCGCTCCCCCAGTAGCAAATGAGGTTTTCACCCAGCAGCCTGGCTGAGACAACAGCTCGTCTAGAAGAAACATGGAAAGAGAACCGCAACCCACACACGTTTTCAGCTGATCCCCAGAGAGGAAACCAAGAAAGGCCACAGGAAGCCGCACAGCCCATCTAGGAATTTAAAAGGAAGCTGTTGTTTTTCTGACAGCAGCATGTTAACTTTTAACCCATTGTGCTGTCTGTTTGTCTGCCTGGGCAGATGTGCTCAGTCCAAGCCGATGCCTTTGGCACGGAGTTCATTCTTTGACACATTTTGACTTAGAGTATCTCAGCAGCTGAGACACTCTTATCTCCTCAGTCAGTTTTACAGCACTAGAAATATTCATCAAGGACAACATTGTGACCTTCACACCTCAGCACAGGTGTGTCTAGGATGTGAAAACATCTGGGCCAGCATAGCCAAGCTCCTGCAGGGCTCCTTTGCCATCACTAGAAATATTCTGCACTGACAAACAAACTGCTGTGTACACCTCTCCTGCTTTAAACTGATGAAGTACGGTTAGTGCACCGCTCACATATTTTGTTTTTTAGTTGGATAAATAATTATGTAATTGCATTACATTACATGTATTGTCAGTGTCAGCAGTAAAGCTGCTCTGGTCATATTTGAGAAGTGAATCACTGTAGCTGTCAGTCTTTGTTCAGGAGCCAAAGTCAACAATCCCAGGGACAGATATCTCAAAATCTGGACAACTAAGACCAAAAGAATCTGAAGAGAGACAAACAGTATTAATAGAGGGAGGAAATAAAAAAAAAATTGTAGTTGTATTAACTGACCCTTAAAACAGCTTGGTAAAGCACTGGCCTCAA
>JAPZEB010000001.1:1746060-1757556 GCA_029783705.1 Chaetodon striatus
TTAACTGACCCTTAAAACAGCTTGGTTAAGCACTGGCCTCAATAAAACAACACTGAACTTCCTGTTCAATGAGGCAACAACTCCTGTAACTTATGGTACATTAAAATGTGATTTTTTTTTTTTAACAACTGGCTTTAAAGATCAGAGAGGCTGCAAAAACAAACAGTAACCTGTGTAAATGTGCACAGCTCATATTGTTCTTTCTGCTGTGTTTTATAAAGTCAAAGGAAAGAATCTGACAGTTGTGGGCAACAAACGGATATTGATGTTTCTGTAAAACCCAGATCACATTCAGCGACAAGTTAACGACATTATTGGCAAAACTCAATTCAACATACATAAATCTACAGCCACAAAAACCACAGTTTATGGACCAATCTTGGCAGAGAAACATGCAGAAAAGCTGTCTGTAAGTAAATTCACTCTGTCTGAATGCCATGTTCAGCGCTTTATTACTCCCTCTCCCACAGACGCTCCAATTTAAAGTTCAGCGCTCCCAAATCAAAATGCCAATTTTTGAAGACCAAAAATCTTCAGGGCTGGGCTCAAAATATTCTGACTCCATTGATCTCACAGCACCTCTGTGATATAAAAGGCAAAATCAGTGGTATTTTCCTAAAAAACTAGAACTACCGCGGCCTCAAGGCTGTACGCCTCTGTGCACCAGTCAAGTTGCAGTTTCCATCCATGTCTGTGAACACACTGACGCTTCACACACAGAAGATCGATACAATCGGCACAGTTTCAAGATTAGAGTCACCAATTTAGTATCTGACCAAACGTCTCGCCAGATTGTCCACAGGCATCCAAGGGTAAGCTACAAAATGGTGAAAAAAAAAAGATCCACAGAGGAGGGGCCATCTTTGAGTGTTTTATTTATAAACTGCAACGGAGAAATTCCTCGTCATTCTACCTTCAAGTACGAGGGCACCAGATGTTTAAGAGGATACACCACTAACTGAAGTGGTGAGCTAATTCATTTCACGATCAATCAAACAAACTGTTCAGGAGAATACATAAGTACACTCTGCTGCTGGCATGAGAGGTTATGGGCCACACTGTGTTACGGGCTGGTAAGCCGAAGCAAATCCAGTTTTCTTGTACCTCCAAGATCAAATCTGGCTCTGTCATCATTTATCTGCATACTAGACATGTTAATATTCTCCCACACACACACAGAAGTGAAGAGTGTGTCCACAGTATAGAATATCTGAAGAACTAAAAGTTGGAAGTACTTGTTTAGTCTTTACTGTGCGTTCTTATTTCTCTTGAGCCTGAGGTGTGAAAGTAGGAACAGTTTGAAGCTCAAGCTCTTTTCATTCTTCACACAGCCACTGCTGTCATTTTTCATGTGAACTAAAGTGCTACACCATAAATGTCTTCAAGGAGAGACTGTCTGAGAGTGTGCTCCATCTTCCCCATTTTAAGGATTCGTCGCACTGAGACAACAAAGACACTTCGAACTCTGAGTCTAGACTGCAAACGTCACGTCAGCGTCGCGTTCGCATGCCGACAGCGTTCATGCAACACTGAAGCGACTGTCTGTAGAGGTTCCTTCTCGTCTATGAATTTCAAAGCGCAGAGCGGCAGGGCAGACAGGTGTTGGTGATCAGAGGGAAAGGTTAGCAGTGAAGTTGTCTAGTGGCAGTAAATGCACAGTGCAGGTTTCAGTTTGCTAATGAATGAACACTGCAGCTCCTTAAAACCCAAGAAGTTTCTGTGTATTGCTTCCCAGCTGCTGGACAAAGGTGAAGGGAGAGTCTGTGGGATTATAAACCAGAGCAGAACACTCTGCTTCGCCAAGGTTGTAAAATGTAGATGAATATTAAGGCTGCAGTCGACTAAATTATGTCAGTTGAATCAAATTTGGCTGTTCAAGCTGAAAGGGGGTTCAGTGGGACGTTCAGGGTGACAGCGACAGTCAAGCCAAGTTAGCCCTCCGAGCTATTGAGTGCTAATTACGCTGATGAAGGATCAGAAAAATGCAGCAACACTTTTTGCCAACACTAGATATCAAACAAAATCCAGAGACTGTGACGTATTAAGTCGCTTTGAGCTGTAAATTCACCACTTCCAAGCAGAGGGTAGAAGATAATGTTATCTTGAAGCCTGATGGTACAAAGCCTCTCTTCCTCCGGGCAGCTGCTTTAGACTCATTTAACTTATCCTCGTCCTGGGTCTGCAGCTGCCTGTACCAGAGAGCAGTGTGAAAGTAAGGAGGGCTCACTTTGCAGCTAAATCTGGGGACAGAAACTTTCCCAGAAGTGTACACACTGACTGACCATAAAAAAAATTAAAACACAACAAAAAAACGACTGCATGACTTGAACAATCTCAGTCAACTGAGGGGTCTCCAACTCATTATTCAGTGTTTTGACTTTGTCTTTTGACTAGTGTCACCAATTCAGTATCTGACCAAATGTCTCCCCTTCTGTTCCTGAAATATGACATTGAGTAATGGCCAGAAGAAAGATTATTTTTTTGGCTTTTAGCCTTTATTGGAGAGGACAGTCTGAGCGTGAGCGGGGGAGACAGGGGGGATGGCATGCAGCAAGGAGCAGGTTACACCTGTGAGATGTAGCTAATAATAATAATAACTTTACAGCACCATTCAAAACAATCGTTGACAAAGTGCTTCATACACAAGGTCACACAAAGAAGGCAGGAAACAATCAAATACAAATTGACAGTCAGCAAATCTATGTATATAAAAACAAGAAAATAAAGAGTTAAAAAAAGTTAAGAAAAAGTCAGTAGAGGTGAGTCTTGAGGGACGATTTAAAAGTGGGCAGTGAATTTTCTAGTCTAAATTCCTCAGGTAAGCATTTCCAAATGTCCTGTTACCCTCAGTCTTCAGTCCTGACTGGGAAACAGCAAACGGGGCCTTATCAGAGGACCTCAGGTTGGACCTCAGCCTGCATGGAGCTGGTGCAGACAGCTGCATGGATTAAAACCAGAGTGTATCTGTTGCGTGACACATGCGAATTAAAAACTTGTCTGATAACGCTTGCTGTCTAGACAAGGGGTTAAGGCTGATTCATCCGTAGCCTACGCAAGCAGCCTGCATCATTGTGAGCACTTATACTTGTGTGGTGGTGTTCTGTGAAGCGCAGTAAAGTTTGATTGATTCACAACACACCTACAACACACATACAACATGGCTTATCAGCAACAACATTAACACAAGTACAAGATTCAGCTCCATTATCACTCACAAGGGTTACGGACAAAACAGTCAATACAAAACAACACGATATGCTAATGTTATTAGCATAAGCCTATGACATTTCACACTGTATAAATTAGCCTAGTAGCTAGTGGACTTTGCTCTTCTCATATGAAGCCAGGATAAATCACACACAAGACTTAAAGAGCTATTTTTTGAGGCTTCACTGTGCAACACCCTTGGTTGATGACACATCCGTGATTACAAAGGCTCAGATTAAAACTGACTAGATAGAACCAAGGTTGAAAGAGTCCTGAACAGAACTGGTTCAAGAACCAGAGCTAATTTGGTGGAAAAGGGGGAACAGAAAGCCAGATTCCAGGACAGCAGAAGAAAGAAGAGGGACAGAGCGTCCAGGTGAAGTCCAGACGCATGGAGACATTAGTATGCACACCTGATCTCTCCCCTGTGACAGCACATGAAGAAATTCAAAACCAAAGGGAATCTGAGGTTTCCTGAAAGAGCCCCATTTGCATGACTATCAGGTGCAAATAACACTGCGACTGTGATTGTTAGTCATTCAGGAGATAGAATTGAAATGTAAATTCTATCTTATCTGGTTGTTAAGCTGCAATGGGCGAGGAACTATTTCCATCAAGTATTCCCGCCTGTGCCATCACGAGCGCCCCATGGACCACATTTCTCCTACTCATCACATACCAGAGGCAGCAAGAGCACCAAGATAGAACACGGCTGAATTATGGGATTCATTTGGTTCCGGTTAGTGAGGAAACTTGGTGTGACAATGTACGTCACTGTTTGATGTCGACTGTCACCGATTCAACATCAATACAAACCCTGACTGCTGCCACAGATTCCTTTGAATCATCTAACACAGTGAATTCCCTGTGTGTCGTCACAGTATCATGTGCGTCTAGTTAAGCAACTAATCCATCAGACAAAATGTCAGAGATGACACCCTGTACCGGACCAACACGACGCTTTTCTCTGTTACAGCCTTTGTCAGACGAGAATGTGGCCGACTGCAGGTCTCAACATCTCTCAGGTTTCATTCTGTAAAGTCACCATGACTCAAACACCTGCGTACAGATGGTGTGTGGTGACAGCAGACGCCTGGGCCGCGTTCCCGAATCAATCCACTGCCATTTTAGCTGGTGTGTGTTTGTGTGTTTGTGTGTGTCCACTGGCTCCTGATGGCAGCGTCTCACTCTTTTTTCCCCACACTGCTATCTTTACATGCCAGGTCTATTTTTGAAGCATGGAAGTCGCCTGTAAATGCATTTAAATGCCTGTTTTTAAAGGCAAATGATTTAAATTCTGAGCTGGAAGGCGAAACTCGATTTTCTGGTCCATCTACGTCCCAACCCTAACCTATGGTCATGAGCTCCGGGCAGTGACAGAAAGAATGAGGTCTCAGATACAAACAACTGAAATGAGTTTCCTCTGTGGGGTGTCTGGGCTCAGCCTTAGAGATAGGGGGAGGAGCTCGGAGTAGAACCGCTGCTGCTTTGCGTCGAAAGGGGTCAGCTGAGGTAGTTTGGGCATCTGATAAGGATCCTCCTGGGCACGTCCCACCGGAAGAAGGCCCGGGGCAGACCCAGAACACACTGGAGAGATTACATATCTCATCTGGCCTGGGAACGCCTTGGTGTCCCTCAGGAGGAGCTGGAAAGTGTTGCTGGGGGAGAGGGACGTGTGGGGTGCTTTCTCGGCCTGCTGCCCCCGCGACCCGACCACAGATAAGCGGATGAAAATGGATGGAACTCATTTTTAATGATTCCTGTTATTTGTTTCTAATGTTGGCCTTGCTGTGCTTTAATGCAGCTGACCGTAGGGCTGTGATGATTTGACTCACGATAAATAAATATGAAGGAATAAATAAATATGAAGGAATACAGTTATGATGTCTTTCTGCTTTAGGTCCACACTGCTAACACAGACCCCAGACGATAAAGAGCCTATGCACACTGAACTAAAAAAAAAAAAAGAAAATGTTTGATGGTTCTTATCATGTTGACGATGTATCTGAAAATTCAATAAAATTCCAAATCAGAAAATTTCATTTACAAAACCACAGACTGTCACATGTTGAGCTGAGTTTAGAGAGTAATAAATCATCTGCCCAGTATGAGGTCAGTCAGATATGATATATGACGGTGATTTGTAATAACCCCACAGAAACAGAATTTCTATTTATAATCCATGAAAATGTAAACAAGTTACTGTATAAATAGGTCACCACTTTGAGAAATATACTTAAGCTCTTTCATTCTGAGAGGAGTTTTTATGTTTTCTTTTCACTTATTGAGACTATGAACAAAACAGGAAACAACACCTAAACTGGTCTTGTGTGACACATGTGATATATGCAGTATGAAAATGATGGCCACCAGTGATGTTTTTTTAAGCTCAGCCCATTGCATGGATGGTAAAACATCAGTCAGTCAATACAGCATGACAATGTAGCAATATCAGGGGACACAAAACAAGGCACAAGAAAAACAAACAAAGTGGGCGGTGAAGCACCATCATCACTGACATGAGTGAATATAGAATCTGCTGTCACAGCAGACGTTACCACGTAAGATAACAGGAATGTCTGTCATAATATCCTACAATTTGGGTGTATTTTATGAGCCTTAAAATACAAGACTGTTGTCTACCAGCGGTCCCCAGGGACCTGTGTGCTGCCCTGCTGCCTTTAACTGGAAACAGTGGTGCACCAAGCCTCAGAGAGCCGGGGATGACAGCAGGTGGGCGGGCGGACAGGTGTCAGATCTGTGCAAAGCACCAGAACAAAAACACTGACACATCATGGACAGCATGATAACAACATCCAAAACTGAAGTTTCATTCCCAGTGGTCTCTGCGACACGACAAGTACTTTCAAAACTAGTAAAATCACCTGAGGCCACTGTTTCAACGCGGACCGGTGGTTCACAGTCACTAACATCTAGGGCAGTAGGGCTCCATCTGATTGGCCAAATATACTGACATGCAGCGTGTGAATGCACGGCACGTTAGTTTACTAATTATCGCACTTCAAGCAGTCTATTGCCACCCCTTCACTGTGCATGTTGATATCGCATGACGGTAAATTTTCCATATACTGTGCAGCCCCCAGCCGTCATGACCAAGCTGCTGAGCTGCAGATAACATCATTCTGTTATGATCAGCACATTGTCAGACAGAAGAAACTAAAATCAAGCTTAATGACAGCAGCTGTGCTGTGAGATGGGCTCTGCTGACATTTACAGAGGAAGTCACAAGCTACAAAAGGTGTTTTTGTTCACGCACAGCCACGCGGCATCTGCTCACAGGTGTACATGTGGCTGTAGATATGACTGTAGGTGGTTATAAAGCTGTATTCTATCAGGTAGACAGACCAGAAAAGATATTTTCTTGAACAACGATGAATTGTTTCAGATTTAGCTTTAACTAAGCAAAGTCTAAAAATGATAAAAATACATTATTTCACTTTATGACTTAATGTCGACACTGCTGTGTGGTGTGCCGTTGCTGTATGGCTGCTTGCAGCTACAAATCAGTGTTAAAGTTTAAATGAATGGTGACATGAAAATACTGGCGTAGGCAGGGTTGGCTCGTACATGCCTCCTAACATCCATGTTAAATCCTCTGTACACAACAACAGACGGCATGCAGGTAAAAGGCCGCAGTGATGTGAACATGAAGTGGTATCAGTGCCAGCGCCTCTGTGAACCATCTCTGAGGAGGAAACACATGGCGAGGACCTGTATGGTCATTGTAAGACTCTTAGAAACTAATCTCCTCTAATTGGATGCTGGAGGCTTAACAACACCACTGTGATTGACTGTGATGGGTGTCATGATGGATCGAGCACGGTGAATGGACCAGCCTCAGGGCTCCTGCTGCGGCTCTGCCAGGCCCCAGCTGCCTGCGAGCTGCCTGCCTGTCACGTCGTCTGAATACTGAGGATGCAGCCAGCATTATTTTCATTATTCATTCTTTTATCTTTCGTTTACTGGTCAAAAAATCAGCGACCTCGGAGGGACTCAACTGGAAATAGCGAAGCGCTCAAATAGAACGGAAGTGTTTTAACGTGATCTGAAACCCGATCTTTACGTCCACACATTTTCAAAATAAAAGGAGACCTGACTCTAAAGGAATTCACAGACAGTCAGATGAGAATAATTGGACCTGATTAGAGCCAAACAAAGACAGAACAGCAACACTGGCAACAGCATGACAAAACAGAGCAACAAACAGTTCATGCTCTTCATCTGCTTTCGAAAAGCCATTTTTCTCCTGTGAGGAGGATCATAAACCGACGTTATCTGTGCTGATAGGGAGCTCTCCCGGTCCTTCTGGGGATTAGACACACTGACACACAAACCAGTCAACGGTGGCAATATGAGAGCCTACTGGGACTCAACTGGAATAAATACAATTTGTACCCGGTCTGACTCGGGTCTAGAGTTTGGTCTTGGTTACAAGGAGCCGGGTGGACCTGTGAATCTACAAAGTCAATGGGCAGATGTGAGCACATGCAGATGGCTTTTGACTTTTGAGGTCATTATCAATACACATATGTGAACTGGATGTGCGTGAGTGTGACCACCGCTGCCCGCAGACATTCAATGCAGTATATCTGAGCCTTAAGGGCCTTCACACACCAAGCCGACGGTCAATGTTAAGCCATCGGTGGGTGTTTGTTGCCCTGTATTTTGCAGTGTGTCCCACAGCGTTGGCACAAGTCTGCCCTTGTCTGCCTTCTGCCGGGCTGAGTCAGCGTCTGAGCTGGTGGAGCTTGAGAAATCACTCTGATTGGCAGTTTAGCTCAGCGTACGAGAAGAGTAATGGAAGTGAGGAACGTAAACAAGTGACTCAAGTCAAGAGGGTGTGTGATCAAACCAATATTTTCATCATTGAGCTCTTTAGCAGAACTGTTTTTGCTATAGTTCAGTTGCACACAGTAAATATTATTTGTTCTTTCAAAACGGCGTTGTGTTGTTTATGTGCTAACTGGCTAACTATCGTCTTAAATCCGTCCTGTTGGTCCACCAGTTTCCC
Organism: Chaetodon striatus; assembly: GCA_029783705.1. Classification (NCBI taxonomy): domain Eukaryota; kingdom Metazoa; phylum Chordata; class Actinopteri; order Chaetodontiformes; family Chaetodontidae; genus Chaetodon; species Chaetodon striatus. Next base: position 1,754,300 of record JAPZEB010000001.1, read on the forward strand.
TTCCTGGATTACAGATCGCTGTCGCCTGCTGGAATGAAGAGGTATTTCCTCTCTCGCAGGTGTATTATGTACGTGCTACTTTTCTGTAGTCTTTGCAGTGTGTTCAAGTGCAGCTTTTTGGCCGAGACACATCGACATCAGGTGACACAACCGTCTGCCTTAGTCGCCAGTATTTCTTTGATGTCAGTTTGGTTTGTCTGGGCCTTAACTCTGTGTTTCGTCAACTGTATTTTCGTGATCTGGTTTGTGAGGAACACTTCAGACTACCTGCTCATTTACAGACATGACAGGTTAAAGCTCAGTCCCACATGAGCTGAAGTCAGATAGTGGTTGGGCTTTATTATATATTATTATATGTGGGAGGGTCAGTGCAGCTGTTTCTGAGCAACACAACAACATTTGGAGAGATTCCCCTCTGCTTCAGAAACACTTGATATTTATGATGCATTACAGATTATGTCATCAACATGTCAGACACAGAGAGTTTTGTCTTTAGTGTTTTTGTTAAGTACGGAGCCAAAATGAAACAAAGGCAAAGTAAAGTGGAGTTTCAGTTTCTGTGTTGGAGAGATAAAGATCCCACCTGAAACATATTATGCATAATTTCCGAGCAAGCAAACAGTTCTGTAATGGAAGACCCATATTAACTGCTCTTCCAGTCTGCATACTGATAGGGTGTGAAGAGGGCAATTAACACACAGTGAATCATCGATGGCTACTGACATATCATCATTAAATGGGCGTTGTGCTGCAGCGGAGGAGGGGAGTTATCAGGAGGAGTGTGGGGGTGTCGGGCCAACACATCTGACACATCCAGACACCAGACTGCAAACTTTCCAACATGGAACCAGAACAACGAGTGAATGTTTACATGATGATGGGCGGGCGGATCGACATAGACAGACAAATACATCCTACCGTGGATGGATAAAGATTATGGCTTACTAGTTAGTGCACTGCCCCCAATGTAGGCCAGCGTCAGAGCTTAAATCTGCTTTATCTGCTGGGTGGACGAGTAGCCCTGAGTACAAGGAGGAGGAAGAGCCTTGCGCTTTTGCTCACATGCTGTATTTAAAGTGTTTTGCTGGATATTCATTTATTCATCCACACAGTTGGCACACGTGAACGTTAAAAACAGAGGAAGAGACGGTTGGATGAGGGTTGTTTTAACCTCCTTTGCCTTATCTGCACTGCAAAAGGAAAACAATTTTTAAAGACTGATAAGAATCTCAACAACTTACAACTGGCTCATTGGCAGAGTTTCATGGTCTGTTAAACTGGTTTTATTTTTCTTATTGCATAATACACGATGATTAAGACATTACATTTTTCTGTCTCTGAACCTTGAGCTGCTGCAGCCTTTACAGTAATCCCATGGCATTCAATTCAGACTTCTGCCGTTGTGTTGACAGTGATACACAAGTGTTATTAGAGCCCCTTTCCCATGTACACTGCAGACATTACCTGGAGGAGCTGAATGTGAGAACGCAAATATCTGAATCAGTTGGATTGGACATTAAATGGACTTTAACCTGCCAGGTAAATAAAATAATGTTATAATAAAGTTGAACAAAGGATTGTTATAAGTAAATAAATTATAGCAGATCCACTGGTGCTTTTATTCTGATGCACCCGGCTCATCTTAGCTGCAAGTGTTGGTGACTTTGCTGTGAACTTGAAGCTTCTGGATAACAGTCTGATGTTAGCACAAGAGTACTCGCAGTAGGTGAGAACGCATCTGACAAGAACAATCTCTGGTTGTGGGCTGCATGCTTGAAAGGGAAACAATGTCCGAAGAATCAGGTCTGAACATTGTCCACAGTTCATATGAGAAAAATGTTGTTTTGACTTTCATGTTAAAGTGAGCAGGGTTCTTATTCAGACATGACATCAACCTGTTAAGCTGCCATCAGATTAACATAAAAAAAACTGGCTTTAGAATTTATGTATTCAAACAAAGTTCATGCACAGACTAGAGACCCATAAAATAAACTCCTTCTGACATTTATACAACAGGATTGTTTGTCACTGACATCCCCATCTTAATAAGAAATCAAAAACAGCCGTGACAGAGCGGTGATGGACAGGCAGAGGGCTGAGACAGAGAGGGACATGTAATTTATGGACAGATTTAAACCTCAGCTCCTTACACAGAGGCACATCACAACTACCTGAGACGCCAGCGAACATATTTTACATTCCAGGCATGATGCATGTCCCTGGAAACCCTCCAAACAACTAACAATGTACTTGGAAGTTACAACCACACAGTCAAAACAAGTCAAATATATAAAAGAATAAATAAAACGACCACAGAATGTCCCTGAAATCACAGCGAGACATGACTTATGTAACTTAATTTGTCTAATTCTTCTAAATAAGCTGCATTTATGGTGAAGAGTATCGTGTTTCAACTTCTCCAGAGCTACAAGATAACAGTATCAGCCTGTATGGACCAACATCAGTCCACGTACATCTATCACTTTACTGTAAGAAGAGTGTAAAAATGGTAAGATAATACAAAGCAAGCGAGCCCAGGACAACTAACACACGTTGCTTTGCTCTGGATCATGTTCCCCGACCTGTAGAGAGGAGCGGCAGTGTTTCACTTCACACAGTCCAAAGTGGAAACTTTCCAGTGATGCTGCCGTCGCCCCCAGGCCCCGGAGCTGCTGGTGTAAATCATGACAACTACATCAGTTCCTATCCAGCGCTCTGAGACCGTGCATTCGAAATGCATGCAGAATGTAAGACCGCCTGTCAGGCCTCTCCCAAACAACATGCCGGTATCATGTGGAAGTTGTTAAAGAATCTGGGCTCCAAAGACATCTGTGAACTTTTGGCTCAGTGTGCAGGGGCTGCAGCCCTAATGTGTGATATAGACACCAGCTGAGAGCACGTGTTTTTTAAGGGTTTCAAAGCCGAGGGTGTTTAAAGATATATTTATCATCTAATGAAATGAATTAGAAGACACATCCTTTAGTTTTACTGCAAAACAGGGATGGTTGAGCGCCCTACAGAGTCTCATGCACACAAACACACACACATTTACACTGAAGGAGACTATCTAGGACTTCAACAATCTCAAGCTTTAGCTCCTTTTACACTGCCTGTTCAAGGCAGGAATATCGTGCCATTACACCGCCTCGCCGTTCTATATATAAGGCGCGATCACAGAGTGGGGTGACAGAGTGGTCTCGCCTTTAATCTGCCACAGGAGGTCATAACAGCGCTGAGACGGTGTCTGTATAAACAGG
>JAPZEB010000001.1:1766298-1780033 GCA_029783705.1 Chaetodon striatus
ATGTGTCATGTGACTGCAGTTGGTTCAGATCCAGGTCGGAACACGTTCTCACCACAAACGAACTGCACCAGAGTTCACTTGTAACCGGACCGAGACCACCTCTTTAAGAAGGTCTCGGTCCGGTTGTTGTGGTGTGTAACCGAGTGCGATTGCTGTGTTCACAACTGCCTTTCCTTATACTTTCATGAACTGTATTCTTACAATCATGAATTCCACAACAGTCTACCCAAAATGACTGTTAACTCAGGCCTCCATCTGTCGAACATCTCAATGACAGTTTGGTTTCATTTACAGAGGCACAGTGAGCTGGGACACTCCGTCATCTCATATTTTTAAAATGAACACCTATATGATTTAATAAAGCTGTTAAAGATTTGTTTCTATCTCACCAGTGTAATCCTCATGGATTATCTGTGCAACTTGCCCACTAATAATTAGTCATTTTACTTGATGATGGTCTGAACAGGTCCATCAACACCACAGCCCTCACCAAGACAGCCCAGCAATCCCTCCACTTCCTGCGGAGACTGAGAAATGCGAACTCCCCTCCATCCATCATGACAGCAGTCTACAGAGGGACCATCAAGAGCATCCTAATGCGTCACTGTCTGGTACGAAACTGTGCAGCCACCAACCGAAAATCCCTGCAGAGGATAGTGAGAGCAGATCATAGCTGTCTCTCTCACTTCCATAGCCGACATCTGCACACACCGGTGTGTCTGGAAGGCCACCAACATAATGACCGACCCCTCCCATCCCTCCCACCACCTCCTCACACTCCTGCCATCTGGAGTGAGGTTCCACAGCATCCGTGAAAGATCTGCCAGACTGTGCAATAATTTCCCCCCCAAGCTATCAGAGCTCTGAGCACCCTCCGAATGCTGCCTTCCATCCCTGCTTCCAACATCACGGGGTGATACATGTGTAAACAAATGCACCAGCACTTCAAATCTGTTTTTCTACTCTACATTGCACATTTAAATGCATCAGCACTTGGTTTCATGGTTTAATGTTTTTAAAATGTGTCTTTTATAGTTTTAAATCACATGCTAAACTGTGGAGAATGGCTCTTTGCTCCCATCTCTGCTGAGACTGTATTATGAAAGTGACAAATAAACGTGATTCTGTTTCTGATTTATTTTTTACTTTATGTATTTATTGTTGTCTGCTAGTGTGCACATTCCTGTCTTCTTCTCTTTCCTTTTCTTGCTATATTTTTCTTTATTATCTAGTGGATTAAGGTACATCCTGGGTGGTGCCTTGATTAAGCCCCTCTTCATTATATCCATGTTGTTTATGTGTATACTAATTTGTATTTTTTGCACATGTGTAAGCAAACAAACAAACAAGCCTATGCATCAGCGGCAGTATAAGGGCATTGTGCAGCGTAGCCTCTAATAGGGCATCCAACGCCTGACCTCTCTCATCCCTTCAGCTTCTTCAACCATCCTTAATTTGTAGTCGTAGTCGTAGTAGAGAAACAGAATAACTGTGACTGGAGCAACATGGAACAGAACAGATCACCCCTGTGTCATGTAGATGCAATTTAATGGTGCTAAGCAAACAGATGAGATGAAAAAACAACTGAGACATTGAGAGAAAATAGTTTGGTGCCTTGTAACAATACAGAGTAGAGAACAGTTCTGGTTTTAACAGTTCAGATTTCCATCTGCAAAGAGCAAACAAGTTCAAGGACAGCTTTGGATTTAACATATGGCAGCAAATCTATGTTTAATGTTTCCTTTTATAGCCATTTTTTTTTTATCTCATTCATCTTAAATGTGTGTTTGATCATATTTCATTAATTACAACACAAACTCGGTGGTTCCCCTCTGGTCCAGCCACAGGGTCCTGATTTCTCCTTAGTCATTAGTTCAAGGTCCCCACAGTTTAATATATTCAGCGTCATTCTTGCGTCTGCTGACAGTGACAAAAGACATAAATATAATTGCCGATTTCACAGATCTCCCCAATTCAAATCAACTGCCAGTTGCCTACCCAGGAGTGAGGGTTAGTGCAACGTTATGGTGATCCAGTCTATAGACTAATCTCATGAGAGGAATCTCCTTGACAGCATAAAATTGACTCCAATGGGTGCAGGACAAGACACGCAGCATGCGGCAGAGAAGTGCGACATGCTGAAAATGTTGACCTTTGTGTTTCAGGTCTGACCTTGTCTAAACTCTATTAACAGATTCTGCACATATATGCAGAATCCATAGGTGACAAGACAAGATTTTGGTATCAGAAGTGTTCTGGTTTCTGTCTGGTCAATTTGTAGTCCATGGAGTACTGTCAGTCACGTTGAGAAGGCAGATAAACAGTCCACGTGGAGAGGTGGGACACATTGGCCAAAATGGGATCTCTGAACCCATCAGCTATTGTCTGACAACCAGCTTGATATATATTAGCTTTTTAAAAATGTATCTCCATTCAGATGGAGATACCTGTTTAAACATTAGCTGAGATGTCTGACACATGGATGAGGAAGTCTTGACTAAGGTCTTCGCCTGCTATACTTGATCAGCCTGAAATACTGGCCCTTGCCCCCAAAGGCTTATCTTCGTCAGACCTATGTAGGTTTCCTCTTGGCGTGCAAATCTCAGAAGGCTATTGGCCACACTCGGGGGTGAATGTTTGTAGCGAAATAGTCATGTAATAAAAACTATACAAAGAGTCTCTACCACATTTTGGTGTCATTTAAGGCCGTGCTGCCATCTCATTTATGTAACATGTCTGAGTGGGGCTCTGGGCTGACTCCAATGCCAATGTCTGCAAGCTGACCGGATAACCAACTCCATGCTATGTGCAAAACACCAAACACAATAGTTTAAAGATGGAGCATGCATGCCACAAGCACGCAGATGTAAAAAAATAAAAAAAAAAACCAACATAACAAGTGGTTACATTGAGACACAGGGAAAGGTGCCGGGGCCATGCACTGGAAGATCAAAATCCTCTGCAGAGTGAGATGTGAGCAAACTATGACAGAAAATAGAGCTTAATCAGGAGAAGCCCACCCACGGTAATGAAGACTTTTACAGGTTTAAGCAGTCGCTACTAGACCTATAAAATCCCTCTCTCCCCTCCCAAAATGTCACCATACTGCATACCAGCTGACTGCTGCTGCAGCCACACACAGCCTGCGCTTCATGCTGCAGAGCTGTAATTCATGCTAATTCAGCACCCCGGCCTTCCATTTCTGTTTATTTTTGAATAGTGAGTGTAAACATGGTGGGGCCTACTTTTAGCACGACGCGAAGGCACTGCTGGGGACACACAGAGGAGAAGCACACAGAGCTGTGGCCACAGGAAGTCTGAAAATACACCAGGCTCACAACATACTGCCACAACAGGAGAGGACAGACACGTACAGTGCGCAGATGGAGACGCCTCACTGGGATCATGCCTGACAAGGCGTCCATCATCAGGAATAAGTGGACGACAGGGAGGCCAGAAGAAGTGGATGGTTTCATCCTGCTTATACCAACAAAATTGAGACCATTCATTTATATTTTTATGCATTTTGCAGTCAAAATCTGAAGTTTTTCTTTTTTACAAGCCGTAACTCAGTTTCCCTGGTAACACCTGAGGGGTTCGACTAATACAGTACCTGGAACAGTCATTACCATCCCATAAGGTTCTCATATAATGGAAAGGTTTTTCCTTGCTCCAGTAAACAGAACGTTTTTTAAACCCCCTTTACACTGCCTGTGCAAGGTGGACAATTTGTGCCATTAATCCGCCTCTCCATTCTGCATAAAAAGGTATGATAGCAGAGTGAGGGGACAGAGTTGTCTCGCCTTTAAGCCAGTAGTGGAGGTAGCAACAGTGCCGAATTGGCATCTGTGTAAAGGGGACAGCCTGCAGGACGGGACAGATGTGACATTTGGATGACGTGTCAAGTGTGCAACCCACTATCGGGGGATTGAAAAAGCAGTTAACAGCGGTTAGCAGCTAACTCACACACGAAAAACAGCAGTCAAAAATGTCCACAAATTGGGGAGACAATGAGGTCAAGGAGCTCAGAGCAAAGGACAAGATCAGCTGGGACAGTAAATTATTGTTATTTCAATGTTGTGCCCAATAACTGCAAAAATAATAGATGCAGCTACTGTGACATCACCCAGTGGTTTGTGGACTCCAATTTTGAAGGCTTCAGTTCGGCAGGGTGGAGCTGTGGAGGAGTGAGGGGTTAATCTGACTGAAAAGCAGAGGACAGTATCAGCAAACCTGTCACTCAAAGCAGTCAGCCCTTAATTATGCAGAACTTTAAACCCTAATAAAATCTAAACAGGTGAATCATATAAAAATCACCTCTTGTACAGTTGTCATGAATTAGCTATAGAGACCAAGACCATTTTTGTACCAGGCTGTAAACATGTTCTGCTATAAGGTGGGACATTTTAACATCGTGGTTTATGAGGATTGACTTGTTCGAAATTCTACAAATGGTCATTAGAGGAAATGCAGTTTGTGGCACTTCCTTGTTGGCTTGGTTATGTCATAGAAAGCGCAACCCGAGAGAAAGAGCAGACTGATGCTGTTGTGTTACACGTCACACCTGTCTGACCTCTTTTGCTTCCAGATCGCCAGCATGCTATCTAAAATCACACACTGGGGAGGAATTACGGCCGGTGTTGTTTGGTTCTGGATAAAAAAAGCAACACTGGCGTAATGAAGGATCTTTGTTGCGACCCTATCGCGGGATCGCCGTGTGAAAAGGGCTGCACAGAGAGAGAGATACAGAGATAGAGACAGACGGAGATAGAGACAGACAGAGAGACAGAGAGGGATGGGGGAGGGTGTGGGGTTTAGAGAGCATGTTGAGGCATCACTCATGAGTGTGGGTGGCTGACTTCCTGTGTATTGGTCTAGCATGAGCACGTCTGACTGCTGATCTAGAAATATAGGCCCTCTGAGAGCTGAAGCACTGAAACCAGGAAAAAAAGAAACATTTCAACAGAAAAAGCAAGGCTGATGGGTCAGTGACCTCTTTCAGCATGTATATATGCTCCCTGACACTTTTCTGCCCTCTGACTCAATTTTTGGCCCCGAAGATCTCCAGATTACAGCAATTACACAGTCAGCAACATGCATCCTGTATCTGACTGTAACATTCAGACACAGGAATTTTGTTTTAAAAGAACTGAGGGAACAGAACTATTGAAGTTTCTATTAAAACATATGAACCAAACTCCTGCTCTTGAAGGTAGATTTACCAAAATGTAAGCAGATAGAAAAGCTAACAGGGTGTATTCAAAACTGAAACGTGATGCTTTCTCATGAACTTGACATGCGTTACAGGCTTGGCTTTGTCACATCAGTAGAGATGTGAGGCTGTCACACACCACAGCAAGTGGTCCACAGTGTGACTGGATTTTAAAAGATATAACAAAATAAAAAAAAAGTGAAAAATGTCAGGGACATCTGGAAAAAAACAAAACAAAAAGCAAGCTGCGGTGACAACTGACGTAGCAAGAGCAAATACTGAGCTGAAAGAAGAGTAAACATAGGACATACAATCATTAGGTGGACACAAACACAAAGACTCCTAATGAATCAATGTAACACTGGAAAGGAAATGAGAAACTGTTGTGCTCACAACTTTGTTTCCACTCCCCTCCAAATGACCAGAACAATCGGTTATTGTTGGTTTAAGTAAAAGACTTGCTCAGCTCTTGGACTTCCTAAACAGTCCTTATTGGACTTCACTAGACGAGTCAAAGAGACGATGTGCCAGCAGACTTTAGATCACTCCCCTCAAGGTTTTCATTTAAAAATGGAAGATGATCAAATGTGAAAACTACAGACTTGACTAGTCAAATTAGAGTGGAGAGAGCACTTAGGAGGAGTCTTTCGGGTCTTTTGAGGAGAGTCAGCTGTTTGGGAACAGCCCCGCCAGACAGACCGTGACACTGAGCGGATGATTCAGCAGTTGCTTCAATGACAGTCAAAGACGCTGGTCATTATTCACTGCGTTAGCTGAGTCCATAGTCTCAAAGACTGAGACTGAGTGTGTCTGTGTGTTGACCCTTGCAACATAGATGACGCAAGAGTGACCCAAGTGACGATACTGCATCTCTTGAGTCATGTGTAGAAGTTGTCATGATGCATGGTTGTGCACCTCCCAATTTTGATACTGGGTGTTTCTACTGCACGTGCAGGGATTTTCACAAGTAAAAAGCTGAACTGGCCGAAACAGGCCTGTAAAAATATCTGCGTGACCCTGTCAGAGGCCACAGTGTTGGTCAAATGGCCTGAAGCACAGACGAATCGTGCACCATTCAGGCATTCTTCCAGTGACGCTCTTTGACTTCCCGCTTCTTCACAGAATATCTTGTTTCGATGATCCCTGGGTTTATGGAAAAATAATGCAAAGGGAAGCAAGTTAAGCATTAAAGTCACATGTGGAGGTCTGCGCCAGTGTCTCGCTGGAGTATAAACTAGGGATTGACCGATTATCGGCTGAGACATTCAGCAATTTTACAATTATTGGAATCTTTTTTTCGAGAGGCTGGGAGCACCAGCTACCAGTAAATGCTCCATATTTGGTCCGGATGGGGACTTGAACTGGCGACCCTCAGGTTCCCAACCCCACCCAAGTGCGGACGCAGTCCCCTACAACTAGAAATTATGCAGTCGAGATTCCCACATTTGGGGAATTCGCTGGGGTTAGGACAGGGTGAACCACCCAGGGTGAACCACCTTCTTGATCATGGTATCTCTCCTTAGCTTTAGTAAACACCCTACAAATTCCCATATAAGGACATGAGACTGCACGGCCGTGTGAACACACAAAGAGGAAAAGTTGAGAGAATTTAGTCAAGGACGCCCAACGAAAAGTACGAAGAAGGTGGAGCATAAAAAAACTCCCTTCAGTTCTGAAGTAGAGGAACCTCTGCAGGAAGTGGACGCTAAACGAGTCGTCAGATTTAGCAGCGTAAGGAGTGGAAATAAAACAACACAAAGAGATGCTAAAAATATGCATTAATCAAACACCCAACCCGCAAATGTTATGCATTATAGTAGCACAACTGTTGGGACTGAGGACAAAGACGAGCATCACGGTGCTCTCCATGGTGGCAGTGAGATTTAAGAGAGATACAGAAAGAGGTAGAGAAGATGGAGGTGGACTCACACAATGTTTCACTAACTAGTAACTTACTTCGTCACTTGTTGTCCCGCCTGTCCGATATGTGTGAAATATTGATATGTTCTAGCAAGATCAGTCACTAATCATTGGATGGCGTGGTTTCCATTAGCATAACTGATGTGAAGTGAAGTGTTAGCATAGAATTGCCTTTAAAAGACCACAATGCTTTTTGTAAAATAATCAAAATAATCATTAAAGAATATTATTAAAATATAAATCCTATAATATTCTATAACTGCAGAATTGAAGAAAACGCAAGAACCCTTATTCTGATCAAACATGTCAGTCCAAAATGTCTTTAACAGTGCTCTTGAGCGTGCGCAGATTCTGTTCCTACCTAAAACAAATTCCGAGATAAGAGAACATTGGTGAGTGTCAGAACCTTCGTGAAAACAGCGTAAGTGTGTTTTAAGGAGAGTTTTCAAGAAGAACAGTTGGTGAATGAGGCCTGATGTCTATTCCGCCTCAATCTGCTCTTCATCAATATCTGTGATAGCAGGCTGTTACTCAACTTCATGAGCCAATCTGACATTTCATAAATGATTTATATTATTTGTAATTGTGTGATGGGAGTGGTCGAACTGTGGTTCTGCACCACACTTAGCTCTATGTAGAAAAACACAGCATTCAATTTCAGCTGTAAACTTTGGTTTGCCCCAAATGTTGCTCATCTTTATGTTTGTATATAAAATCTGGCAATTAGTGAAATCACTTGTACTACATATTGTTTACTCACTACTACTTCTACAACCTTGTAGTCTGAATTAAAGGAAATAAAAAGTTAACTGCGCTTCACTTCTCTGTTTCCTCCGGACACAAGCTGAGCACATGATGGCGACGCCTTTTATCGTTTACAGTTGAGATCTCCTGTGATCTCACACAGTCACTTCATTCATTTCATTGGTTTCAAAGGGCTCTGCTTCATGTGAACAGCGGTCATATGAGCAACAGGTCTTTGGCACAGCCGTGTCTCGACATGTCAGAGAACAGGCTGGTAGGAGTGAACGCGCTCTCCTCTGATGACGGCGCTGCGGCATTTCTTTCATAGCTCTGTCCCAACATGGGGCTGCTGCGGGGGGCTGATTTGGTTCGCGGCGTTGTCTTATTAAGTTTTCTCACAATGACAACACTCTCACAAGTCTCAACAATGACTAAATGCCATACGATCCAGCAGGCACAGCGCAACCAGTTGAGCCGCCTGCTCAGTAACAGAAGTGAAGTGTAGTTTGAGCTCACGGTGAGGAGGAAGCGGTGACTGTGGAGCAGGGACCGCTTCTTTTTCACGTTAACAGCATACTGACTTCACCCTCTGAACTTAACACACGGCACTTTCAGGTTTTTCCACCCTTGACTTTGAACATCTGTGATTGTGTGCCTCATCATTGTGTGCTTAAGTGATTTATGTGTAAGCAAACAACCCACTTAAAACATTACATACCTGTGAGCCACTATCTAAACAACACACAAAAAAGCTTGTGTAAACATCACACAACAGTGCAGGCAAGACACAGTGTACCAGCCAGTGGAATGCTATTCTGGAAACTCACTCAGGTCAAAGGTCAGCCCAGAGGTCAGGACCCACACACAGAAACAGGGATCACTGCGACCCTATAATGGTCATAATTCACTTCCATAGAGATCAAAACAAACAGTGTTCGCTCTCCTCTTCCTCTCAAAAACACACAAATCTACCCAGCGGGGAAACAACAGTTAAAACTCAACGAGACACTTTTACCAAGCTGCAACGTGCAATTTGCTGCACTCAAAATGATGGCTCCGGAGGGGCTGAGCGCTCAGCCTTGCATGTTAGCAGCCAAATGTATGGAAGGCCCAGTTCTCACTGCAGCTTTGAAGAAAATCAAAAAGCAGATCAGTACACCACAGTCGAAAAAAAATCCTCTGGAGCTGCCTTATTGTCCTCCATTGACTTCTGTAACCTCACTGAACTCATACATGACATAAGCGAGTTCTATAAGCACATTCACATATGTTGTGTCAACCTGCCAAGGGACTGCAGTCACTCAGAGCATCTCTTCTCTCCGCCTGAGAATAATGTTCTTTCTATGTAGTCCATGTCGACTATACTGGATACAAAAAAGATAACAAACACACGGCACAAACATTAAGTCTGCAATTAAGAGTAACCTAGAATTACCACCTTGCGGCTGTCGGCCTCCGCGAACCACTTAAATTACAGTTTACATCCCTGTCTGTCCAGACTCATATGTAGCCATAACATCTGACAATGCTTCAAATATGGATGCTGCTGCAAAGAAGCTACATATCCTAAAACAAAATGCTGCACACACATCTTCAATCCGGCAGCACAGAAGATCTATACAATCAGCACACTTTCAAGGTGGGCACCCAAGATAAATGTCACCCATTCAGTACCCGAACAAATGTCTCCCCTTCTGTTCAGAGTTATGACGCTGAGTAATGGACAGAAAAGTGTTTTTGCAGAACATTATGATGTCACAGTGAAGTTACTGTTAGGATATTCAGTTTCATCTTGACATCAGTTTATACTGTTAGACAGTAGTGTCAAATGTTGTCATAATTAGTGTATGAATTCTTGAGTTTTGGCCAAAGACATATTTTGAGAAGTAACAATGACCTTGACCTTTGACCACCAAATTCTAATCAGTTCATTTTTGAGTCCTAGTTGATGTTTGTGCCACATGGACGGAGGGACAACCCGAAAAAAAAAAATGCCTGCAACCACAGCTATTGCCAGCACAGAGGCATAAAAACACAGGGCCTGCACAGTGTCTCTTCATGTGCATCTAAAGATCTCCAATGTAATAAGAAGAATCTAATTCTGCATATATAGAAATGTACAGGAGAGACTGTAGAAATAAAATGAGTACAACTAAGACTAGCGTTAGCCTAACTGCCTTGTTAACTCATTTCAAAACATTAATTCATTTAAACTCCACAAGAAAAAATAAAACTCCATCATAAAACGCCACCAATGGTAAACTGACTGCACTTGTATAGCCCTTTTCTAGTCATCTGAACACTCAAAGCGCTTTACACTACAAGTCACATTCACCCATTCACACCCTGGTGGCTGAGGCTACCATACATGGTGCCACCTGCTACTCCGTGCCAACACACTGATGGTGCAGCCACCAGGAGCAATTTGTCGACCAGTATCCTACCCAGCAGACTGGAGGAGCCGGGAATTGAGCCGCTGATCTTCCAATTGGCCGACGACCTGCTCTGACTCTGAGCCACAGCCCCTGGCTCACTAGGCCCATCTAGTTAGTTAGTCCACTGTTCCAACAATTACCAGCTCTGGTTTGGTCGACATAGCCCTCAATTCACAGAGTTAGATGTAAAAACTTTACTTTACATCCTCTCAGTTGACGTCTGTTTCAACAAACATTACATAAAATGGCATCAAACTTAACAGTTGAACACCAGTTACAGTGACATTTAAAAGTAACAGATTTGCTTATTTGAAAACATAATGTTACTACTCCACTGCTTGTTTGCTTGTAACTGCAAAACCTCACCCCAGTGAGTACGTGACTTGCCGAAAATTAATACAAAAGTAAGCCCGCTACAGTGGCTGCAATGTTATACACATAAAAATGGCTGCTGCTGACCTGACCATCCTGCTGTGGTGATTTAAATGTAAATGTCTGTTCTGCTCTCATTTTATTTCTATGAGAGAGACATTTTCATTCAGAATGCCATTCTGTTAAAGATAAGTGAAGGAGTCATCAAAGCATCTTTAACAAAAGCTATAACACAATTATTCTCCTCCAGCAGCGCTCCACACTCCCTGAGCCGTAACAGCCACATACCACATCCCTCATGAGTCACTGTAGTTACCATTTCATCACCATCTGCACACCTTCACAGTGCCATACATTCCTACAACAGTCCTGCGGCATATCATCCTGCTCTGAAGCCTCTAATGTTCAGGTTTGTTGACACTTCGTCGAAATGATGTTGATTCAACTCTTTTGTCACTTTCAAGCGTGGGGCTGTGTGCTGGTGTCGAATTACACTGCGTTAGATTCCTGTATAATGAGCTGCGATGCAGCATGTAGCCAGCAGCAGCAGAGACTTGAGGGTGTCATGAGGCAGTTACAGTGTCGTCTGCATTAGCCAGAAGCATCTTTAAGTCTTCAGCACAGATCGAGGCTGTAAACAGGAAGAATGCAGTTATCACCTACACTATCTGTGCTGCTTTACTTTGATGAAATTCAGTGTCAGCGTGGTTTCTCATGCTGCTGGTGTTTACTGAAGTACACCTTGTCTCAGCTGCATACAGAGCTGAATTGCTAACAAGAAGCAGCATCAATAATGCTACAGATCTGCACCACTGAAGTACAAAACACAAGTTGTGATAAACTGGAATCAGGGAGAGATGAAAAGGCCATTATGGCATCCCTGGTATAAACAATGCGCAAGAAGCCCCTCCCTATATATATCCCAGCACCAGCTGTTATGAAACAACAATAACTAGCTTAGTATTGACGTTCACTAGTTATCGAAAGTTAACACAGGTATGAAACAGCAGTGAAGCATTTCGTCATTTTCATGCCAAGAAATTGACAGAAAAAGTCATAAGAGATGGCACGATGTCAACACTAACCCTGTTTGCCTTCCTTCAACCCCCCTGTACCTCCATCTCACAGTCTGAAAAAACTCTGGTGTAGACAGTTTACAACCCAATACTCAATATTTTTCAATATTAGCATCCCTAAGTCTCGATTCTAGATGAGTTCTGTGTCTGTTTTGGACAAGAAAAATTCGATATGAGAACAAAAAGAAGCCATCTTACCTCGTATGACCACACACACTGGACTCCGGCAAACCTCCTGACGCACCGGCCCACCTCCACGTCCTCATGGGTGGTGTACATCTCCTGGAGACACTCGCGGATGTGGGGCACCATCCTCTTGAGGACCTCGCGGCTCATGATGACCCCTGGCCCCCCCATGCAGAAGTTCTCCCCGGGCTCCAGGGCCAGTTTCCCCAGCTCGTCCCGGGCTCCCATACCTGTTTGGCCCAGGAAGATGGCCTCGCTGCTGTTGAGGCTGCGCAGGAAGCTCTCTAGCTTCTCGCTCTTGATGTAGACGTCGTCATCGGCCCTCATGAACCACTCGTACTTGTCCAGGTAATGGTCGTGCATGTACTTCAGCATCATGAAGGACTTCTTCTGCGGTGGGTACGAGTCGTCCACGTTCCTCAGAGCCACTATGGGGATGGGTATGGAGGTGTCCGAGCCCTCGCTGGAGAAGAATTCAACACGACCTGGAATCGTCTGTGCCCACGTCCTGTAGACACACAGAAACAGATGGAGTCAGATAAAGGGCAGACGACAAAACATATTGGATTATCAGTCACATGTAACGACCCCCAGTGACAGGAAATCATTTAATATGGTGATGGCGATGCATGCAAATGCAGTGGCCAGTACCGCTCAGAAAATTCTGCAAATTTTGAATCATCCAAGTTTCCTTTTTCCACTAAGTATATTTCCCGTTTTTTAAGGGACCCTTGGTTGAGAACCACTGGTATATGGTGTCAGCTATGTCTTAACACAAGAGACATTATGTTTCTAAATCAGTGTACATACTTCATCCCTTCATAGGCCAAAGAATGAAATCTCGTCTACAAAGGCAGCATAACAAAATCAGCTAAATTAAAGTGTGAGTGATACCATAAGGTCGATGCAGACATGGATGCTAACACTGGTCTTTTCGTTCTACATTAGGTTTCTGCATACACGGGGTTCACATGCAACTAAAAGCCACAGCCACAGCTTAAACAGGCGGGTATGAGACAATGTAATGCAATGGTCCGTTTTCCTTTTGTGGAATGTTTGTTTCTTTCATGCTGACATATTCCTTAATACATCACAGGAAACAACAGACAGTAGCTACAGCAAACTTCTCAGCGAGTCAAACTCTCGAAATAGAAACAGGAGATGCTTTTTTTTTGTTTGTCAGCCAGAGAAAAGATAACAAATTCAGTAGAAACTAACAGCTTGTGTCTTGTTCCATAAGTCTGAGTCATGGGGCTGAACACAGTCCACTGGGATTAACCTTGAATAAACTTGTTTGCAAAGCAAGGAGGCTCACAGTGCAGTCAAATCATTACCATGGTTTTTAGAATCCTAAATGATTCCTGTTGGACTGTGAGTGAGCACAGTGAGACGCTGCAGGACGGACAAAGATATGAGTCAGGTTTTTCTGACTGTAAACTATAGGAAATGTTTAGAGTCTGGTCTGAGGAACAGTGACGCTGTTTTTTTAACACGATAACACCACTGAAACTGTTCCTCTACTAACGTGCAACTAAAACTAGAGGGGATCTTTCATGTGAGAGAAATAAGCGAATTAGTGACTAGAGAAGGAACATGGAGATTTATCTTGTTAGTTTTTTTTAAATTCATCACTATAATTTACTGCATGTGGTAGTGGTCTAACAAAACAGAGAACCACTCTCGTTCACTGCATTAGCAATTACCACAAATATTGCAGGCATGTCTGCCATGGAGAAACAGTGCTATATTTCCTTTCAGCCCACATGGTAATTCCATTAAAGCCTAAAATA
>JAPZEB010000001.1:1833346-1847798 GCA_029783705.1 Chaetodon striatus
TACAAAGATTTACCCATGACACAGTTGGGTCAAAATGTGATTTGCAACAAAGACCTTGGTCTCAAATGCATCAACAAACAACAAGGGCTAAACCAACAGTGTCTTGAGTATGAGATTAAATTCAAATGCTGTGGGTGTCCTTCCACTACAGTTCCAACTCCAACACCTACAACCACCACACCGTCTACCACAACTGAAACAACAACTACTACAACCACCACACCATCTACCACAACTGAAACAACAACTACTACAACCACCACACCATCTACCACAACTGAAACAACAACGACTACAACCACCACACCAACTCCGACAACTTCAACAACTACTACAACCACCACACCTTATACCACAACTGAAACAACAACTCAACCACCCACAACAACCACTACACCATCGACTACAACTGAAACAACAACGACTTTAACGACTACACCTTCCACCACATCTACAACTACAACTCAGCCACCCACAACCACACTTTGCCCTGAAGGACATATGACATGTAGCTGGACAGACTGGATCAATCTTGGCAAGCCCACATCAGGCCCTGATGGAGGAGATGATGAATCCATCCAGAAGATCATTTCTACTGGTCATCATGTGTGCTTGGCTCCTGAAGAAATCAAGTGTAGAGCTGTTCTTCACCCAAATGTTTCCCTGTCACTGGTGGGACAAGATGTGATTTGCAAAAAAGATGTTGGTCTTATCTGTATGAACAAAGACCAAGGCCTTCAGCGACAGTGTTTGGATTATGAGGTTAAATTTAAATGCTGTGGATGTCCAACACCAAGTCCTACCACTACAGTTCCAACTACAACACCCTCAACAACTACAACCACTACACCTTCTACCACAACTGAAACAACCACAACTACGCCACCAAGGACTACTACAACCACCACACCATCTACCACAACTGAAACAACAACAACAACAACAACCACCACACCCTCTACTACAACTGAAACAACAACTCAACCACCCACAACTACTACAACGATTACACCTTCAACCACAACTACAACTCGGCCACCCACAACCACACCCTGCCCTGATGGACATAATATGACATGTGGCTGGACAGATTGGATCAATGTTGGCAAGCCCACACCTGGCCCTGATGGTGGATATGATAAATCCATCCAGAAGATAAGCTCCTCTGGTCATGGATGCTTGGCTCCTCAAGAAGTCCAGTGTAGAGCTGTTATGTACAAAGATTTACCCATGACACAGTTGGGTCAAAATGTGATTTGCAACAAAGACCTTGGTCTCAAATGCATCAACAATCAACAAGGGCTAAACCAACAGTGTCTTGAGTATGAGATTAAATTCAAATGTTGTGGGTGTGTTTCACCTCCAACACCTACAACTACAACCACCACACCGTCCACCACAACTGAAACAACAACTACTACAACCACCACCACACCAACTCCAACAACTACAACCACCACACCTTCTACCACAACTGAAACAACAACAACTACAACCACCACCACACCAACTCCAACAACTTCAACAACTACTACAACCACCACACCTTCTACCACAACTGAAACAATAACAACTACTCGACCACCTACACCTACTACTACAATCATGACAACTTCTACCACAACTGAGGAACCAGTAGTGACAGAGGGAACCAAGCAAACAACTACTCCGGCTACTGGGTCACAATGCCATTGTCTTCATAATGGTATAGTCTTCCCCCCTGGTAAGTTCTGATTAGTAAAAAACTGGGGCTAACCTAAGTACTATTTTTTGGGCTCCAGATTTTTTCATGGTAATCAACAGAGAATATTCAAAGCCATTGGTAGGTGGGTGCTGCTGAGCATGACGGATGTTGTTTTTTTTTTTTTTCAATTATTTAAAATGGGTAAAATCTTGTTGTTGTTGTTGTTGTTGTTGTTGTTGTTGTTGTTGTTGTTGAGCTGCATGCTCCACCTTGCCCCTGCTCTGTCTCTTTTTCTTTCCCTCTCCGTTTTATCATGAGACAAGATTTAGCAAGCTAGCACTGTTCATGTCCTGTGTGAAACCAGATGTCAATGTTGTTATGTAACTTCACGTAACTACAAAAAGTAGTCCATATAGGTGCTTTCTATGATGATGCAAAGTAAGTTAGTTCACCTCACTTACATCCCGTATGTAGTTATTTTAACTGACCTCTTCCTAAACTTCACGAAGTATTTTTGTTCTCTAAAGCTAGCCAAGTGTTTTTCTTTCCTAAACCTAACCAGACTGCTACTGTTTCACAACAAATCTGCAACCGTTGGTAACAGAGTTTTTTTTAATACATTTCAAGCCAACCACCACGTTATTCGTTAAGAGGTCGTGTCCACCAGTTATGGTAATGAAACCCGAGTAGAAATCAGCTGTAGCTTCCCTTTTAATTTTTATAAAGATTTTGTAAACATACCTGCAAATACATTGGCATTCAGCATCGGCAAAAAGAAAGCACACCTACTTTATATGAGACAGTGGTCACAGTAACTACATTACAGCATTGCTAGGATTTAGTTCAACACTTAGATAAAATCATTGTCCAGTACAGCTACTACGCTTCATACAGGGACAAGTATTGTTCGAGTAAAGTGTGTAAATATCTGTACGCCATGGGGGAAATATTTTGGGTGAGTATACACTTATACAATGGTTTGTATGATATCCTACGAAAATGTACACACAGTTTGTATGATATCCTACAAATTAGTGCTCCACAAATGACATTGTGTAGGTTTAGGGAAAAGAAACACGATGAGGACGTATCTTAAAATGATTCAAAGTTCACACAGTTCTGAAAACCAGTCTTCTGGGAAAGTCCCAGAGGAAGTGCTTGGTTTTGTTACCCATCCACCCCATCCCTGACAAAGTGCTTCCTTATTGGGCCGCTTGGGATCGCTTCTGTAGTGTGGCATGGTGCATCATCGTGCTGGGGGGCCACTGCCATTGGGGAGAACTGTTGCCATGAAGGGGGTTACTTGGTCTGTAATGGTGTTAGAGTTGGTGGAACATGACGGGTGGTATCCACATGAATGCCAGAACCAAAGGTTTCCCAGCAGAACAATGCATTGGAACAAAATAATCAAAGTTACTCACTTCACCTGGAAGTGTTTTTAATCTTTTGGCTGATCAGTTTATACATGCATATATCCGTGTGATATAACATCACATATGTGACACTCGTTTTCAACAATCTTCCTGTGCATCATTTTAAGGCTCTTTCGTCTACAATGAGACAGACGAGGATGGCCACTGTTTCACAGGATACTGCAACTACAACTGCATCGTTGAACCCAGACACCATCCGTGTCCTGTAATTATAGGGTGTCCTTATTTAACACCTCCGCGACAGGTACTTCTTTATTTCCATTATACACACTTTTAACTTTGTTAAGCAGCACTGCTCAATGCTCAAAATGCTATCAATAAATTTGGAATATGGATTTTGCATGACTCTTTGATATGGTATTCTTTGACAGTAACCTCCTTTTCCTCTTTATTTGATTCCAATCCACGATTGCCATCACAGGATGGTGAAAGCTGGAAAGAGAAAGACTGTCGTATAGCAACATGTGTTCATGGCAATGTGACCTATAAAAAACAAGAATGTCCAACTCCAAAGCCTGTGGTGTGTGCAAATAACTTTGCTCCTAAAAAAGTGTGGGATGATGATGGATGCTGCTTCCACTATGAATGCCAATGTAAGTATGGCCCACTGTAAAATTTTGCTCACCAAATCCTGAGGTTGAACATGCAAAAGCATTTTACCTTTAAATCTCGATTTTGATACCACTTGACTTGGAATGTCATTTTAAAAATGCAATAAATGTATTTTAAGGTATCTGCTACGGCTGGGGAGACCCTCATTACGTCACCTTCGATGGAACCTACTATGGTTTTCTTGGCAACTGCTCCTACTGGCTGGTGAAAGAGATCCATCCCAAATACAACTTCAGTGTTTTGATCTATAACCATTACTGTGCTGCAGCTGATGGCTTGTCTTGTCCCAAGTCCATCACTGTCTTTTACCAAAACTTCAGGATCTTTATCACACAGAAGCATATTGATGGCACTTTCATAAATGAGGTAATTAAATGGCACCGTTAACTTTCTCCATATTTAATTCAAACTATTATCTGAGCACCAATTCCCCTTTTTTTCCTTTAGTGCAAATGCTTACCTGACATGATCCTAATGTGTAAAACTGTCCTAAGAATGGCTGACTGTATGTGCACTGAAACCTTACAAAGTTTGTGAAGGGTTGTTTCTAACATGAACATCCTTTTTTCTTTTAGATTACTGTGAATGACAAGCGTGTAAGTCCTGCATACCAGAATGCTGACTTCCGTATAACCAACACTGGTATTGAAACAGTGCTCGTCATTCCAAAAATCGGAGCCACAGTCACCTTCTCGGGGCTCATATTCAGCATCTACCTGCCCTATAGTAAATTTAAAGGCAACACCTGGGGACAGTGTGGTAAGTCCTGTACTACAAATGAATAGCATCTTACTTAGGGGTGTAATGATTTACCAAAGCCATGGTTCGGTTCAGACCTTGGTTTTTAAGCCGTGGTGAAGAGGGAGCTGAGTGGAAAGGCGAAACTTTCGATTTACTGGTCCATCTATGTCCCAATCCTCACCTATGGTCATGAGCTCTGGGTAGTGACCAAAAGAATGAGATTGCGGCCCCTGATTTTTTTTGCAGGTGGTGGGTCTACAGGGCGATGGCTCCATGTTATTTTTTCGGCCTGAGCCTGACCGGGCCCCATGGCCTAAGGCCTGGCCACCAGATGCTCCCTGGCAAGCTCCCCCCACAGGTCTGGCTCCAGGAGGGGGCCTGGTGTCCCCATACTAGACGAGGTGCTCAAATCCTGAAAAATACGTGTCATCAAGGTCTTCTTTGAATTGCTCTTAGTCCAGTCCCTCCCCTGGGAACACTTTGCCATGGGAGACCCTACCAGGGGCTGTTAGCCCCGGACAACAGAGCTCCCAGGTTCACAAGGACATGCAAACCCCTCCACCATGTTAGGGTGGCAATTCTCGGCTGACTGAAATGCAGTCGGCTTGGCACTTAAGCACACAAAGCAAATGCTTGAATCTGTTGTTTTCAACAGCTGAAAAGGGGCACACATCCAGTGCCACGAAAACTTCAAGATATTGACAAGAGTTACCTGCTGTTGTTTGGGTTTTTCCTTCATGCGCCGCTGATATCAATGTCGGGATGATGTCTTCGGATATGTGCTAGCATTTTTAAAGGTTTGCCTGCTGCCTGGGGAAGTTTTGTTTAACACTTTTGACACATTGTGTGTGTTTTATCGACGACACAATTGCCATTCCTATACTCCACTGGACTCTAAAAGCTCCGCTTCGTCACTTTGCAAGAGCTGAACAGGCTTCACCTGGGCAGTTGGATGTATAGAGGCGGGGAAAAACCACGACACAAAAGAAAGAACTGTGACACACAGACCGTAGACATTTGTATCACAGCTTCAGTCTGGGAAGCGTTACATCCTTAATCTTACTGAATATAGAGTCTAGACATCAGTTGATAAATAACATGCATATCTAAAGAAGTTGAATATTTTGTGAACCTAGTGCTTACAACGACTAGAAACTATTACGCTTTTTTGACATTGTTCAAAAGAAAACAGCTCACATTAAAGTGGATTCTGCATAACTCTACAGTAGTGACTCAGCAGAAAAATGGCAGAGCAGGACTGTCTTGAGTTGTGACATCATTTTACTGACGCTGGGGGTTTCTCTAGGCACATGTGACAACAACCGGACAGATGACTGCATGTTGCCCAGTGGCAAAATTGATCCTTCGTGTCCTGGTATGGCACACGAGTGGCACGACGGTAGCTGTGACGTCACTCACCCAACACCAGCACCATCACCTACACCTGCTCCCTGTGATACCACCATCTGTGAGCTCATCAAGAGCAGGTGAGGGGAAAAGGGGAAAACATGTCTGAAAGGAGGTTCAAACTTAACACAGAGTCATGCTTAGACATTAAAACAGACACAGGCCACATGTCTTGATAATGTGTAATGATGCAGTTTGTTTAACTATAAATCCAACCCTCCTCAGTGTGTTTAAAGACTGCCACAAGCTCGTTAACTACAGTGCATTCATCGAGGCCTGTAAGTATGACGTTTGCCACGCGCATATCAATCACATCGGCTGCACCAGCTTACAAACCTATGCTGATGCCTGTGCCGAGGCTGGAGTGTGTATCGACTGGAGGAGTGCCACCAAAGGACTCTGCAGTATGTACCCAAAATAATGTTAAAGCCAAGCACTGTTACTTGTTCTTATAATTTCACAACTTACCAACAACATCACAGCATAACCTCAACTAAAAAGCACCATGTTTCTTCTCTGTCTATAGATTATACCTGTATAAGTCCCAAAGTGTATCAGCCCTGCGGCCCCCTGGTGGAGGACACCTGTGATTCCTGGTACAGCAGCTCACTGACACGTTGATGATGCTCATCACAGTCGATCCATTTTCAATATCCATGCTTTGGCTCACACACAACATCAGAGTGAGGCCGTCACACAGCGTTCTGTTGTTTCTACAGGTACAACCAAAAGTTCATCTACGCTGTCGATCAATTCAGTGCCATGCTGAATATGAAACTGGAGGGTTGTTACTGTCCGCCAGGCACCCACCTCCTCTCTGCCAGCTCCAATGAATGTGTGCCCAACTGTGGTAAGAGCACTGCTGTATGGCTTTTCTATCGGACTGTTTGTGGCAGCGCCAGATGTAAACATGCTGCACTTCTGTGAAAACCAAGTCAAAATCTTTTACGTTATTCTATCATCAAAAACACAAGTTCGTGGATCAGTTAGTGTCCCGTGGTGAAGAGGACAGTGAGGGTGCAGAGGTCAGGAGAAATAAACCAGCTCAGCTTTGACTTCATAAACTCAGGTCGTGACAACAATTTATTTCTGTCGTTAAAGGGACAGTTCACCCCAAAATGCAGACACCCTCTGAGTCATGGATACGCTCTGAATGCTGTTTAGAGCTCCTTTAAATAAACATTCAAAACTGTCAACTTTGTCCTCATAATTAGTGGCTGCACACACAAAGAGGTTTCGGCTTCACATCTTTTAGTCTATGTAAGTAAACAAAACATATTCAGCTTCAGGTGGAGTTAGACAAGCAGTGGTTTAGGAAAGCTGAGACTGAAAGCATCAATGCAGTAGCTGGAGTCTGAGTCTGTTTAGCCATTTTAGGTGTTGAAGTACAGAACATGCAAACTACAGCGACCCTTGGCTGCTACACAGCACAGTTCCTTACAAGTGGGTTGTTAATCCAGTTTTAATGGTAAACCAGTGTTTAGGATATAAAGTGGAAAAATAACATCAAGAAAATGTTTTAAAAATTCAAAAAAGGATTTTTAATTGTGATTCTGGAGAGTACCTGAACATGCAAGCTGAGCAGAAACATCAACGATTTGCTGGCCTTAGCTCGCAGGCTGACCAAAGCCCCGATGAATGAAAATGACTTAATGCTTTACATCTTTCTCCAAATAGAATTTTGTCGGCTGTCAAACGGAACAAGGAAAAAGGTAAAAAAAATTTGTCTGTCTTTTTTTGTAACCTTTTGGAAGGACGGTCAGAACTAATTCTTCTTTGCCTTTTGTCATAATTCTGCAATAAACACTGACCTCAGGCCAACTCAACATGGACAGAAGGCTGCAACGAGTGTATATGTGATGAGGACACACTGCTGCCCGTCTGCCATCCTATGTCCTGTCCAGCACTGCCGCCCCTCATCTGTGACCATGAGGGTCAGGTCAAGGTCATTGAAACAGTCAACTGCTGTCAGAAGGAGAAGTGCGGTAAGAGAGCACAGAGAAGGTAGCAGCACCTCATACTGGTATCAATACACTCTGTGCGGTAGACTCAGACTTTTCACCATTGTTTAAATCAGCTAAATATTCAACCACGACACCAAAAATCTTTCAGATAACAATAAGCTACACTTTCTGTACTCTCACATAACAAACACATCCCAGTGTTGTGTCGAAGTTTGTTTCCCCTGTCGAATACTGTTTCCTCCTGTTCATGCGTAGCGCCCCTCCCGGGTGGTTAGGGTTTGGGGTTGATGTGAAGTTCAGGTTCAGGTGGAGGGAAACACATGCCGATGGAAAACAGCCTTCGACACAACACAGGCGCTCCTGTAGTTAACTCTCACTTATCTTCCCTTTAACAAGTCACCTCTGATAAGATTTCAGAACATGACCTCTGTTAAATTTCTCTGTGGGATCCTTTCCATAATGTTTTCAGGCACTTCTAACAACAATCTGAGCCTGTCTGTGGCAAAACAAGGCACTTTTAATAGACATAAATTGATGGTGCACAATTGCCCGTTGGAGTTTCATTGCAGCCTGTTTCACCGCTGTGGCTGCAGTGGTCTCACTCAACACCTCACCAGTTTCACAAAAATTGTTGACTCCATTATTCACTAAAGCCTCACTCACGCAGGGCCAGTATTATCTGGGGACCTCTGGTAGTTTTTAATATTTGCAGAGGTAGTCTGTGATCTTAATCCTGTGCAAATCTGCCATGTCGTTAATTTGTCAGGTAAAAATTCCACTGGAAATTACCTGCCATATTTCGTCAAACACAGAGTTCATGTGATAATATAATATATATATATATATAATAAGTCCCGTAGGAATCAGCATCTCTGCATTTTGAAGTCGTATTTTGGTTTTCTGTTTTCTCTGTCCCTTGTTTTGGACTTGTGAAAGAGCTCCTCCTCCCTCCTTCATTCCTACATCTGTGTCTCTGAACAGAGTGTGATGTGACGCACTGCCCAGCAGTCGTGCCGTCCTGTCCTGCTGGTTTTAAACTGATCACCACTCAGGGAGTCTGCTGTGTCAACGCCTCCTGCGGTGAGTGTCACTGTAACCGCCGAGCCACGTTTCAGTTTTTGACACTGTGATTAATGCAGCACATTTAAAATGCATTAATGACGGGTCTGTTTCCTTCACAGTGGTTCAGGATGTGTGTGTTTATCAGGACAATGAATATCAGGTGAGATCTCACATCTGCTGTTGTGAACTGTTGTGAAGGGACTAGAATACAACACGATGGAAGACAGGAGGGTTTTGTTTAACACAGAAACTGTAGGATTATGTCATTTTTTACAATCTAAAACTTGTGTCATCAGAAAAACTTGAAAGATGTTATAATCATACGTATTCTCATAGAACGATTCATATGATATCGTACAAATCAGTGCCCCACAAATGACGTTACGTCCTTAACATACAGTCACATGATTAACATAAAGTTAGCTTAGGTTTAGGCAATAAAAGTTACTGTGGTTAGGTTTAGGAAAAGAAACATGGTGAGGACGTTTCTTACAATGACTCAAAGTTCACACGAATCCGAACACGTGACTCCAAAGGACCCACCCACCACCCCAACCTGCCTCCTTACAAGTGCTCGGGACTGCTTCCATGTTTAACTCTTAACAGAGTTTCTAATGTCTACATCCATCAGTGTCTGTATCTGTGCTGACCCTCTCATCCTGTCCACCCAGGTTGGAAACACGGTGCCCATGAACCCATGTGATAAGTGCGTTTGTGGCCCAAACAAAGACCCCATCACCGGTCTAAACATAATAGTGTGTCAGCCTTTACCATGTGACCCCCACTGCCCTGTGGTAAGATCACTCTGCCTCTGCCTCCATCATTTACTCTCTCAGTCAGACACTTTGCTTTTATTGTGTGTTTAACTGTATGTTTCCCTTCTTAACTTGATACTGAATGAGCAAATAACAGCAAAATTCACAGAGGATAACACGTATGGAAACGCATCAACTGAGCAGAACTACGGGCCGGCACTTGTGAAGCACCTTTCTGGTCTTTGGACCACTCAAAGCGCTTTTTACACTACGAGTCACATTCACCAATTCACACACACACACATTCACACACTGTTGGCCGAGGCTACCATACAAGGTGCCACCTGCTACTCAGTTTTTAACACACTCGCACACTAATGGAACAGCCATCGGGAGCAATTTGGGGTTCAGTATCTTGCTCAAGAAAACTTCGTCATGCAGACTGGAGGAGCCGGGGATCAAACTGCTGACCTTCTGATTGGTGGACGACCCGCTCTACCGTATGAGCAACAGTCGCCCCATACTGGGTACAAAAGAGCACCAAACAAATTTTAAACAGAGATCATTTTACAAACTCTAATAGAGGGCAAAGCAGAGTTAATCTAGTCGTGTGTTATCTTTTAGGTTTTATTTTTATTTATTTTTTGTTTTCAATTCAGTTTATTTTTATTTAGTTTGTTTTCTTTTAGTTTATGAAAACGTTTTTTTACAGTTTTAATTTTGAACTTTTAGTTTCGTATAATAATCTTGGTGCAAACAAGATTTTGAGAGCGAGAAGAGAAGTTGTGTCAATTGTTATTATCAACACACACATGTGGCTGGGTTTACAGGGTTTCGCTTTACAATCATACTGGAAGTGAACACCGGCCTCCTGAGTGTTAGACCCATCCTTCACCCCGTCCTACTGTCCTTCTCATACTTTTTGCCCCTTTAACTTACGTTGCTGTCAGGTCGTGTTTCACCCTGACGCCTCCAGGCACTGTTACACAATAACGGTGACCTGCTGCGTATCATGCCAGCATGAACGGATGGCTTTTATTGTCAGTGTCTGATACAGATGTGGCTGCCCAGGTGCCAGTATTGGATGACTTCAGCACTTGGTTGGTTTTCTGATACAGTCAGTCAGAGTTTAGTTGCCACATCCAGCTAGCGAATCATCTGTGGTTTGAACAGGTCCAGTGAGCTCCTCCAAAGCTAAAGTACAGTCAGGCTTCACCTCTGGGGCTCTGATTATCAAATCATGTTTCTCTTTTTCATCAGTAAACAGTGAGACAGTGAACATACAACTGTTTTTTTGCAGTGTTTTCTTTTGAGGAGCCATTTTAGTGACAGTGCACAACTCCCATATGCAAATGTTCCACCCCTTGGACACTATTTGGCAAGGTAAAGATGTACCGTGGGCTTCGCATCGCCCAAGATAATCATGATTGGTTTAATGGAATACAAACAAGCCACGCCACTTTTTCCCCTATTGCAGAATAATAATGTGTGTGTGCCTCCAGACCTTTCTCCAGCACAGACACAGGGCTGCGGAGATTGGTCTCGCTATGTAAGACGAGCGCTCACCCAGTATTAGCTCAGTATTCGGCACAACTACTGCTTGGATAAATTTGTCTTTGGACCACACACGTTATTATTCTCTATATTTGCCTCATAACTAACAGAGGTTATGAAAATATAACCCATACTGTAAACCTGACAGGATACTCATGTCAACCCTGAATCCATATTCAGATATTAACATATTGTACATTTAAAAACAATCAGAGATTGATCAGATCTTGCACCTGTTTCTTATTTTTAGATTTTGTTTGTATGCTGAGTTTGTCTTTGTGTCTCCGTTCAGGGTTTTAAGTACGAGATCACCCCTGGACAGTGCTGTGGGACGTGTGTCCAGGTGAACTGCACTGTCATGCCGCCAAACTCAAACATCACACACTCCTTAAAGGTTGGTATATCTGCTGTTTCAGCTTAACATGGCATAAACCCAATCGCCAGAAAAAAATCTTGGCACTGTGCATTTTTACACTGAAACTTCAACAATGCTGTGGTTAGCGTGCGGCTAGGTTTATGTAACCGGTGGACTCTGGTGATGTCTGTGTTGTGTTGATATGAAGAGGTCCATGGATATCTTTAGAGGTGAACTAAGTGGGACAGGAATATGTTAGCTTAAAATGTAAACAGCTTAACAGCACTAAAACATAGAAATTATGATGAGAGCAATGTCGCTTATCCCTCCGACAGAGTACAACAGCAAAAGGGGAGAGGTAAGGCGGGTGACACCCCTTTATAGGTGGGGTACCCCTAAAGATGAACATAGGGGTACAGAAACTGGGTATCAAACGTTCCACATATTGACTATGGGGGCCTGAGCGTGTCAGGTAATAACAAGTGCAGCTTTGCCAGTGTCTCAACTGTGTGATAAGCCGTCCACCATCTCCTCCACCTCCCGAGGACAAAGTCAGCTCATATACCATGTTACTTTAGAAATGTTGACACTTATCAAACAAGCAAATGTAACATTTGCAGAGACATACAATGCCAACGTTTTCCTCTGGCGATTTGGCTTCATATGACACACATGTGATGACAACTCATGATAAAACAAGCCACCGGATGTGCAGTTGAGGACATTTTGCAGTTGGAAAAAAAGGCTTGTTGCTTTTGGTGTTCATCCACCAGGAGGTGTGGCAGCATGGGTGAGAGAACTGGATCAGAGAGTGTCACTGCATCATTAGGACTGAGAATAGTTTCTGCTTTTATTGTTTTAAATGTACATGAAGAGACAGTGAAGAGTTTTCAAATCAGTCTGGATTACCTTTCTTAATATTCAAGTTTAAGGTCTCAACAAGTTGATTTTAATTCTTTAGTGAAAGGGTTATCAACTAAAGGCTGCCTGAAATAGAGGCAAACATAATGTCTGCTATGCTTTGTTTTGAAAAAATGTTCAGCAAGAAACTGTGATGTGAAGAAAAGTAACTAAAACATACAAAAGCTCTGATATGTCCCTGTAAGTTTCTCCAACAGGTGAGGTGTATCCTCATTTGAGAATAACAAACAGAAAAACATATCACACAAGGCAGCAGGGAGGCAAAAAGCCAGAGCAAGAACAATTCAAACAAGCTGATATGAAGATGATAGTGATGCAGACCTACCTGGGAGACTTTGTTCCAAACCTCTGTTGTGTTGTTCTCCAGCCTGGCACCACCTGGACTCCTCCCGGAAACCCCTGCCTGAGGTTCGAGTGTGTGAAGATCGGTAATCAGTTCATCACCGTCGAGGCCAAGACCATCTGTCCTCCCTACGATCCTAAAAAATGCATACCGGTGACTGCACACACGCACACACAAACACACACACACACACACACACACAGATATAAAGTATAAACATAACAATATAAACATGACAGCAACTGTGACTCTCCAAAATGAAACATGACCCAGCAGAATACTGATGTGAGTGTGTGTTTGACTCTTACAGGGAACAGAGACCATAGCTCCAGACGGATGCTGTCATGTGTGTACGTATCACACCTGCATGTCATAACTCTCCTCTCACTCTGGTTACACGAAGCTTCATGATGTCTATGACCTCTCACCCAAAATGAGCGGATCCTTATTAAGTCATATGATGATGTTTGATTACTGTTTACATGAGACAGAATAATGAAGGTATCTGGAATACATTCCATTTTTAGGCCTTGTAGAAATTACTACCACATACCTTATGGTAAACTACACTAGACTGCATCAAGGCATCATCGCTTTATTGTTTTTTTTTATTGGTATTGATCCAGAGCAGTTAAACAGACAGCGACCTCAAATATAGATTTTTTTTTGTTCACAGATGATATGATGTGTACATCAGGTCAAATGAGACGTTACTCCCTCTCATCATGTTTCTCCCGTCTGCCTCAGGTATTCCAAAGGGTCAGCCATGCAGTGTGGCCACCACGACTGTTCGACTGGAGAACGAGGGCTGCCAGTCCAAGGACCTGATCAATGTCACAAGCTGTAATGGAGCATGTGGCACCTTCACCTTGTGAGTCCCCCTCATGCCATTTTCCTTATTATCAGAGTCATGGAAAAATCATAATATCTTATGTTGTGATTTTTATCACATTATGAAACACTTTTATAGTGAACTGTTTTAAAATGGATGAATTGCCTCTTAACATGATTAGAAATGATCAAAAATGAAATTATAGATTGAAAAAAGTTCAACCCATTGCTTGAAAAAATCTTTATGTCTACAAATCACGGACATGTTACATTTACACGTTATTATGGAGTGGATACGTTGAAACTTCACATTTCAACAACACTGTGGTTAACATGTGGTTATGTTTAAGCATAAAAACAACTTGGTTATGGTTTGGAAAAGATCATATTTTAGTCTAACAATAACACCCTGTTTTGTGGGCACTATCCCCATTTGAAAAAATGCTATAGGCTGCTTAAAAAAACGCCTATGTTTGGGGGCTGAAAAGCCAGTGGAAGAAGAGCCACAGATGGCTAGAAAAACACCTACATTTAGGGGCTAAAAGGCTGCTGGAGAAAAAGCCATTGGTCGCGAAAACAGATCCGTGTTTAGGGGTGTGAAAGCTGCTGGAAAAGAACCACAGATCACTAATAAAAGACTCATGTCTGGAGGCTAAAAAGCTGCTGGAAAAAGAGCCACTGGTCGCTAAAAAAGACCAATATATGGGGGTTTGAAAGCTGTTGGAAAAAGGACCACAGTTCACTAAAAAACACCTACTTTTGGGGCTAAAAAGCCAGTAGAAAAAGTGGC
>JAPZEB010000001.1:1883098-1897131 GCA_029783705.1 Chaetodon striatus
CAAAAACAAAAAACAAAAACTAAGATAAAGTTTACACGAGTACAGACTCTCCCTCATGAACCTGCACTTCCTGTTGCATCTCCAAGCAGACTTTGATATAAGAAAAAACAACCAATAAAATGCTTCGGTGTATTTTTGACTAAGGCCCAAATTTAAGGCGAGCGTCCAACCGAGAAGACTTTAGAGAGGCGTCCCACTTCGACACAAAACACACTGTAAACTATTGTATTCCATTGTGTTGTGTGTTTCAACCTGCCCCCGAAATATTCTTTATCTGGCCAATCGTGCCCTCAGGCGTGTGTGTGTGTGTGTGTCTTTCCAGTGGTGGTGATTTATAGTGATCTGTGGTGCTCTAAGGTTTCAGCCCACAGAAGTGTGTAATGGGTCTTAAACTGGCCGACACCCGATCGCCACGGATCATCTGCTGCCTGACAGGCATCCACCTCCTCTGGAACACACACACACACACACACACACATACACACACACTCTTCTCTTTCTCTCACACAGTTTTCATACACAAACATTTTCCTTCTCACACTCACTGTCCTGTTTAAACCCTCACACACACACACACACACATAAACACAGACTCACTCAGATACACATTTCTGTAACAGCTTATCCGTCCTGACACCAGCGTCTGACATCTGACGTTCCTCTGGCGCGATGAAAACTGTTTTACAAATGAAACCTCAGGTTGAGTTTTCCCTGTGTTTTTTCTTTAACTCACAGAAGTCCCAGTCTGAAGTTTGTGTTTTTATGTTTCATTCTTCGCAGGAACTTTCATCCCTCGAGCTGTGATGATTCTGTCGCTCCTGATGAGACACTGTGAGATAAGCGTGAAGGGCAGGCCGACACTGGAGCTGCAGAATCACTTCAACATCTACTTGCTCCTGTCCTGAGTTTAATAACTTCAAATACAGGAAGCTAAACTTCACACAGAACCAGTCGATTGTAATCCAGCTGCTGAAATTGGACTGACATAAAAACAGCTCAACAGAAAGAAAGGAAGGATGACTTTGTTAGAGCAGCTTCCTAAACGCTGCAGAGCACAGAGAGCCCAGACTGAAGCCACCGCCTCCGTTATTACACCTTAAAATTTGCCGGTTACACACAGGAGACATGACAGGAGGTCGTTCACTCAGAACTGGACCTCAAAAACGTGCTGGCACCAACCAAACTCCACTTAACTGAACGCCACGTGTCAAAACATACGCCCCAATTATTTTCAATGTACAACCCCACACTGGCAGCTAAGAGGGTGTTGGCGCTCTTGGATGTGCTGCCCTGTGGCACTTAACACCACTGTCCTATTTCCTGCCCTTGGAATTAAATACATTTTACCCCCACTTGCTCTCAGCTTGTACATATCAGCTCCCTTAGCAGCTCTTTTTCTCTGCTCCTACAGCAGCTCGACTCCTCTCCTCACCTTGGATGTATAAAGAGAACTCTGTAGCTGTTGCTGTGTCTCGTGTGTGACAAAGAATGGATGAGGAGAGACTAATAGTTGAGGTTGAGAAATATCCTGAGCTAAACGACCCACAATCCCCTCATTATAAAGATTTTGCCTGGCGAGTCATAGCTCTGGAGATCGGCTCTTCAGATGAGAAATCAACTTTTATTAGTGGGTGTCCACACATGATTTTAAGCTAATGCAAAGACAGAGGAAGTACAGATCTTTCAGTAAAAGTAGTAATATTTTGCGTGGCCTCCTGCTGACGAGGTGAAGTGTGTTTTCAGCTTCAGGGTGACAGCAGTATTCATGTAACATAGTAAACAAGCTAACGTCGCTAACGACAGATCGTAAAGGTGCAACAATGTTTTTTTGGCGACACTAGACATCAATCAAGATCAGAGACTGTGTCGTATTAAATTGCTGTGAGCTGTAAATTCAGTATCTCCAAGCAGAACAAAGGATAACGTTAACTCGGAGCACTGCGGAGGAAAGTTTCTCCTTCTCTGTGCCGCTGCAGCTTGTCCACAGGTCTGTACCAAAGAGCAGCATGGGGTCAAGAGCGCTCACTCTGCAGCAAAATCTGGGGACCAAAATGTCCCGAGAAGTACACTGAACAGCACGCTGAGTAGTAAAAAACAAACAAACGAAAAAAAAAATAGTGCTTGGCTTGAAGCAGTCTCAGTCGACTCAAAACTCAACTCAATAAAATCTTATCAGTTCCCATCTCTGTGGAGGATAATAAAAACATTAACACCAGTTCTGTTACTGAGAGAAAGAGCTGACGCCAACAACACTGAACCTGCTGCAGGTTTTGTTTTTGTAATTCTATCAAATATTTGTGATCAAGCATTTAATAACCCTCATGACTAATCTGTTCACACCCCTCCTCTCCTTCAAGGGGCACGTTCACACCGACCAGCTGTGTTGGTTTAAGTTAACGTTTACGTCTTAAGTTTGGTTCATTTGGCCCAGTGAGAGCTGAAGTGGAACCAAATAAGGGTTTCAAATGTCAGACGTTTACCAAGAGAACAAAATCTTCGTACATGTCTGCGTCTTGGTACCTAAAGCCATTTCAGAAGCATTTAAATGTTTCATAACTATTTCTATATATCGCTTGATTTTAATTTTCTCAGCTGTAAATCACCAAATTAATTCTTATTAAAAAGCTGAGTGTATCTACAGTTAAAGTCTTAATCTGATTCATGTTGTCATCACAGCGACTGTTTAATCAGATCCTGTGGTTCTGTAAAAGTCGGAGAGTGTCTACCTGACTCGTGGTCCCGTATGCAGTAGTCCGGCGAGTCCTCAAAGTACACCAGGTCGTTCTTGCTGGGTCGTTTGAAGTGTGTGTGCGCAGCGGTGAACCCAGTGCCATACTGGTTGACGACCACCTGCACGGCACCGTTATACCTCTTGCGAAGGTGGTCGCCGGTGCGTCTGAAGTCGGACATGGCGAGCCAGCAGGTCCGGACGCTGCAGGACCCGCTGACGCCGTGACATTTACACTCCAGAGTCATGAAACGCTTCACCGCCTGGAGAGGAGAGAACAGGAGGTTTCAGAGAAGATTCTGATGAACTGTAAGGTAAAATAAACTGGACTGAATGCATCACGCAAATTATCAAAATTATGATTTTCACCTCGTTCTCACACTTTAAAATTTAATACAGCAGCTAAGTTTTTGTTCAAAGATGGTTTCTAAGGTTGATACCAAAATAAAAGTTTTTAGTGTTTCTCCCAGACTTCATGTCGAGGTGTACATCTGTAAATCTGTCATTTCCCACACTGGTTCAGAAGATAAATTATACGAGGGAAGGATGTTTCACAAATTTGTCATTTTGTGCCCACAAAGCATTTGCCCAAATGTGTTGTTTAGGCATAAAGACTGCAAATGTATTCTTTTATTTGTGCTCTTAAAATGAGTATTTTGGATTCTAACACAGCAGCAGCTTTTGAATGCCAGACGTACAGATGTCTACGAACTGAAGAGAGAGCTGAATAAACCTTAATGTCAGTGACACTAAAGGATTTTTCTTTTTTCCTTCCCCATATGCAGATTGAAAGATACGTTTGAGCACCTGACGATGAAATGCAGGTAAGAATCCATTTTGAATACAAAAAAACCTGATTGTTTTAAGTGTTATTTTACTCTTGAGGCTGTTGTAGGTTCTGGCCAAAACCTTACAGTTGTTAAAATGTTAAAACGTACTGCCATTTTTCTTCTGTGAACATGCACAGATTTGTACAGTTATCGTTCTGATATAGCTCAGGATTTGAATCTTCTTCGCACAGTCCGCCAGCTGTCTGTTCTGTGTGCACTGAAAAAAATAGATGTTTTTACACAGCTCTTAAAGTAGGAAACAAACAAAGAGGCTCACACCGAGCCGAACTACTACAGGCAAACAGCAACAGGGATGTTCATGCAGGTGCACAGGACAGGTGAACAGCTATGGATCAATGACTGGATGTTAAGTGTACCTGTCCCTGGTGTCTAGACCCCGCCCACTCCATGTTAGCAGAGGAGACAGGGGCCAAACAAAATGTCCATTAAAATTCTTTTAAGTATCCAGTGTTGATTTCACTTTGAGAGCATAAATAGAGAGATGTTGAGCTTTTCAAATGATGATCAGTGAGTGTGTGCTCGTAAATCAGCCCTTAAACCTGTCAAACACTGCTGGAGACATGACAGGTTGGAAGTGTGCACAAATTGTTTTTCTTGGTGCAGGTTTTCAGAAACGTACAATGCCAACATTTTCCTGGCCATTATGAAGTTGAAGTTTTTGTGTTTGTTCAATCTAACTCCAGCGTTGGACAGAAGACAGGAACACTGTGAAGCATGCTCATACAGAGGTTATACAGTAAACAGCCCCCGCTCTCTTTACATTTCTACAACCCCTCCAGTCTCTTCATCTGTACTAACCCCCTGTCACCTCCTTTTCTTTAACCCACCTTCCTTTTGGCTGCCTGCGGCTGAGACGCTCTGCTGGGACAGCAGGCTCTGGTTGTACAGGCTGGGGAGCGCAGCAGCAGCGTACTGCTGGATGCCTGAGTAGGCCTGGCTCAGTGCCTCCATGGTGTTTCCTGAGCCATTAGACAGGCCTCCAGAGCCGAGGCTGCCGTTCAGAGCTGCCATGCCTGCATCACAGTCACAGTGGTAAGAAGGAGTTCAACGTAATAAGAGTTGGAAAATATATGACATTATATTTCATTCATAGGTCAACCTCATCTGCTCTTTGAATCTTAAAGACACAGGTTTACAGTAATCTAACCAGTGGACGTGCTCAGGTCCAGCTGTGGGTCAGTACCTGCCAGGGAGCCCATGTTGAGTCCAGCTCCAGCGCCAGCAGC
Organism: Chaetodon striatus; assembly: GCA_029783705.1. Classification (NCBI taxonomy): domain Eukaryota; kingdom Metazoa; phylum Chordata; class Actinopteri; order Chaetodontiformes; family Chaetodontidae; genus Chaetodon; species Chaetodon striatus. The sequence goes on from JAPZEB010000001.1 coordinate 1,887,904, forward strand.
CAGAGACTGCAGGGCCCCCAGGGAAGCCATGGGGTTAACTGATGAGTTGCTGCTGGAGGTTGGGGAGGAGCCTGCTCAGAGAACATTCACTGTTAATGTTGGCTTACACGCAACTGGAAAATATGATGTTACAGTGCTGAAGTCTGTGTGCTGGGGCTCAGCTTGCACAGTGTGGTGTGATGTAAATCTATTTTATTAACGTCATGTCTGTTTACTTCCTGTCAGCTCTGCAGTAACGTTACCTTAACCTCTGACCTCAGATATCAAAGTGCTTTTCCATCCTTTGGTTAGTTACTGTTACTCCACATTTACAGTTAGCTTTCTAAGTATTGCTAACAGTGTTAATCGTTTGCTTTTGTACACAGTATGATCATTTTAACAGCAAGGTTAGCCAGTCAGCTAGCCTAGCCAGAGTTTTACTGCTCGCTTTTGTAAGATGGTGTACGTCAGCCACTTTAATATTTTTGGCAGCTGTGTAAAAAAGAGCCAAAGCAACCTAATGTTAGCTAAATGTCAGATAACCTTTAGCTAACATTAGGCACTCAGTGTAACATCAATGTTAGCCTGAGGAGAGCCTGAACCTGAGAAAACTACTCAGTATTCTGGACAACACCTCTCACCCCCTGCATACCACTCTGGAGCCATATCAGACCACCAAGGAGCACCACAGAGCGCCACAGGAGATCTCCTCTACCTGTATAACTCCTCCCCCTTCTGTCAGGAGGAGAGCTGAAAAAAGGACACTGACAACAGTGTTGTCTGTTGGAGTTTGCTTTTGCTCCTTGAAAACACTTCTTATCCTGTATATTTGTACATTTTTTGATATTTAATACTCCATTGCTTCTCAAACTGGGCCCTTCACTTAGTGGTACTGTGATTTGAAGCGTTCTCTGGCACAAGAATTTCCTTCGGGATAAATAAAGTTCTATTGAACTGAACTGATGTTCAGAGCTTGGCTAACGTTATATTGCTGTGGCTTCTTTACACTCTGTGCTTTTAAGAGCTGCCAAAAATATTTAAGTGACTGATGTGCACCATCTTGTGAAAGTGAGCAATAAAGCTCCATGCTCATAAAATCGATGCTGCTTTCTTGGGTCCAGACCTTTGAATCTGTCCACTCCACTGAGGTCAAATTGACACTGTGGTTTCTTGGTTAAAATAAAAAATTAGCCAATCAGTGTCCTGGGCAGGATTAATGGTGTTTTCAAGCATTGTCAGGCGGTGCACCAGAACCATTGAGAAAACGGATAGTTCAGTCTGATATCAGGCAAAGCCAGCTCGGCTAGCTGACTGGCTAACCTTGCTATTTCTAAAATAAGGTGATTATGAAAATGATCTGTAACACTGCATACAAACACAAACAGTTAATACTATGAACAATACATACAAAGCCAACTTTGAAAAGTGAAGTAACAGTCATTAACTTATGGATGAAAAAAAAACTGGGGTCACTAAGGTCGGAGGTGAAGCTAACATTACTGCAGAGCTGACAGGAAGTGAACAGATATGGAGTTCATGAAACAAATTAACATCATGCTACATTATTCAAGTACAGAATTTGCTATTTCTGCTCCGTTGTGTCAATAAAAAGGATATTTAAAAAAGGCAATCTGATAAAAGTAAAGTTTAGAGAGTTAATGTTTGATAAGTAATTGTTGGCAACACCTGACAGGTTTTATAAAGTTTTATATCATATTATATGGCTGTTTATATTGTATATAATTATAAATAAATGTACAGATGTTTCACAGTGAGAGCAGAATTTCTGTCAACATGAATTTATGTGCATTTATGTGTAGTTGTAATTTTTTTTACCTGAGCTTGTTAGTGCACTTAGTGGGCTGCTAGATGTCGTCATGGCGCTGGAGCCTGTGGGCGTGGCCTGTGTGGCAGTAGCTGCTGCTGCTAAAGCGGCCAGGTTCTGCATGGCATTAAGACCTGTCAGGAACACAAACAGTGACGTTAAAGCCTCCACTCACTCTTCATCTGACCACTGCTGAGTATAATAACTGTGAAAACACGGATGCTTCACACCCAGTGTCTTTCAGACCCACAGTGTGATTATTATTCAGACATGACCGCATGATATTAATGGAGAGATGTCTGTGTGTGCTTTTTAGTGTGTTTACCTGAAACAGGGTGCAGGTTGTTGAGTGCGTTCCCCGTGGAGGCCGACTGCTGCAGTAACTGTAAGTAGAGCTAAAGCCAGGAGATATGAGACACAACATGCTAAAGTGGAAGTGACGGGGAAGTTTAAACTGAGGAAACTGCTCTGTCAACAGGCTGATCATTACGTTTAGCATAAACAGACACTCACTGCCAGGTACTGTGGCCCCAGGCTGTTGAGCCCGGTGAGATTTCCCCACATGGACGCAGCACTGAGCTGCTGCATCTGCTGCTGCAGCTGCTGGGCCATGCGCTTCTGCTCCTTGTCCTTCTGGGTGTCTGCAAACTTCACCACGATAGGCGACGAGCAGCCCTGAACACAGACACAGGAGATGTTTTGTACTCTGACTAAACACTGGTTTACACATCAGTAACTTCAGAGCAAGTCAAATAATTTAGAGTATTTTAAGAAAACAGCTCTGCTGATGTTTACCTCCATGGTCTGGGACTGGTGCATGGACTTGATGGCTGACTGGGCCATTTGTCTCGCTGTGAATGTCACAAATGCACAACCTGGAGGAGAGAAACACGATGTGTCACGACTCAGATTTCTCCGAGGAAAAATTCTATTTGGTCAACAACTCTGCCTCACCCCGGCTGAGTCCATCAGGGCCTCGAAGTATCCGGCACTCCTCTATCTGTCCGTACGGTGAGAACATCAGTCGGATGTCGTTCTCGTTACATTTCTTTGAGATCATTCCGATAAACAGCTTCCTGTCCTCCACTGCTGTATTCAACACAACACAACATCAAACACACCTGCTCTGTGTCAACGTAAATGGTGCAACGTAACGTTCAACATGCACATGTGTGTGTAACTGTGGCTCTTTCACAAGTTATATCATCAGGATGTCGAGTTAAATTCAGGACATTGTCTGAGTTCTGGGTCTCTTAAAGGGAAGGATCACAGCTCCACCTGTCTTGAAACAACCGTCAGGTGTCCGTAGAAACACTGAAAGAGGTTTCGCTTTCTGTAATCATACTGGATATTTACAGGTCCTTCTACAGTGCAGTAACGTGATCCCAATCTGTGACAAAATCCACACTTTAACTTTTGTGCAAAAACATTTAATTTGATTTATTCAGACTGCCGACGCTTCAGATCAGCTTTGAAATAAAGTTTTGCACAAACTGTCACTTTAGGGATCTTTTAGTGTCCGGTTTGAGCAAGAGGAATTATCACAGGAAATTGTTTCAGAGTAGGGCTGGGCGTTAAAACGATCTCGAAACGGGATTGCAATAAACCATATGCCGATGATGATAAACTATTGTCATTAGATCCAAACAGCGTGTCATGCAGCAGAAGTTAACAGCTGTCAGTCAATCGGCAGTGTTGGGGAGGAGTGTCATTGTACATGTCCACTTTTCACTGCAAAGTTTGTGCTGAGATGAGGAGAAGGTAAGGTAGCATGGACATAATGAAAAGAGGGGAAAATGAGTGGAAGTGAAGCTAAAGAAGAGCGTGCATTATCCTAAAAAACGGATGAAATTGTGGATAAAAAAGGTCAAACAATGTCAATAATTCGGAAGTGGTTTGGCTACTTGACAGATGATGACGCACAGACAAAGACAGTCTGCAATACATGTCGTGGGTTGGTGCCAACCAGGATGGGAAGCACAACAAACCTTTCCCATCACCTGAAAAGGTGGCGTCCCAACAACTACACTGAGAGCGTGAAAAAACAGGAGATACTTTTCTCAAACTGCTCTGCTGCAGCTTTACGACAAGCACCGTGGGAAGCTGGAAAATCGTTTGGTTTCCGCACTACTTTGGATAATTTGGATGATGCTGATACATGTGAAAAGTCCAGACTAATATTACAGTAAGGGTTAGGAGGACCTGTATTAAACAGGTACCAGTTCCTGACTGGTCATAGTAAACAATGCTATTCAACAGTTTAACCCGACTAATTACATTCACACATGATATGATAACAACTGTCTGATGCATTATGTTTTTTCAGGGTCATTACTATCACTATGAAGAGAATTAACATAGAGTTGTTTGCTGGTATCAAAGGGGACAGAGGAAAATGATAGAAAATTCTTACCATTGTTTTTCTCACTGTCAGCTGGCTTCATCTGGATCGGGTGGTGCATCTGAACAAGACAACAAAGAACACATCAGGACTCTTACTGCTGAAGTATGTGTGTTGTGTGATGAATTTCAGTGATGTGAGCTGTAGTTTCAGAGGTCAGCCTCCTCATTAACCTGGTTAACTACGTATGAAAAGTCTCCCCTTTAAAAAAACCAAAAGACTGGTGCAAAAAGTGGGTTTTGCATATTTTGCAAGAGTGTGAAAAAAACTGTATATATGAAAGGGATAGTTTGGATCAGTGGGGCTGTATGAGGTATTTATCCACAGTCAGTGCATTACGTGCAGTTGATGTCAGTTGGGACGCTCCCAGTTTGTAGAAGCAGGCTGACAAGGAAGCTAAGCAATGTACTGCTGTCAACATTTCAGCCACCTAAAGATATCTATAACAGTTTAAGTCAATGCTATATTGAGTGTATTTTCAATGCTTTGCCTTTGTGTCAGAGAGCTGATCTGACAGACAGGCAGTTAACAGCTTTAGTTCCCCGTCCATGCTCTCGTCACAGCCACCAGACTCCATTGAGAAAAACAGTAATTTTAGCTAGCTAAACACAGGAGCTGCTGGTCTACTGCTGCTTCAGTCAGTTAGTTAGTCTGTATTACTGTGTGACTTAAGTGAATGTGAACTAATCCTTTTAGTACCACAGTAACACAATAACACAAACTAACTAACATACGTTAGAGGCAGCAGTAGACCAGCAGCTCCTGTGTTCAGCGAGCTAAAATTACTGTTTTTCTCAGTGGAGTCTGGCTTTGAGCAGAGTGATATCATGGCTTCAGTTCACCGTCAGATATCCCTGTCTGACGGTAACTTAAAGCAGTAAAATATTCTAAATACAGTGTGCACTTAAACTGCATAGCTTCTGTGTCAAACTCCAGCCTGCTTCTCCAAACTGGGGGCATGCTGACTGATATAATACTCTGACTACGGAAAAATACCTCATATAGTCCCACTTCAAAAAACTCCAAACTTTGCCTTTAAGAGTAAGAAAGAAAGACAGAAAGACAGAATTCCAACACTGTTGACACTTGGACTCCAGACAATAGACCTGCCTGCTGCTGTATCAGCTCAGACAGTTCATGAATCCACCTTTGGTTCAGATGTTAAAGACTGACCGCAGAGATGAAGTCCAGAGTTTAAGTATGAACCAGCATGCATTGAAAAGGTCAGATTAAGGATGCTGACACCTACCCCTGGAAGAATCTTCATGTTGTGCAGAGCATTCTGTGCTTCCAAGGCTGATTTTCGAGTATAGTATGTTATAAAACAGCAGCCTAAGAAGAAGAAGAAAAGACACCTTCTGTCACACACCTGACACTTATACCTCATACATGTGAAGGTCATTAAGAGGTCTTCACCAATCCAAAAAACTATTAATAATATAACTAGTTATTACCTCTAAAATTAACAACAATTATAACTATTAAAAGTAACTTAATAAATAATAATAATTAATAAATCATGATAAGATGTTCATATGAATACAAAGACTTTGTCACATTAAAGGTGTAGTAAGTACACTGTTACCCCTTCTCCATCAAATTAGCTCTTGTTCTTGAACTGGTTTTGTTCATAGTTCCTGGAAACCTGGTGCTATCTGGCAAACCAGTCTGAGTTTTCACCAGTTTGCAGTGGAAACACTGTGATCCCAATGTGTCATCAACCGAGGGCGTTGCATGATGCACAGGGCTGGGCGATGTGGCTTAAAATAATATCGCAATGTCTTCAGGGCTAAATTGCAGTACATGATATGTATTGCAATATTTTGAAATATCTAAAGCACTGTAGAATAATAAAATACAAAATTATTAAATGAACTAGTTACAGTAAAGTTAAAGTAAGTAGCTACTGTCATAAGAAGGATAAAAAAATACTGTTATGATAAAGTTAAATAGTCTTATATTAAAGTTAATAAAGTACTGTTGCAATAGAGTTAAAGTACTGTCATGATAAAGTTAAATACATTACTGTTATATTAAAGTTGAATAAAATACTGTTATATTAAAGTTAATAAAGTACTGTTGCAGTAAAATTAAAGTACTATCATAATGAAGTGAAATAAAATACTGCTATGATAAAGTAAAAAAAAAAACTGTTGTGATATAGTTAAATAAAGTACTGTTATATTAAAGTGAAAAAAATACCGTTATGATAAAGTAAAATAAAATACTGTTATAATTAAGTTACATAAAGTACAGTTTTGATAACGTTAATCATGATAAAGTTAAATAAAATAGTTACAGTTAATGAAAAAACGTTATAATGTTACATAAAGTAAAGTTATCATAAAGTTAAATAAAGTACTTTTATGATTAAGTTAAATTAAATAATGTTGTAGTTAAGTTAAATAAAGTATTGTTATGATAAAGTTGAATAAAATATTGTTGTGACAAATACAATAAAGTTAAATTAAGTATTGTTATAATTCAACAAGTCAAAATGAAACCACTGGTGTTTTTTGAAGCTTCCAGTTCATCTCGGGAAAGAGGTGTTGATTTTTTTGCAAAGAACTTGAAGCTTCTGGTCAACAGTTAGCTGTTAGCAGTTAGCACGTAGTTAAACTGTGAGGATTTCATTCACTGTGAGCAGAAAATACACTCACAGCTATCCAGTTCAGATATCAATACATTTTGCGAGTCGCGGTGGTCGTGGTCGCAAAATGTGACTAAACAGTAGCAGCCTGGAGCCCCGCAGATGAGAAACACGCTTCACCTGCTCACACACTTTGGCTCAGGAGAAAGTGGTCTAAACAGACAATGTTTGAGCGTCTGTCAGAGGGACAGAGCCAAAACACTGAAGCGAGCCTCGTGTCAGCGGCTTTAAAAAATGACATGACCATTTATATTTGATGTTAGTGATACAGTCATTTTATACATCCCATGAAGAACAAGGCGCGAAACATCGAGTACGTTCAATATATCACCCAACCTAACAATGCACAGTGGAAGCAGACATCAGTAGCATGATCACAAATTAAATTGATTACCTGTGTACCTTTGTTCTGTTTGGAAAGATATTTATTTTTACCCAAAAAACGAGCATAAACCAGCTCTTACTGAGACCACTGCATGCTCTCTGATGATTTCTGACCTGACGTCTCCGTCCTCTTTCAAACCTGTAGAATATGACACGCCCACTGATGTGGTCATGGTTCGAACTTCAGGTCAAGAAAACCTACTTTTTTTGGGTCCAGCTGGGAATCAACTTTTTGGGTTGTGAACAATTTATTTTTGGTCCAAATGCTCTGAATGGTTCAAACTTAGGTGCAGGTACCAGAACAAAACCAGTTCCATGTTGGTGGGAGAGGGGTTCATGTGTACGTTTAACAACGAATCTTTGAGAATATGTTTTTCCCTGTCCTTGAACACCTGAACACACACAAAATAATTAGCCAAAACATTTTTATATCTAAAAACAACTACTACAGATTAAAATGAAATATTTTTGTGACTAGAGGCTGACCTTTGCTCTGTGGTGGATTCTGGCTGCGGTCTCGGAGAACGTTTATCTCATAAACTGCTCCATAAGGCTCAAACAGTTCACGAAGCTGCTCCTCAGACCAGGACCGCGGGATCTGTCCCACAAACATCTTAATGGCATCAACATCTGGTTGGTCGGGGTGGTCCAGAGACCCATTCATCTTCTTCCCACTACAAAGACAAATACCAGCACATTAGATGGAGACCAGAAACATGTTGTATACACACCGTACATAAACCAGTACACAGAAATACAACAACTCAATAACAGCCTGCTGGATTTTCAGCTGCAGATTTGTCAGCAAAACAAATGTGCAAGAAAAACAGCTGCAGATGTGGAGACTAGAACAGATGCTCTGTCAGTGCTTTATTCTCTTTATTAATGATGCTGCTTATCTGCGTCATATAGTTCAGTCACCAGAAGAAAATGGTGGTGTACATTTATGCAAAACACGAACACATTACATTTGCATGTTGTGCAAATTGGTTGTGGTTGTGTTTTAGCGAGTCATCGCTGTATTTCCATCAGCTCCTCATGCTCCAAATTTGGGTGTTTAGCAGCCACCTGTCGCTGTGCTTCAAACGGGGATAGTGGCTTGTTTTTACAGAGTTATTGCTGCTTCTCCTGCTGGTACTGTGCCCCCAATACTGGGTGTTTCAATGCTGCGTTCACATGGAGTCAGGCAGACGGAAAACAGTTTCTGGACTGCACCAGACAAACAGTTCAATGGAGCAGCAGGCTGGTAAATGAAACATGCAAGACTATGTGTGGCGATGGTGATGCCAAATTGTTTACAAAGAATACAATAAAATATATGAAATAAAATTATTTCATGTAATTTTTCTAGTAGGATTGCACAATAGTATCGGCACATCATCAGTATCTGCTGATATCAGCTTTGAAATGAACTATCAGAATCGGCCAACATGCTTTTTCTTATGTTGCACAATGAATGAATATTACATACATTAATAAGTATTATGTTTCAGGTCTCCATCAGCCCGTGGGTCGTCATGATAAGAGTATACATGTATAATATGATGTTAATTCCACTACAGAGGAGACCTGATGATCACCAAAATTAGGTGGGGAAACAGTGGATATATCAATAGCCGTATCAGTTACTGGCCAAATAAACTGTTTTATTTTTTAACCTTTTTTTATTTTCTAACAATGTCCAGGAATTGTCTAGATGTTCAAATTTTTGTTGAGCTATGTAACACTGGGTTGTAAATTCCATCATTAATGACGGCAAAAAGATAAAATATCTTAACTCTGAATGTCAACGCGTCTTCTGTTAGTGTAACCAGTATTCTCCGCCAGCTTCACCTAATTTTAACGTCCTGCTCTCCTCCACTAAAATGATATCAGGTATACCATCTCCATGATTCTGTGTGAATACAGTCCAAGCCAAATCATGATTTTCAAACCATAACCAAGTGTTTTTTGTGTCTAAACCTAACCTCGTTAACCACAGCGTTGTTC
>JAPZEB010000001.1:1968695-1983627 GCA_029783705.1 Chaetodon striatus
CAGGACACTCCTAAAAAAGAGATTTTTAATCTCAAGAGGTTTTTATGTTAATAAAAGTTCAATTAAATAAATAAATAAAATCTGGGTTGCATGAAAACCAGTGTTAGATGCAGGGTGATGTGTTGAGCTGACTCCTCTGTGCAGTCACCTGAGGCAGCCGCTGGTGTTGTAGAAGATGTCTCTCTCAGATGGGCTCAGTGGGAAGTTGTTGCACAGAGGAACCAGCACCTTCTCTGTCAGCTCTGGTAAAGCTTCTTTGGACAGTTTCTCCTTCAGGTTGTCTCTGGAGGACAGATTCCACAGGACGCCTGCCGCCATAACAGACAGGTTTTTATTCTGCTGTCTGAATAACTGAGTAATTCACCAGTTACATATAAATAATAAAGATATACCAGTAATGACATCTGGATTATGTGACTGAACAACAGGTAGATATCAACACATGGACATAAGCTCATGAGCAGGGAACAAACCAGTCTGACAGCAGAGACCATTTTTACCTGTGATGGTCTTTCGAAGCTCCTCGTCAGGTTTGCTCAGGATGCTGACGAGACGCGTCACTCCACCGGCATCTATGAGCGCCGCCTTGTTGTCAGTGTTCTCGTAGATGAGGTTCCGCGTGGCGCCAGTGGCGTAACGCTGCACGTCTAGGTTGTCACTGGAGAAAAGCTGAACGAGAGCTGGAACGCCATGCAGAGCACGGACCTGAGGAAGAGGGAGAGGATCAGGAACACCATATATGGTAAACACACACACGTGGAGAAGAGGTGCGGGTGATGAACACATGGCAGACTACATGAAAAGAATAATGGACAATTAAATAGATAAATACACAGATACATATGGCAAAAAAGAGAAATGTGACCAAACACAACAAAGCTACACGTTACCTGGTTTTTGGCATCGTTGCTATGGTAACACTGGTGTTGGATGTAGGCAGCTCCCAGAACTTGCAAGGCAGTGTCTGACTCAGAGAGATATCTGACAGCTGTAGCCATGTCCAGACTCTGTAAACTACACACACACACACACACACATGCAAATAAATAATAAATAAAATCAATAAATAAAGATAAATGAATGGATAATATGTCTCACTTCTCCAGTGGGTCGTTGCTGTGTATCGATGCTCCATCCAACACATCCACTCCTTTCCCGACACTCCTCAAACTGCGGAGCGAGGCCGCCCGCTGGAGGGAGGCTTGGTACTGCCCTGTCCCCATGACATGGTTGGTTCTGGACACATGCTGCTGCCACTGTGTCCCCCAGCCGTCCCCTGCCATGGGGACCGCCCTGCCGGTCCCCACCCAGCCCTCCTGGCCGAAGGGTGAGCTCTGCTGCTGGTAGTGCTGCTGTCGGTTGGTGATGCGGCTGATGGTGCGGTGGGAGGGGCCTTTGTAGATGTACTGACTTGGCAGCTCCTCCTCCTGCCAGAAGCGTCTATCCTGGGCCAGAGTCCCACTGAGGCTGCGCCTTAGGGTGCCGGGGGCAGGCACAGGGATCTGGCAGGAAGTGGTCTCTGGAGGAACCAACACAGTGAGAGGAACTGCCTCCTGGTCTGCTTGGCACAGTGACTTGGAGCGTTTGCTTCTCCTGTGTGACTGGGAGTACTGGAAGCTGCTGTGGGCCACGCTGGCTCCTCTTTGGCTCATCTTGGAACCGGTTTCCACTGCAGAGCGAGAGGAGAAACCAGAGGAGCGGAGGGGCGCTGTGGGCACCTGCAGGGTGGGCGGTGAGAGGAGAAATAAAAGATAAGCAGACGCACTGCAGAAAAATAACTTTTCTGAATTTCTGATATGAAAAGGCAAATTTCAATATAACTTCAATATAACCATCACTGGTATCTGGGACAGTTTTAGTGCTTGAGACTTGTGAAACTGAACCGGACAGCGACAAGGTTCCACTGCTCTTCCTCCTCCCCTCCATTAAAGGCTGGCTACTGTACGCTACAGGAAGCTCCCTGCCGCCTCTGCATTGTTACACCAGCCAGTTAAAAGCAGCAGACAAGCGTCCTGTTTATATATTTTTTTCTGTCTTTACATTGTTCTGAACTCGGTCAGCAGTGTTAGACAATTAGACCTCACAGGAAACATGATTCACACACAACACTGGCCCAGTGCTTTCCAGCGTGCTTGACTCACTGGTCTCCAGTTGAGAATGAACAGTGATGAACACTGCTGTACTCCATTTACAGAAAACAGTTACGTTTAGATTTCTATAGTTAGAGTACAATTCTAATTTATAACAACTTTGGTTTTATTTTCATACTTTTGTCTGGATTTTGACGTCTACAAACAAACAGAAATTTGTATTAAAAAATTGTCAAAAGACGTGATGTCACTCAGACTTGTTGTAAACAAGCCTCCAGTCCATCCAGATTATTTAAACCACTTTATTTGAAGGTAAAACTGAGAGCGTGTAGCTGCTGATAATCCCTCATTGCACAGGAAACCCTCAGGAAACCTGCACTCACAATACAATACAGTACAGTGGGTCAAAGTTGAAACCAGTCTGTCTGTGTACTGTTGGGTGACATTTACAACAGACACATCATTTTACAATTTGTCTTTAGTTTCTGTTTCAACTCACTGTAGCTACTGAGGAGAATCTGCTGCTCACAGACAGACTGGATGCTGATCAATTAATGTAAATATGATTAATAAGTTAAAACACATATACAGCAGGATATTTGTGTGATTTAAACAGCTGTTTGTGTCCCTTCACTGAATTTAACAGAAATAAACTCTGAGTGTAAAATAACCCAAGGGTCTCTTAATGTGATTTCAATATATCTAATGAGAAACATCTAAGAAACTCGCCAAGAATTCAATACTTTACATTTTTCAACACCCGATGCTACAAACAAACTCAAATTAATTATCCAGGAAGTATTGGAAGCACTTGGGCTCATGACCCTGGTATTTCTAAAATTCAGGCTATGAACCAGATCTTGGTAATTAACTTGGTGAGCACAACCTCCAAACCAGACTGCATGTGTACTTTGTCCTTGTACCACAAACATAAACTCCACAAAGAAGACCATCCGTCAAACTGATAAGTCTCTGGCTGGGGGACAACAGTGAATCCTCACAGGGCACAGGCTGTTTGAAATGAAAATTAATGCGCCAGAATTCGTACATAACCCATGTAATTGTTAAAGCTGCAATCACGTGACAAATGCACCGGTGGGAGTAAAGAAGAAAGTGGTACAAAGCACAGAATACCATGTAAGAGGGACAGGTTGGGGCAGTGGCTGGGTCAAACAAACACAGGACTTTCCCCCAGGAGACTGGTGTTTGTGTTCTGTGTGAAAGCAACTGAACTTTGAGTTATTTCAAGGTACATCTCCATGTTACGTTAAGTATATAACTTTACATTACATATGTAACGTTATGATGCTGAAAGATGTTCCTCTCCCTAAAGCTAATCTACATAACTTTACTTTCCTGAACCTAACCTATGTAACGTTACATTAAGTACGTAATGTGATGATGCCCAACCATGACTCTTTTTCTAAACCTAACTAGTAGGGAAACAGATTCATTGGGTGCTAATTTGTTAAATACCAACCACTGCACGTGATTTTTGGAAAGATATCATACAAAATGTTGTATAATGTTACTTTGCAAAGCCACACTGTTATGTAGTGCCCCATGAAATCCATTTTAATGTTTTCAAGATTCCATGATACCAACACAGAGACAGAGGACAGACAAAGCACGCCCCTACATGACACCAAAACATAGAAATGCAGCTTTTTTCTGTTCATTTGGCTAAGCCACCGTGAAAATAAAAGGCTTATACTGGTAGGTAAAAGCTAGATTTTTATAAATTGCAACCACACTTTGGCAAATTCCATAAAACAGTCTGTGTTTTCCACCCTGCTGAAGTCACAGGGCCGTAGTTATGCTCAGTTCACACAACACAAAACACCAGAACAAACCTCAAATTCTTGTAGTGATATCAAAGAATGAACCTACAGGAGACTTTAAATGTACAAGTTTTAGGTTGTTGTGTTTCCAGTCTTTGACCTGAGCTACACTAAACGTTTCCCAAACCTGCAGTATCTTTGCTCTGAGCTGTGCAGTGCTGTAATGCAGTATTGGCAGGCGCTACTCACAGCCATGACGCGGGTGGGTGTGTTTATCATGGATCTGGAACTGTAACCAAGGGTGTGGGTTAAGCTCTTCACTTCAGGATAGCTGTAGTCTAGACAAAGAGAAGAAAGATAACATGTTAGTCTTTCTGATCTTTGTGTCACAGTGACAAAACACATGCAATATTTACATTCAAAACGCCACTTCATGTTTCCTGAGTTGCACTGATGGATAGGGGAGTGCAGTGCAGATGAAAAATGACTCACAGAGAGACACTTTGACTAAACTCAGTGGTGCAAAGGTGACTTTTTTCGAACCTGAATTCATGCTTCTTAAAACAATGGGAGATTTACAGCAACACACAGTGACACAGCATGCATACAGTAACACACACTGCTGTTCAAAAGATCGAAATCTCCTGCTACAAAGCTTGTTTGGGTTCATTCAGATGACTCAGAGGACTACCCAACATTTCTAAATGTTTTTTCAGTCTTTGAGGTTGTAGAAAGTCTTCTTACCAATAGATAGTATTTTGTATGAAGGGTTTGTTTTGTATATGCAGAACAAAACGGTGTACAATAGTTGGACCAGACAACTGACAGAGACAAAGATCCCTCTAACTGACAACTCCCTCTAACAACTGAATAAGAACAGATCAGCATTCATTCATTAATTTTCCATAACTGCTTATCCTGTTACAGGGTTACGGGGGGGGCTGGGGCCTGTCCCAGCTGACATACGGGTGGAGGCAGGGCTGACACATAGAGACAGACGACCATTCACACTCACATTCACACCTACGGCCAGTTTACAGACACCAAATAACCTACATATCTTTGGACTGTGGGAGGAAACTGAGGACTACCCAGAGGAAACCCATGCAAACTACATGCAAACTACACACAGAAGGGCTCCCCCACCCCAGGGTTTCAACCAGGAATGCTTTTGCTGTGAGGCAACAATGCTAACCACCAAGCCACCCAAGAAGTCAGCAGTCACTGGTAAAAGAAACTGGGAGCTTAGCGTCAAAACGTGAGCAGATTTAAACAGGAACAGGTTTCTTTTTCAGTGTCAAGTGCCCAATAATGTCTGAACAAACTGGAACTAACAGCCAACATGTTGCTTTAGCAAAGCTCTCCTTCAAACAGTATCAGATGAACATACTACGGACTGAAGAATCAGCTAACCTCTTCAATTTAACAACTGAGTCGACTGCAGAGGACCCTGAAAAAGGTATTCTTCCCTTTCATGCAACACTGTGGGAACATCAACTGTTTATTCTTCATCTTTTGGGGCCAAAACTATTTCAAATTTCAAATGAAGCTCAGCACAAGTTCAATCAGGGCTCAGTTACTCATCAGTTACTTCACTGATAGTCAGTGAGTAAACATATATATTAAAAAGGGTTGCCAAATTTCGTAGAATGTCGTAAGGGATGCCCGCAGAGAGAATCTGATCCTCTCGAGCCTGATGCGCTGCAGTATCTCATGAATCCATCTATTATAAGCAGGAGGGGAGGAGTGTGACCACTTAAGGAGAATAAGTCTACTAGGGAGTAAGGTAGTAAAAGGAAGGATTTGTTGTACAGTCTTGGGCGTACTGGGTGCAGAGGAGATTCCACAGAGGGCAGAGAGGGGGTCAAGGGTCTACTGTTTTACCTGCCTCAAATACAGCAGCCCAAAACTCTGACATCTGAGGGCATGACAAGATCATGTGTACATAGTCAGGCGGTGAACTTTTACACCTATTGCAAAATTCAGACCTGCCCGGGCGTATTTTGGCCACTTCCTCCAGTCAGTGGACGATAGGTGTTCCCTTTCCTAGTTAGCCAGTCAAACCTTGCCACAATCTCCTTCAGCCATTCATGTTGCTGCTGCCCATCTTTAGGCAAGATCGTCACACCCTCCTCCAGTCACCTTATCGAGAGCCCAGGATGAGCTCATCAAAAGCCCACTCCTCTTCACATCCAGATCCTCAGCCCCCTCTTCATCTCATCTCATCACCACCACCAGTGTCTAGACTCCATGAGGGGGGATCCCTAATCTACTAAGTCTTTACCACCCTCCTGGAATATATGACATCACGATGGGGCCTAATCGCCAAAGACTGTTCACATTTCTCATACGTATGTGCACATGTAAATAAATATTCTTTTCTCTCAGAGCGAGTCTCTCCTGATTGAAATGTAAATAACACATTTGGTGTCTGAATTAAACTGTTTTGAGCAAAATAGCTCTTATTGAAAGGAAGAGGAAAGACATCAAAATACTGTAACAGCTGACTCCAAACTTATGAATGGTCGATTAGGTACATACATAAATATATACACGTACACAGTGAGACAACAATAACCAAGACTTTGTACAAGTAGAGGGTATAGCTGAGCATGATGCATTTGTGTCTAATAGAGAAGATGGGTATTTAGGGTGATGGTGTGAGTGTGAGCATGGGTGTGTGTGTGTGATGCGGGTCGAGATGAGTCAGTAGAACAAAACAAAAGGTGACATTTTAAGGGAGGGTATTGTTAAGACAGCAGCAGCTTGCCCACTCACACACTACAGTTAATCTCTAAAACATCTGTGCTGGCGTGGAATCAACGCTGGTTTGATCGAAACACATTTCCAAGCAGCCTCAAAGCTGGAGAGAACAATGCTACCACACGGTCTCTATCATATCGAAACTATCTCTCCACTCCGTCACATACAGGCGTAGACTGGCCATCGGGAAGTTTGGGAATTTCCCTGGTGGGCTGGTCTTTTTTCCCACCAACAACGGCATTATATATCCTTTAACACCTTCTTTTGAAAACCGGATGTAGTCACACGCGTATCCTTCTGCGAACTTCGCCAAGTCTGTCACTAGGTCTCCCCGATAGCTCTAGATTACAAGTCAGTGTATAGGTGCAATACAGTTGCAACATCAGCTGATTTGATCACAGAGTTGTGAGTGACGGCTGGCTTGACTGCGCTTATTTTCGAATCGTATCCTGTGGGTGACTCATTACCTCCCGGCACCGTGTTGGCTTCCTCTTAAGCAGGAGTCAGCAACCTTTACTATCAAAAGGACCATTTTTGGCCCAAAACCAACAAACAAAAGCATCTGTCTGGAGCTGCAACACGTATTTGAGCCTTATAGCAAAGGTAACACAATATATTAAGTCTTATTTAGCTTATTAACATTACCAGTGGGTCTAAACATGCATTCATTAATACGCCTAAACGCCTACTCTGCAGTGGGCTATTTATGAATATTTGGTTCTTGAACATGCAGCATTGGTGGTGAGAGCAAACAAATTTTTATGTGCACTATTAAATTAGGTATTTTCCTCTGCGTCTTTTCTTTGTTGGATTTGTAATCCATAGCTAGCCTCACTAGGGAGACTCAAGTAGCCACTGCTATTGAGATTTGGCAAAAATTTTAGAGGCAAGCCCACCAGGTTATAGACATATGACACATTTTAGCCAATGAAATTCTTAAAACTTTTTTAATCCAAGTGTAGGTTACACATTTTTACATTTTAAGAATATAAAACTCAGCGTGGGCCTACTAACAATGGTAAATGAAAAATAACCTTTATTTATTTCCATATAACTTTTTGTCAAAGTCACATGCAGCCACTGGAGAGGGGCTCAATAATAATGATCTGTTAAATTCTCACTTAGTGTAAATATAGCGCTCTTTGTGTGAATACAAAGAGTGTGTGATCCTGGGAAAAGAGTCTGCTGGTTCTAATTTATTTCTGTGTTTAAAAACTATTGACTGTTTTACAATATTTTAAATGCCTCTAAAAAGCAGGGGCCAATTGCAAAAAGCACTTTAAGTTAAGGTTTCCCTTAAATCCGAATTAAGTCTTCCTTTAAGTAAAATCAGTTGCACAAAACATCCTTAAGGCTTCTCCTTGAGGTTTCCTTAAGTTTTTCTCTTTATTTTGGACTTCTACTTAAGGAATTGCTTAAAGTTTGTTAAAGTGTTGCACAGAAGACCTCAGCGACCAAAGTAAGGAAATAAACATAAGGTACCTCTGATTCCATCTTAACCACAACATGGCTGAGTTTATGGCGATAAATGAGGGCAATGACGGCATCCCAAGAAGAGTATTCTACGACTGAGAGAACCCAATGAAAACCCTTAATGATGAGCATTTGATGTTGCACTATAAATTTGACTGGAGGTCAATTTATGGTTTGTCTCAACATCTGGAGCTCAACTTTCCAGAGCTGCGCTCCTCCAGCCCAGTTGCAATTAACAATCGCTCTGCTGTTTTATGCAACGGGTCTTTCCAATCACTTATTTGCGAGGCATTTCATGTACACAAGTCAATAGTGTGGCATGTCATTCACCGGGTATCAAACGCCCTCACCTGTCTGCTGGACACCGTGGTGAAGTTCCTGTCCGAACAATAGAAGGATAGGATAGTGGCACATGTTTGAGCTTAGATCAGAATTGATTAAATGTAACAGTGGTGTAATGGTAAATACCTTTATGTCTTTCCTGGACTAAGGAAACCTGTTAAGGGATTCAGTGCAACACCCTTAAGGAATTTCCTCAGCTAAGGAAAAATTAAACCTTAATGAATGAGTCGCTATCGACAAACATGTTGTGTCAGTTTGAATTTGGTGCATCAAGTTGGGGGCCGCTTGACAGCCAATTTCCGGGCTGCTTTTCCTCGCCCCTGGTTACATATTCCATATATGAGGTAACTCTTTGAGAGACCCTGCGAGATGACAGCGCTGCCCACAAGCCAAATTCCTGAAACAACAAGTGAGACAAACTATTCACAGCGTACACTGTTTACACACCAACCAGGTCAAGGCCCTGCAAGACTCTGCAAGACACAAGAATGACCCAAGGACACAATAAAAGGCCACATGTTAGCATGCTAACGTTCAGTCGCTGGCCTAAACAGAAATCATTAACAAGACAGTCTCTGCATTAAAGCTCTTTGTTTATGTTGCACAGATCTATAGTAGAGAACAGATGGATTCACTTCACTTCACACATGGGAATAATGTACACAGACATGAAGACATGTGGGTGACGGGGCTTTATACAGACTGCACACTGTAACCACATGTATGAAGACTCCCAGACTAAGCAGCATGTTACACAGTAAAACATGACACAAGTGAGCTGCCACAGAGAGAGGAAGGGGCCCGAAGTAAACGGCTCGGAGAAAAACAACCCGCAGGACGGAAGGAAGGAGGGAGGAGATGCTGCTGGGAGGGGACCTGGCCTGCATGCCTCAACATCTGCATCACCAGTTCAGGGGTCAAGGAAGGTATGCTCATACACGACCACCACAGTAAGGAGGACACAGACAGCATGTAACCAACTATATATTCAGTGTAACCAGGATCTCTTATTACACTGCAACAGAACCACAGAGATGCCTTTACATATGAGGACTCTTATCAGCTGTAATGATCCAGATTTATTTGCACAGCCATTTATCAGATTCAGTGCATCAATACTTGAAGGAATGCTCCACTGTTTTTAAACCTTATCTCCATCTCACTCAGCAGCTCCACTAATTATTAATACATGGCTTAAAGAAGTACGACGCCTCTCTCCAATGTCACTTGAACAGGTGAGGCCACACACCACGGGCCAACAAGGAAGTACCGCTGCTTATCTAAAATCTCAGTCAGGTCAGAGCATGAACAGCTGGGCCCTGTGCTCTCCTGGCCCTCAGGGGTCATCAACTACATCTGTCCAAGGGTCGAAATTTTTCTTAGCAGACACTGTGGGGTCTGGACTTTCACATAAAAAATGCATTTACTAAATTAGCCCATCATAGTTTAATAATTGAATAAATAATTGTTTAATAATAAAAGGAAATGTTACATAATGTTTAATGACAGCCATGAGTTTGTTCCCATTTTTGTATGAATCCATAAAGGATAAAGATCAATAAAGTTATATACAGTCTTCAAAGACACTGCTGCTCCATGTTGGATTACAAAGCCTCTGAAAGGGATCCGATCACACTAGAGCCCTCATCGGAAAGCTACAACGGCCACTTAATCGGAGTTTTTACAATGTCGCCTTATGAAGATATTCTCGGAAAGCTTCGGAAATCCTCTCACAGCTCTCCAAGGCTGTGTCTGACAATTTCTGTAACTTTATAAAACCAACAGTCCGACATTCACAAGCACTTAACACCGTCATTGTTAATTGTGATTTTGTTTTTCTTGACACAACTATTTCTCATCTCTCGCATGATTTGTCTGAGAACAAATGACTGCAACGCTATGAATGCCTCTGAGGGGAGATTTCTGAATACGCAAACTGTAATCTCCATATCTAAACGATATTACGTTTTTCCCCTCCTTATGGTGGTCCTGTTTTTACTCTGTGTTGAAATGTGGCTTTTTGGAAAAACCTTTCTGATTTCAGACATGGTCAAACAACACAACTTACAAACTAGCTCTAATTGAGCCTAACAGGAGCATTACTGTGTATGTTTCTGAACCTGCTATCTATCTTGGCAGTGATCCAGGAGAGTGGGAGTGTCTCCAGTGTGTCTGTTTGGACTCCCCTTCCCTTGATCCCATGGCCTAACAAACACACAGACTCCTCTCTCAGGGTGTCTGGTGTTGTCTCCATTCTACCCCCGTTAGCTTTTCACTGGTGGTCTGTGAATCACATATCCACTTTATATCTCAACTAATGGACAGTTTCAAATGGTTGAAAGTCTAATATTTACTTACATAGTTCCTGCGTGTGAACAAAACACACGCTAACATGCCATGAGAAATCCAGAATATGGGAGTGTTGCTATCTGAAGTTTCCATATGTTTTTAATCAAACCTTCTCTCAGAGTCTTATGACTGTGATTAAGCCCAGATGAGACTGTTTTCTCTTTCGCTTCTGCAAAACAAGAAGCCTCTCGTGATTTATGTATTTATTGCGTATGGAATGTGTGCAGGACCTCTAATTCACCATGAGCCATTACTGGGTCATGGTCGCCAGCCAAGCCTTTCTCAACACCATGACTTCTCGCAAACTCATCTTCTACTAAAGCTCCAGTCCTTGTCCCATGATACCCAAAAATCAATGTGTCGTCCAACACCTCGGTTTCCTCACAATGCAAAAGTGTGGGATGAAACAAACAACATAATGACACTCGTTAGGACCAGTGTGGCCCCCAGAAAATTTTCAGAGGGGTAGACATATGTTCTCCCTTGCAAAATTTTGCGTGGCACCCCAAAACCAAAAGCCATAACTGAACTTCAGGAAGTCTATTATGCTGTGGTAATATATAGGCTATTTGAAAACTATGACAATATGAGAGGACTATTTGTCCTGTTCCTTAAAAATGCAGCTTTAATTTGAAGGATAACAAGGAACAAAACATTTACTAGGAACAAGCCTTCTCAAGTTCAACTCTTGGAAACCCAACATAGACCTGTTTTTGTCTGTTTTCGGGGGGGGGGGGGTCTTTAGGGACCATTAGCAGGTCAGCAGTATATGCCACATAGAAGTTGTATACATCATCTGAAAGCAGGAAGCCTGAAGATTAATTTGAGATATTGCTCAGCACTGTATGTTAAGTGTTTCTAGTCATAAATCTGTAAACACTGTGTCGAGGTCAGGCGCCTACTCAAACTTCTTAAGTTCAAACGATAAATGGACCTGCATTAATATAGTGCCTTTCTAATCATCTGACCACTCAAAGCGCTTTTTACACTATGAGTCACGTTCACTCATTCACACACACATTCATACACTGGTGGCCGAGGCTGAGTATGCCTTTTTGTGTGTGCATGGGTTTTTTTTTAAGTGTGTTGTGTTCAACGTCATGGAGAGGCTGGAAAACAGGTCAGTAAACAGTAGAAGGCAGCATGGAGGCCTGTGGGTAAACTATGCGGTGGCTACTTCTTTTCATATGTCTTACTTATTTAGTCTCTCTTTCAGTGCAGACTAATGAGATCAATGTTAAGCACCGCTTGGGTGGAGACAAATGATATTTTGTTGTGGCGTCTTCTCACTAGTTAAGGGGCTAAAATTAGCACATTCACCTAGATGTTGCATTTCCATCAATGCAGGGCAGGAGCCAATAAATACCTGCAACTACTGCAGAGTCATTTGACCGGGTATGAATGCTGATTGTACATTAAAAAGCCAGATGTTAGCGGGTGTTTTCTTTGGGCAGTGGAAAGGGGGCTTAAGACCTTGAGAAGCACCACAGAAAATCCATGCTGTGATCTGGTATCAAAAACTTGATAGTTAGAAAGATAGATAGAAAGATAGTTAATATATCTATTAAAGCAATACATGCTCTGAATGATCAAGGTCTCTAGTTTGTGGTTGTTAAGTTTCATGAGGCTGTGAATATCCCAGAGGTCACAACAGGTCAATTTATACAGTGATGTCCATTTCCAAAAAATGGTCTCACTACAATGAAATGGCTGCTATGGGAACTATCATCATCACATATGAATAAAACTCACTGAATCCACAAGAGTCTCAGCTTTCCAGTCAGACCCAATTCATACAACTTCAAGACTGTTTAGGGACCCCAGGGTCCAAAAATATTCAAATAAACCATTTTTAGAATAAGAGAAAATAACACATTTGTACTGGGGACGAGCAAATATATCAGGGTGGCCGCGGCCCCCTGCCCACCCCTTGGGGGCACCACTGCTTGAGGTTAAAAGGTTGTAAAGCTTTGCACTATAAGAGGGTCATATGATCAAAATAGACAGATACGCAACTGGGAACTTTTGTGGCCACATCGGCTGCTGGCTGCGGCTTTATAATTAGCATGCAAACAAGAGAGTGGTTTAAACCTTCTCATCTAACTGTCGGTAAGAAAGTGAATAAGCATTTTTCCCAAAATGACAAATGGTTGCTTTAATGTTCTGACCTGAGTGTTGGAAAAAAGCCAAACTTGTAAAGTTAATCCTGTAGGATGAGTGAATGTGCAGTGCTTTTTAACCAATCTTCAGAATTTTCAGCAATCTGTACAGACTGATACAGATAATCTGCCAGTGGCACTTGAAATGCATTTTTTGTTTGACTGATGCCAGTTCAGCCAGAAGATGCATCATCTGATCTGTAACAGCTGTTAAAGTGCACATTGCAGACACGCAGTACTTCTTATCCGATGACTTGATTAATCGCCAGAAAAATCGGTAGAATACTCGATTACTAAAAGAACTGATAGCTGCAGCCTTAATCTGTTTAGAAATGTCAAGATGCTAAGATACCACAAGACAAAAGAGGAGGAGGTCACCAAATCCATTAGAAATCATCCTTTCAGGTTGCTAATTTCACGGCAACCCGACCAACTCTTGTTGAAATGTCTTGCTCTGGAGGGACAGACCAACCGTCCAGCCTACAAAAGAATATCACCATCCCTAAGCTCCACTACAAATGCATAACAAGCTTGTACCTAATGGTACACAACGACTTTTAAGTAACAAGAAATGTCTACTCCCATCTCCTCTCATCAAAGCTCATACATACCTTAAGTAAAACAATTGAGGCAGGACTGTGTATAGGGCTGACTTACAGTGGATTGAAAGCTTGACCTTGGTACATAGGATGGGAACATTCCTTGCTCATGTCATTATGCCCTTTGCTTCTTATCTCACCTAACTGGAAATCCACAGCAGTTGTGGATAAGGATGTTTTTCTTGTTAGAAACTCTGTATTTCTTATTACCTCAGAAGTTCCTCCTGAGATGTTTTCTACTATCACTTGGACGTGGTTAAGAGAAAAATCAAGGTTAAAAGAAAAGGCCCTGAGTTCACTGACAGCACATCCAGCATGTTTTATTTTAGATCTCAGAACAATACAATTGCAAATCTGAAAGGCCAGAAGTGCTTCAACTGAGGAAAAACAGTCTTTTCTGAACCATCAGATGTCATCCAATCTAAGTATAAACATTTTCTCTGATGTTTAACCCCTGTGGTTTTATGGCGCAGTGAAAATATCAGACACTCAGAATGACAGCGGGCCTGAACTCACTGGCCGAAGTAAAGACCAGTCTAAAATAGACTCTGATAACATGCTGTGAAAAGGAGATTGGAAAGGAATGTTCCACACACAAGGTGGTCAATGAGCTCAGGAGGGCGTTGAACCAGACGTCAGCTAACTTGCATTTCTCGTGTTTTTCTTTAGGTTACAATTTAAAGACTGGAGTCTTTCAAAATCAAACACTTGACCCCTTTTTATTCACGCTCATCCACACAAGCATCTCTTGAGGCTGCACTCGCTTCTGTCTTAGCTTGCATTATTTTGCTTCGCTTGCCCTCTCCATCTGTTTCCTTTCCTTTCATTCTCACTGTGGCTGGACTGAATCCAGACCACGGTGAATTCAGACCACAATGTGTGAACTTTATCCGATTTGCCAAACCTCTTTGGCTCCTTCGGTTCTATTCAACTTCAAATGTCACGCAAAACAAACTCCATACTTGGGTCCCAACGGGGAATGCATTGACTTTGATCTCATGGTGGAATTTTACTTATTTAGGCTAAATGAAGACAAGAGCCACCAAAAACTGAAAGATATGCTAAGCAGGATTTTCCGAAACAACATTTATGCTTCATTTCCACCAAGCAGTCCAGTCCAGTCCAGTCCAGTACACATTAGAACAGTTATTTTTCCATTTCCATTGTGAAACTTCTGAGTGGCACCAACAGAACCGCCCCCATTTTTGGTCACCTTTGTTCAGACTAGAGTTGTCTCCTTTGGTCTGAATCAGGGACTCATTTTGTGACAAAGTTGTATAATTGCCTAGAGTTGGTTCGTGTTCTCACGGCAGCATTTACAAGTGGACCAGATCAAATGCCTTGTGTGAGAAAGCTGCTCTTGATTGGTCAGAATT
>JAPZEB010000001.1:1986827-1999263 GCA_029783705.1 Chaetodon striatus
CTCAGCTTGTAAAGTCAAGAGCAGAGAGTTTAGTACTGTTTCACTTCAACATGAAACAGTTGCAGTTGTGTCATTTGTATTTGTGTCTTTCTTTTTTAATGCAAGAAACAGCTGCTCCCCAGGTACTTTCACATGAGCAACTCCTTTACGCAGTCATTTGATCAGTTTAAAGGTTCAGTGTGGAGAAAGATAGCTGACTGAAGAGTCTCAGCAGGCGCTTTTACAGGCACAAAATATTCAGATTTTTTTCCCTTATTCTGAAAAAGACAACATTCCTACTGAACTGTTGACATGTCTGATGAAAGTGAATATTCCACTAATACTCCTGTTTACATGCAGCTGCACATACTCACATTAATGTGTCCTAACATGTCGTTTATCACGTCAAAATACAAAAAAGTGGAATTGTCATTTTGCTTCTCTGTGCCAAAATCGGATCGTCTCAAAGTTTCCTACATATCTTCAGAATGTTCAGTATTCATGTCCAAAGAATGCCATTAAAACCCAAACAACACCGACATATCCTAACTGGAATAACTGGATGGAATATGCTGTTTACATGACCCACGTCAAAATGTGAATATTGTCATATTTTGAATAATAGTGGATTATTTTGTGCATGTAAACGTAGTCACTCATTCACAGTGAAGACAGTGGATGAGATGGGAGGGAGCTGAGAAGAGAAGGTTCTCCTGGTAGGAGCTGTGGAAGCATCTCAAACTAGCTTCATAATTCGAGCCACCTATGATGTCCTGCCATCTCCGAGGAACCTCAGCCAATGGTAGAGCAAAGACCCTACATGCTCCCTCACAAGCCTGTCACAGGGTCGTTATACCTGGCGCCACAATCAGGTGCCAAAGGGCCTGGTAGCTACCCTGGAGACCAGACGGACATCCATCAGTGCCCTAACTCCTCCATCATTCCATCTGGCAATTACAAAAGGTTTGTCTGTGAAGGTGCGAATCAATCCGAGGTCTGCACAGTAAAACCAGACACAGCCAACTGGGAGAGTCTTACTTCCCATCTGAGATCACCTCTACTAACCTGAGACCAGACCTCATGCTTTGGTCCTCCTCGTTGCACCTCGTCTACATCATTGGGCTCACTGTGTCCTGGGAGGATGCTGTGGAGGAGGCCTACGAGCACAAGAGCCTTAAGTGCTGCTGGGCAGCTGACAATGAGCGACGCAGTCAGAAAGCGAACGTTTGCCCAGGTGAAGTGGGCTGCAGAGGCTTCATAGGCAGACATGAGGCCAAGCCCAACGTCAGGCCATCAAAGCTCTCTCTGGCACAGCTGAACAGGCGAGCTGGTGGCTACGGATTAACAGAGGAGACACTACTTGGGCCCTGAAATACCACTTACAACAGCAGGATTGGAGGGAGGGGAGAGCTCAGCCAGCACAGACGTCTCTCCTCAGCTCTGCCTTCACTATGTCCTTTCCTGCTTTTCTATCCATCTGAACTTAACCCTTTGGCTCCCTCTTGGAAACCCCCAGATGGCACTGTCATACACACTCATAGTCTGAAGGGATTGTAACATCCCGTCCTAAACTGAACCGACTGTGTTACTTTTCTCTCAACTCAGCAGATTCAAAATAACATTCCTTCAGTCAAACTCCCGTCACATGCCACACATCTGTTAATACTATTGCTTGACAGAGAGTTGAACCTTGTCCTCCACATCACTTTGTGTTTGTACATAGACACGTCAGTTTAAACGACAGCAGGATGAAAAGTCCTCGTTCTGATTTACTTGTATCAGTCATTTCACCTGCACTGCCTCGTTAGTGTGTCCACAAGAGGATGTTTCTTGGGCGTGGAGCTTCAAAGGCATTCCTCACACCACATGTATTGTAGACGGCCACCTGGATCCCATTGTCCAGGGTTATAAAACGTCATGAGAGTCAAACTGAATGCTTCTGATTTATCCAAACAGTCAACTGGATGAGTTTATGGAAAAGATCATGTAGCTCATGTTTTTTGATGGTAGATGTTGTTCAAGGAAGAATTAGACTGTTTAGGATATTTGCTTCCTTGCCAAGAGTCAGATGAGAAAACACTGATGCTATTTACATGTTTGTGTGTTAACTTTGAAGCTCCAGCCAGGTGGCAGTTAGCTTAGCTTAGCTTAGCATAAAGACTGGAAGCAGGGGGAAACAGCTAGCCTGACTGTTTGACCTTCACCTACAGAGAGACAGATTACACACACATCTTGTGCCACCGTCTAAGATCACTGTATCAGTAGTTTACCCTGCGCTCACCCTGTCAATAGTTAAGGCTTAAACAGCAAAATAAGTTCAGAACAAAACTCAAACCCTCCTCTTTCTAACTTTTTTTAAACTCACAGCTGTTCTCTTTGTCTCTCTGCTCCTTCTCACACACCAGGTGCCAAATATCACGTGAGCATGCAGGTGCTTCAGTCAGTGTATGGAGGTATATTGATGAAAAAAGGTTTGAGAAAGCTAATTTTGAGCAGCATTTACTCAGCAGGTCAACATTTTAGAAAATCTGATTTGAGCATGTAATCCCCATTACGCTCACACTCCACTCTCAGGTCTCTTTAACTGTTCTGGCACTTGAAATCGCAGCAGGTCACTTTAGATGAGCACAAGGAAAAAAGTCAGCTTTGGATATATGTTGCTCCAAAGTGACCACATGGCTGTGATCTATATATTTTATGCCTATATTATTTATTGTTTAGTCCAGGGGCAGCAGTAGCTCAGTCCATAGGGGCTTGAGTGGGTAACTGGAGGGTCACCAGCTCAAGTCCCTGTCTCAGTCAAATGTGGAGTGTGACTGGTGGCTGAGGAGGCCAGTTCACCTCCTGGGCACTGCTAAAGTGTCCTAGAGCAAGGCACCAAACCCTAAACTGCTCAGGGCGCCTGTCCTGCCCCCCCTCGCTCTGACATCTCTCCATTTAATGCATGTGTAGGTCCTGTTTGTGCATGTGTGTGTATTTCAGGCCTGTGTGTGTGTGTATGACAACAGAGTGAGAAATACTGAATTTATGAAATCCTTTAGAGGAATCCACCATTACAATATATTTTTTGTGCTTGGATCAGGAGTTCTGGGTTAGGGCGTGGTTACCTTGTGATTAACAAGTTGCTACAACAGCGCCATGAGTAGTGTCCTCAGGTTCTCACTCAGCTCCACCCCTCGCTCCTCCACAGCTCCACCCTCTTGTTAAAATACAGTCACTTCTAGCTCCAAAAAACCAAGATGGCGACGGCCAAAAAGCCTCGAGGCTTCAAAACAGTGATCCACAAACCCATTGGTGATGTGCCTGTGGCTACATCCGTTATTTTTGTGGAGTCTCTGCTCCAGCCACTTCATTCCCACTTCTCCAGACATGTTCATGCCTGTTCATGCCCTTTGACTTCTCCATCTGCTCCAGCCATGTTACTGACTCTTACTCCAGCTGCTCCCTCCTGTTCCAGTCACCCTGCCCACTTCCTCACCTGATCCCACTTTCCCTCATCATCCCTGCAGCTGCCTGACCTCCCCCACCCACCTGCTCTCCATTTTCCCTGATCAGTGCAGTTGATTCTACAGTGTTGTTTCATGCTGCCTGTGCCTTTATCTGCATCTGCCTGTCTGCCTTTAAGATGATCTCTTTAATAAGTCTTAAAGTGTGCCTGGACTATCTGCGTCCCTTTCCCTGCTTTCTCTCTGCCTCAAACACACCAAGCCTTCATCTGGTTCAGAAAACACAAGTTTACACAAAGCTAACACCACCACCATGACAGGAGCTGCTCCTTAATGCTCTGCTGCTGCTGTGCTGATGCTTTAGTGTCTATCTGTTTTGATTTTCAGGGTCATCCAGACCCCAAACACCACCCTTTGTCTCCATCTGGTGGTTACAAGAAGCAACGGTCCTAGCTTTTATTTTGAAGGTGGTGGCTCCAACAGGAGGACCCTTCGCTTCCAGGTCAGACTGAGCAGGTGACCATCTGTTCTTAGTGTAGTGTGTGCTCAGGGACTCAGACTGCCTCAAGTGAGCGTGAGTGAGCAGCTTTGATCATTATGAGTGTGAGAATCCCTTTTTCCCGCCTCAGGTCATCTGTTACGCTCATGATCCAGTCCTTCCCGGCACACAAATCTAATTCCACTGTAATCCGTGGCTCTCTCTGAGGTGGACTTAGTGACTGAGTGGAGCTCAAACTTCCACAGAGATGTCCTGTTGTGTGTGAATGAAGCTGTGAGGAACAGCGACACAAAGTCAGCTAGGTTTGAATGACAACAAGCCAATATCTTAGTACATTAGATTTATAAAGCTCTTCTGGATACTCAAAGACGCTCACAGAGAACAAGAATAAGAAAACAAAACAGAAGAAAAATCAAAAATGAAATAATCCATAAGAAGGGAAACAATGCAGGGAGGTTGTAGGCAGTTTTGGAGAGGTGTGTTTGGAGGGATTTCTCGGAGGTGGAGAGTGAGGAGGAGTCTCTGATATATTTAGGGAGTGAGTTCCGGTGGAGAAGGCCCTGCCCCCCCCAGGTGTGGTGGTGGGAGCTCAGGGCAGGTAGAGGGGAGCCAGGTTGTAGAGAGCTTTGTATGTGATGAGGAGGAGGAGTTTGGGTATCTTGGGGATAGGGAGCCAGTGGAGGTTATGAAAGACAGGGTTGATGAGGTCACAGGTGTGGGAGTGTGTTAGAAGACGAGCAGCAGAGTTCAGAGGGTGTATTGTAGTTTCTTGAGAGTTTTGGGTGATGAACTGTAGAGGACAGCATTGTAGTGATCAGTGATGAATGCGTGAATGAGAGTCTCTGCAGCTGAGAGGGAGAGGGATGGACGGAGGCAGATAGATGGAGGCCGTTTTAGTGAAGGGAGAGAGTTTGACCGAAGATGACACCGAGGTTAGGGACATGGGGGGAGGTGAGCAGGTAGATGACACCAGTTTGTTTTGCTTGTCTGATGAAGGCTCTCTGTGTGGATGTGAGGATTCAAGTGTCTCCAAAATCCACTCAGCAGCTCCGAGAGAAGACATCCACAACCAGCTCAACTTGTTTACTAGAGGCAGTTACAGACTTTACTTACAGAGCATAAGGACAGTTCATGAAGACGTTGTTGAACTTGTTGCATGTTACAGGTAACGCAGTTATTTTAAGTGTCATCTTGTGACCGAAATAACCGATCCGTCTCACTGAGTGTGCACCTGTTTGGACTTCCTCCTGAAACACTGGCTGAGGGGAAATATTACTCTGCAGAGTTTACAGGAAGCAGTGAGTGAAAGTAAAAATGAACTCTGATGAAAACAGAGAAACAGATGGCTCACACACAGCCTGGGATTACTGAGACTTGCTTGCTGGTCCCCAAATGGTCTCTCGCCTGAGTAAACATCTTACATTGCATGATGAAGTCTAGCTCTTCTGTTAAAGTCTGCTCCGTAAAAAAAAGGCTGAAAATATCCAATCAAACTGAATAAGGTATTGTCCCTTTTTATAGAAAAGAAAATACTTTTGAAGAATGGTGATGTGCGTTTCTCTTCATGTAACAATAACCATAGAGGTGTGACAATATAATAAAAATCTGCCTCTTATTATTAATCACTTTAAGGCTGATTTAAATGGTTACAATTTATTTAATAAACTCTTACAAAGTAAAATAATACCATTCTTATTGTGTATGCTGCCCCTGGTATTGACATATTGATCTTTACTACCTTGGTGGATTTACTGTTTAAATATAGCTAACTCTATGAGGGTGCCACAAATGTTGAAAAGCGATGGGGACGTTATGGCTTAAATGAAGTATCAGTTTTTTAAATGGTTCGTCAACATATGCATTTTTTAGGCAATGTAAAGGAGAGATCAGGTTTGAGGTGAGAGTACATCATTATGGTGGGTCAAGAAAAAGCAGCACATTAAAAGGACATAGCCTCGACATTTACCAAGGGTATGTTTCCTTTTAACATTGGGAGGAGGGGACATATTTCCTGTATTCTTTGGCACCAATTTATGGTGAAAATGTCTCTATTTATGTGAAGGAAAAGACAAAATTCAAAATGTAAAAATATAATTCAGGAAGGTTCTCAAGCATTCTGTGATGCTTTCGAATATTTATTCTCCTGTAGATCAACTTTCCTCCTCTAATGTCTCTGCTGCTGGATCAACACGCAGGTCGATATGATTCACTCTTCAGTCCTCCTTTCTTTGGGGCAGTAACCTCCTTAAATGTGCATGTGACACATTGATCCACTTATACTAAATTACAAAGCCCAGCACCATGTTCTCAAACACTGTGAGGACACTCTCATAGAGCTTCTACATTAGCCCAAACATTTCCAGCAAGAAGTCGTAGCTTAGGGGTGACTCAGGAGAATTATCAGAACAACTCTGAGCAACGAAGGGACAGAAACTCCTTCATCAGTGAGGAGGTGTGGTTGACGCTGTTGCTAGTTGCGATGCATTCTTTTACCAAGTGTGATTGGTTGTCCTTTTGTGAGACTGCAAAGTGGGGACACCCAGTGGAAATGAAATGAACTGCTGACTGTGAAAGTGTTGTCATTGTCAGCGTGATCACTGCTGATCGAAGGTTGAGACAGACTCAAGTCATCACTGCTGCACTGTTGCATTTTTCCAGTTGCTTAGCTCACTGTCATCCAGAGTTTGGAGAGTATTTATCCTGCCGCTTTGTTTTTCTCCCATTTCTAATCTGATTACGAAACTCTTAAGCCTCTTAAAGTCCTCCTCTCTACTCCTGACAGTCAAGAGCTCTCCTAAGGTCTAAGGTGCTTTGTGAATAACTTGTATCTTTACCAGGACCTTGTCTTAACTTTAAGGGCAAATTCTTAGAAAACTTCTAAGAATTTTCTTAGAATCTCGTCACTAGAAGCAGCTCTTTGTACGAGGAAATTTAGTGAATACAGCCCTTTGACTTTGAGTGTTCATACGTGTTCATAGAAAGAGATTGGAGAGCTGGACAACAGTCTGTTAGTTACTGAACAGCACATGCAAGTTTTTGCTCATTTTAGAGTCTATGGGGGATTTTTTCAAGTTTCTGTTGCTGTTTTTTGGACAGAACACACTTTTCTTCTCTATTGACACAGCATTGTATGTTGTTAGTTAACATTTCTTGATGCGAGCTGTTTTTTCAGATCATGCTTTTAAAAAGTGATTGGCTGTTTCAAAAGTGGCGGGGATATGTCCCCGGCGTCCCTAGGGTTGAAGACACCTGCGGTGGCGTCTGAAACTGTGAAATAGACAATACATTACACAGTTTTAATAAAACCTAGAGGAATCTTAGACAACAAGTTTGCAGCGTACACTAGAGGAGGTTTGTGTTGTAGATATTTAGAGTTTAATGCACCTCTGTGATTTTCTCTAGTCAACATAAAACACTGTAAAACTGATTTCATTTGAGTGGCAGTATTGGTAATAAGATAATGCCCTGATTACAATACAGATCTGTGTTAATAGCTTCTATAATCACACATTTCTAGCAGTGTAACTGGTCAATATAATAAACCTTTCAGAAGTAAATAACAGGGACATTTTTCATCTTATGATTCCCAAAGAAAAAGACAAGAAAACACCTGATTGTTTATTTGTAAAATACATTTAATCCCTTTATATTTGGGCAAACCAAAGTCTACAGAGTAGAGAGGGGCTGAGATTTAAGTGGCAGTGGGTCCCAAATTAAAAAGGCAGCAACATGGGCAGTACTGTCAGAGGAACACAGCCAGTGTCCTCGTCACTGGGGGAAAACTGGACTGATGGAAGTTGTCAGATTTTCTTTTTCAATGGGGAGAAACTAGCTGATGTGCTGAAGGTTCGACTCCTCTCAGTCGCCACTGCCACAAAATCCTCCACCCTTTCTGTCTAGACTCTTTGACGACGTACCAAACACAGATATCACAATACAAGGAGGAAAAAAAGGCATACATTGTCTTTCTACAGCCGTCATGATTTTCGTTAGTACGTCAGAGCTGTAAATATTACAAGACACTTTTACTGTTTCTCAGTTTAAGTATGAGATGTTAACAAGACAAGGTTTTAGTTGGTTGACAAAAGCTGTGATAGTATGAAAGGTTACACAAGATGATATGATTTAATGTGAGTGTGTGTGTGTGAGTGTGTGTGTGTTTAGGATGCGTGAAACTTGGAGCACTGCGGTGCTGTGCAGTTATGCGTTAGTGTCAGCGGCAGCAGGATCTAGTAGGAACAGACCTCAGGACGAAATACTTCGAAGCCTACGTGGTGGAGTAAGAACCCTGCGGGACTGAATACAGCGTGGTCAGATGCCCTGTGGGAGCGTTCTGATTGGCTGAACTTCAGCGGGCAGTTAAGACTGATTCGTGGTCAACACTGTAGCTGGTAATGTGACTGCGCTGCCCTGTACTGGTACAAATACTAACACTGCGATCACCCAGAGACAGCTCCAAACAGATTTACAGGGAGCGGACACAAAATCATCAACACCTGTAAAATCTACTGCAGCCCTGAATTAATTAGTGAAACTGCCATGTAATAATATTAGAGCTGAATATGACTTTTAAGAGCCCAGTAACCAGAATAAAACGATGTACGTTTTTTGCACGCTACAGATATGTTACATTTCTAAAGTTACGTAGTTAAGATTACATGTGTATGAGCTGAGTTTCTCATCAATGGATGGATGATGTGACACCGAGGTGAGACACACCAGTGACTGCTGTTCGAGACCAGCAAACAATAAAATTGGGTATTTTTAAAGAGGGTTCAGGACATTTCCAGCCATGATTGTAGCAACAAAAGCCAGTACTTTCTTAACAGAGATCAGGACATTTACAGCCAAAATTACAGCGACAAAGTGGGTATTTTTTGACGGAACGGTCGGAACATTGCCAGCCATGTTGGTAGTAACAAAAAGCCTGTATTTTTTAACAGCAGGCCGGGAAATTTCCAGCTGTGTTTTTCGTACGATATGAGGTAGGGACATTTTCACCAATGATTGAAGTGACAAAAGTCGGTATTTTTTGACGCAATGTCAGGACACTTCCAGCCATGTTTGTAGGGACTAAAGCCTTTATTTTTCTCAACGAAAAGCCAGGACATTTTGAGCCATGATCGCAGCTACAAAAGTGGGTATTTTTTAACGGGAGGTCGGGACATTTCCAGCCATGTTTGAGTGAGAAAAGGCCTGTCTTTTTTGACAACAGGCCGGGACATTTCCAGCTGTGTTTTTAGCTACAAAAACATGAGGTAGGGACATTTGCACCAATGATTGTAGTGACATAAGTGGGTATTTTTTAACGCGAGGTTGGGACATTTCCAGCCATGTTTGTAGTTGCAAAAGTGGGTATTTTTTGACAGAAGTTTGGGACTTTCCCAGCCGTTTTGTAAGCAACAAAATATATTTTCTTAACAACAGGCCAGGATATTTCCAGCCGTGTTTTCTCTAGCGACAAGTGTTTCTACATTTTTTTTAAACGGCAGACACTTCCAGCCATGTTTTTTAAGCAACAAAAGTTTTATTTTACTATTAACTGAAAGGTCGAGACATTACCAGCCGTGTTTGTAGCAACCAGGCTGGGTATTTTAAACCAATACAGGATGTTTTACCTAGCCTACTACATATGAAATGTAGAAATGTAACATTTGTGGTTTGCAAAAACTTCATTTTCCTGGCAGGAGTGGGCCTCCATACATCTCACACACAGTGACTCAGCTGCACTGGTGTTCATGATATTGTGTCCGCCCCTGTTCTGTACGTGCACACAAACTCACTAGCTTAAACTGTTCTCGGGGTGCGTACAGGGCCAAACCAACAGCGAAGCAACATTTGCAAGAGGGTAACAAGCTTGGGGCGAACCACTGGGTGGCTCCGGACAGACGAGCTGCTTTCGCCCTGCTCTTGCCGTGCACTGGGGGCAATTACTACATAAACGGGGACAATGAGGAAGGGTTAGTAGGCTGTGAAGCCAGAGGGCGAGTACAATGACACAACCAGGTCAGACGAGACAGGACTATACTCAACCAGACAAGGCAACCCAGATTCAGAACACCAAACCAAGACTCTTTCTGCCGTTACACTGAATACAGGCTGGACGTTCACCGACCAGGGACGGTTGGCCGATGTGCTGATGGTCAAAGTTTGGTGGAAAAGCACAAAACCAAAACATGGATGCAACGGGAGTGTCAGCCACGCTAGTGTAAATATTATGGGTCATTTTTCAATTGGACTTTTCTGATCTGAGAGAAATGGTTGTAGTGTTAAGAGAGCTGCCTCCACACATAAGGGCACAGTTGTATAAAACCTTTAAGTTTTTAGATTTACCTTAATGTTACGTGATCTTTACTCACATAAAAAATGTACCAAAGGAGGTTTCTAGAAATTTCAAACAGATTCCTAGATGAAAAAAAGACTTCTCAGTCCTGGAAAAGCATGATTACGTCTCTGTTCTTGCTTCTCCTGTTGTTGCTTGGGTAAATCATACATTACCATCACCAGACTTTGTGCGACTTTCACAATGACAAGCCTTTTTTAAACTACACAATTACAACTTTCTGACAAAATTTGAGACGTTTGAACGCAGTCTTGACCTCGTTTTATCTCCAATCTAAAGACAACTACAGAGGGAAATGCTTTCCTTAAATGTTTTATGCAACTGAACACTCAGACAATTTTGGACACATGATGAACGACAAACAGCTAAAGACAGATCGACGAATAATTCCAGAGGGCCAAAATGACAGACATCGGGTCACTTTGACTTTGGTTCCAGCTTCCAAGAATAACTGAGATTCCTTCTTTAGTCAGTTCCTGCAGACATCACACAGCAGTGTGGGTGTGAACCAAGACAATGGTCTGTAGGACAGGGACGTGTGTTCGTGTGTGTTCACCTCTATGTGGCATGGTGAGGCCAACACTAGTGCTTCGCTAGTGCCGGTCGTATACACCATCATCTGGTTCAGTCTAGAGCAAGACAAACAAGCAGAGAGTGCAGGAAGAATACAGGAGAAGGATCTACTGTAATACAATTTCCATGCTTAGGCAGTCATAAAGCACTGTTAATATATATATTTATATACAGTTTATACATAAAACAGTGAAAAAAAACATCCATAAAACAAAGAATATAAGAGCATGTTCATAGGCAAGGAAGCAGTAAACAACTAAAGCGTCACTAAAGGATTAGAGCACCAAAACTGGTGAATGTCATTCATGTGTGACAGTGTGATATAATATCTACATATCAGGTTAGGATAGCACTGGTCAAATATGCATAACAGCATCTGTGACTAACAAAAAAATAATTGACAGTGTAATTAAAACGCTCAATGGAGGATGGTTTACGTTGTCTTCTCAAATAGCTGACTAAATCCAGTAAGCGATATATGCGACGTTTCCTGCTTATAAAAGAAAATGAAAAGAATGAGACGGAGACGGAGAGGTCGTCCTTCCTTCATTGGCGAGCAGGCTGGCGGCCCGTCGCTTTAGTACACCGGGCTGTTGCGGATCCCACAGCACAACACCATGCTGAAGATCATCTCGAAGATCTGGGAGGGCGGAGACGAACAGAAGTGCTGATGAGATTCTTATCCCCAATGAAAATGTGATGTCACAGGAGCAGAGCTGGCAGCTCGAGCAGATACAGTCAGCCTAAGTCCGATTTACAAACAGCCAAACACAGTGGCATGCAGAAGTTTGGGCACCTCTGGTCAAAATTTTGCTTACCTGATACCTGAGGTAACCTGATCTCCAAAAGGCAAAAAATTAAAGATGAAAAATGTCTTCAATATTTTAAGCGAGATTACTTTTTAATTCAAATCTTTTACAGTCCCAAAAAAGCAAAAAATGAAAAGGGTCTGAAGCAAAGAGGACACAGGAAAGGTTTTCTTCTGATGAAGGTCATATTTGCACAGGTGTGGCTGCACTGCCACTCCAGAGTCTGATCAATATTCCTGCAGGTCTTTTGCAGTCAAACGATGAATTTGATTTGCCTTTCTAACAATCCTACGAGCAGCTCTCTTAGAAAGTTTTCTTGCTCTTCCAGACCTCATCTTGACCTCTGCAGTTCCTGTTAACTGCCATTTCTTAATGACATCACAAAGTGAGGAAACAGCTTCCTGAAAACACTTTGCTATCTTCTTATAGTCTTCTCCTGCTTTGTGGGCATCAGTAATTTTAGTTTACAGAGTGCTAGGCAGCTGTTTAGAGGAGCCCATGGCTGATTCCTGAAACCTTGTCCCAACAATCAGCAGAGTATTTATAAAGCTTTGAAATGTGCATCACCTGGCCTTTGCTAACGATGACTGTGAGCAAGCTAATTTAGGTCTGAGACCTTGGTAGAAGTTGTCTGAGAGCTCAAATGTCTTGGGTGTGCCCAAACTTTTGCATGGCACTCCTTTTTTCCACTTTAAAATTGTAGAAAACAATGTTGAAAAGCATGTTTCATGTTTTAACTTCATGCCTTTTGGAGATCAGTACATATTCTACTCACTTAACTATTCAC
>JAPZEB010000001.1:2020221-2037029 GCA_029783705.1 Chaetodon striatus
ATTATTACAGCAAGTCATTACATCACTTATTTTTTGGAGCCAGTAGTTTAATGATAGTGATAGTTTAATTTTTGTCATTAGCCGCATCTTCCCGCAAAAAATCTTTTTGACAAAATTGGCAAATTCAGGGGTGTTGGGCCGCGAGATCCTGGAGGGACTTAAAAGGGTCTGTTACTGGCCACATTTAGTTGAGTGGTTAAGTGGGACTGACAACAATTAGTGAATTAAGCAGTTAGATTAAAGTTAAGCAGTTAAAAGTCCTGTCTAGCCCCTTTTACACTGCCTGTTCATGGTGGGAACATCATGCTGTTATTCAGCATCGCAGTTCTTTATAAAGGTACTTTTGTGGAATGGGGGGACAGAGTCGTCTCTCAGGACGGGACCATATTCGGGACAGGTGCGACATTTTGATGATGTGCTATGTGGCAACCCACTGCTGGGAGATTTAAAAAGCAGCTAGCAGCAGTTAGCAGCCAACTCAAAGAAGAGAAACAGCAGCCATGAGGTCTGGGAGCTCCTTGTCCTGCCGCCATATAACGGGGACTGTAAATTATTGTTATTGTTATGTTAAGCCGTTGTTACTGCTTATGAAGCACTGACTATGCGTATGTTATTTGTCACACTAGAGGCTGACGCTGTTGTGCTACATGTCACGCCTTTTTTGTTTTTGAAACACTAACATACTATCTAAAACCACACTGAGGCTGCATGATGCTGCTGTTGTTTGGTTCTGTGAATGGTTCTGGTTCTGAATTTCAAGTGTTCTTCAGACAAAACAAGCATGGCAAAGTGCATTTTGTAATTAACATATTTCACAGCAGACATTTTGAAATCGTGGCAGGAAAACCACCAGTTAAACTTCCATCATAAATAATGACTGCGTATAATGCCGGCCCTTCAGTAAATGAACCCTGGTGTTGTGTGTGCTGCTTCACTGGCTTGACTTTCTAGGACCAAAAATCAAAATCAAAAGGCAAGAGGACATTAGGGCATGATACTGCAGCTATTTTGACTGGTACTGTAATTGTTGTATGAGCCGCAGTTTTAGTTGGGATGGAAATTTCAGTTTCACTGAGAAAAAGGAACAATGATGATGATGATGTAATTTTTGCAAAGCGTCTGTACCAAACAAGCATGTTCCCTTATGTTTGGGAAATGATTTGTAGGCTGGCGTATCCTTGTAGCGCCACAATACTTCATGTATGATGGTATGCTGTGACACATTTTTGTCTTTATCATAAATTGCAGCTCCTGATAATATTCTGATAAACTGTGCAGCCATAAAGGCCATACTGCAATTAGTACTAGAACTTTCCTTAAGAAGGCAAGTCTTAAATTACCACAGCAGTAGGCTGCATGCACCATTTTCAGTTAATGTTAACATTTTTGGCTTCGCATGGCAAAGACATTATTAGACCATCTGTTGCTCATTCAGCCACTACATTTGTTGTCACACATTCCACACCAAGAAAACGGTCTACACACATGGGCCGGCATCATCATGTTTCCCACAGCCTGCTGTCACCATGCAGAGGACACCCACTGGTGAATGACAGTGTGGGCATATCAGACTCCATCTGAGATAAACCGAAGACTTGTGATGATATTAAGCAAGTTTAAATGTGTTGTAACACAGGAAAAACACCACAATAACAGCTCCGACTGAGTCCTCACACTTGACTCTTCACACCAAAGGGCGACTCAGAATTGAGAATGAAACTCTGAAGTTGCTTCATCGAGTATGAGCTCAGCACAGCACAAGTTTCCCTGCCAGAGTTCCCCCCAGAGTCTATTTCTGCCTGTTGCCCAGAGTACAGGGGGTTGTAGAATGCTGGGCATGCTGGAGGACGGGGAGTGGGGGGTTGGGGTGTTGTCTGCAGTTCCCATAAGCCTCCTATACCACTGCACAGAGGTTTCCCTGCCCCCCAACTCTGTAGCCTCTTAACCCTCTAAGTGTCTGGTGTGATTTATGGAAACAGGAGGTCTCCCTTTTAAAGAGCCAGCCTCCACCGCCGGCTGCTTAATAACCGCACGCTGCAGTCAGAGTGTCTTTTCAGATCGGGCGCACCTTTCTGCTCTGACAGATCCACTCACAGAGCTTTTTAGATCAGCCAGTAAAACTAAAAGGGGTAAAGTGGAATTTGTGTTAAGAAGAAGAAGAAGAGGAATGTTGCAATGCATTAACAATCCCATTAACATCTTCAGTTTTCAGGAGTATAACTAAACTTCATATCTGTGAGTATTTTGCAGTACTCACACACCCTGCAGGTCATTAATGTCCTGTTACAACTAGTTAAAAAGTCAATTTTTTTCTAAATCCATTTACAAATGTAAATAGGTCCAGAAAGGGATTCTAACAGGGTCCATTTTACAGTGTCTTTTACACACAATGCTGTGTTTTCTACGGATGTCCTGATTAAGTTTTTATAGCCCTGATCCTGATCCAAGTGCTTTACTATTGGGTGTCTGCTGGAGTTCGATCCAATACTTCTATTTATATAAAGACCTAATTTGAGTGATCTACCTTCCTCTGCACCCCGCATGCTGTCCCAAACACCAAAATACCACACAGAATGGCAAAACAAATTTCACAGTCAGGAAATAACAGAGCAGCACTGCATCACTGGCCGCTGCGCTTCAACACAATCAGGAACCCCTAATCTCCATAAACAGATATCTACATATGCGTGCACAATCTGTAGGCAACAGGAAACTTTTTGGTATCAGAATCACTATGGTTTCTGTTTGTAGCACCAGTAGTATTCACCAATCACATTTGAGCAGCAGGTTAACAGTTTGTGTGGAAAGGCGGACTGCACCGGCCGAATGCTATCTTGGAACCCACTAGCTACCGTCTGACGACAATTTAGCTTTTTATGAGCTTGCATTTATATGCACATATCTGTTTTTGAAGTAGGGATGCAAGATTTGATTTGATTTTATTGGATTTTTTCCTGATATGCAACAACTCCGATAAACCGATACAGATATTGATATCTACTACTTTTATCCCCACCTAATTTTAGTGATCATAAAGTCTCTTCTGTAGTGGAATATTATTCATGCATACTCTTACTGTGACGGCCCACCAGCAGATGGAGACATGAAACACATGAAATGATGTGCCCATATTATCGTGCATCCCTATTATGAAAATTAGCCAAAATAACCGGTACACAGAAGAGTTTTGGCCCAGGATCCACTGGCTACCCTGGATCTCCCGAAATATTGGCTGTTACCCACACAGGCCTATTGTCATCAGACCATACCTGATGGGCTCTGAGATTTAAGGGGCTTCAATACTCACACTCACAGGCTGTGGTGGGGGGACTGATTAACATCTTTGTGCTATCACAACATGAGAAAGGTCCATCATCCCCAAGTCACAAACCCAGTTGTTATTTTAAACTGTTTTGTCTGAACACTTAAAAACTCCAGCAAGGTAAGGAGCTCCTGGACCTTGCTGTTTTTCCAATTTACTCTTCTTCTTTGAGTTAGCTGTTTACTGCTGCTAACTGCTTTTAAAACTCCCGGCAGTGGCTTGCATGTATAACGCGCTGTCAAAATGTCACACCTGTCACACCCATGATCCTGTCCTGCCAGCTGTCCCTCTTACATACACAGACGTCAGTTGGGCAGTGTTACTACCTCTGTTGTAAGGGGCGGCAGACACAGATTACTGGCTCGAATTTATTTGGTGTGATGTGAAAAGGATAAGGAGCTTGATTTAACTTCAAGGCAAGTACAGGCACACAATGCAAACATAAATCTAACTAAGAACTTAGCAAAGAGCCTGATGAAATCATAGAAACCAAATTCCAACAATTTACCTCCCTAAAGTAAATAGAATGGAGAAAACAAGATTAAGAACACTGCCTACACCTTTGAGCGTCTGCAGAACAAAAGCCATCAGCATTACAAAGACTACACATAATCAAAGTGAAGACAGGATAAGTGCGGCTGGTTAAGAGATGAGGGAGATGGGCGTTGCCCCTGCACAGCCACAGCACTATGTCGGCTTGTTATATACTGTATTGGGCAGCTGAAGAGAGTCAATCCACTGCAGGGGCTGATGGCTGGTGAACTTTTCACCTTCTCATACTGACTTACACCCTTTCATACATGCACACACACATACATCTGAAACAAAACACTGTCACACTCACAGTACCCTATAATGGTAAATTCAGGTGAAATAGGTGGATAGACCTTTCTTATGATAAATTTACAGGTTGAAAAGTTACGTATGAGAACAGTTTTTGGTCCGAACAGATGTAAATAACAAAATAAAAGCCATTACACTGCAGGGCAAGAGCTGCCTTTTCATATAGACTATAGTTTAACTGATGTCTGTTCAAATTCTTGCGCATTTTGGCTGCCACCAGACACATCTGCATTTATCCCACCTGCTAAACCAAATTGGTAACAGCAGCTTTACATGTTCACATTGGGCTGGGTTTGGGGTAAGTGATGCAAGGGGGGAGGGGCTGTGCATCTTGTGTAGTAACAGACGGGTCGCTGACGCTGCTGCTGTGACTGCTGACTTATTGCCTGTTATCTATGTTAGATAGTTGGCTGTGGCTTAATTATTAACTCTCAGGTCCCTGAACAGTTAGACTCAGGTAAAGTGGAGCGGTGGGAAATAAAGAGCCCATTGCTTACTTTTCAACACCAGCACATTCAAAATTAACAATGGCAGTCATAAGCGGAAGGTCATCAGCAGTGACAGCATTTCCTGTTGGGGTTTCTGGGCTCAAACTGTTGGCCATTATGACTGTGTGACATTGTGTCATGTACTGAGCTGACCAGGACAGACTGTTAAATTGCAACATGGGAGAGCTACCCTATGTTACCTTCAGGGGCCTGTTGAAGACACTGGAATTAAAAGGGTAATAAACTTTATGAACATTGCAGATAATTGATATAATAATGCCTAAAATAGTGGGTGTTGTTCCTAAATGCAATCTAAAACCTGCTTCGTAGTGATTCATAGTAAATGACATTCGGTATGTGTACATGACATTAGAGAAAAATGATTTATTGTGTCAGTCTGACTAAAATCGGACTTTTAAAATGTATGTAAACATGTTAGTCTGACTGAAATCATCCTAAATTTTATTCCTAAAAGTCAGACTTACAATCCCAGATAACGCGACTAGAAGTCGAATTCCTCCTGCATGTATACTATCAGTTAGACCCAAACTGGCTGAAAAAAACGGGCAAAGAGACACAGTTCATGCTGTGTCAGCTGAAAGAGTTCAATATTTTAAAGTACATGGATGGCAGGAAAACACAGAATGGCGACTTGTTCAAAAAAGTGGCAGGACAGCTGGACAACGCTCGATTGTTTGGTCTGTGGCGTAATAGGTCAACCAGAAAAAGGTCCAATACTTATAACCTATCGCAGCGGAGTTGGACATACTTTGGTCAGTGAACCGATTCCTCTTTCGTGCTTGTATACTAGGACAAGGACAGTGGTCCAATTAAATGGCCTCGTCGAGCTGCATCCATAGCTTGACTTAAGTGCATGTAAGTGTACTGAGTGTTGTATAAAAACAGATAAATGGAGCCATTTGGCAAACACAGTGAACCATGGATCAATAAAAAAATAACTGATGCCAAGTGATGAAACAACTCTGATGCCATTAAATTTTATACTGCTGAGAAAAACATTAAAGCTGACACCACTAGTCAATCGACAAAATGTTAATATCCAACAATGCTGCTAATCGAGTTACCTTTACAGGCTATGCAAAAATGGCAAATGTTATTTGCTACTTTTTGTGTTGTATATTATTGTGAATTTAATATCTTTAAATTGTTGGTCAAAGAAAACCTGTGACCGTGGGCTCCAGGAGCTTGTGATTTCTCACTATTTTGGGGAATTTAACAGACAATTAGTCATTAAAAAAATTGAGAAGTAATCAAATTAAAATAATCATTAGTTGCAACCCTAAAAAAAAAAAAAAAAATCTAAATTCATACTACATTTAACAGTGTCTCCTGTCTGACATATAACGGCACAACAAATGCTGTGCATGTCTATCTGGACAACAACAAAGCGACCCAAATTTCTCAAGAAAGATCCAGAAAACAGGGGGTTCAAATTGCACTTTTACACGAAACAAATGTTGGATAAAACACTTTCAAGCGCTCACCACAGGCTCACTCATTTTCTCATGAAGCTCCGTCTTAACTAAGAGATCTGTCTGCAACATGTCAGCCTGTGGTGTTTAATGCACTTATACTCTCGCAAACATTCTCTAATGCGTCCAGACTGTCTCTGCAAACAGGCTGGAACAAGAAGCGTGATCTGCACCCAAAGGATTCATTAGATGGCCACACTCCTACTTTAATTTGAAAGATAATATAGAAGAGTGCACATTTACGTGATCAACAAAGCCATTGCAGTTGGCTCTTGCAGTCATCCTTTCTTAACCCGATTCACTTTGGTGTGTCTGTGTTGTGGAATGTCTGCACTGACATAAGACATAAACATTTATAATATGGACTGCCGTGAACTTTGGTTCGGACATTCATGGCTCCCAGAAGATGAATCCGACTGACTTTGGTGATCCTCTGACTCTCCAACAAGCATCACCATACCATATTTGGCTTTTATTCCACCATCTTGACAACTTTTTAAGTGTTAACTTCGTTAATGAAAACTATGACGAGAAGTATTCGTCAATGACCTTTTTTCCATGATGAAGACGAGATGTTGACGAGCTAAAAATAGATTTTAATCATCAAAACTGACAATATCTAACTTTCACTTTCGTAAACAAGATGAGACGGGACAAGAATGATGGTGGTGGACTGCCATGCATTCAAAATGAGAGGAAAGGAGAACAGACCAGCCAACAACAGCCGTGCTTGCAAGTATCTCCCAATGCTGTATGAGATCAGAGCGCCAACTGGCTGTAAACCCAACAAATAAAACAAATTGCTGGCCTGCAAAAGGCTCACACCGCAGCAGCAGCGCCAGCCGTTAGCATGAGTTTTGAGCTGTAATTCAGCAGAAAATAATCAGCCGTGTGTGTCTGACTGTGGATGGTGGAGCTGCTCAAGGGATTTTTGGAGTTGGTTAGTTCCAGCGGTGGCTGTTAGCAGCTAGCTCTGCTTGTTAGCTGGTGAACGGCAGCAGACCAAGTATCTGCAGGTCTTCACATCTGTTGATCTCCGCACGACTCCACTGCCATCCGGGCTGTCTTGAAAAGGTTTATGGTTTGACTGCCGTTTGACAGGCAGGTAGGAGGCTCAGTTAACTGCAAATGTGCATGTCCTTAATTTTCAGTGATTAAAATGTTTCGAGTTGTCGGTGACTAAAACTATGAAGGATAAAAATGATAAAATAGCTGGCTATAGCAGCTTTGCCGTGATCTTGAAGAGTTTACATCACAGTAACTTCCTTGAGTGTTGCCATGTTTGTTTACATCATGCTAATCTTGATCTCTGCACAGTCTGAGTTTCCCGTTGTTCCAATAAGCAGCATGGTACAAGTATGTAAACAAATC
Organism: Chaetodon striatus; assembly: GCA_029783705.1. NCBI lineage: Eukaryota > Metazoa > Chordata > Actinopteri > Chaetodontiformes > Chaetodontidae > Chaetodon > Chaetodon striatus. The sequence goes on from JAPZEB010000001.1 coordinate 2,027,739, forward strand.
TGTTCACGACACAGCCGGTTGTCTTTGTGAATGTGAGGTTGAAAATATATCTCTGGCCTTAAGCCCACTGAAGCACCAGGCGCTCCTCAGGAAACACCCAGCTAAGAGCGCTTAAGAGCCCTTTGGAGGCACCGTGTTTTTTCAGCTGAGATGCCTTGGTTGCACCTGGTTGCAATGATACACAATATCCGTAAAAATGTCGGCACGAGGTAGAGTACTTTGGATGAGGGGAAGCTTGAGGCAAATAGGGAGGGAGGACGGACCCGCCAGTCTAAGTGGGTTCATGTGGGGAAATGTATTAATATATATTCAGTATATTAACATATTTCTCACTTATTCAGCACTTGTACATGTAAGATGTGAGGATTAGTCTTTGTGGTATTTATTCCTCCCCCACTGTGATTGTGAAGTTACCCAAAGTTAAGCATTTTTCAACTCTCAGCGCTCAGAATAAAAACGCCAAATGGACAAAATAGCTGTGCAGTACCTCATCATGCTACTGGGGTTTGTAATATATCGTAAATACACAGCTCTCCCATTGCAAACAATTAAAAAAATACGCTGGGCTCACGAAAAAACACTTCAGTAGACTACTTTTAGACCTGTAGCAGTAGCCGTGCGTGGGAAAAAGTGCAGCATGCAGCCTTCTCATTTACTTGAGTGTAGCTAGTCCACTGGGGGGCGCCAACGCAGGTGTATCCGACAAAACACCACGGGGCTGCGTGGCAAAAAGTTGAACTAGGCTCAACTTTTGCAACAAGACAATGCAATACCATCCAACAAGCTGCTGCGTTAGCCAGTCGAATACAAGCAAGTCCTGGTAGATTATGAATGTGAAAAGTGTATTTCTGCTATTTACCATGCAACGAAAAAATAAGTGAGTTGCTATAAAATACTGTGTCCGAGTAAATGCAGTACTCTGTTACTCCAATGGGAATTCCTCAATCATGTTTTATTGTCTCAACAACAACAACACGCCCTCGCCAATGCAGACCCCTGTAATCTTCTAACACTGGGCCGGGGTTGTTTTCTTCTCACTAAAGTTGGATTAACCCATCAAGTTGCTTGACGCTCAGCTCCACACAAGGCCCTGTTGCTATTTTCCTTCATGAGATTTAAAAAATATAGGGCCACTTTTTGATTTTCGGCTACTGTTTAGGAAACAGAGCAAAGTGCCAAAGCAAATGGAGATGGAGCGACGTCGCTGTAAAGGAACTGCAGCAGCTCTTACACAAGGGGAGTAAAAACTAAACACCCACAAATGTTTCCATGATCCATCACCCAACACAGGGCCTTGACTCACCAAATGGAAACCACCATGAGTCCCCCCCTCCACACACACACACACACACACACATTGGGTGGAGGATGTAATCCAAACAAAGCCATTCTCCAAACCAAGGCGACTCAGTCTCCACTGCCGCCCAACATCTCTGGCCTCCCCTCAGCCCCACAAACTCCAGACTGTGCCAACTTCTGATGAGCCTGTCTGATGTGTGAGCTTCAGTCTGTGCCCTAAAATGTGACTGAAAGCGGTTGAACGTGTGATTTACGTCACAACAAACTAAAACTGTCGAGTGAAGTTGTCATGCTGAGGCTGTGGAGACGCTGCTTGGTCTCCGAGCTCCATGTGAGGTGTCTCCACTCCGACATGTTGAGACATTCACCGCCTCATTAATGTGGATTCAATAAATTAACCACACATGCCTTTCTAGCAATTCATTAGCTGCCATCATTTCGCCATAATGTCCCCTAGTGGTGAGGAGGCATCGCCCCGTCATTCAGGAGGAACAACGGTGAATAATCTGAGACAAACGGTGGATGTTGACGAGCCCACCGTCGTTCATTGACACCGGACACACGGCACAAACACACGGTGACGAGGCGCTGCCCGCCGGAGTCACCACACAATGTGCAGATAAAAACAGCAGGCTCTTACCCAGAAGATGAAGTTGAAGAAGAAGAGCATGTACTTGATGCATTTGGTGCAGCCTTCGACTCCCATGGCGGACCGTCAGTCGGTTGCGTTCGGTACAGAGTGAGCAGGACGGCGGCAGCGGCGGGCCAGGTGTCTCGGTGTGTGTAGCGGTCTGAGGCTCAACTGGGAATCCTGACTTCAGCTCCGAGACCGAGGCAACACCCAACTCCTCCTTCCCTCCTCCCTCCTCCCTCCCTCACGGTCTGAGCACCCCCATAATCCATTTCTAAAAACACAGCGGACTTCCGGCCAACGCCTTCAAAATAAAACACCTATTTAGGGAACATGCTGAGACATTCTGGGAGGGGTCTGCTCTGCTTCTGGTCCTTCTCAGGACATTTTGGGTCTCCTGGTGTTAAAACGTCTGTCTCACGGACACACGTGATTTTTTTCCCGCCAAAAAAGGAGGGGATTCAGCACAAACTGTAAAGGCAACATCAACACTGATACAGACCACATGTTAAAGGAGCAGTGTGTAATATTTAGGGGGATTTAGTGGCACCTAGCGGTGAGTATTGTAGACTGCAGCAAGCACAAACTTATTTATTTTTTATTCACGCTCCCTTTACATGAGAGAATGATTGCCCCAGCAGTGAGTCCTAAAACCAAGGAAAAGAAGTAAAGTCATGACGTGCACACCAAGAGCTGCAAAGCAGCCGAGATCGCCCAAGCAGCGCCGCCGTCCAAAATTTTTTGGTCGCTCATGACGTCATACACTCAAACGTTTGATCGCAAAGCAGGTTACTGGCTGGAGCACAGAGCCATGTAGAGCTAGGCTACATGAGTGAAGAACTTTGGTCAGTGAAAACAGAACAGAGCGTCACATTCACATGAAACAAGGGAGATTAGCATGCTAGGCGTTATATTAGCATGGATGTATTCACCCCTAGTTTAAAAAATTCTTTCTCAATATCAACGCACCAGGCAAACCAACTACTCAGGACATTTCCCACGCTTTCTCCTTTTGCTTCTGGTCCCTATATATGAACAGGGTCGAATCATCGAACGACGTGTGGTAGGAACTAAAGTTTCTGATGATGTCTGGGTTCCACACAAGCGATGGACATCTACTTTTCGACTGGCGGCTGGTCATTTGCAGCCGAAACGCGTCATAGCTAATTTGCAAAAAGTTTGCGACTCCCCGACTTTCATCTGACGCTCTGGTCGCCAAAATGCGGACGCTTTGCAGCTTTGCAGCTTTGCAGCTTTTGCAGCCATGGTTGCTGCTGCCCATTGAAAATGAATTGAATCGGTTCCTTTGCAGCTCTTGGTGTGAGCGCACATGAAGAGCGTTCAAGATTCCAAAGGATGTGATCCAGCTCCGACACATTCTCAGGCCAACCTCGTCACATATTGATGTTTTGGTCATGGACTTTCACGTCCATATATGATGTGCAAGGTACTCTGGGTGTGTTGGTTGTCGTTCTGTCGTTCTGGGACGTCGTGTCAACCTCAGCCTGTTTTATGCATGGTCTGTTTTCGAAACACACAAGAAATTTACCGTTTACATACAGTCTCTTTTAAATTAACACACTGCGTCAGTACAACACTGCGAATTGACGTTTTTTCTCCTTCAACAACAACAGCACGTGGTTAGGTTTAAGAAAAAAAGAAAGAACAGAGTTTGGCTTTAAAATCTTACTGGACCCAAACACCACTCTCTTGGGTGAAGGTCGGTGTTTGTTGGACCCATCCACCACCCTTCCCGCCCACCGTACTTGACTCCGGTGTGAGACTGGGCTCCCGAATCGCACATTCTTTCTACTTTTAGTCGGTACTGCAGCTGCCCTTAGAAAGTACATACCGTTGCATACAGTATGCACACAGTCGTCACATACTACTGTCTCGTAATCTCACAGCCTGAACTTTGACCCTCTTACTTTTATATCCGTTACTTGAAGATTAAACAAATGCCCCGCTCTGCTGTTGTGACTTTGCAGTTTATATTTGCAAATGGGTCAGTGTTGTTCCTGACCCTGTTCATGTAAATAATGGTGTCCGCCGAGGTGGAATTCAGTCTTCTAGTTTGTTCAGCATGCAGGAGGACCTATCAATACAACTGAGTGTGTGCAACACATATGTGCTGCCTTGTTGGTATCTAACTTGTGTATGCTGATGACCTGGTAATCCTCAGTCCATACAGTGCTGGGCTGCAGCAACTACTGAAGGTGTGCTCGCAGTGCGGCAAAGATCATCACAATACATTGGCCATTTTCTTACTGATGGTTTGGAAGTATGTGGCTCCACACATTTAGTACATGTTCTGTCAAATGCTCATAATTTAGAGCTTCCTGCACACCTACAGCTCGCCTTTGGTGTGACTACAGGAAAAGCAGTATGTGGAAGCTTACAGTGATTTACAATGATGCTGCTGCTTAAGGTTCCCAGATGGCACAGTGCCAGTCTGTGTGTCCTCTGGTGTTTTCCTACATGTGAGGCACTTCTAAGACATCTAATGTAGAATTTATGGGTCGCTTGGATGAGTCAGAGAACAGCGCCATAGAGGCATCAACCAGCCCTCGGATGAGCTGCTTCATCCTGGCTCAGAAAGATAGTCTACATATGAAAAGCTATTTTAAAAATTGGATGACGAATTGTGGTGGTTTTGATCTTGTATGCCTTGTGTGTCCTATTTTTGCTACGTACCCTCCTGTGAGTCTGAAATAAAATCTGATTTTAATTAAACTGAATTAAATATATACCATTTCTGCCAACAGATGCCCCTCAGTGCTACACACTGGACACTTACAGACTGAGATGGAAACCGTTTAATGGAATAAATAAACAGCATCATCCTGCAGTTATAAAGCTAGATGGTAAATACTGTTCTCTATGCAAACAAGACAAAGAACACTAGATGTGTCTCATTAGTGACAAGCTGTGCATCATGGACCCAAACATACCATGTGGCTGATAAAACATCTGCTCTCCTCTTACTAACAGTCAGTCCACTATAACACTCTCCATGTTTAACACAGATTTATACGCAGGCCTTCTCCCTGCCTTAAAAATGGGTCCCAAAGCCATGTAACAGACATTAGATGTTATCCTCACGGACACAGGTCCTGTACAGGTCATCAGAGCATCAGAGGCTTCAGCTCTTCAGCTAAAGAGACCACTTTCATCAAAGGTAACTGTAGACTTTGAAACAGAACGTAATGTAAACAGGTACAGACCTGCAAGTTTAGATAAATGAAAGTGTGTCTCTACGAGTTTCAGCCACAAGAGACCAGTGGTGAGAAGTGGTCAGACAAACTCCATTAAAGGCAGCACGAACACATAAACATCACACTGACACTTCAGACCTGAGCACTGCTGACCTCTTGTGGCTAAAATGAGTTATGTCACAAACAAATAAAGGTTTAGTGCAGCATGGGAGGAATATGTTATTATATTAAATGTGCAGTGTAGGAAATTGTTGGAATTGAATATTGCCAGAAGACTCTTTGAAAGTCCTTTTTATTCCAATATAAAGTACTGTTTTCATTTTTCTGGAGAAGTTTTAGGGTTATTAAGATTTTCAAATAATATATATAAAAAGAAAAGACAGAATTAGAGGCTCATCACTCTGCATCTAAACATTTTTGTGGTTTTTGCGTTTGCTTAAATATATTTTTCTTTTATAAATTTTGTTAAGAGTGTTTAAATGATGATTTTAAATAGACTGAAGTGAAGAGAAACTCTCAATGTGCGACCATTACTGACCTGTTTAAAGCACTGTACCATGTGAACTGTTTGCTCTGCTGGTGATCTCACTGTGATGACTCAGTAACACGAAGGAAAGGTGATCTCACTCTGACTCAGTAACAGAAGCAAAGAGCTTTAGGAGGGTCTAATCCTCCCTAACTCTAACCGTCTGGCGATGATCCTTCCAGTCACACACCTCCTGCTGCTCAGACTGCACTGTGACAATAAAACAAGACACAAACTGAAGAAGAAATCTAAAACTGGCCTAAAACATCTTGCACGTAATGTCCTCCTCCCACCATCAATTAATTGTTAGATGTAAAAATTTAGCTGTGGATTTTTGAAAGTTAAAAGTTGAAGACAAAATCCTGGAGTTGAAAAAGGCCTCAGTTTTTCGCTCTTGTCATGCACGCTGGTTAAATTGTTTTTGTCCAAAATTTAAATGAGACATGAACAATAAGGTGATTTTGATTAAATATTACTAATTTAGGCTCAGATTTGGTTCTGGTTTTTCATTTTGTGTGAAGGAAGCATTCATTGCACATGAGGTGTTCAAGGGCTGTCGCAATTTTTAAAGAAAATATACCTTCCAAATCCAAATCAAGTTTTCTTTAAAAAAATCAGTGGTTAAAAAAAAAACGAAACAAAAAATACAATAATTTCTAAGTTATCTGCCCCTCACCTAAGCCAAAATAAAAATAACAGAAGTCTCTCATCAGTGCTTCAAATTTATTTGGCCTCCCTCCTCTTAAATTACAAACTGTCCCTTCTTAGCTCATTTCTTTAAATCATATTTATCGTAATTGCAGATTCAGCAACAGATCATGGTTTATGTCAACCAGAATAAGCAGACAGGTGAATGTGTTTACTAATCGCCATCTGTTGGTCAGGATTGAAATGTTACAAGCCTCACAATGTCACACAATTGCCTCACATATTGTGATTCAGTGACTTCAATGTTAAGGAATACTTCACCCACAAAATCACTTTGTTTCAGATATGCTGTGTTACCTTGAATTTGTAAAGGAAACTTTCCTCAGGTGCCATAAAGAAAACTCTTCAAAGCCAGTCTCAATACTCAGTTTTTTTAGTGAGACGCATGTGTGTGGGGTGTGATGAGTTACAGCTGGATGAATGAGACTTGCCGTGCATTCCAGTCTCCATACTATATGGTGTGCCAGAAAAATATTTAGTCTCAATACAAAGTATGCCAAAAACACCAGGATGTGCCATGCTTTCCTGGCTATTCTGACCCACAATCCTCTGCACAGTGGACGATACGCAACGTTGGCTCAGCCACAAACAGATGACAGCTGATTGACAGCTGTTAGAAGTGACAATGACTGATGACAGTGAATTCAAATAAGTAGTGAGCGGTCGAATAGTAATGATAGAAATATTTAAATGAACAAAATAATCAGATATCAAACAAAAGAACATAACTATGAAAATAACAAAACTGGATGTGTCATTTTACTGTGGTGAAAGTTAGAATCTGCCTTGTATGCAGTTATAACTTCAAAGTTAAACTACACACATTGCAAAGTAACAGCAGAGCTCAAGGTAACGGATATATGAGGAAAGAGGGTCAGAGTTCAGGGTGTAATGCTATAGACTGTGGTATGGCTCCATTGTGTACATGCAACAGTACGTAGTTTAAGTGTGTACTGCAGTACATACTTAAAGTAAAAAGAAAGTGATTTGGAACACAAATTTGTATTTTGTTGTTAAACAGTCATTTTGCCATTTTCTGTGGAGGGAGGCAAGAAAAATTACTTCAAATTCAAGGTAACACAGGACGACTAACTGATATATAAATGGTGATTTTGATAGTGAAGTTTTTTTTTTTTTTTTTTTTTAAATGAAGACCAGGATTTCTAAAAGAACTCCACAATACAACAGTGAAATCAATTCGAGTCCAGACATGACGAGTAATGCTTAAACACCTTTATTGTGCCCAATCTGAACATACTCCACAACTGTAAGAGCAGCAAACTTGGCAGACCACAATGAGGTAGACTTTCAAAACTCTAAAAAGCAGCTGGGCTAAGGGACAACAAGCTCAGCATGACAAACTGAATGGATAAAGAAAAGACACTTTGTCTTTGGCACACAGCTTATTATGCATTTATGTCCAACTGGAACAGGAAGGCAAAATGGGATAAGAAAGCGTGGAATCATTTACTGGGGTCTACTCAAGCTCTGGATAGATTAAATTTATCATCAGCTAAGTGGAAGTTCTTACATTCAACAGGAAACAAGCAGCTGTTCTAACGTAGGCGTGTCCCCCTGCTGATGTACAAAAGTGATTAAAAACCACTGCCACCTCTCCACACGTGCAAATTAAAAAGTGCAAAAATCAAACTATGTACAATCAAAGGATCATTCACTCTAGTCAACAGGATCCATCGGGTGCTTGAGAATTGATGGACATCCAGTAGTACTGTTACATACATTTAATATAACTGGACCAACAAAGTTAAAGTAGTACTTCCAACATTTTGTGCCCATTCAGTTGAAATTTGGGAGGGCAAATTAATAAAAAAAGAAAAATAGCCACAGAAAAATGTATGAGAAAACGGAAAAAATAAAAGGGGGGTTTTCCCATAAACAGCCGCCTGGTAGAATTCTGTTCAAAATTTTCATGTCATGACTTAAAACCGTTTGTGTACAAATTAGTAAAAAACTGCGTAAAAATGTCTGAAATGCGACTGGTTAAATGAAGCCCAACATTCAACTCCCAAAAGTAAGAAACACCAGTTGGCTTGCACAGGAAAAAACAGATGCCAACTGGGGGAAGGGGAGGGAGGGAGGAGGGGAAAAAAAATAAAAATTTAAAGGCACTGTATGGCATTTGCCAATGAACGGCAATGAGACTTGCGTGATTGCTCTTCACTATGCAACACATGTAAACAAAAAGAAAAAAAATGGCATTTTCATCCACTTCTTAACCTTAGGCTGACTCCCATCTCTCTGTCTGGCCGCAAGTCTGGGAAAATGCATAAGTGTGAAGGGCCCCTTGTCTCTCCCAACAAGGTCACTGTGCATAGTGTCACTGTGAACAACAGCAAAAATGTAGCAAGTGCAAAAGTGAACATTTTCTACAGTGATATCCCCAGTGCCTGGTGGAGTGCCACGGTGCCCTCGTACCGAGGGACATCTGGCACACGTGCTCTTCTTGGCGGGCAGCCTCGCCCGGTCGAGGGGGGCTCTTCCTCTGGCCCTTCAGAGTGTTTGGATCCATCTGCTCTAGCTGGAATCCCTGTTCTTCTGGTTGCGCATGAGGGGCCGGTGGTTGCTCAAGATGTCCATGGAGTGCTGCCAGTGCCAGCAAGAGCGGCAGTAGTACTTGAAGCAGGCCTGTGTGTCGACAGAGAGATGGAGTCAAGTGTGGGTTAACTTCCTCATGTTGGTAAAGACACTTCCAGGTGATCCTTCTCAAACTGATTTAACCTTTTGCAACCTGGAGCCACTTCACTTCTCTTGTGCTGCTTTCAGGAGCCTTTTGCAAGTACCTTGAGCTAACTGGTGCAAATTCTTTAAAAACAAGAAAAAAAAAAAAAGGCAGCGCGCAACCTGGTAATAAAGACCCACAAATTGCAAAATCATATTCATAGATTTAGATT
>JAPZEB010000001.1:2054706-2068248 GCA_029783705.1 Chaetodon striatus
GTGTGTGTGTGTGTGTGTGTATTTGCATCTGTGTGGACAGGAGACAAAGCCCTTGACGGCTACAGTAAAAAAAAGTATGTCTGCAAGCTCCTCTTCATCTTTCTTCTGGGCCATGATATTGACTTTGGACACATGGAGGCTGTCAACCTCCTCAGCTCCAACAAGTACACAGAGAAACAAATTGTAAGTTTGTCTTTGTGTCTCTCCATTGTCTTAAGTTGTCATGCAAATATGTTTGTGTGTAGGGGTGAGCATCAAGGGGTATACAAATGCATTGACATATATTGTTTCTCCTGTATATTGTGGAATCACCCTAAAAAACGTTTTCCCATGTCCCCTTTCAGGGCTACCTGTTCATCTCAGTGCTGGTTAACTCTAACAGCGACCTGATCCGTCTAATTAATAATGCCATCAAGAATGACCTGGCCAGCCGCAACCCGACCTTCATGAACCTGGCCCTGCACTGCATTGCCAATGTGGGCAGCAGAGAAATGGCTGAGGCTTTTGCTTCTCAAATTCCCAGCATCTTGGTGGCAGGGTTTGTACATAAACATTGATACGTTTTAATTCTAAGTCTCAAACAAACTGGGAAAATTTTCGATGTTAGTCAATTGTTTGTTGTCAGTTTTGGACACTTGTCGCTCTTGGTTAGATTTAAAGAGCATCTGACAAAATACGAAATTGAGACTGTAAGAATTCTTGTTTTTGTAGCAAAAGCAAACACACACACACACACACACACACACACAGAGGTACATTCAAATCATCTTTTGACTTAAAGTTATGTATGCTCAGCAGTTTTTCTGCAATGGCTATTAACTGTATTTACATTCTATAGTTGACTCTCATGCCTAGTTCAGACCAATGATTCGCAACAAGACAAGTTGAAACAGGCAACTACTTGCACCTGCTGTTCTGCAACGTTCTAAAAACCTTCCGGTTCACTCCAATGCAACTAGATGAGACCATGTATCATCTCTGTGCAACAACTCTCTGTACTTCTGAGTTGCAGCTTTTCAGGCTTATTTTGTGGCTGAATATAATTTGTAGCTCCTTAAAATATGAATGAGGATATTGATAGTGAGAAGTGTAGTAATGAAATGGTGAAAAACATAAACAAAACTAACATCAGATGGACTGTATTCATAGTAAACACGCCCCAATAATATGAAAAACCAGCACCAATTAATCAGTCAATGAGAATGTGTGCATGTGTGAGAGGGCAGCACATTCAGTGAGCAGCAGCACCACCGTCCGACACTGGCACATGTGAGGATAGAAACAGAGGGCTTGGCGGGGACAAAGCACATGCCACAGCAAGCAAACACGCTGTCTGCAGTCATTTTGACTTGACCAGCAGACTTCACTGCAAGCCGATTGGCTGTTAAAACAGGTGACATGCTTTAAGTTCTTAAACAAGCCGCTGGCGATTTGACCAGCTAAGTTACAGGTGACACCATCAGCCAGCTTGAGCCGAGCTCAGACCGGCCAGTTCACACTGCTGCAACTTTTCTCTGCAATGTTTTAAAATGGTTTCATCTCGAAGAAAGTTATCGGTCTGAACTGGGCTTTAAAAAGTGTTTTTCATTGTAAGTAATGCAATCTGCCATTCCTGTGTGAGATTGAAATCGGCTTCACGTTGCATGATTTATTTACAGGAAACAATGCATGGACGTATTTCAACATGTCTCTCTGTCTACTGCTAGCTCTCCTCTTGCTGTATCAGAGCAGGGTATTTGCAGTGCCCCAAAAAGCCTTAGAAGGCCTTAAATTATATTTTTGAACTTTAAGGCCATCAAATATCTTTAAAAAGCCTTATTTATATTTATGAAAGGTTATTACTTTTTAAATGGTGCAGTTTCAGGAGAAATCACATGGACCTAAGGGATTTAACCATTGCATATTTAAATCAAAAATCAGTTGTCTGGAATTAGCCATTGGAATTGTATATATGTGTTGGATTATGATGACTGTAGTTGTATTGTACTTTAACAGGGACACGATGGACAGCGTGAAGCAGAGTGCTGCACTGTGTCTACTACGCCTCAACAGGACCTCTCCTGACCTGGTGCCCATGGGTGAATGGACAGCACGAGTAGTCCACCTGCTTAATGATCAACACCTAGTAAGACTGTACCTGTGTTACGATTCAACATGATTCAAAACAGGCTTTGAGTGTGTAGTGTGTTCACATCAGTGAATTGACAAAATAAATCCAAAGCAGACAATATGCATTAAAAAATTTGGTGGAGTGTGCTGTTGCTAGTATCCTACAAGGAAATGAACAAATGAAATGGAGTTGCTCACAGCTGGACATATGTTGCATGTTCTCTATTATTTAGTATAAAATTTAAAGTACGTGAATTTTTTTGGTATACTAATTGCCAAAACAGTTCACAATGATAATAAATAGTAGTACAATAGTAGTACATACTCTACAAAATTAGCGTGTAATATGGATTTGGAATGAAATATCTGTTTTCTTTGGCCAGCTCACTCTCTTTAATCTATGTGAACCCAAAATACACTTCCCTGGGATGATGAAATACTGTCAGTTGTTCTCTGATTTCATTATAAAGGTGTGTCTGTCTGTTGTCAGGGAGTGGTAACAGCAGCTACCAGCCTTATTACCACGCTAGTCCAGAAGAGTCCCGAGGACTTCAAAACATCCATCTCACTGGCTGTGGCCAGGCTCAGTAGGGTGGGTGTCTTTCTATAACTTAACAGGATACCTTCTTCCCACTGAAGTCAAAGATGAAACCTAATTTCAACATGTACTGATTTGTTATCTTGTTCTTGCTTGTCCAGATTGTGACTTCTGCATCCATAGACCTACAGGACTATACATACTACTTTGTTGCTGCACCATGGTTGTCTGTCAAATTGCTGCGCCTGCTTCAGTGCTACCCTCCACCTGGTATGGTACAGTACTGTCTTGTTTTCTGCAGGAGAAATTATGATCCAGTGTAGAAACATACAGTCCCGTCACCTAACAAGTGACTAGTGGAACTTTATCAGTGTGGACTGGTTTTAGAAGAAAACTGCTGTTTGTAGTACGTAGCCAACTCTTATAGAACAGGATTGACGATGACACATTATTATGCCTCTGCACATATCAATACGCTGCACACAGCTCAACAATAAATCGACATTTTACTCATTTTAAACAGTTACATTTGCGGTGACAAAATTGCAAGGTCAAGCAGAATTCACAGGGATTGGCAGAATTTGAATTAATTGTTGCTATCACTACATCATGGAGGGACTGATTTGCTTTCCAGATCAGCTTTTCCTTAACCTTACCATAAATTGAAAGCTCTTTGTGCTACTAGTATCAGTTGTGTGAGCAGCACTGTTGTGTGTTGCAGTTAAGGGTAATTGTACTCAACACTTATTTGAAATGCTTTTCACTTGTGGTCACCAACCATCCAAGTTGGACAGACATACTGTGTCAGTGTATGACATTTATGTTCATGTAGAGGTTGAATAAACAAGATACATCAAGGCTGTGCTAGAGGTGTAGGGAAGTGTATTTTCTCACTTTGGACGGTGCAACTGTATGTACCTCTACCTCTAGTCTTTATGCTAAGCTAAGATAAACACATCTTGACTTCATCTTTGTATTTAAACACATAGACATGATGTTAAAATGATCTTCTCATCTTACTCAATTCCCAAACAACTGAACCACTGTATTCCTTGCCCAGTAATCGGTGTAAGCTTTGTTTATGAGATGTTTATTCCCATAGTCTATCTAACTTTTACAAAACTAAAATGCTTTGAATAGTTGGCATCTTTTCCATCTTTAAGAACATAGTAGCATGACACAACTTGACACTAGATGGCACCAGAGTACAAAATGTAAAATGCAAAAAACCATTGAGGAATCTGCCATCAGTTTGTTTCCCTCTTTTGGATTACTAGGTGGCAAAAAACATGCCCTGAGTTTACTTAGACATCCAGCAAAAAAAACCAAAACAGCAACATAGGCATAACATTCTGTAACATTTCTCCACATAATGTGACTGTACATAAAGTGATTTGATTCATTGTTAATATAACAAAATGTATAATGATGTGTGATAAGAGTTAAGTCTAGGAGGTACTAAGATCATAATCTTTGTTGTTGTAGAGGATGCAGCGCTGCGAAGTCGTCTGACTGAGTGTCTGGAGACCATCCTCAACAAAGCCCAGGAGCCACCCAAGTCCAAGAAGGTCCAGCACTCCAATGCAAAGAATGCAGTTCTGTTTGAAGCCATCTCCCTCATCATCCACCATGACAGGTTGGTCATATTCACTGTGACACACTTCCTGCTGCTCATTGAATTCTTGGAATATCTTGGAATTGCAGAGGTGTGTTCTAATTTGAGAAAAATCCAGACACACTGGTTCATTTTCAGGGGAACTATACCATTAGCTCACTGGGTAGACTTTTAGAAAACAGTGTTTGGTTCCACTGTCTTGTGTTAGACGCTAGTTTTCAGTCCAGTTGTAGCAGGCACTGGACTGTAATGCTGCATTATAAACAACAAGAACACTAAGAGTGTCTTTACACTTCACATCAAAGTTACAGAGCAAACCCAGCTGTCATGAGTTCACATTCCAGTGTTATGTATCATATGTGGGTTTTTGGGTGATGAAATGTGTGCTGGCATTTGGACACTACAGCTAGTTGTTGTGTCTTGTCTTTCAGCGAGCCCACCCTGCTGGTACGAGCCTGCAACCAGCTAGGCCAGTTTCTGCAGCACAGGGAAACCAATCTCCGTTATTTGGCTTTGGAGAGCATGTGCACACTGGCCAGCTCTGAGTTTTCTCATGAGGCAGTAAAGACGCATATAGATACTGTGATAAATGCTCTCAAGGTGAGTCCTTCTTCAGTTGTTTCCCTTTGGTTTATGTAAAAATGATCAATCTGGTGATTATTAATCCATAGTTGCCTTTTCAAAGAAGTTTTTAAGAGGAGCTTTTGGCCTTAAAGAGTTATTTACAAAGCCTTTTAGCACTAGAACTAGCTACTACATTTGAGAGAAGTTAGAGGCAGTCCAGAGGATTCCTAGTCAGCTGCAGGTTATGTGACTTATTATAGCAGCATTTTAGAAAACGCAACAGTAATGAACTTTTGGTAACATACTTTGATGGCAGGCAAGTTAGTAAGAACAGGCACTTTGTCAGTTTTGATGCAAGTCCAAAAAAGGCCCCAGGAAGTCCCATCTTCCAAACTGCTAATCTACAGAGCATGGCATTCTCATGCTCATGGAATTCTGTCTCTTCCATAGGATTTACCCAGTCTTTTCTTGAGCTTTAGTTACTTTCCAATGCCTAGAAATAATCTTGGAGGTTGTAATCATTCCCACTGTAATCACAGAAAAGGCAAATATTTTTATGTTATAATGTAATGATAAGAAATTTGGAAGGACAGAAATTACTGAACCAAACCATCCGCTCAGGATGGCTATAACTTTGACCCAGAAGGGTCTGAGTCAAGTCATTTTCAGCTGTTTTCCATGCTTTTCTTTTAAATAATTCAACATCATCCACATTGTGTATGTCTGTGACACTTAAGATGTTACTCAAGCTCCTTTTGTAAATTATTTCAAAATTCTCTTGAAGCTTATGACCAAATTGATAAATGAAATCTCCACAGGACATACAGATTAGTGCTGGGTGGTATGACCAAAAATTTGTAGCATAGTATTTTTTCAGAGTCTGGCACTTTCTGTCAGGAGTTCAGAGAATACTCATTTTAATGTCATCATACTAGGAGGGTCACAGCTCTCTAAATCCACATTTCGATTAGACTTTTGATTTTAAAATCTCAATTCAATGTGATTTTCGATAATTTTTTTTTTTAGCACTGACAGATATGCAATAGTCAACAAAACACTGGTTTTATGCCCTAACGACTGCCTACCACACTATCACAGGCTAGATGATGAAACCTGCCAGAGACGTTTAGTCCTACAATCTGTTTATGTTTGTTTTCTATACAGACAGAGCGAGATGTGAGTGTTCGTCAGCGGGCTGTGGATCTGCTCTATGCTATGTGTGACCGCAGCAATGCCAAGCAAATTGTGGCAGAGATGCTCAGCTACTTGGAGAATGCCGACTACTCAATCAGAGAGGAAATAGTGGGTCATCAGTACAGGCCTGTTCACCATTTAGTTCCTCTGTGTGCGGCTCTCCCACCCAGACGTTTTTTTTTTCTTCCTCAGGTGCTTAAGGTGGCTATCCTGGCAGAGAAGTATGCCGTGGACTACACCTGGTACGTGGATACCATTCTCAACCTCATCCGCATCGCCGGTGATTATGTCAGTGAGGAGGTGTGGTATCGTGTCATCCAAATTGTCATAAACCGAGATGATGTCCAAGGTTATGCAGCCAAGACTGTCTTTGAGGTAGGCATGAAGACTTATGTCATCACAGATCAGTGTGACCCCTCAGCATCTGCGTCTTCTGTGTTATTAGAGCACTTCTCTGAGGATTAAATGAGCCCTAAAGGGAATTGGCTACAACTGGTTATGCTATGTAGTAATCCATACATAGGTTCAGTCACAAATGCTGCAAATGGCCCATCCCTAGGCCTCACAAGGGCTTGCACATTTAAAAACACTGATGCCTTTTTCCATTCTCTCCACAGGTCGCCCAGACTAACATGCTAAGTTTATAGTGCTGCAGCTATGAATGTCTTGAGCTGTTCAGCCATTTTGTAAAAAGGGATAGGTATAATGAAAGGTGATTTCCAAACCTTGGGTTGCTCTGAATGCACAAACTGCCACACATGACCAATTGTGCTCTGTTAAAACACTTGAACCACAAAAGTAAAGAGTGAGTCATTATAGAATATTACAGGAAGCCATCACAAGAAAGCTGTGATCCATTCTTTTCAAAGTGCAAAGCTATTCAGCAAATTTCTTCCCATATGTCAACCTGCTTTACACTCATAGGCGAATTTACAAATGGCATATAGAATGACTTTTGGAGGGCTAAAGCTGCATTCATAAGACAAAAAGTAAATGTGTAATTCTCAAAGCACCTGCAAAGGGTGAAATGCAAACTGCGCTGCCAAGCAAATAGTGTTTCAGTGCTTCTGTGCTATTTACACATATTTAAATTAGGTAATATGCATATGTTTGTGTAGAAGTGGCCTCTTTCTATGTAAATGAGCCTCAGTGCAAAAACAGTCCAATTCACAAAGATCAGTTCTCGTAGCCACACACTAGCGCAGTGAAATTAATAGCATCTTCAGAGAGTTGGTGTTAACTGGAGTGCACTGACAGACTGGGATATTAAATCCCAAATGTGTTTTTTCTCTGTCACATTTACATTTCTTGACTGAAGTTTTGGGGAATGCTCTGCACCTTGTCAGTTAGGACTTGTGGCTCATTGTCTTAAAATGTCAGTTTTCTTGTTCTTGCTGCCATTGATTGTTCTGCCTACTGTGTTCTTGGAGTGAAGGCAACATTTATACTTTGGCACAGAGGTAACTGCAATCAGACACCAAAAAAGGGCAGTTTGCACTCAGCAGCAACATCTTATGGGCATACAGCACTGTAATATCATTAGTGCAATGTCTTTTGTGAGTCAGACCTTGAGACGGGGCAGATTGGGGTTACAAGTGATGAGCAATTCATTATGCTATCAGAGACCAAACTCTATTCTTTGTGAATTCGCCCCTATGTGTGCACTGTGCACCTGATATTCCTGACCCAACGCTGTCATGTTTTGTGAACGCTTACAGGCGCTACAGGCTCCTGCCTGCCACGAGAACCTGGTTAAAGTGGGAGGTTACATCCTTGGAGAGTTTGGCAACCTAATTGCAGGTGACTCGCGCTCCAGGTAAACATCACCCACATAGTCGAATCCACTGTTTTGAAAGTCATGTCAAAGTCATGTTTTGAGTTAAGTTAATGTTTCAGCTCAGGATTGGTTTGCCCAGTTTACAACAACAACAAAAAAAAAACAACAATTTGCAATCTGAATAGATTTTGCTTTTGGTGCTCATGGCATTGAAAATGACATTTGAAAATTCAGCAGCAATTTCTCTTCCCTGTCACTCTCAGACCTCACTGTCAGTGTTTTCACTAGGACTTTTTCTTCTGTTAAATGTCCTTTCTTTAAGTTAACAATATCTTAAAACTAAACGTGGTGCTGTGTTTAGCATAGGGAACAAGCAGAAAGAGCTTTTGACTTCATTTTGTGACCTGAATGTAAAGACGTTTTACTGGTTTCTGTTGTCTTCTCTTTCAGCCCTCTGGTCCAGTTCAACCTTCTCCACTCCAAGTTCCACCTGTGCTCTGTGCCCACTCGGGCACTGTTACTGTCGGCCTACATCAAGTTCATTAACTTGTTTCCAGAAGTGAAGGGCACGATCCAAGATGTCCTGCGCTCAGACAGCCAGCTTCGCAACGCTGACGTGGAGCTTCAGCAAAGAGCTGTCGAGTACCTGAGACTCAGCTGCATCGCCAGCACTGACATATTGGTTAGTGAATTATGTAGGATGGGGACAAAATACTGAGAACGCCAAACAGTCTACCGTTCACGCACACACACACACACACTCAAGCTTTCAAATCTTTGAATATCTTTTGTGAAGAGCTGTCCACAATCTGAATGGAATCACTTGGTATATATAATATTAGTTCACATCAGCAGTGAATGTTTAACACTGTTATTGTTGAGGTATTCCTCAAGTAAAGTCTGCTCCTAACTTTGAAATTGAAATGAATTACTATATTTTTATGCCCTCGGGAGAAACAGCAGAGGTGCTACAGGATATTACACAACAAAGGCCATATATTTAGAGTCAGACAAGATACATCACCCTCTGATAAAATATGCTCAGCAGATGACGATAATAAATTGAACAATCACATTGTTCAATTGCATCTTAGTTTAGAGCGGCATGTTGCCCTGAGTAATTTTATGTGAAGTTAGATCAGTTAGTCAAGTCAGGATTGTGGAAAAGTGCAGGTCAAACTCTAGGCTGTAAGTTTGCTAATCATCAGTAGAACACATGTCATTAGCTGAAGTCTGCGTCAAGGCTCATCTTATTGGCTCGCCTTTGTTTTTGTGCCTGTGACATGTAGGGCAGTCACAGTTAGTTCTTCTTTTTCTTTATATTTACTTGACATGCCTTTTACAAACATCCAAAAGCTTAGGTGTGCTCTGATCGGAGTAATTGTGGGATGATATAACTGTGTCTGAAACGCCCTCCCTCCATACCACTCAGACATCTGTACAGGGGAAACTATGCTTGACAGTTTTTGGCATTTTTGAGAAACCATCGATCCAGCAAGCAGACCCATCCAATGGCTGTCCAATTAGTCCTTCCTGAGGGGATGATCTATCATCAGCCAGAAAAGATCATGGCTAATGTTTATATTATGTTTCTACGGCTATGTGTCGCCCACCTGAAGTAACATGCTTCAGTAAAGAGAGATTAGGTCAGCACCATGGTCTGTATCTGGTAACAAGTACATAGAGTACTTTACTGACCCCAAGAGGGGGAAAAAGGGGACACATACCCAGCAGTGCTGGAGCTATGTTGACTGATTGTCTTGTCACCCTTGGTCTCTAAGTAAAGAGTGTGTGGCTTCTTCCTATTTTGTTGAGATGGGAATCACTTTGCCTCAGTTTGCATCATTTCACCATGTTCATAAAAGTTTGCATCATGAATATATCCTTCCATCTCATGCTGTAGTTCTTGCTGTCGGCTTCTTAAGGCGGCATCTGCCTCAGCAGAACCTTACCCATCTCACTGCGCTATGATGTACTTTTTGTAGTTATTTTAGTTTTAAAATGTCTAAGTGACTTCCTAAATTACACTTGAGTTGAAAAAAAAAACCAAACAAACACTTTGTATCACATTGGCCACTCCTGTGGTGTCATATGGCAGATCTGTCAGGATCAGTGAGATAAGTGAAAATCACCTCCTCTTAATGTACGGTGATGCAGTAACTGTCTGTGTTGCCTAAAAGCCTAAAACTTGATATTATTGTCTCACTCTCTTTCTGTCCCTCCACAGGCCACAGTCTTAGAAGAGATGCCTCCATTCCCAGAGAGAGAGTCTTCAATCCTGGCCAAACTGAAGAAGAAGAAGGGCCCAGGTAACCTGCCTGATATCGACGACGCCCGCTGGAATGTCAACGGCAGCACCGAGCACAGTGAGAACACTGAAAGCACAAACAAGGTAACTCCACAGTGTAATAAGTAGCAGTGAAATATGGCCGGTACAGCTTGAATTTTTGTTTTTCACCAAAGATGTTTTCCTACAATCCTGACGCAGTAACCTTCATTTTTAAAATGTAAGGAAACGTCACCAGTGTCTCATACAAATCAATACATTTAATCATTTTCCGCAATGTTCAGTTCTATTGCAGCAGTAATCCCTAATACAAGCCTTACCTTTATTTTCCTCTATCTTTAAGCATTTCCTTGATCTTCACCTTTACTTGTCTTCTCTCCTTCCCTCCCCATCTTCACCCCTCTATCCTTATTCTCCTCTTTCTTTTCCTTTTCTCTTCTTTCTCCATCAGTCTTCTCCTTCACTGATGGCAGACCTTCTTCCTACCAACAGACCCCGCCCTGCCTCCTCTAGTCCCACCATTCTCTCTGCTGGGACCATGGTATATTGATAGCTAAAAACAACACAGAGTACAGTGAATTACATAATTATTTATTACCACTGGAGGGGGCAGCTACTTTTGTCTCCAATATATCCTGTATTATATTAGAAGCTCCCCTGGTCGTCACTATTCTTTCCACTTGCTTTAGTGCTGGCATGATATATTAACTAGCTTCCACTTCCTCACTGGAATACAAACGTAACAGTACAACACAGAATGTTTTAAAGTGACAGACAGTTCAAATTGCAGTTCATGGCATGAAACAGCATTATGAAATAGTATCAACATAATGGACTATACAGTATGATGTTCCTCAGCCAATAGTGCCTCACAGAAGTTGACAGTGCGTCTGCTGACAATGCCATCTCTCAGTTGACACTCAACCAACAAAGTGGGAAATGCCCATACACATAAGACCAGTACTGTTGCTATTGTTTACATTTTCTCACACAAAAAGTGAATTCAAGCTTCAGCTCAGCTGACAGGTTTAAGCTGTAGAAAGCAGAGGAATAATTGGATTCTTTTGGGATTGTATTTAGCCTTGGATATTAAAAAAACTGTACACTTCTGTTCAGATTTTGGTGTTGTTTGTATGTAGACACTCTATTTTAAAGTGGATGTTTGCTGATGTTTCTCTCCCAGGCGCCCACCCAGCCCCTCACAGACCTGCTGAATTTAAACTCCCCCCCTCCAACAGGAGCCAGTCTGCTAGTTGATGTCTTGTCTGAAAGCTCCACTCCTGCATCCATAGATGTTTCCGAGGAAAATTTCCCCAGGTGGGACCATTCTGTGAGCTTAGTTGATGGCGTTAGCGGAAAGTGTAGTCACACATGCTGTAGGGTAATCCACATTCCATTATATGTTAAAGGGGTTATTTAGTATTGCACTTTCAGACAGGTGGGTGACACACACCGAGGGCAGATTAAAAAATAGTGGTCAAAATCCAAGCTGCAGAGGGTGAGATATCCTGACATTATTCTCTAGTATGTCTCAGAGTCCAAAAACAGTGGATCTTGCATTTTCAGCAGTGGAACTGGAGAGTGTCTTTTAACAACTGACAACTAAGCCGAAATGCTAAGAAAATATTCTGCGAATGTTAGAGTGTAGCAAGCCAAGCATATGGGTTGATTAAGTGCAGACTTTTAAGATATTTTGTGTTAAACAAATGGGAAAGTTCTATGAAGTCTTTGTTGTAAAATGTTTTATTGTTCTCTTGTAAATTCCAGGTTTGTGTGTAAGAACAATGGTGTGATCTATGAGAACCAGCTGTTGCAGATTGGACTGAAGTCTGAGTACAGACAGAACCTGGGTGAGTAGCTTTGTAACTCAGTATTTGTCCTCAAGAAATGTTAGAGTATTGTTAAAGGATACTTCTCCTAGGCTAGCTTTAGAGATGAAAGGCATATGATGTGGAATTGAATTAGCAATTATATGTCATTTTAAGTGTAATGGATACTGGTCATATGTGATTACTTCAAAAAGAATGAACTTGGTTTATTTGCTGTCATCCGTCAGGTCGCATTTATGCGTTTTACGGCAACAAAACATCTACTCAATTCCTCAGCTTCACCACATCGGTGACCTGTGATGACACCCTCAAGACTCATATCCTTTCTACTGCTTGATACTAACTTGTTACAGACTTTTTTTGTCCCATTTGTCCCATTCCAAGGCGCACTGCAGGTTACTTAATACATGCAACAAAATCAACATGTACTACTTCTTCCCAGCTAAGGAGTCCTTTGCACTTAAATTCTGCACAGCACAACAGAACTGACAGTGTGAATGGGTGTGAATACTTTCCAGAGCTGCTATAGGCTATGCTGAGATGTATGCTTGTGTAATTTAAGTTTATATAGAATCCTTGACCACTGACTCCACAGCTGAATGTCCACCCTAAGGCAGTAGACCCCATAGTAGAAGGTGGGGCTCAGGTCCAGCAGATCCTCAACATTGAGTGTGTGTCAGATTTCACAGATGCACCAGTGCTCAAGATCCAGTTCAGGTTGGTGTCTGAATGCATAATTTATTTTTGACGAGTGTAATCACTTTTATATGCTGCTTTCTGACTGTACTTATGTGGACAGATACGGTGGGACTCTTCAGAACATCGCAGTGAAACTCCCTGTGATGCTCAACAAGTTTTTTCAGCCCACAGAGATGACATCCCAAGAATTCTTCCAACGCTGGAAACAGCTTGGACTGTAAGGCTCACTTTACATTATCAATGCACCACTGCCTCAGCATTTGTCTGTCACAAAAGGAGGAAACAAATGCAGACATGTTTTATGAGACACAAAACTTTAACTGTCTGAAATGTAGATCAGCTTCATTGAATCAACAATGATCCAAAAGTCACCGTATATTTTGTTTGTTTTATGGCTAATAGGTCTCTAAAAAAACACAAGATTTGTTTATTACTGTCATACAGTTGTCAGATAGTCATTTTTGATCTGGTTCCAAGCAAGGTTATAGTTTTGAAATTTCAGTTTTTATTTTATTCTATTTATTTATAATTTTTTATTTCATTTTAGTTGAGTTTCAATTTTTTAGAAAGGCTTAGTTTTTACATATTTAGTTTTAGTTTAACATTAGTTTTAGTATGTTTTTAGTAAGCCAGGTAAAATGTCCTAGAAGTATTAAGCTATATATACACCGATCAGCCACAACATTAAAAAGCCCTGACAGGGGAAGTAAATAACATTGATCATCTCTTTACAATGCAATATTATGCTGGGAAACCTGATGTCCTAGCTTATTTGGATGCCAACAGTCATGCTTTACCCACTCAAACACTGTGTCAGACCAAGTATCCCCCCTCATGGCAATGACACGGCAGTGGCCTCCCAGCTGGACCATGTGCCATACAACACTGCAAAAACTGCTCAGGAATGGCATGAGGAATATGACAAAGAGT
>JAPZEB010000001.1:2085144-2101301 GCA_029783705.1 Chaetodon striatus
CAGCACAGTTTCAAGGTGGACACCCAAGATTAGTGTCACCAATTCAGCATCTGACTAAATGTCTCCCCCTCTGTTCATGGGATATGATGTTGAGTAATGGCCAGAAAAGTGTTTTAGCAGAACATTATTATGTCACAGTGAAGCTGACCTTTGACCTTTTTTTCCTATTGACATTTTTGTGAAATTTTGCCATAGTAAGTGTATAAATTCCTGAATTATGGCTAAAAACATGTTTTGTGAGGTCACAGTAACCTTGAACTTTGACCACCAAATTCTTATCAGTTCTTCTTGAGTCAAAGTCAGCGTGTCCCTCAAGGTGTTCTTGAGATATCTCATTCACAAGAATGCAACTAATGAGGTCACAGTGACCTTGATTTTTGACATTTGACCACCAGAATCTGATCACTTTGTCCTGGAGTCTGAGAGAACGCTTCTGCCTAGTTTTTAAAAATTACCTCACAGCATTCTTAAGATATCACATTCACAAGGAGGAGACAGGTGAGGTCACAACAAACTTGACCTTTCATCTTGCCCCCAAAATCTAATCAGTTCATCAATTAGTCCGAGAGGACATTTGTGCCAAATTTGAAAAAATAAAATAAAAAAATCCCTCAAATGTGCTCTTAAGATATCGCATTTATAACAATGGACCGGACATATGGATGGACAACCCAAAGAGATAATGCCTCCGGCCACAGCTATCATAGCCATGGAGGCATAAAAATAAACAATATCTTATAACTAATGTACACTGCAGTACATGAAGTCTGTCAAGGCACACAAATCTTAACTTCCTGTCCACCTCTCACCAGCACATGTACATGGATGCATCTCAAAGAAATACTTCTTCTGACTTTGGTAAATATGAACTAACCTTTTAAAGACACTAAATTCACACAATAACAAAAACAAACTCATTGAGGCAGTGGTAGACCAGCAGAGGAGCTATTTTATTTTTCAAAGCTGCTAAGAGATGTCTTAATGCTAATCAAAATACTCATTTTTTAAACCATATTTCTCCGGCTATCTGTTTGGGAAATACTGAGCGTATTGTAGAAAGAAAAACTGGCTGAAGCCAAAAAGGCAGTCTGAGCATCCATCCCTGTTTATAAAGGATTTTTATATTTCATTATATATAGAGTGCCTCAGACTGCCTCTTTGGTTTCAGCCACTTTTTCTTTCTACAATTCTATTAGTCTTGATGAGCACCTGATCTTTTAACAATCTGCTCCTTTTTTTTACACTTTTTACACCTCTCCTCGGACCCAGATTGTAGCACTCCCTACTGCTTTGTTTCTCATACTGAGCGTATGTCTGGATAAATGAGACTTGGATTATACTGCCAGAGTTACGTGAGTGTCTGTAAACAGATGTTTTGATATAGTTTTGCTGTTATGAAACATGGATCCCATGAATTTATCAAGACTTTTCTCCTTTTTTGGATTCTTCTTTCACTGCAGAAGCATGCAAGAAACACTAAGTTTCCTTCTCAAATTCTATGCAACACAGGGAATGATTGATATTCAAATGGTCATTTGGGGGGGTGAAGTATTTCTTTAATCTATTCTACTGAAATTAACACAATACAATGAGTTCAAATCAAATGTGCTAAACTGTATCTGAGATTTCACGCAGCATGCTCCTTATAAAATCTAGGCCTGTCCATGATTGCTGAAGTTAATGAATGTCACCAGCAGTGTCTGCTATAACGGTAAGAGGAGACTAAATCGGGAGAGGCTGTGATACACCAAGTGAACTTTGGACAGAGTAGAAGCTAACCTCCACCCTGGCATGTGAGCGTCAGTATCATTCTGTCTGACCAGTGTCTGCATGTTTGTGTCAGCGAGATAGAGAATGCACGTGTGTGTGAGGGAAAGAGATAGGGGACAGTGTGTGTCTTGTGTATGAAACCGAGGCTGTGTGCCTGTTTTGATCCAAGTGTTTACAGTCTTGTATGTCCCGTTGGAAACTTGGCTTAAAATAGCAGCCTAGGTGTTGCCTCGAGACAGACATGATCCCGATTTCAGACGCACTGACTCTCAGCAGATACAAACCTGCTGGGTGCCTTTCGTCACTCCTCGGCCACTGATGGAACAAGCATTCAAATTCTGGTAGACCACCAACATCTAAAAATACTTCATTACAAGTACAACTCCTGCAATTCAATACTTCACTACAGTAAAAGTACTGTAAAAGTAGTACCAGCTCAGTGCGGTCACATATTAATACTATTGCTGCATCATTATTACCAATATTATAACATATAACATATAAGCAGTATTTTAATGTTGTGACTGGCTGAGGTGGAGCTAATTTTAAATACTTTATATACTGCACTGTATCGTTTAAGCTGATCATATGTTTTGCAGACAAGACTAGATTTGTTCTAAGTAACAACTTATAAAAACTGTCAAATAAACGTAGTGGAGTAAGTATGTATAGGTCCTCTGAAATATACAGTAGTGAAAGAAGTACTGGTATTATCAGTAATTGCTTTTAAAGTAACAAAAGTAAGAGCTTGTTTTATGTTTTAGAATCATGTTTAGTAAAACCACCTGTGTTTTATGTAAAAAAGAGCTGGGCAATATATTGATATTATATCAATATTGTGATATGCGACTAGATATCGTCTTAGCATAATTCACAGGTTTATTTTTTTGTAAGTGATGACTTGGTCCAATTCTCGAGAATGGGTGTCAGATTTTGGATATCGTAGTATCTTAAGTGTTATCTTTTCCTGGTTTCAAAGACTGCATTACAGTTAAGTGATGTAATTTCCGAAACTTACAAAACTGCTCTAGCTGTTCTGTTATCTCCCTTTACCCACTTCGTCATTATATCCACATTACTGATGATAATCTGTCAAAAATCTCATTGTGTAAATATTTTGTGAAAGCACCAAAAGTCAACCTTACAATATCAATATCAAGATAATTGGTAAAAATATTGTTATATTTGATTTTCTCCATATTGTCCGGTCCTAATGTACATCTCAATTAAGTCACTATTAACCATAGCTGATTGGTTTTTTTGGCTGTGCTCTTTGGTGTTGGGCAAGTCGGGTTACGGTTTCTTAGTAACAGAGTTTTTTTTTTTTTTTTAGGGTAGCTGCCTGCTGAAACTGACACAAATGTAACACCAGGTTCAAAATGGGCCACAGTCCAGGCCACATATGAAATAAGGGTGAATGAGTACCTGAGTAGTGAATCACTACAGTTGAGTCACTGCCCCATCTGCTGGACTTAAAATGACATTACATTGCAAAGTGGTACTAAAAAAATCTGGGGACTTGCTTGCTTTTCTCTACATTCTGTTATTAGTAATTGAATACTTTTAGATTTTTAACATTATATAAACTAAATGATTCATTAAAAATGCAGAATCAACCAATTCAATGTGGAACACAGCTTTTACTGCAGCCATATATTTCTATCTAAACTGATGCCAAAGTGTCGAACAGTGTCTGATTGAAGAATTACTTGCAGCACCATATGGCTCCTGGTTGTATGATGTTAGTACCTCTGAGCTCCTGCGGGTCAGCCTGCACTCCAGTGGCTGTTCCTGTAATGATGAGTCCATCTGAGAGGAAGAACTCGGCGGCTTGTGCCGTCTCTTTGATGCTCACATCTGATGTCAGGGCATGGGAACTGGTAAAAACACACATGCATTACTCAAACACAAGCACACACAGTTTTACTCAGTCTGTCATACATTTAAAACACATCTTAAAATGAACTTCAAACTGGGACCAGGAACGAAAGCAGGGTGTCAGTTTTCTAAACCCTGATATTCCATCAAAACTTCCAAACCCATCACGAATTTGATTTCAAAATATAAAATGCTGGTCTGGGCATGTGTCTATAATCTGAGTTTTGTTATACATCTCTCTCTTACTTAAAGTGAAATGTGGGAGTACCTGATATGAGCAGCTCTCAAGTAGGGTTGCAATGATATGAGATTTTCACAGTCCAATTACCGTCTCAGAAAATATTGTGGTTTCAGGTTATCATGGTATTAAAGAATTTATCTTATCTGTCAGAATGACCCTTAAAGGACTGAAAACGGAAGGGTTATTGTTGGTCGAACAAACATTTTATTACTGTAATTGAAACTTTGTTAATGGACGTATGTGTAAAAAGTCTCCCCTTAAAAAATGACTAAAATAAAGGGTAGATTCAATGTCCAGTTGCCTTTTTGACATGCACGGTACGACGACTGTCAACTTATACATCATGGTATACCTTGACACCAGTATATCGTTGCAACCCTACTCTCACATAATCACACAGATGCTCAGAAAAGTAATACTCAATCAGAGACAATACAGCATAGTATCACGGTAATTTTGTGTGGCAATGTTGTGTCGTCACACAGTGCCAAGTATCATTTTTTTTATTATATAAATTATTAATATTACAAATACAAATTAAACTGCTCTACATCTTTCCAGCTACAGTCGTCCAGTGGCTGTGGAGGCCACCCACCCTGCTGCCCTGCAAGGCACCCACACTCTGTAGCTTCTTCCTGGGCATCCTGGGCTGCATGGTGGTCTTTGACTTCCAGCATTACCTGTGGCACCAGCCTTTCAGCCTCCTCACCCAGTACCTGTTCGGCTGGGAGTTATTCAGTGTGGGATTTTGGGCTTCAATAGACCCCATCCTGCTCCAGTGCCACTGCCTCACAACATGGGGCTTCATGGTGTTCAATGTATACACTTCAACTGAAGACCACTGTGGCTACAAACTGGGTAGCCTACTAGAATAATATACTCAATTGCTTTTTTAGTCCACTAGATACAATTTGCTCTGTGTAAAAATGGCTGTTGTGAGATAGACAGACTGAAAACTTTGTCTTATCAGATAAAACAGATGTTGACAAAGTTTTCCTTTGTGGATGTAATTTAGAGTTGGTAAAAGGTAATAAATCACAATAAATCGCAATATATTTTATTGCAATACTCAGCATTTCAAAACATATTAAAAATCGTAATAGTATTCTATTGTGACTTAAGTATCATGATAATATCGTATCGTGGATCCTCTGGTGATTCCCACCCTGAACTGTCACTAAGTGACTGAAATAATGATTGCAGCTTTATTTTGATATTTTACACCTCTAAGAACTGCAAAAGGAAGCTAATTCTATCCAACTCTGAATAACACACATTGCTTCGGATGATATTGAAAAAGGTGATCCAGATATTTTTTCAGCATTTTAGCTTGAATTGGAGTGGACAGGGAAGAAGGGTTTGAGGGGAAAGAGTGAGAGAGAGTGGTAATTGACATGCATCAAACTGGAATCAAATCAAACTGGGACATTATGGTTACAGGATATGCACCTTAACCACTGGGCTATCACCCCTGGAAATCTCTCAAATTTAAGTGCATTTTATAGTCAAATGAGATTTGATACATAGATTTTATTTTTAAGTTTGCAAATGAGAGTACAAGTGAATAATTTTTACTTTAAGAGTTCACTTAAGCCCAAAATTTCACTTTCAGTAGTTTGATAAATCTGGGTCTGGACAGGCTCCATCATATCTTAGAGAGCTCATAGTGCCCTATTATCCCACCTGATCACTGCACTCTGAGAAGGCAGGGTTACTCCTCTTTGATAAAGCCTATAGTTAGGGCTGGCTCAGGACCAGCCCCTAGTCGGGTTGATATTGGCCTATTCTGCTGGGGGACATCCTATGATACACTGAACCCCTCTCTACCCCTCTCTCTCCCTCTTTATTTACTATTATTCATGTCCTATTCTGCATATAAATGTGGGTCTTCTCCCCCAGAGCCTTTGTGCTCCCTTGTCTCTCAGGTTACCTCGGATTGAGGTTGTGCCTGGTTTGTGTCTCATGGATCATTGGTTGGTCCTGCTTGACATCTACTACTGCTGCTATCATTATTAGTCATCAGTGTCACTACATATAAGATCATATACTAATACATACATATAACATAGATGCTGTCATATATTACTGCTACTATTATCATCCATATTTCTATTACTTTTGTTATAGCTGTGATTGTTGTTACTGTGCATCTTTCTCTCTCTCTGCGTCTGTATCATTTTGTCATAAGGATAACTGTACATTTGTAATGTTGATCGGTGCTGTACACACAACATCTATTGCTCGTCTGTCTGTCCTGGAAGAGGGATCCCTCCTCAGTTGCTCTTCCTGAGGTTTCTACCATTTAAAGGGTTTTTTGGGGGAGATTTTCCTTGTCTGCCGTGACAGTCCATGGACAGACATGTTGTATGCTGTTAAGCCCGCTGAGGCAAATTATGATTTGTGATATTGGGCTTTATAATTAAAACTGAAATCGAAACTGATGGAATTTTTGAAACTACAAATTTAAATTTGACAAAACCTTGTCAGATCCAATTGGCACCCAAGGTCAGGCAAATTGATTTTGAGGCTACTGACAAACTGAAAGAGCTTAAATCTCCCTAACTGGTATTTTTCTGTCTAGTCACCACAAAACAATTTCTATTAACCTTTATTTACTGGCAGTAGGGGGCTGGGTCAGTAGTTAGTCCTGCCATTGCTAATTCTGTCAGTATCATCAGACAAAAAGTACTTCTGAGTGAACAACTACAGATGCATTCAGAGATATAAAATGTCAAATACGCCCTCAGGTCTTTTATATATATCAGTGGCTCATCAGGTTCTCCCTACTAATCACACTGTACAGTTGGTGACTGATCTCACCTGTGCTTCTTTTTGATGTCAGTGAAGATCTGCACATGCTCAGCTCCAATCTGCTTGCGATATCTCAGTAAGTCCCCAGCGCAGGCATTTAGGAGACCCTCATCAGCCACGTGAGAAAAGACGAACCCCTCAGCCCTGATGAAATCCAGACCTGTGACCATACAATAATATTATAATGCTATGGTTGACTAACTGTTAGCCACTGTGTCAAATACAGGTAGGTTTAGGCTACGTCTGATACAGAAATAGCTGATCTGTGTCAGAAAGTAAGCAGTTTCTCACTCAAAGCCAAGTACACTGCAGCTATTTCTCTGACATACGCCTTCAATTATAAAAGGCAACCTGACAGTGAAGTCAGCTGATGTAGGAAAATCTCTTTACACTTAGTCCATGATAACACATGATTGGGGACTTCTGTTCTGTTCTAACAGTTTTTGCTGCAAATGATTAGAGCCTCACACACAGCACAACAACAACAACGATTTGTTTAAGACTGAACCTGAAGCCAGAGCTACAGCCAGTGCCTGCTGGTTTGCAGAAGACAGTATTTGCACTCCGAGTGGCAGATGTGGACAGATGCTTCTCACAGCGTTACATACTGCAGTCATACAGGCAGACACCTCAGGGCCCACAGAGAATGAGTAAGGAATATCATGCATGTTCTCAATGATCAAACCATCCTGAAAGAGTAGAGTAGGGGCACTGGTTACTGGCTCGCTCTGGAACACTTCAAATGTGTCAGGAATTCACACAATGTGCAATAACTTACAATCCCTGCATCCTGGTAGATTGTTGCCTCCCTGCAAGCTTCCTCAGTGATTTGGGACATTTTCATACAACCCAGGGGGGTGCCTGAGATAGAGGAGAAAACTTGGTTACAAACAGCATGAAATATAAAAAATTACAGCTCCAAAATTTGATGCAATGCAACTGAGCGCATTTACTCAAGTACTGTACTTAAGTAGGCTACAAATTTAAATTGGCTGCACTTTATTAAGATATACAGTTCAAAGAGTATTGTACATTTTACTCAACTCTGACAAGTTTAGTTACTTTACAAATATAGATTTTCTACACAAACATAATGTAATGCAGTATTTTTTACAGTGTGATATTGATATTTTTACTTAAGTAAAGACACTGAATACTGAATACATTTGCACATTGAGGGCACGGGTCAGTACAGTCTTAGTTTACCTGGTAAGGCTTTAACATGGATCATTCCAATAACCACCGATTTTAGACGTCCAAAAAGGTCCAAAAACTTCATGTTCCCGTTTTTATGGCGCAACCTGGAAGCTGAGAGAAAAATGTTGTTTTCTGTCTCTGAAGGCACGGGGATCACGTGACTGGGGCAAGGGTCAGTGTGGCTTAATCAAACAAAATTTGAATTAATAAACTGTCATCTAAATCTACAACAAAGCAGCAGTGCAGAAAACAATTGTTTACCTTACTTCGCCTTGATTAAAAGCACATATAGCTGTGCAGCAAGTTTGTTCACGGAAACGGTTCCGTGGTTGCAATGAGGCAAACCGTGCTGGAAATGGGCGCCCCGGTAGTCGTCACTCGTCAGAAGCATCCGCAGGCTAACATAGTTGATTTCTTCGCTAAATAACGGGCGCGCCCAGGGTGACAGCGAAAGATAATAACCTGTGGAGTTCACGGAACGAAGAGGCTCTATTACCCCACAATATTTTGATCGCGTTAGGTTTTATTTTAGGCTTAATCCAAAGGACTACGGCTTTGTTTACATCTGACAGACTAGCCACGCGGTGCCCGGGCACTTCCTCATCGGAAGCCCCGCCCCTGCAGCTGTCACCACAGCAGGCACGCCTCCCGTTTTGCCGGCTAACTTTTAAACGTATTTTTCATTTTCTTTAGCACAATATAGATCAACCGTTTAAAAAATATGTGCTCTGTGAATGATATAAAAGAGAAACTGTAGTGAACTGAGTTTAAAGTAGACTATAAAGAGGCGGTGAAGGAGGGGATTTAGCGCCAAGTTAAATCCACTCCTCTCTGACGTTGATGCTTCAAGTCATCTGTTCCCTACAAGGCGCCAGCTCAGAGGAACTAGCCCGGCCTGGACACACACACACTGAGCGTGCTCCACTCTGAAAACAGGCGGTGAAATCACAAGTTATTCATATTTATTTTCTAGCTGCGGATAAGAGTGAACTTCAAGGGCTGAATCTTGAGGTGAGTGAACCAAACAAAA
Organism: Chaetodon striatus; assembly: GCA_029783705.1. NCBI lineage: Eukaryota > Metazoa > Chordata > Actinopteri > Chaetodontiformes > Chaetodontidae > Chaetodon > Chaetodon striatus. Next base: position 2,094,072 of record JAPZEB010000001.1, read on the forward strand.
CGTCACCGTTGCATCGAGTGAGTTAAGCTAGTTTCGGCAGCAGCTGTTGTAGCTAAGCTGACTGAAATGCTAACTAAATCGCGTCAAGTTGGATATTGAATCAAAAGTTTGCATGGATGCTCATACTTAGGTGTAATCTGTTTTAGTTGTGCGTTCGGTGTTGTTGTTGTTACTTATAAATAAATGGTGAATAGAGAAAATAGGCGTCTCAGCTGTGCCTGTAGTTCGGCCATTATGTGTCGTGAAAGACATCCAAAGTTAGTGAGGGAAAATAACCAGCTCCCCCTAAAAAATACGCCAAATAACAACCTCAGTCAGCTAATATAGTATCTGATGTTAATCAATGATTATTTTCACGACTCTATGAGCATTTTGTGGTACTCTTTGGCGACTTTTAACATTGCGTACCGTGTCCATTTCGCCGCGCCTGGCTGAGCTGGGCTTTGTCAGAAGGAGGGAGTTGAGAGTGGGGGTTGGGAGTGTGTGAATGTGTTCTGTTTAAACCCCAATAAACAACTTTAAAACCTTTCTAATTCACAGGTTTACTCCAAAACTGATACATACCCCTCTGAGTATAATGCGAGGAAAACGGTGAGTTTCATGTTTATTTCATTCATGTCTCTTTTAAACGCGTCAATCAAAGTGTGTGACTACAGAAAGAAGTTGAGTTGATGGAGCTTTAGCCATCCGGCTAGTTAGCTTGTTGCTATACGACCTTATTTTGGTCACATTAACCTGTTACGCCAAGCATGTTAAAGTGTCTTATGCTGACTCCGGAGACTTACATTTAGTACCTTTCTGTTTTGTGTTGTTGTAGGGAAGAGACAGAACCAAAGTCTGTTGCTCCCGAGGCGCCCGAAGAAACTACAGTACGACCGAGAAAGAGGAAGGCAGATGTTGCCATTGTAAGTAGTGTGAAAGGCTTGTAGACCAGCCTGTGACTGGCCCAAACCCGATTATCACCTGTGGCTAAGTTACAGGGCCCAACCGAAGAACCAAAATATAAAACTGGTGTCACGTTTATCAGTGTTAGCAAGTGACAATGTGCTGTGCCTCACTGAAGTACCACTGATTGATTATAAAGCAAAACACCACCAGAACAGGATTCAGTTGCTACAATTTCATGTGCTGTGGAAATTGATCTGATCTACCCAGCTCTGTGCAGTTTGTGAACTGAATCACACATAACTTCTTTTATCATCATCAGTTTTTACAAGACCTGGATGAGGAGGTAGCAGAGATGACGAAGAAGAAGCAGCGGGAATGTGAGGTAGCCTTGGCTGTCTTTTCTCATTCAATGTTAAAACGTGTGCCATGCCCCAGTTTTACTACATATCAGTCTATATAGACTGATCTATTTTTAATTCTGCCTTGACTAGCACTTCACTAGATCTCTGGCTAGGAGGTCTGTTTATAGTCCCTTTTCAGGCTTTAATGTTTGCAGGCCACTTACTGGGAAGTCAGCACAACCACATGTGTCCATATTATGAACTTACCCTCAGATTTGTCATCTCTCTGTTCTCTCTCTTTCCTGTGAAGGTGGGCTGGAGTCCTGAAGCTGGTTACACAAGTCCACAGAGGTGGATCCCCACACCTGATCAGGAAGAGGACCCACCAGTTGCCCTGATAAATGCAGGTTTCCCCCACTACAACTTTAACAACGTATTTGTAACCCCCGTGCGCTGTGCCCCGCTCCCTGCACTGTGGTGAGTACTCTGTCTGTGTCTGTGTCTGTGTCTGTGTCTGTGTGTGTGTGTGTGTGTGTGTGTGTGTGTGTGTGTGTGTGTTTGCAAGTGAGACCTAATCAAGACAGGGTCAAATAGTGGCAACAAACACAAACAGGACAACCACATCAAATGAAAATGGCATCAGTACACATTACATGAATTGGTGCTTTAATAACGCAGCAATATTTAGTCCAGAATTTGTTAGTTAATTTAAGCCGTTGCAACTAACAGTTACCACTTCTTCTAAGTTTAAAATTAGTAAAAAAAGATCAGGGCCTAGAGTTAGAGTTTGGTTTATCTCAGCTGAGGCTCTATTATGCAGCCACCCAGTTTATCCCTTGTATCTCAATTTAATATGTTGCCCATCTGTGTGTGGCAAGGCCTAGGCCTGTTGTTTAGGTTTAGCTTGTGTAACCAGGGCTGAAATACAGCCCCACAGGATTTGGTTTGAAAAGATTTCAGTCCGTACATTGTGTAGCTCTTGTGGGCAGTCAAGAGTTCAATTTTTTTTAACTATAGTGTCACATTTGTTTTGTTATCAGCTAGGCCAGTAAGGATGTGGTATGGAACAACATGTTGGAGAAGGACAAAACCTACACCAGAGATGTCCATGTGATGGATAAACATCCTCATCTGCAGCCCAAGATGAGGGCAATTCTACTGGACTGGCTCATGGAGGTCTGTAGTAGTCTTAACCTGGGCATACGCTGTACAGTTTTAGAAATGTTGTTTAACTCCAGCTCCTCCTGTATGAGTAAAATGTCTGCAATGTGAAGCCAAAGCTATCAAAAATAGTAGTAATAGTAAAATAGCAAATGAAATGGCCCATTCGCCCTCAAGGCCATTCTGGCTATTATCCATTGTCAAGATTTGTTTGAAAAGCTCTGACGTTTTACTCAGTCATATCGGTTGTGATATTAGGAGAAGGAAACATCAAAGTGGCATGTATGCTGTTGCCAAAAGCTGGCCTCCGTATTTTGCGTCCACATGACACATCTTGTCACCATGACACTTTCAGATGCTCTGTTTGCCACTTAATGTAGGCGCAGTGAGACAAAGAATGATCTTTGGGTATCTACTCGTGGCTCTGCTTTAGAGTCTGACAAAGGCTGACCAGAAATTCATCTAAATGTCTGGCAGCCGGTCGGGAGCAGATAATTGCTCCTCCTCTCCCAGTGTACATTACATGGCAAATGATGCCTGACGAAGCTGAAAACTGGTCCGACTCTAAAATGAGCTGTGCAGCTCAAAATGTGGGTCAGAATCGGGCTTAAATGGTACAGTGTATGCCCAGCTTTAGAGACCACACCTCTCTCCTTGTCAACATTAACAACATTTAACAAAATGTATAATGCCTTTCATTTTCATCATTTCAGCTTTATTGGTGTGGATAAAAGTAAAGCCTGCATTTATAGCCATCTACTGACTTGCGCATCATAACTAAATTGTCTCTCGTGGATTTTGTTAACAGCAGCTATAGACGACCTTACAGAACAACCTCTTACATTTCATGACACTATGACTAACTCTTACAGCAATGCACTGACGCTAGTGGGAGCTACGGCACAACACATCGGCAACAGCCTCTCAATCTCTTAATCGTAAACTGGTTATTGAGAAAAGGCAAATATGTTTAGTTATTAATTATCAGTAAACCTCTTGTGGCACAAACGGTCAAGTGATCCTCAACTGTATCTTGTGTGGCAGTGAAAAAACACTGAGTTCTGACCATCATTGTAATGAAGGTAAATAATGAGCTGCAGTGACTTATGAGGTTTCCTGTGTGTGTGAAAGAGATCAACCAATCTGATTGGCCTAATCACATTCAATAAAGACCATATCTGCTTTATCCTTTTGATTTTGGTTCCTCTTCATATCAAAGCATAAATTGCTATAAATAAGGGCGATAAGGGCTGCATGGAAGTAATGTGGGACCTCATTAGACAGATCTGAGGTCTCTTTTGAAAGAGAACAAGCTCTGTGATGCACTCTGTGTATACCGGTGCAGCAGAAAGACCGAGAGAAGGGGACAAGTTACTGATGCAACAAAATGTTAATCGTTACATGTGTGCTCTAACATCTATAACAGCTCAGTTTGTTTTGTATCCAGCTCTGCTTGAAAGTCACGTGAACACACATCTTTGTTTGTCACTTGCAATGAGCGCCGTGGAAGTTTTATAGTTAAAAATCCTTCAAATGTACTTTTTTTTTTTTTTTTTTGAATGAAGGAATATAAAGTAGGACAGACATTAATCAGAAAAGATACAAGTGTCTCTGTTTCAGTCAATAGTAACAATACTTTGCCATGTTGTGTTTGTGTGCATGTTTTAGGTAAGTGAGGTGTACAAACTGCACAGGGAGTCATACCACCTTGCTCAGGACTACTTTGATCGCTTCATGGCCACACAGAGAAACGTCTTCAAATCAACACTGCAGCTCATTGGCATTACCTGTCTCTTCATTGCTGCCAAAGTAGAGGTAAGACGGGTTGGACTGTACGGAAGTGATGTGGGTTGATCAGAATCTCTTGTTATGTAGCCTGCAGATCTTTCTTCTGGGCTTGCATTAGCTACATTATCTAAGCTGCTTTACCACCTTTCTTCTACAGCATTTTACAATGTTTATTAGTATGATTGGTTGTAGTAATTCTTGTCTGCTGTGTTTTTGCGTCACCCAGGAGATGTATCCTCCCAAGGTCCACCAGTTTGCCTATGTTACAGATGAAGCCTGCACTGAAGACGAGATTCTCAGTATGGAAATCATTATTATGAAGGTAAAGAACACACACATTTCTCATTGATCCTGACGTATTAGTATGAAGTGGTCTGCATGTCCAAATATTTCCTGCCCAATCTCACTCCAGTGATTGAGTTTTGGAAGAACTAAGTGTGTAAATACTAAGTATCTTGTAATCATTGACCCTTAGGGCTGACTTGAGTTGTGCATAGGCGTTACGCAGAGCCCACACAGTGGCCTATGCATTTAAACTTGTGAAGCAGTGTGTCTGCATCGCTCTGCAGTTACACCTCCAAAAACGTTAGCTGGCAATGGGGTTTCTGTGACGTGCACAAAAGTCAAATTCATTTAACTAAAACATGGCTTAGTAGCGTCAATAGAAAAGTACAAAATTCAGCTCCATTATAACTCACAAGATTTACTGACTAAACAATGCTCCTTTGCTAGACATGTTTTCCCCACATATACAACATGCTAACGTTTGTATCATAAACCGACGACATTTTGAATTGTATAAAATGGTCTAGCGGTTAGCAGATTTTTTTTTTTTCTTTACTCATATGAAACAGGGAACAACAGCAACATTTAACAAAGGTGACGTTATAAAATTCACCTTTAGTATAACTTGAAATGTTCAGAAACAAAACAGTTGTCTCACAGTAGAAACAATTTTTTTCCCACAGGTCTGCATTTCCACTGCATGTAGTTAAATTTTTGGGGAGGTGCACGTCAGGCTGCAGTGTAGACTGTAGCATATGGTAGGCAGCTACTCAGAGCCCAAGCTGTAGATATAGCGTTGATTCAACACAGAAGTATAAATCTGGTTGTAGTTACCTAAATCACTAAAGGCAGACTGCATGTGTTCTCATTCTTTTCTTGTATTTTTTAGAAATGCCTGTCTGTCCAGTTGTTAGGTGGTCAACCAAGCAAAATCTTGAATGTATTTAGATTTAAGTTGCAAGTGGTTGAGTTGCTGCTGGTGATGGTTTTACTTCAGCACTGCAGGTTGCCTGATCTTTCTCTCTTTTCTTCTTCAGGAGCTGAAGTGGAGTCTCAGCCCACAGACTCCAATCTCCTGGCTCAATGTTTACATGCAGGTGGCCTACCTGAAAGAGACAGACGAGCTCCTCATCCCCAGATACCCACAAAGTACCTTCACACAGATTGCAGAGGTACGCTGAACCTCCCCTACCTGCTTTCTTTAAGGATTTTTTTTTCTCCACCGCAGACAAGTGTCCATTTTCCATGTCCAGCTCAATATGAGTGATTGTAAATAATTATAGATAAAAATGTTTTCTATAAATCAGGAACAAGTTTTAATGAATCAAAATCGAAAAAACATGGCTGCATTTAAAATCTACAGATGGCTAAATGTTTTTGTAATAATCCAGCTCTAGTGTCTATAAACTGCAAAGAAGAGCAGAGCTAGCCAGGCATCACTAGACCAAATTGCAAATGCAAGTTAGTCTGGAACCTCTCAATTCATTTTCAATTTCAAAGGGGCATTATTATCAAATGTAGTTCAGAATGCCTCTGGATTCAACTGAACAGACCTACAACCAATAAGAGTAATGAATTCGTATGTAGCACTGAGTGATGGAAAATGGCTACAGTATGCAGGGAGTAGCTGTGATGGTGTAGCATCAATATGTCTGTAAATCAGTGTTGCTGTTTTTGCCATCAGAATTTGAAACTTGTACAACACAAGGACGTGAGCCAGAAAACAACATCATTGCATATTTTGTGTATAGAGTAAAGGCTTTGCAAGTTGTCAGTCACCGTCTCAAACACGCCCTACATCAGATTAACGGTTGTGATTGGCCTGACCTGGGCAGGTTGGCTGGAAATCTTTCTCAATGGGATGAGGACCAGATGCATCTGCCAAAGCAAATAAAACATGGGCTCACTTTGTCCAAGGAAGTGACAAAGTGAAACTTAAAGGTGAAATACAGTCTCTTAAACAGCGATTGAGTGAGGACTTAATTCAGAGGAAGCCAGTACTGGGTCTTAATCTTTCTCATCCTTTGGCTTTAAAGGCATCACTGACCTTCTGAGATGGCGAACAGCATGCATAAATCACTTTGATTTTGCATTACTACCAGATAAGCTTTTATTTAGTCAGGTTCAGTGAACACCACAAAATGCTGTACTGCTACTAAGACATGGTCCTTCTCCTTGTTGCTGCCCTACAAAGTCGCCAGCGCTGCAGTTCTCTTTATTCAGAAATATTAATCTTTTGAAGAAATGTGGTACACACAGTATTTACAGTGTACCACAGGTGATTCTGCCATGACTTATTGGGAGTATTTGCAGTACTCCTTTTGAGGTTTGCTTTTCTGTTCGGTCTTTTCACTTTTTTGTCCTTTTTTTTTCTCCTCCTCCTAGTTATTGGACCTGTGTATGCTCGATGTGCGTTGCCTCGAGTTCTCCAATGGCGTCCTTGCTGCTTCAGCCCTGTTTCACTTCTCCTCTCTGGAGCTAGTGGAAAATGTCTCAGGTAAAAAAAATAAACTCCTTAGTTAGAGATTTACTCCTTAAGCAAAAGTTTTATTAAAACCTAGCAGTATTTTTAATGTTTGTCTTATCACTTGTTTCTGTCCATGCAGCTCTGAAGAGGGTGGAGTTAGAGGAGTGCGTGAGGTGGATTGTGCCATTTGCCATGGCACTGCGGGAGGTTGGTGGGTCGTCTATGAAAACATTCCCAGGAATCCCTGCAGATGACATGCACAACATCCAGACACATGCCTCTTACATTACATGGCTGGTA
>JAPZEB010000001.1:2101401-2115941 GCA_029783705.1 Chaetodon striatus
AATACCACACAATTTTTTTAAAAAATAAAAAAAAAAAAACTCATATTTTTTACAAAAAATGTCAAATAACCTTCTCAACCCAACTCAACGTTTTTTGTTTTTGTTACATAGCACACTTCATACAAACATGCAGCCCAAAGTGCTTCACATGGCAAAATTGGAATGGCACAGATGCAGTTAAAAGGATAACACAAACAACTTCACGCAAAGTTTTGCAAGACGAGAAAATTACTACAATAATATATTAAAAAAGCAAACCAGGACAAACTAACAACAAAGATGATTGAAGTTCTTAGAATAAAGAAATGAATTAAATAGAATACAAATAAACAGAAGGCATGAAAAAAGGTTAAAAAAAAAAAACAGTGGTTAAAACTTAAAAATCAAGACCACATCAAAAAGTAGGTCTTAAATTTACTTAAAAAAAAAAAAAAAAAACTACCAAAAAAGCCTCAAACACAGATCTACTCCTTCTATTCTGAAAATTCCACATCATGCAAATATGAGATTAACTGATGAGCATGCGTATGTTTCTCTACAATGGATACATGTATAAAGAGAACTGAGTGTTGGAGGCAGAACCCTGTTTATTCCTAGAAAAGTGGTGCATGAAGTTCGAATTTCGGCTTTAAATTTACCTGGATCTCCTGTATCCATGGAAACAAGTGCACAGGTGTTTTTCTTTAACCCCACCTTCCAACCACTCAGTCTCAGGCTCTCACTTGAACGAGAGGAGGAAAACAAATCTGGATTCGGCTATCAGTGAATTTCACAACTTTTAGGTCATTATGACACAAAGCTGGTTAAATATCGACAAAGTGTCTCCTTAAACAGATCCTATTCAAATTATAACAGTGGGTACTGTGTGTAAATGAACTATGGTCAACCTCCTGCCATCTTACCAGTACCCAGATCTTCCTGCTCCTCTTTGCTGGCACGAGGGCAGTGTCCTTAAACAGATTGCTCTTCCACATTTTCATATGCCCGCCAACACGGTCATAAAGAGTATAGAGGAGGGTTGAGAAAGAGCCAGTCTCGCTCTTGCTCTATCTCCAACTCCGATCTAATGCTAAACTAAGCATTGCTGATGAAGTATAAACCAGGATCCTGCGACAGTATTGTCTATTTCTTACCTAAAATGTTGAAAGGAACGTTTTAGTGCACTGTTAGGCTGTAATATGAGAATTTGTGAAATGGAAGTGGGCGCCAAACAGTTTTTTTCAGCCTCCGTTTTTACAATAATGGAAACAGAGACCAAACAATAAAATTCAGCAGTTCTAATAAGTTATCATATTACAGCTAAATCAACCGACCACCATTTTGTTTCCTGTGTCAAGCTTGGACAAGCTTGCATTACTTCTCCCACCAGCATAAGCGTTGATTGGTCAGGTGCATCGTTGTGTATTCTGGTAGTTGTAGGTTTCTACATTTAGAACAAAGCGAACGCCACAGTCCTTTTTCTGTTTTCTGTAGTCATATAACACCAATTTCAAAAGTATGTGTTTCTCTACTGCATAGACAGCCTGGTTTAATGAAAAGACCATCTTTCTGGCAGTGAAATACTTATTTAGTGTTTGTGCTGGGAAGCTGATAACATGTTCAAAAAAAATTATCCACCAATATACAGACGTTTCTTTCACAATGCAAGTCCATGAGAAAAAGTGTTTTTGGGCCCCTTGGCAATACCTGACTGACTCAGATGTTGCAATTCCACAGTTTGACCACTGTGTCAATTGGCTTCAAAGCCCAGCTCTTTCCTGGGGGCTTGCTCTCTACACTGGAGGTTTCAGATTCCACAGTACGCTGGCACAGTTTGCATAATAGACCTGATAGGCTTTCACTTGTGATGTTACCAACTAATGCTCTGACAAGCATGTCTCAAACTCAAATTTTAGAAGCAAAGAGAAACCACTCCCACTGCTCTCTAGTGACCACAGCATTAACCTGTGTATTTCTACTATGTACAGGACAAGGCCTACTCTTACCAGGATGTGGAGTTGGAGCGGCATGGTACCTGCCCTGTACCTCCAGGCGTCCTGACTCCACCCCAGAGCAGTGAGAAAACTGAAGAGTTGAACCGAGTGGATACCACAGCGCTGAAAGTCAAGCCTAGGATTCAGACTTCATCCCCGCAACGACACCCTCCAAAGTAGTGACGCACACACTGAAGCTGACAAGACAACAGCTAATCCCAATTCCTCTTTAAACTGTAAGGGGAAGAAATGCAATTCTGATGTGTTGATTCTGAACAGCGACACCACTGCAGTACCAGCACATGTGTTCGGACTGATGGATACATTTTCAGTGGGGAAATATGGATGGCTATATCACTGATTACTTGGATCCAGGTGCTTTTTAAATGTCTCAGTATTGGGTGCACACAGTGACTTTGATGACATCGGAGAAACGCTGACACACAATGAGCAAATAGTTTGGACGGCCCATATCCCCACAGGAGATGTTGAGATGAAAACGCAGGGATGGGACGACTGAAGAGGAATTTTTTTGTTTTGTTTTGTTTTTTGTTTTTTGGATGAGGAGTGCACCCAAATGCTTGCATTAATTACCAGCCACGCCTACATTTCGTGGTTGCCATTTTTATTTTCTATGCAGAGGCCAAATTGAATGGACATTTTATGGAGTCTCTACTTGATTTAGCGCGCGTGTGTGTGTATGTGTGTGAGACTGTTTGTGTCAGTGTGTTTGGGGGGGAGGGTGATTGCTGTTTTTAATCTATAAGTGGCCTCATTTGCCCAAAAACTATTCCTAGGGTCATATTTGGCTCTCTGTGCTGCTATAAAAGTGGGCTTTGCATGATGGAGGGGGAAGAGTGTGTGCCTGTGTGTGAAATAGTGTGTTGCTCTTGTTTTTTGGTTCTACTCTTGTCATTTTATCGGACAAAACATGGCCATGTTTTGCTTAGGGACCAGTAGCTTGGCTACCTAAACGGACTAGTGAACCAGCCGGGCTTCAGAAGCTAAAATATTGATTGTATTTAACTTGCATTTTTATCCCAACCTGCGGTTTGTTTCCCAACCTCCAAAATGTAAGATTTCTATTTGACTTTTTAAAATAAAATGCTGCTACATATTTCCTCTTTTAATTAAACAGTCCTTTGTTGTGTATGGGTTTTCAGTTGCAAGACTTTTTGACATTGTAGTGCACAAAACCATTCTGACAGATGTTTTCATGAAACTGTCTTAGTGTTAATATGTAATGTAAGAGTGTAACTCTGGCTTCTCCCTCACTCCTGCAGAAAAATCACAATGCACACAGACTTTGTTCCACTAGATGTCAGTGTGATGCTGTCAGTTTGAATGCCTTCTCTTCTCACCAAAAAAGAGAAACATGCAACCAGCATGACTGAAGTATTGTTATACACTGACCAGATCAGATATCAGACAGGAAAAAAAGATCATGTCTCAAGCATTGTGTCTGCAGGTCTTTAAAACCTTTTCAAATGTCTTCAGTTTTAAATATTATATAGATATTTATGAATATTTACTGAGCCAGTGGCACTAATCTTGGGTGTCCACCTTGAAACTGTGCTGATCATATAGATCTTCTGTGCTGCCGAGGGGGAAGATGTGTGTGAGTCATCCATGTTTTCACTGACATGGATGTAAACTGAAAGAGAAATCTGACTTGTGTGTAGAGGCATACAACTGCAGGGTTAAATTCTATGTCTTGAATTTAAACGAGTGCCATTGTGTTGAGATTTGCTCTCAGCTACCTAGTTAATCCAGTCAGTCAGTTAGGAGGGAGCAGCAAAGGCAGGGGCTAGTCTTTATTTTTAATGTGTATGATGAGTTGATAAAAGATACAAGGTCAGGTCCATATAAATTTAATTTGAGTGGCTGTGTAAAGCCTGCCTGTTGCAACAACTTCTTACTGTTGATGAATCGGGGATTTTGTCAAAACTTGAGACATGCCAGTCTCAAGTCATGTCTTTTGAAAGCAATGTAGAGAGCCAACTAATTTCTCAAGTCTTCATTTTTGTGAGCAGTGGGGATTTAGGGGCATGATAGTGGTGAGGTTGCAGATTGCAACCAGCTGAATACCCCACCTCTCACCCCTCCCTTTCCATGCATATACAAAAACCTACCGCACCAAATTAAAATTGCCACTTTAACGTAAAAAAAATGCTGAAGGCCCTCTGGAGACCAGTGTTGGGTTTGTCCGTTCTGGGCTACTGCAGAGACATGGCAGGGTCTGTGGAAGAGGCTCTGCCCTATGTAATGAAATCAGTCTGCAAATCAGCAACAGAGCATCTAAACATCTTGACGTATTTCAGCAACAAGTTAAATCCTAAAGGTGTTGCAACCTAGAATTACTGTTTTTGGACCTCATAAAGTTAATGGTATGGAAGCCCTGAGGTGCAAAACTAAAAATTTGATAAAAACAAATTAAATAGGAATCACAGCATTTCACAAAACCCAACAACATAACGGGCCTGTGCCAGAAAGCAGAGGGCTGTACCACCAAGCAAGCTGGACAGAGCCAGTAATGGATGGTGGGTATCAACTTTTTTTTATTAACCCAGGTTTCCTTCCTCAGGCTCTGTGAGCGATCCAATAAAAAGGGGCATTTGGTGCAAATAAGCCAAGAGAGGAATGCTGGTAGAAACTTGTTCATCATGTTTTTCATAAATGGTAATATTTCATAAAAAATGTTTATAAATATTTATTTTACCACTCAATGCCCTTTCATTGCCTACTATTTATTCCTAGTGTGACATCTTCACATTCTCCAGGTCTCAAATTTTAAACCTGATAAAACAGAGCTAGAAGTTACAGTCAAGAATGGCATCTAGGTCTGACACTGTCCCATAATGGATACATAGAAGTAGCTCTAGTGGCCAGGTCAAATTGAAATGAATTTTATTGATTGAATATTACCTGTGACAAATACCAATGGATTAATCAGTTCTGTGTTAGCTTCAGTGCCAGTAGTGTAAATCGGACCTCAGCAAATAAGGACCAAGTACAAAGAAGAGTTTGAAAGAAATGTTAGAACCATCGCCGTTGTACCCATTGTCTCAAAAAGAAATAAATGAATAAATAATACATATTTTTCCATATTTGTTTTGGTGTGAGTTGCTGAGTAAAACGAGATCTCAGCTGTAGAGATGTCTGCCTTCTCTCCAGTATAATGAAACAAGATGACACTCTACTTGTGGAGCTCAAAGCGCCAAATAATAAAATGAAGAAAAAAAGAAAAAAATTGAAGAACTCAACAGCAATGTCTCTTTCCAGAAACCATGACCCGGTTACTCAAGATAATACATCGAGCTTGTTGTGAGCAGTTTCATATAGGAACTATTTTCTCTCTACCGAACTACACCCACCAACTGTATCACCACGCGGGAGGAAGCGTGCATCTAATCATGGACAAAGGGCTCGTGCTCGTGACAGCTTGAGAAGTAAACATCAATGCTGTCCTCCCCTGCTGAGCTGTATCATTAGTTAGCTTAGTGGTGCTAGGTGAGCTTGCAGTGAATGCATGTTTCTGTCTGCACGGTGATACAGTTGACAGGTGTAATTGGGTAGGAAGAAAATAGTTCCGACATGAAACTGCTCATAACAAGGTCTGTGGATTATCTCAGGTAACCAGGTCATGATTTCTGGAAATACACATGTCGCTGTCGAGTTCTTCATATGTGTTTTTTTGGTGCTTTGAGCACCACAAGAGTGCCATGTAGTTTATATTATACTGAAGAGGAGACAGACACCTCTACAGCTGATATCTCTAACATTCGGCAACTCACATCAAAACAATCTAGACTGATACATGGCATTTTAAAAGAGTAAAAATAAGTATTTTTGATTTTGGGGTGAACTGTCCCTTTAACCCGGAACCACGCTTGCCTCCCTGTGAGCATTCACTGTAGAATTATATCACTGAACCAATCATGGCTCCTTTGTCATGATAGTTACAATCATTTGGAAGTCATTCGATGGAAACTGTTTTCTTTAAAGCTGCTTTTAGTTAAAATGCTAATTTTCATATTCTCTTGCTATAAAATCCCTTGACTGGGGTTCTGTTTGATATGTCAAAGTTATTTAGTGTTGCATCTGACATGTATGCTTTAATTTTCAGCAGGTATCATACAAAGAAAGCTCACATTACTCATGCAGGGCTTGAACCCCTAATGTCATAATGACAAGCAGAGCACTGTAGCAGACTGAGCCAACAGAGATCAGTTGAGGTCGTCTTTTCGTCTCAAAGCCTGACCTCATCACTGCTTTACAGCATGCACTAAAAGCTCACTTTTACTTTGTTTTTTGTAGTGGTTTTGTCAGTTCCTGCTTTAGTATGCTATTCTTCACATAATATGTTTAATATGTACTGCTCTGTGGCAATGAACATCACAGTGTATTTACATTTCAGTTTCCTTCTCTGTAATTTGATGTGAACAGAGCTCAGTGTCTCTGGATGATGTCTGTTCCAAAGTTATGGAATAAACCAGACTTGCTCACATTAGGGCCCAGTCCACACATACACAGGCTGTTTTTGAAAATGGGACTTTTTCCTCCTTTGTTGTCAAAAATCCTGTCTGCACAAGCACTGTCTTAAAAAAAATTACTGTCCAAATGAAAATGCACAAACACAAGGGAAGCAGTGTTAAGAACATGCCAGACCAACAGGCAGCAATATAACTGGCAGATGTTAAAGGAGGGGTTTGTGTCACGGCAGGGTTGGATTATGCATGATGTATAAAGAGAATTGAATACAGCATTGGAGGTGGGGCTCCACTCTTGCCTATAGCTGCTTATTAGCACGTGAAGCCAAAAGAGTTCATCTACCTGGCTATAAAAGTACCTGGATCTTTTATATTATTGGGCCCATCATGCAAGTGCACTAGATACTTTCGCCAGCTGATTTACGGTCGTCTTTTTTTTTTTTTTTTTACAATATAAGTCCATGGGAAATAGTCTTATTGGGCCCCATGGTATCATGTAATGGAAGCTGTAATTCCACAGTTTGGCCCAGAGTCCTGCACAGGTCCATATTATGGCTACAGCTGATACCTCCAACATTTGGCAACTCACATCAAAACCATCTAGACTGAAACAGAGCACTTTAGCTCAGAAGTCAGATAGAAAGACAGTGTTTTCTTTGAAGCTCCTCCTTACTGTTGCACATCTAACTCAGGTCAGTTTACTGTCAATGTCAAATTTATTGTGTCAGTAGAAGGCCATTTTTCAAGTCTTAAGTTTCTATGTTGTGTTTTATCCGCTATCTTTTCTTCTCCAAAACAAATGGACCAGGTGATTAAAACCAATAAAAACGCTATATAAAGCAGTTTCACATTACAAATAGGCAGAGATGTAAAGTAACAAAGTAGGACTACTTCACTACCATACTTAAGTACTAAAAGGCTGTATCTGTACTTAACTGGAGTCTAATTTTTTTCTCCTGCTTCCACTTTTACTTCACTACATATTTTCGATGAGTTGAATACTTTTACTCTGATACATTTTCTATGAGCAGCATCGTTACTCGTTACAATTATTGACGGACCATTACAGTATCACTGCCAGACCAGTAGATGGCTCTGCCACTGACTACAAGCAGGTTTGGTGGAGCTGGCAGTGATCAAACTGCCTCATCACAACATCGTGTTCAGTTTGCTCCCGCCCTGCCTCTCAGTTTGGTGCGATGACAGAACCCTTCTGACAAAGAGTTCTCCTCCACAAAGAGTTAGGCTCAGTGTTTTAAGGTGCTCTGATCTCTTGCTTTGTTCTGACAACAGAAATACTTGTACATGGGCTTTGAGAGCTGGAGTTGGTCTAACAAGTGATGTAAGCGCCTTCTTTTAAGGTGCTGCACTGGTTTAAATATCCTGATGGGTTGCTGTCAAAATGCTGTTGTTTAGCCCTTCTGTTTTGGGCCTTCTAAGTTTGTTTAGAGAGTGAATTTAAGACTCCATGTACATGTACTACGTCTTGTACATTCCCAGCTTTGTATTGCTGCTATAGCCAAAGGAAGTCTGAGTGTCCTTCAGGCTAAATGTTTGAAGATACTGCATAAACATTATGATATTCAAACTTTGGACTGCTTTCTTTAATAACTACATAACATATTAAAACTTAATACTTGTACTTTTACTTTCAATACTTGAGTACATTTTAAAATAGACTACTTTTAATACTTAAGTACAAAAATATTGAATACTTTAATACTTGTACTTGAGTGTGGTGCTTAAAGAAGACTTCAACTTCTACTCGAGACATTTTTTGGTAGAGTATCTGTACTTTTACTAAAGTCTGGGTCTCTGGTACTTTATACATCTCTGGGTATTGGTGATGACTTGGTCTTGGTTTAGGTGGTCCTGACAACAACACTGCTAATCTGCTGGTCAACGGCTGCCTTGATCAGTAAGTTAGTTTGTGTTATTGTTTGTCTTTGGGGAATCCAAACAAACACAAACAAAACCGACAGAGGCAGCTGTAGACCAGCAGGTCCGGTCTTCAGCAATGTTCAACACTGTCTTGCTCGATGGAATCTGGCTTTGAAGAGTCATGCAGTGTGGGGGAAACTCTAGGACTGGCTCGATCTCAGTACTCACAACTTCGTCTTGGCTTAGGTGGTCTTAACAACACTGCTAATACGGTCATTCTTCTTCTCCACAGTGAGATTTTACCACAGCTACCTCTGTCCTTGTCTGTGTTTTTTTCTCTTAACCAAATCAAAGGTCTTAAGTTGTCTAAGGAGGGCTTTGTGTTACCTAACTTTCATCACGCAATACAGCCCTATTTATTACAGCCATTAGAGTTTTCATGACCACATTCAGAACCAGTGCTGGCTATTAAAACACCACAGCAAAGAGACAAAGTGCAGGGTAATAAGCCCTCTACAGAGAGACAAACAAATGTTCCTTCACTCTAATGAACTGAAAGGAAAAGTACTGAAAGGTCAGCAGTCATCTGAGCCACAAATGTCACTGTTTTTTATACTTTTTGGTGACCTGTATGCTTTCTTATTTTCTTCCAGGTGACAGAGAACATCATCTCCAAACAAACCTTCATAGGTGAGAATCTTTGTCTCTGTCTCCCACACACACACAGACAACAATGCCACAAACATCATGTCTGACACTCTTTCACTTCCTCTCCCCTCTTCAGAGGCCAGAACCATGCCTCGCTCCTTCAACAACTCGGGGTCAAAGTTCATGACCTCGGTGGCCCAGAGGCCATCTGCCCACTTGACCCTCAGAGACACCAGCTCTCCAGGTGAGGCACTGGTCCCGCTGGGACTATTACTTTAGGTCAACGGTTGAAGGAGGTGTGAAAAGAAAGTAAACTGACTATCACAGAAGTTTTCTTTTGATTGTGTGTGTTATCATAAATGTCAAGGTTAGAGGTTTATCACTTTGTGGTTACGACTGCTGGAATACACCTTTTTTGTTGTGTGCTAAGCAATAACACCATAAAAGAACAAAGACACTACCAAGTATTTATTCCTTGCCTACATATGTCTCTTTGAATAATGCAGACATCTGGAGAGAAAAACGTTAAGGCGCAAACCATGCTGATTTGAGAATGAAGGCGGAGAAGCACTGATAAATCACAGTTATGAGGGGGGTGGGATGTTTGTAAATGAGAAGCAAAATGACCAAACTGTAATAAAACCTTCTCCAAAAGCTTTTTTTTTTTTGCAAGAAAAGAGAAAAACAGATGCAAACAATGACACATGACAGCAAACATTTGAATGTGGAGCCTTGGAGCAGCTGCTGATAATGTTAAGTCCGAAATCTTCATTTAAATACATCATCTTTAACATAAACTCGGGATATGTTAGATCACTGAGCTCTATCCTTTTATCTTACCTCAGGGAACAGGCTGCTTTCTGTAATAAATCCCTTAATCGTTAATGTAAGGGAAAGCAGAGGAGCGTAAGACTCGAACTTGCTGTATTAAGGATCAATTCAGTTGTTTCATCCATTAAAGTTACTTATCCTGTCCACATTCCACCTTAATCACAAATATAAAGTATTAGGCTGTACATTAAAGGATTCAGATTCCTTGTGTCTGGCCATTTCTCTTCAAATAAATATCACTTCCTGCATGCCAGAGGATTTTCCCTCAGAGAAAACGAGCAGCAACCTTTATGAACTGGCCGGAGCAGCGAGATATATCAATTTATACAGCAGTAAAACAGATATTTATTAGGACAGCGTCACCGATAAGAAGAATGGAGCATATGTGTGTTGTTAAACGTGGACTCTGAAATGTTGGAATGTGTTTTTCACGTGTATGTGTGTTAACCAGACCTTTGTATCGTCACATCTGAGGCTGGCGTGCAAACTGAAGGGTGTTGACAATTTGGCAAAGGCCGACTGATGTTATTTCCATTGAGTTGACAAAGGGTAGGAATGGTGTTGTATCCGTGTGTGTGTGTGTGTGTGTGTGTAGAGAAGAAGGAAGAGAGGGTGAGGTTCACACATTCAGCCTGGATTTCTCATAAGGAAGTACAGCAGCGAGAGACTTTGAGGGTTGACCTTTGATGTTTTTTCCCCCAAAAAAAATATCTTAACAAATGAGAAGGAAACAAAAGTGTGTTAGCCAAGCCACAGCATTAACACACACACACATGGCCAAGATGTAGCTGGGATACAAGCGACACCAATAACAAATCAACAACAAACATCCCTGCAGGATGTTCCAATGTTAAATGTGCAGTCCGCCATACTGCATACAATTCTAACATGCACGTGGATGATAAAGGCATGAAGTACGAGGACAGGATGTGATGCATGCATCCACGGGAAAAGACACGTGTTGAATATGGAAGGAAAGACTTGCTGGCTCAGAGCCAGCCGGCAGACTGAGTGCTGGTGTTGTACTACTCATCATCCTTCCTACTTCTTTACAGTGTTCCTCACCACTCCTGTCTCCTTCCCACTAACAGGGTTCCCTCCCTACCAAATCCCCACGGCGGGTCTCCACCAGTCCTGTCGCCATGTGGTCCGCACGTGGGCTAACCAGAGCTTCGGGGCTCACCTGCACAACATGACCCTGTCCAATGGGAAGCTGCGAGTGCCTCAGGATGGGCGGTACTACCTGTACTCACAGGTGATTATACTAATTTTATCCCACCAACACCATACACATAAGCTGTGTCTCAATTCAGGTGCTACAGCCTTCGAAAGCTGTATTTGAAGACCGATTGCGTCACATCGGCGCAACCAAGGCTGTCCCATTTCAATTGCTCCTTCAAATTTGGCCGAACGCAGCCTTCTTTCCAAGAATTTGATGGACGCAAAGGATGAGTCCTTCATGGCCGGCAAAGGACGTGGCCAACATAGACTGCCAAGGCCACATCCTTCAAAGGCTGCAGCCCCTGAATTGAGACACAGCTAGCGGTGAATTTTCTAATCCAAAGTTCAGCTACAAATGGTAGTCCTTTGCTTTACTGATGAGCTCAATCAGCTTTTGGTCAGAAAAAACTGTCAGAAAGAAGGACAAATGCATAAAGAAAGTTCTCAGAGCTCAAGGCGTCAACATCTTAAAGTTGGAAAGGAATTTTGTTTATAATGATATCAGATAGAGAAAAGTCGTAAAGTCATGTTGGTAATCCTGACAGTCCGTTCGTAAATCGTTTCCTGCATGAGGCCCACTGTTTTGAATTTTTGAGTAACTAAATGTGTTGTAGCCTGTGTAGTGTGAGTGGAACATTCCTAGAGCTTCCTAATATCCATCTGTCCCTGCTCTTCTCTTGCTTGCCTCCAGGTGTATTTTCGTTATCCGTCCCCAGCAGCCAGTGACGGAGACCAGCGTAGTGTCAGCCACCAGCTGGTGCAGTGTGTCTACAAGAAAACCTCCTACCCCAGCCCCATACAGGTATATAATCCCTTTTCCGCTTGAAGTCGTGCGGTCATGTCGATTGATATCTTTCTTACCTTGATTTTCACTTGTGTCCAGCTCCTGAAGGGGGTGGGAACAAAGTGCTGGGCTCCAGACGCCGAGTACGCCCTCCACTCCGTCTACCAGGGAGGACTGTTTGAGCTGAGGGCCGGCGACGAGCTCTTCGTCTCCGTCTCTTCCCCGACGATGGTCAACGCCGACGATTCCTCCAGCTACTTCGGCGCCTTCCGTCTGGACCTCTGAGAGGACAGGATGGAAGAAAAAAGGAGCAGATGGATAAATGGGTGGACAATGAGTTAGGGGCCTTTTGAATATCCGTTGATTGGAAAAAGTGTCATTTAGGCAGAGCTGTGGGACGTTGACCAGGATCTTGGATCCTCAGAGTTTGCTGGGACGGATACACTGAAGGATGGAAGGACTGGGGTTTGAGAGGCTTCGCTTGAGTGAAAGGGAAATGAGCGGATTTTTCTTCCTTACTCTGCATTAAGCGAAACCTAACCATCGAGAGCGAGATATACAAAGAATACATGTGCAATCACACCAAAATAAATGTGAGGATATCAGTTTTCTGTTGATTTTTGGGGAAGGAAATTGCTTTTGGAAGTCAAAAAGAGAAGTCAGCCACAGAAAAACATTAAAAGCCTTCCTGTTAGACGAGATTCGCCCACAAAATTAGGCCACCCTGCTGCCTGTACCCCGAAATAACACATGACTCTCAGTATATCTCGCATGTCAGCAGCTTTTTTGCGGGAAGCAATCGGACCCCTCGGATTTGGATTCAAGACCGAAGAATGTACACGCAATAAAAACTCAATCCTCGGCATCGAAGATGTGAGGAAGGACTGTGGAACGGTAGCAGAAGAAAGTCAAATGATCAAACCAAAGCAAAGAAATTGTGGAATATAACTTTTTAAAGCGTGCCATGAGAGTACTGTACATATGAATGGCAGAGAATGAGATGTAGACAATGAACTGTGGTGATTTTTAAAGTAATTCATATGTATTTTTACCTTGACTGGACTCAAAACCACTTGGATTTTGCTGAGGACTATTTACAACACTAGAGCTGTGGATTTTATGCAAAGACATTTTTAGAGGAGATTGTTTCGTTGTACTGGATACAGTAATAAGACTGTGAGAAGCAATATAGAGTGCCTTATGAGCAAACAAAGGACGAATGAAAACAAGGAGGAAGGAGAGGCAGAAATCTTGTGTATGCCTATAAGAATGAGCCCAGCAGAAGATAAAAGGAAAGAGAGTTAAAGGGGCTGAGGGCGGTATGCAGCCCGACCTGTCTGTGTTGTTGATCTCTCTTCTCTCTTTCACTTTCCCTCGCAATCTTTTGTCTTGTAAAGTATTTTAATATCTTGTCTTTCTTGTCTACCCTGTGAAGCTGCATTCAGTTTTTTTAAAAGGATTAAGGTGATGCAACAAACCAGAAAACACCTGTGGGAACAAGACGGCACACACGTGCAAAGAGGCTAACAGCACAAACACGAAGAGACTCGCAGATGTAGGTGGTTTTCATCATCCTGCAAATCACCAAACTGGTTGCTTTGGAGTTTTACAAACCAGAAAATGAAAGTTGGTCCACTGGAGAAGTGATGGTACACAGAAATACCAAAATAACATCTGGATAATTAAAGAGAATGACCTAAAATGGGAGCATTATGGGAAAGACGCTTATTCGCTTTCTTGCCAAGAATAACATGAGGACTACCAAATTGATGCCAGGAGACCGTTAGCATAGCTTAGCACAACAATTAGAAATGAGGGGAAACAACAAGTCTGGCTCCATCACAAAGTGACGAAATCCTCCTGCAGGCTAGCTGTTTCCCCTGCTTCCGGTCTTTGTGCTAAGCTAAGCTAAGCTAAGCTAAGCTAAGATAAGCTAAGCAGTTTGGTATCAAAGTCCTTTAATTCATGGTCTGACAAAAAAAACAGCTGTATCTCCCAAAATGTTGAACTATTCCTTTAAAAGGTAACCCCTGAATTTTTCACCTAGGCCCCAATTTGACTAATGGTGACTACAGTTTCTAAAACTGGTCCAGTATTAAGTGAGACAGCTGCAGCCTGCAGCTAAGAAACAGGCTGCAATGTAACCATTCAGGGCATGTGTACACCATCGCCTTACATGCACCCAAGTGCCTGTTTTTGCCACTGACAGGCTCAGATTGTCATCCTAAGTATCTGACAACATTATGGAAAGGTTCCCCACAGAGATAGAGTTCTTTGTTAAAGAGTACAATCCTTTTTTTAAACCAGAAACAGCCGCGAAATCGCAATCACCAAATCCACCAGACTCCACTGAAAAAACTTTTTAGCGTATATAGAGCCAGCATACTTTCACATCTAACGGGGTAATTTAAGGGTTTATTTCAACCAAACTAGAGATGGTAGTTGTTGGAACAGTGGAAAGATAAACCAGGAACATTTTTCTGAATTTTATTTTGTGTCTGTCGGCTTTTAATAAAGGTTGTTTCACAATGATACAATTACTGTTTACTTTAATGGAGCCTGGTGGGTTAGGTGATAGTGACATTGGGGCTCTTTATGTTAACTTAAAAATGATCTTCTTCATTAACTGAAAGGTCTATCTCTGTAGGGATCATTTCCATAATGTTGTAAGACACTTAAAGGGATTATCTGGGCCTGTCAGAGGCTACAACA
>JAPZEB010000001.1:2160382-2171837 GCA_029783705.1 Chaetodon striatus
AATTACAAAAATGTGACAAATTGACATCTGAGACAAGATGCCACCTGGTGGTCTGGGGCAAAATTCTCTGAAGGCATACACGCATTGGTGTTTTTAGGTGGAAAAACATAATGGAGCAACAACTACTTTGGACAGATGCAAAACCAGACAATTACACCATTTCACACAATGCACTGTATTTCTCATTTTTCCACACAGTTTAACACAGGTGATAATAACCTGTATAATAATAATCCGACTGGGCACAAAACCTGTTCTCCTCAACTTGCCATTATACTGCTCAGTTCCACGTTGGTAAGCAAAAAATTGGTGGCTTTGTTTGCTCTACTGAGCAAGCCCATTTTTACTGGGTTGTTCTGCTGCTTTCATGTTTAGTAATCGTCTCAGAAAGATGCTTGATCCTGAAAGCCTGTTCTTGACCAGGTACCATCCCCTTCCAATAACACACGTGGGAAAGAAAAAATAAAGTATCTTCTGAGAACCACTCCACGTTAAATCCAAATGGCAGCTTCCAGGGCTGAAAAATAAAGCCAATGTGGAAGTGCCAAAAACCGCAGTTCCTCGAACTGAGGCTGGCTCCAAAAGCAAGTCAGTTTCTGTAGACCTCCATGTTAAAATATCCAACTTTACAGCAGAAATAAACGTTTACAGCCTGGTGCAAAAAATTTTTACCTCCAAAGCTAATTTCCTGGGTACATTTATATATAATTAAACTTTTTATGTTTTATTAAGGCTTAAAGTTCATTATCAATAAGGGCGTGACTGCTCTGAGTGACAGGCTGCCCGTGATCCTTCCTGTGCTCCTCCACAGCTCCACCCTCTCATCCAAATATTATCACTGTTCTCTCCAAAAATCTAAGATAACAATGGCCAAAAATTCTGAACTCAAGGCTTTAAAACATGCATCCACAAAGCAATGATTGATGTCACATCCACATTTTTATCCAATCTATAGTTAAAGCTGATCAATTTTGCCAGCGATTTGGTTTGTAACAATATCAGTGAGGTGTTCCATTTCAAATTTTCTCTCAAAAGACAAACTCTGAATTTTCTGATACAGATGAAGAAATATTAACTTCTGCCAACTATGAGAAAATGGCAACAGCAGTACTTGATACATAGCTTGACACTGAGAGCATGAGGCTCTCTACACATGGCAGCACAATTAAAACCCCGTTTTAACACTGTTCTGTGCAGGCACTGCCCTTAAATTGTGGAATGTCAAGTATTGATTCAGAGTTATATTAATTCTTTTATAACTACTAAACTTTTCTGCTGCCAGCTGGTGTGGCTTTGTTACCTTTACCTACACCACACATATTATTCTATGCATTCTGATTGTTGTTAATGCTTAAAAATGAATTACAGACACAAATAAAATGATTTCTGAAAAGGTCAGCCAGTATGTCATGTTTTAAGGTTATCCTAGTTGAAGTAGTCTATTTTAAATAGGTTGGTCTTTTCAAAACAGATTTTATTCTATTTATTTTTTTTTTTTTTTGCAGCGGCAGCAAATGTACTCAAATACCCCACTATTGGACTGCAAACACAAGGAGCCATTTCATATGGTTTTCATTGACATAGGTGTTGTTACTTGTGAGAAAAAAATAGAAAAATGTTCATTCCAAGTGTAACAAGACACATGTAGCCAAAGTTTGCATTCAGTCTACTAATTCATTGCCAAATCAATATATAAATTAATTTTAAAACAGGTCAATTACAACAGCTCCAGATCAAGTTGATAAAAATATACAAAAAGCCAGTGCGTTTGTTTTCCTCTTGCAATCAGACAAATAGTGATTATTGTTGATGCTATTGGCCTGTTATTGGATGCTAGACTGCCATTGGATTAAAAACATGCAAGATTTAATTTGCTGTAACTATTACATTTATTACTGTAAATACCAAAATCACAATCAAACACCATTTTTTAACAGGCATCTTGCCTCATCTTATACTAATTTCTGATCTTAATTTTACATGCTGTTTTCTATTAGACAGATGATATTATATGTACATCTTGAATATTGTAAATATGTCTCAAATTTAATCTGACTTTTTGAGGTGCATGTCGGTGCTGTCATGCAAAGCAGAGGTGACATCTTGGGTCCTGCTAATCAGAACAGTGGGCTGTTCACTGCATATGTCTGGTAACTGGGTGTAAATGTGTCTAGCTGTTGTGTTGTGGCCCTGCAACGCATCCCGTGTGATAATAGACCTGGCAGCAAACAGGGCAAGGGGGAGGGATAGGAGGGTTTTGCAGGGAGGGTGGGGAGGGGAGGGCGTTGACGGGACACCGTGTGTGTGTGGCATATACATATTCACATGGGTGCATATACATGTTTATATGCAAGTGCGTCCCTGTGTGTGTGACTGGGCTCGTCGGTTACCAGGGAAATGGATGTGTTGGCCTCATCAGAGAGTCTCCAGCTGGTGGAGAGGCTTCGGAAGCGGCGCCTTGGCAGCCGCCCGGTCAGGGGGGAGTTTGCATCTGTGCTGCCTTGGCACTGGACTGGATTGTGGTTGTGGTGGATGGAGGTGGATGTAGTGTGTGTATGTGTGTGTGTGTGCATATATATGTGTGAATAGGGGTTTGTGCGTTGAAGGTTTGAGGGGGCTGAGGGCCATCCCTTTTCACCTCTTAACAACCCCTCACCTTCCACACTTTCACACAAATGCTGAGACACGCACACACACACACACACACACACACGCCTCATTGACATAATTCATTCCCTTGCCTCCAACCCTAACCTTACCCTAACCTAACTTCTAACCTTAAACCTGCAATAATTTATTTTTTGGCCACTTGGTGCTATTATTATTTGGAATTGTGTCCTTAGTCACCTGGTTATAAGTACAGTTTTTACTCAGTTTCTCTTACAGTTTCTCCCTGTTTTGCTCTGCTTTGGTCTCTACCAATACCTCAGAGAAATACCTGACTCTTTAGCTGCTAAATGCTGTGCTTTGTTCACTAGATAGTCTCTAAAGCACCTTTCCCACTGAACAAACTAATACCTACTTGCATCTGGCTTTTGTCTTTAGTGGGAAAATTTACAATGGGCAATAATTCTTGGGACAAAAAACTCTTGGCTCCAGCTCTGACTGGCAGTGATGGAAACATGACACCTAACAGACATAAAAATGACTTTTTGGGTTCATTTTTGATGACAAATGTGTTACGTGGGAACAAAAAAGGCATACTTGTCTACTAGCAGTGGCAAAGGAGTCTACTGCTTATTTTTAGCTGGTTTTCCCGCATTTAAAAAACCTGCATGTATGTGCCAATTTTTGTGGAGAAGGGGTATACCTATGTCTGTCTGGCATTTGGTGCTGAGCAGGTAGTAAGACTTTGCACTGAAAAGTCAAATTGCCATTTTACCCTTACCCTTTAACCAAGTGTAAACCTTCAAACAGTCCTCTGAAGAAGACTGGCTAAAATGTCACTTGCACACTTAAGCCAAGGGCAGCTCCAGCTCCACGTAGCACAATAAATATGTATACATACATACCGGTACATTCATATATAGTCACACTGTGTTGGATGGCTAGCTTTTGCTGTGTCGGCCCCAAACTAATCCATTATGCATTCCACAGCATACGTCATTGGATTGTTTAAATCAGAGGTGGCAGTATTTGCGAAACACGTCATAGGAAGAACAGGAAGCTCCTGTTATTCCAGTGTATGAGTTTACCACCCCTGCTGGACTTGTAGTCATATAATTTCAATAGCCTAAATTAGCTATTTCTGCGATGGTACATACTTAGAACAGTTTATTAGCAAGTCACAACAGAAACACACTGTGCATAGCTCCTTTTATTTTAACTGAACTGTACAAGAGTTCGGCAAGATTGTATCTAAGTCTACCTGCCAGTGATGGTGACTTTTTAACACTTTAGTTTTTTCACCAGTTGCTAATTTACAGTTTGCAAACAGAGTGATTTTTTTTACTCTCTCCAATAAAACTCTTTACTCACGGCAATAACCTCACCATTCTGCAGCTAAATATCAGGGCATGTAACCTGCTCAGTAGAAAGAAGCTCAATGATCTATTTACTGAATAGCTCAAGCACATTCCCAGTATGCTAGCATGTTAGCTGTTAGCTCGTCGAGCAACAACAGCCAAATATTTTGTGAAATTGCAGAGTAACTTTGACTGGGTCCTGTTGAAAAGACGCACCATCAAGGAAGTGTGGATTTCATCCTAATGTAATACAGATATACATAAAAATAGATACAAAGAGACCTCGCTTTCAACATTTTCCTTGTTACCTCTGTCTTTATCCCCATCCAGTCCCATTTTCTCCCCCCCTTCTCCCTCTACTCCTCCTCTCAATCTGGCCTCCCCCTCTATTTTTTCCACCTCATTTTTCTCCCCTTCGCTCCATTATTCACTCTTTCTATTCACCCTCATTTATCCTTCTTTCCCCTTTGTCTGCTGCTCTCTCCTTCTGCTCTTTTGAGCCTCCTCTCCTTGAAACTTCTGTCCTCTATCTATCTATCTATCTATCTATCTATCTATCTATCTATCTATCTATCTGTCTGTCTGTCTGTCTGTCTGTCTATTAGTCTCATCCAGTCTACAGTCTATGTGGATCCTCCACATGCTCGACTGTATTCATTTCAATCGAGCGTCTTATTCCTTGCTCATTCATCCCTGTCCCAGCTGTTTTTATACGCCAGCGACTGTCGTTAATATGTTTTTCCACCACATGTGCTGTGGATTATAGAGCCTAATGACAGCGATGATAGCAGGAAGTTGTCTGGGATGAGTGTTCAGTCGAACTGTAGCCCTAGTGGTTTGGATGGGCCACGTATCACAGACCTTGGGTGAAATACAAGCCACCAGGAAATGAACCTCAACACGACTGGCTGACCTCCGACCCGAAGCTGCTTTGCTTTGTTCCGATGGCGACCAAGTGTACGGTTTTGTGTGTGCATGTGATTGTTTTGTTGTGTCTATAAATATGTTGTCTTTGAAAATGGAGCTGATATTGCATTTGAGGAGAGTGTTTGCTCTGGATATAGTGCATGTGTTTGGGTGTGGGGGTTAGGAATTGTAAAAGGAGAGGACTGGAGACATAGCTCAAGTGGCTGGAGTTAAGAAAAGGGCATCAAATAGGAAGCATGTCAGTTTTCCTCTAATCTCTATATACACACTTACACACACACACACACATCATATTATTATCCCCGTCCTCCACCCCACCACTAATCACTCACACGGCCTGGATCAGACATATTTCTGATTTTCAGTACATTCTTGGTGTATCCAGCTGTCCCTTTTTGTTTCATGTCACTGTGGCCATGTGATAAAAAGTATGCAAGTCATGATGATAGTCATCTGTGGAAAAGATGAAGGGGAAAGCGGCTGGAACAGGACCAAGAGCTACGACACACCCTGTCCCTTCAGATCAACTTTTAGAGATCGCTAATGGAAAGATGGAGAGAATTACGGTCTTCACTCGTTCGCCTACTTTTATCACTTCTCCTCTCCTCATATTTCTGCCTTTGATATCTCTTTTCACAACAGTTAGAGCCTCAGGAAGTGTGTGTACACATTCTGTGCATGTCCATATGTATGTTTCTCTGTGTCTCGCACATGTTTCTCAGTAGAAATGGTTTTCATTGTTGCTATTTTGAGGAAGGTACTTGCTGTCTAATGACAGCAAGAGCAGAACCACATAAAGATGTGAGCTGTATAGGGTCTGATATTAATACAAAGCACTCATGACAGCTGGAACGAAACCTTTGCATTAGATCAATATCTGAAGTCAACCTCTTATGCCATATACTTTTTTCGAGGTAGTCATAGCTTTTCAAATTTAGAGTCAGCTGTAAAAGGTGTGCTGTGCAAGGTACTCTGGGTGTGTTGGTTGTTGACGTTCTGAGATGCCATGTCAGCCTCAGCCTGTTACATGCATTGTTTCAAAAAACACTTCCGTTTTCACAGGAAATGTAAGTTTTTTTCCTTTAACCACAAACCCACGTAGTTACGTTTGACCAACACATGCACGTGGTTTGGTTTAGAAAAAATAACAGTGTTTGGCCTTACAATCTTATGGGAAGCAAACATCAGCTTGCCGGGTTAAAGTCGATGGTTGTTGTACCCATCCACCACCCCTCTCTCCCATACTTGTTGGGTTGGGGGGCTGGAGGGTGGTCACCATGTTTCCACCACAGTTTCATCCTGCCACTCGGCAATAATCACAAAAGAGCAGTGTTCCCACCCAGCCTCAAAGTGGCTAGCTGGCTGTCTGTAACTAGACTGTGCAGCAAGCTCAATGAGTCAATGGAGTGCTGAAAGGAAAGGCCTCTTGTATTTGCGTATTTTTTTATTATGTAAAAATTAACTAAAAAAGCAAAATTAATCAAAACTGACACCTCCAAATATCATTATGAACATTATTGTCCCCCACCTTTACAGTCAAGATATCTGGATAACTTCAAACACTTGGAACACTGTCTTGGTAGTTATCATTCTTTTAAGAAATACAGATGAGGAAGAGGGCTGTGCAGCAGTTGTTTAAAATGACTTCTATTAACCTTTACTGTCTATTGAGTATTGACCTTTTTGTCCAAGTTTTATTGAATCTGCTTTAAAGGATAATTTCAGATATTTTCACCCATGGGCCTTCATTTGCTGCCTTCGTGACTATTTAAAATTTCAGTGCATACTTCACTGTAGAGCCTTGAAAATTCACAACTAAAGCCAGCCCTGCATATCTCTGTCCATTACGCACTCACAGCTGGTTGTGTTAAAGCAGATGAGGCCTCAAAAAAGAAAAAAAAAAAAAGAAACCTCCAATTACACAATCCTGTATTTCACATCTGCACCTAGAGAATTATCGGGACCCATGGCACACCTTTTGGTGCTCACCCATCTCAAAGTGAGCTTCTGTACTGTATAGCACTCTGTTTGTGTGTGTTTGTGTGTGTGTTGATTGGTTGGGGAGAGAGTTTCTGGTGCTTCACTTCCATGTTCAACAGCATGTTTGCGTGTCTCAGCTCAGAGCGTCTCTCAGCCTAATCCGTCCTTATCTCCCAGTGCGACAACACAACAAGAGGATCTTTAAAGAAGACATTTCTCTTTTCCACAGCGCTGAGCTGCTCTACTGATACTGTTTTAGTGCTGACTGCTCGTGCGTACGTGTGTGCGCGCAATGCCTTTTCTCTTCTTACAGACTCATTTCATCTGAGCACATACATGAGTGCCTTTAATTCTGTGAGAATAAGCGTGTGTGCGTGGGCCTGAGCTTGTGCATGCCAGTGTGGATGTGAATGCTGTTGTCATTCCAAAGCTCCTCCAACATCAAACTCAGACTAAAGGTTGTCTGCACGTCTTGACATTAGATAAATGCCTGGTCGGGTTGTACACACAGCTGTACCAATTCTCCGATAGGTCTCTCTCCCTCTTTCTATCTCTCGGTCTCTCTCTCTCTCCGTCCGGGCTGATCTAATGACTCATAGGAATGCATCGAGCCGCTTGTCAGAGATCAATCATCTTCGTCAGGTCGTTCTACCGATTGTTTGAGTAGTGGGCCATTAGAGAGGAGCTGTTTGGAGGTGTTTTGTGAACCTAAGCGGCTCCAAAGGTCAGCTGGAGAGAGAGACAGAGGCAAGGAGTGAGAGAGAAACATACAAAAAAGTGTGTGTGTGTGTGTGTGTGTGTGCGGCCGCTTCAGACGGTAGGCGAAGAAGAGGCAGCAGACAGGTGGAGGCATGGAGATAGAAAGACAGGCCTTGTCAGCCCTGTTGCGTGACTTCGCTGCCCTTTGTTAGTATGAATCCTTAAACAGCTCACCACAAGTACAGAACCTGAGATTAATAATTCCCACGCACCGCCTGACATCCATCCCTGATCTGAAATATGCATGGCAGAGAAAAGAAGAGAGACGTGGGGATGAGGAGGAGAGGGGAGTGGAAGAGGGGGAGACCAAAAGGGCCCGGCTGCCGAGCCTTTTGGAGGAGCGATAGATTCTGTTTTATGTGGCCTGTCAATAGCACCTAATGAGGAAACCCACCTGTGATTTGCGTTGTGCAATGAGAGAAACCCTTGGCCGTAAACTGCTAACACGAGGTGCCATCAACTTTTCAAAGGTCCTCCCTCCTGAAACAGCCACATCTTCTCTTTTGAAATGAAGTTGTGAGATGGTGTAATTTAAAGTTGTTCAGTAACTGGATAGAAGATGTTTCCTTTTTCTCCATTTTGAAAGGGATTCGGTGATTGTGTCGGTGTGTGTGTGTGTTTGTCTCTCTGTGTGTGACACCGTCTGTCCTTTGAAAAAAAAATGGACTGGGATTTCAGCAGAAACAACAATTGATGATTAAAAGGTTTTATTGCCAAGCTGTCTGCAGAGTTACAATCATAATGCTGAGGTCATTTGAACAGGCTGAAACTTTGCTGCTCATCCATGTGTGGCTGCAGGAAGTAAAACGCTGTGGCATCTCATTTTAAAGCAGAAGAGGTGAGCAGAGTCGACACCAGATATGAAACCTGAATTTCTGTTGAGGTTTGGCTTTTAAACCTGCTGTTTTTACAGTAATCTGACCGCTGCGGTTGAAGTTGTGTTTATAAATGGGAGCTGATTTAAGCCGGTTGCGTCTTGCCAGTAATTGGCGGTGTGGCGAAGACCTCTGTTGCAGGCTCGTCTCCTATCAGAAAACACTTCATAGGAAAAAGCTGAATTAAAATCAGCTGTTTAGCAGATAATGTAAAGGCAGGTTTCTGTTATGAGGATATGAATGTGATGAATAGCTTCAAGTTTCAAATGCAAAGGCAGAGACGGAGGAAGGGAGTAAAAGAAAATGCCAGTGTCTTCTGCTAATAAAAGTCTGCTGCCACACAAAACTGCACGCTTCAGCTATCAAACTGAAGGCCTGAAACTCATCATTTTTTTGCGGAATATGATAAACAAAGGACATGATAAATACACAGCCAGGCAATTATCTTATTTCCTTTGGCTGCTAGTTTATATTCTTAATGCTACTTTAATCTACTTTTTTTGTTTGTTTATTCATTTTTCCCCTTGTTTTTCATTTTTTGGTTGTTCCTTCCCAGTTCTCACAAAGGGGGAGAGAAAAAGTAGGGCGCTCACTTTGCAATTACTACTCAACCCCAGACTACTTCTTTATAAGGCGCTGAATTATTTTGTTTTAAAAACAAACAAACAAAAAAGCGACTTTCAACCGGGAAGAATATTTAATTGTTTTTTGATTACTTAGGAATGGGCCATGGGAATAGGCCTTTGTAAATATTTAAACAGATTCAGCATGATGCCATATTTCCATTCTGCCATTAATGTTTTTAAATGATTGTTATTGTCATCTGGGTTTGACATTCACAGTGAAAATGATTTACTAAAAATAGAGAAAACAAAACAAAAAAAGTAGACATTGTTGTTTTTTTTCTGTGTCAGTTCAGGCGAGGGCAGTGAAATGAGATCCAGAAGTGAAGCTGTAAGGAGACGAGTTAACAGCAGCTCCACACGGCTCGACGCTGTGTCCTGCATTTCCTCTGCTAACCAACGGGTGGCAGCAGCGAGCAGGCAGCCCCAACAGAAGGCTGCCACTCAGTGATTATAATTTATGATCCATTTCTATTATAGGTGGGGTGTACAGAGACAGTTACAGTAATAATTATCTGGACTGAAGTGTTTCCAAGGCAACCAACATACCCCCCCACCCTCCTTACACAGAGAGAGGGAATGTGTTTGTGTGTGCGCGTGTGTGTGTGTGTGTGTGCATTGCTTGACATGGGGAAATAAGGGAGGCATGGGGCCTTACTACTGAGCTTAGCTTCGCTCTTAGCTACACACACACATACACACACACACACACATACACACACGCACACAGATCGACACTGCACCGTGCTCTCCTGCGGCCTCCTCTTCACAGTAAAGAAATCATTGACTTTTA
Organism: Chaetodon striatus; assembly: GCA_029783705.1. NCBI lineage: Eukaryota > Metazoa > Chordata > Actinopteri > Chaetodontiformes > Chaetodontidae > Chaetodon > Chaetodon striatus. Next base: position 2,170,305 of record JAPZEB010000001.1, read on the forward strand.
GTTTTGAGAAGGCTTTTGTTAAAAACCTGCTTGTTTAAGATCACAGAGAGTAGTTTGTATTCTGCTTTGATTCCTCAGTAAATTAATTAATGCCACCAGGAACAAAGACATGAAAATACAAGTGAACAACATTTGAATTCTTATCTAATAGATCTGAAGTACGATTTGAGAACAACAGTATCTCAAGATATTCAATGTCACCTTTTTATTTCAATATTTTGCCGTCATTAAATCACCCTGCCTGTACTCCTTGAAGGATAAATCCTAGTGTATTTTTTTGTGTAAAGGTCCACGCCTGATTAAATAAAGGATTATGTTATTTCCTTAACAGTGCCTGAGGAACTTCCATTCCACTCTCCATCTCTCTTAAATATATACTTTGATTCCCTTGAAAGTGTCGCATGCAATTACTAATTACAATACCACTGTTAAATGCAGGGACGTAAGTAGAGGACACAATGATTATGTGTTATAATTCTAGTTCTGTGAACACAGGCAGAGCCCTGTAACAGGGATCTATGGGTTTAACCTTCATCCTTGTGCATACCGTGCATGGAACATTTGCATAATGTACGCTCAGTCATCCACCTCGGAATAAACCTGTTAATATGAGTCCCGTAAAAAGGGGCCGTTTACCAACCACTGCAGCCGCTCAAGTTCAGTATGGAGTAACAGGTCAGTGTGGAGTTAAAGGGTTCTGTCTGTGTTCATATGACTACCATTAAAAAGCTTTTCAGACATGAAATATGCAACATTGCTGACGTGTCTGTACAAGTGATGCCTTTATGTCTTTTAGGCCAAGGTCACTTACCCTTAAAGGCATACTTCACCCCCAAAATGACCATATGTATATCAATTCCTCACCCTGCATTATGTTGAGTTGGTATTTTTCTCCCATGGCCCTGGTAAATAAAGAATCCAAAAACAAAAAAAAATTCTTAATGAACTGAAGTAAAAGCGGTTCACATTTAATGACAGCAAAACTATATTAAAACATCTGTTTATAAACTCTCACAACCCATGCAGTGTAACATAAGTCTCATTTATCCAGCTGTATGCTCAGTACTTCCTAAACAAGCTGGGCTTTCTGCTTGGGAACTGAACTGAAAGTGAAACTTTTCTGTGCTCTTCTTAAAGCCAGACGTTATTGACAGTGGTAGTGGGGGTGATGTGTTCCTGTAAAGGTCTAATGTGTGGGATTTATTAGCATCTTGCAAGATGTTGCAGACTGCAACCAAGTGAAACTTCTTCCGTGTGCCAGGCGCTTTGGGGAGCTATGGTGGCCAACACAAAAACGTGGAAGGTGAAAACATGAATGGCCCTGTCCAGAGCCAGTGCTTGGTTTGTCTGTTCTGGGTTACGGTAGTAACAACATGGCTAAGTCCATGGAAGAGAACCAACTTGCTCTGTATGTATAAAGGACTCATTGTAGGGTGACAAAAACATTATTCTTAGTTTTAGGTGATTATCCACTGAAATAAACATACTATAATAATATATAATAGTCATAATATTATATTCAAATTCTGCCAA
>JAPZEB010000001.1:2278950-2291358 GCA_029783705.1 Chaetodon striatus
CCCCCGCCCCACACCACACACACACACACACACACACACACACACACACACACACACACACACACACACACATTACAAGTGTCTGCTCCCCTCACCATAGAGGAACACTGCAAACATTACAGGCATTTGGCAAGACTCTCATGCCTGTTATAAAGTGCAGCAGCAAGGCCAGCTCTGGCACATACATGCACATAAAAAGACACACACACAAACACACTCTGGGACTTATGCCAAACTAACATAAAAAAAAAAAATAGTACTTAAAAATAGGGTGGTGCTCTTCCTCTGATATCATCCATGCAGATGCTTCGAAACCTTCAACCTCAATGCTAAAAGCAATTCAGATGTGAATATTGAGTGATTGAATGCATGCCAGTAAAGAGGAGGAGGAGGTGGAGGAAGACCCCCACACCACCACCACCACTGCCGCCTCACCCCCCTCCCCCCGCGCAACCCCCCAATGAAATGGTTTCTCCCACAATTAATGCAGTGCACCTGTGATGCTCGATAAAGAGTGCTGCACTGTGCACAGGTGTGGAACATTAGTTCTGGGGGTGTTCCTTGAAAAAGACAAGCTTCTGCCTCTCTTCCCTGTAATAACACTCTATGACACACACATTCAGCAGTGGGGTGCGCACACACACACACACAAACGCACACACACAATCAGCGTAGGAAAATTTGTAAGGGGGAGAAAAAAATTAAGTGTGCTGATGCTGTGAGAAAAGTAAAAATATGTAAATGAACTTGGTGCCCAAGAATCAATCCTGTCATTCACAGCACTGCACACATCAAAGCTCAGGTAACCAACTTTGAATGTGTGTGTCTTCATGCAAGCATACATCGCTGCCTGTCTCTGCGTCTGTTTGTTTGTGTTGGTATGAATGTCTGAAAGCGTGATTGTGAGTGCTCGTGGAAGCCATATGTGTGTGTGTGTGTGTGTGAGAGAGAGCGAGCCCATGAGGAAAGTGGGACAAAAGTGCATTGAAACTCACTGTGCTCTGTTAAAGCCCCTACTTTCATCACACTGTAACATTTAAGGAGGTACCAGTTATGGGCCATCATAGATTGGATGTAAAGTTCAAAGAGGATCTTTTACAGAGAGGAAAAAATAAGATTTTACTCTTAAAATCCAACTCTTTGCTTCAGAGAGAGAGAGAGAGAAAGAGAGATGCAGTGATAGAGACGACAAGAGATACTCAACCTTAGAGATAGACCTCTGAGATAAACACAGTAATAGACATATTAAAAGACAGATGCTGAGAGAGATAGAGAGGAACAGCAAGAAGAAATGTACTAATAAGCAATGTGCTTCTCTTGCTAATGTCTATTTTGATGCTCTTAGCTTAACCCAGTCTCTAACTAGGTCATTAAGTAGCCTACCAAACACAGTCCTAGATAATCCTTTAGAATTAAGTGTGTCTGCGTGTTCATGTTGAATATTCAATAAAGAGTAAATATAGCTTCAATACACTGTGCTGGCACTGTTCAAAACTGTAAGTAATAACAGATGCATGCAGTGTTTTAATTATTGCTTTACATAGTATTGAAACAACATTTATGAAATTAAAGGAATCACAATTTGTGTGTAAATGTCTTTAAAATTAAACCATGAAAGTAAAGAAATAACCCATTTTCTTTTAAAAATGAAAAGTAAAATAGTAGGAGGGCTACTGAGCAATGCTTTGCTTAGTGGGTCTCTATTTTGTACACAGACTGTGTAAAATAATGGATGTAGCTACCGTGATGTCACCCATTGGTTCGTGGCCTCTCATTTTGGAGACTCGAGTTCGGCATCTTGAGTCAACCATGATTAAGTCTGATTATGCCGATGGTAATCTTTTTTTGGCAAAAAAAAGGGTTAAAACCATACACAAAATGAACATCCATCTCCTTAGAGTTTATTTTAACATGACCAAATTCTGAATAAAACTTTAACCAAAATGTTAAAATTAACTTTCATGGAATGAAAGCCCATACCAAAAGCTATGTATCATGCTGCCAAGCAACAGATAGCAATAGCAGATAACATTTCTAGCCGGGTTTATAACGTCAAAAGCAGATATTTGTAAACAATACATCAGGACATTTCCAGCTGTATTTATAACAACAAAAGCTGGTATTTTTTTAATGATATGTCAGGACATTTCCAGCCGTGTTTGTGGCAACCAATTAAGGTATTTTTTAACAAGACATCAGGACATTACCAGCTGTGTTTGTAGCAACAAAAGCGGGTATGTTTTAACAAGAGTTTGGGACATTTCTAGCTGTGTTTGTAGCAATTAAAGTGGCTATTTTTTAATGATATGTTAGGACATTTCCAGTCATGTTTGTGGCAACCAAATGGGGTATTTTTTTAATGATATGTCAGGACATCAGCAGCCAGATTTGTAGCAATTAAAGGGGATATTTTCTTAACGATGCATCAGGACAATACCAGCTGGGTTTGTGGTGACCAAACTGAGTATTTTAAGTCAAAACAAGATATTAAAACTTTAAGTTTTAACGTACCTGCTACATATGAAACATACAAATATAACATCTGTTTGTAGAAATGTACAATGCCAACATTTATGCTGGCAATCATGTTGGCTGACCAGGTCCAACCCTTTTGTTAAACTCTGATTGGTTGATTTCCCCTACACATTGTCTATAAACACACAGGAGGCACAGTTAAATGATGAGTGAGCTGCAGCTTTCCAAAAATACTAACAAAAAGCCACTGACAAAAAAAAAAAGAGTATTTTATGGTTACACACACATATCAGAATTATCAATATACCAAGACTTGAAAAATGACAGTATTTTGGACAGAAATCCCTCCAATCATGACCGCAGTAACAACCCACAACCCCGTCCTTTCATACTCGCAATCATAATGAAATGAAGGTCTTCACAGATAGGTCACTTATGTTGAGGATGGTTGCGGGTGCAGCTGGTTTCTCATCTACCTGGAACTTAATTGATCCATTAATCGCTGGGATTGGTCACAGAGTGAAGACACCTGCTCTTCCACCTGGGTTTCTGTCAGATGGGACCACGCACCGATGTCATTTCCAAAAGCGTGTGTGTTGCATGTGATGATGACTGAAGGGTTTTATTTTAGGAGGATTACTTGTTAGTTAAATAACAACTAAAACCATCAGGAAGAATTGAATATGTTCATACTAAAGCAGGAAATATGCAATATATAAATATATCAGAGTGCTGGCTGTTATGTCACAATCATGTTAGAGTAAACTGCACATTTTATTTGTGTCTATTATGTAAACTGAGGAAGGTAACACCCTGCTTGGAGTTCTACTTTAAATGCCAGCAATCATTTTTAGAACAGGTGTCACATTTTTCAAACAGAAATATCTCATTTGGGTATAAAACACTTCCTTTATGTTTTCATAGCTGAAAATGAGTTTGGTGCCTCAGAGCTACATCATTAATTATGCACTTGACTTGAATGTGGATAAGTGCAGACTCTGACCTTGGGCTGTGACAGTCCTGTAGTGACCTTTTTCCCTCTCTGTGAGAACAAGGGCCCACATACAGTATTCCCACATCGTCATCTGGAAACATCATTGTCCTGTCCTCGCTTTTTAGTTCATAAGAAGAATGAGTGTATTGTTGCATTCACGTCACATGGAAATAACTTTTGCAACAGCCTGACAGTTAAAAGCAATGGATTTGCATTGTTCATACACTGAAACTGGTGCCAGCGTGCCAAGTTTTCTGTGTAGTTTTGTGTGTTTTTGCTATATTAATACTCAGATGTATGATGCATTTGGCTCACTTGTAGCAGCAAGACTATGAAAATACCCAATGGCTTATAACAGCAGGCTTATCAGTGGCTGTGGTGGTAAAATGTATCTTCCATTGAGTGACTCAGTTGTGAACTGGGATAATATGGAGACCACATGTAATTGTGCAGATAATGTATACAAAACACAGACAATTAAAATAATCAATTTGTGATTCAAATGGTAAAGTCCATTAAAGGAATACTTCATCCACAAAATCATTTGTATAGCAATTACTCACCCTGTGTTAAGTTGAATTTGTGAATACAACTTTGTTTTTGTTGCATGCTTCCACAGTGAACGAAGAATCCAAAACCGGAGAAAATGCCCAATGGAATGCACTAGCATAGGTCAAACACATGCACTTGCCCAGGGGCGCTACTCATATTCGGACTTGATACGAGTTCTGTGAGAGTTTGTAAACAAATGCTTTGATATAATGTTGCTGTTGTTAAATGGGGCCTCCCTTTACTCCAATTCATCAAGAATTTTCAAAACTTTTGGATTATTTGTTCACTGTAAGGTTTTAGCAAAAACACATATGTTTGGGAAGTATTGAGCATAAGACTTAATAAATGAGACTCAGCTTAAACGGCACAAGTTGTGTGACAGTTTATAAACAAGTGTTTTGATATAGTTTTCCTGTGCTTATATGCGGACCTGATAACTTCACTTCATCAAGAGTTTTCTCACTTTTTGGATTCTTTGCTCACGGAGAAAGCTTGTGAGTTTTCTTTGATTAACAGATGATCATTTGTGGGTGACATATTCCTTAAACAGATTTTTGGGCCACGCAAGCTGAAAACCAGACAATCACAATAGCAAGCATTTGCCTATTTGTATAGCTGATAACGTTAGCATTTTTGGAGCATTTGACCAGTAAGTCCAGTATTTCCTCTCTTTTGACGATTTTGGTCTCTACACACCTAAGGAGAGTATCTGACTCTTAGCAGTGGAATGCCCTGCTGTGTTTGGTGCTGGGCAGATAGCTTTTAATGTGGAAGAATTACCTTAGGAATGGAATTTTACGGGCAAGAAAATCAAAACAATGAGCTAAAAGATGCTATGACCCAGAGCCATTTTTAATCTAAAAATATTGATCAGTGCTGCTTTGAAGTTTTTCAATCCACTATTATCTCTATTTATCATGACGGCAGGTAGGCTAGAGAATCTTTGCATACAGAGGAAAAAGGGAATGAAAATAACAAGAAAGACTTAACACACACCAACAAAAACAAAAAACAAATTACATTTGAAATTATTGGAGTTTGATTCACATTGGATTGAATCATCAGGGGAGCGCTGTCTTCACCAAAACACAGTAGGTAATCTGCGCTAAAAGTTTTAAACAACAAATATGACAGATGTGACCACGATCTGAGTTCCTAACAATCCTGTACAGTTTTTACAAATGTCCAGGTAATATTAAAACACACACATGTGAACATTGTTGCCCCTTCTTTTGCTGTGGATAAACTTGTTTCATGTCATAAAGCAATGTCAAATGGCTCTTTGTTTTGTCCTTTTTTACTCTAAAATTCATGTGGCAGTAATTGTTTGCTTTAGGGAAGGAATGATCACAAAACATCTTATCAGTGCTTACTAATAACTTATCATCTTCTTAAGCTGGATTCACATGTCCACTGGTGGCCTCTTTCTCACCCATCATCCTCCCAGAATGTTTTTGAATTCTGTTCTTTTCTTTTTCAGTTGCAATTAAAGTCAAAAGTTATTGTATTGTATGTTTTTCTTCATACAATACAATCACATGTTTTAGCACGTGCAAGTGTGTCTTTGATGTTTCATGCGATCTCCGATGGCACATAGAAAAAAAACAACAAACTTGAACCTGCGTCTCAGTTTTCTCAAGCTGTCTGCTACATTTAAAATGCTAATATAAGACTAAACTGATTAATAATTAAACAATTACGGTCATGAATCAATAACTTCTGCACATATTTTTCATTAGTAAATTGCACAGAGTAAACAAAGAAGCAGTATTACCAATTCAAATGCGGATGGTGGGGTGGTGGTGGTGGTGGGGGCATTCTAATCGTCCTAACTTTGATGAAAAATAAACATTCGAGACAGTCACTCAAACAGTAAGGCCTCTGGTACAATTTTCCAAAGTAGATCATGTTGTTGCTTTAGATACAGTTAGTTGGTTGATTATTCAAGTAAACATGGTTGGAACATTTTTAATGAAGTACTCCAATAGTAGAAATTCATGATAAATCTGGTGTGTGTAGTCAATGTACAGAACATTTGGACAGATTTGATGCCCATCTGAGCCTCTTTAAAGTTGAACTGATTTCCGTGGCAATCTGTCTCTAGTTTGAGGAACTCAGATATTGCAGTACAAAGGAGGGACTTCCACGGCGAGCACAGGCACAACTGTCAACGTGTTTCAGATTAGTGCAATGACTGCTTGATTGACTTTTTGTCTCGTCCGTCAAGTGGCTGCATTCTATGGGAAACGTATATTTTTTTCCCTCTGCACCACAAAAACCCACTGTGCCCCTGACAGTTTTATACATTAATGTCAAAGTGACACATTCGTGGATCATTCTTGTTTGTGGCTCATCATGCATATGCAACTTACCGTCTCCCTTCCCAAAAATGCCAGCGTGGTAATAGCTGATGCCATGGCAGTAAGTGTAAAGCCTGAGAAACAAGGATAAAAGCATAAACAAATCTGCGATAAGAAATATGACATGGCTATCAGCATGCAGAATAAGCCCGGCCCTGCGAGCACAGGCACCCAGATTAATGATAAATTACGAGGACCTGGGCTTGTTTATAGCACTCATTTTCCTTGCTGCACCTGCTCATATTCTCTTGGCCTAGAGCAGCCCCCTCTCTCTTTTTCTATTTTCTCTCTCCATCTCTCATACTCCTTCACCCCCCCCCAACCCCAACCCCACCCCCCTCCCTTTTTCTATGAGTAGGTGCTTATTTAAAATGGTCCTGTGTTTCTAAAGCACTCTGCCAAAACCGGTGGGACACCCCATGAAAACATAATCTGCGGGTGTATAACTGATGTTTTAAAGGAGAGGGGAGGGCGAGAAGTGAAAATATTAGAGGGATAAGAAAGAGGGGTAAGTAAAAAGAGAAGAGAGAGAGAGGTTTACTGTAAATGAGAGACAGAGAAAAATACGAGCGAGGAAGAGACGAGTTAGAGGTGGAATAAAAGGTGAGCAGAGAGAAATATTTTGATGCAGAGAGAGAGAAAAAAAAGATAAAGCCGGAATGAGATGAGAGCAGTGGGCAAACGCAGCGGCCTTTTGGTAGCAGCTCTTGTAATAATACACCACCCGGCATCAACGCAATGCTTAATTTTAATATTAATTACAAATATCTCTCCACACAACAAGGAAATAATTTGACAATCACTTTGGCCCCGAGTACTGTATTTAATGCAAAGTGGGGCTAAGGGCGAGAGCAGTCAATATGGAGAACTAAAGTCGGACCCCCCTCCCCCCTTTCCCTCACCTCATTACATGAAGTGTGAATGTTAATTCTAGTGGGTTTATTAGTTAGAATCAAGGAGGGAAAAAATGAGAAGAGGTTAGCATTTTTATTGTTCATTACAAGTGGTTCTCTGGTGGTACCTGGGAATTTTTTGGGGGGCTGCTGTCAGGGCCATGGGTGTGTAGGTGTGTGTGTGTGAGGGCGGGGTGATAAAGGGGCAGTGGGTGGGTGGTTGGAGTAGGGGGTGCTACGAGTGGCTATTGTCTGATTCATAATTATATTTTTATTATGACTGAGCTCGGGGGCCCCCTCACACTGTACAAAGCAATTTCTAGTAGAGAGCGCTACGAGGGCAAAGTGTTTACATACCAAATTATAAGAATATACTGACAGCGTTTGGTTGTTAATAAGCCGTAATCACTTCCCCTAATTTAATCCGGTTGCTATGGTAAACAAATGACACTTGAGGCTGATGGCGGTGAAGGAGGAGGAGGAGGAGGAGAGGAAGAGGTGTGCCCAGTCGAATGAGGGAGAGAAAAATAGCTGATGAAAGAAAACTGACATCCACACACACACACACACACACACCCTCCTCTGACAAGACACCTGCTGTCCTCTGTGCACCGTACATGTACAGAGGGTTGTGTGTGATCTGTTATAAGCATGAGAGGAGAGAGAGATTGTACTTATACGTGTGCTGGTCAGAGACAGCTGTCTGTGCAGTCAGCAATGCTGCTCTCCTCAGAAAGCAGAAAATTGAGCGGGAATTGGGCTAATTGTACGGAATGATTGATGCTAGTGGAAACTACAGTACATTAAAAACACAAAAGCACACTCGTAAGTGTGCAGACACACACACACACACGTAACGCACGCACTCTTGCAATCCCATACACTTTGCACACACGCGCAGACACAAGCGTGCATGCACACACACACTTCCTGTCTGCTGCACACAGCCCATTCTCACAAATCCAGTAAAAAACTGTTTCATGCATTCAGCAGTTGAGACAGTGGTTAGTATACAGCGCAGAGCAGATCTTATTTTCCTGTTATCTCCCCTCCCTCCACAAAATTCAGAGTTAAAACATGTTAATTAGAGAATTATTATACAAGTGATTTTATAAAACAACCATAGCAATGATTTTATTTTGAAGTTTTATAGAAACAGCAATTGTAAAAGCTGATCAGAATCAGTGCCTCACTAGTCATTAGTATTTATATATTTGCATATATTGTTGATTTTTAATTGGTCATGCATTTGTTACAACATAGTGTCAAAAGACAATATAAAAGTAGATAAAATAATACTGATTAGAAAAATATAATTGAAAGATTAAGTAAGGATAAAAAGAATAAACAGAAAGTTGCAATGGTTTAGTGATAGAAGGTGACGAATTTAACCATCTCCCCTCCGGCTCTTTCCCTTCTTAGTGAACTCAGATTGTATGATCTATTGCTGAACACTTAGAGTCTTTATCAAGCAAAAATGCCAAAAGTTCGCTGCTTCCAGATTCCCACATAATTATCAATGTTCTGCTTTCTCAGCTTTATATCTTTGTATATCTTTGTAATTTTTCAATTAAATTTGGACAAGTGTTTTGAATACATCACCCTGAGCTATCAATAATATAAAATACAAAAGAATCAAAGGGGGGGTGACCTCTAGCTCATCTGGTGGAGTGTGTGCCCCATATATGCAGTGTCCTTTGCAGCGGCCTGGGTTCGGTTCCAACCTGTGGCCCTTTGCTGCATGTCATCACCCCTTTCCCTCTGCCACCTTCTCCTGTCTGTCTCCAACTGTACTGTCAATAAAAGCAAAAACCAGTCCAAAAAAATACCTTAAAAAAAAAAAAAAGGCGATAATAGTTTGTTTCAGAACTAATAGGATCTATTTCTTGATTGAAACCTCCAGTTGTTCCACTGGATAAATACTCTAAGTGGTGATGCTTTTTCACTGAGTCTTTGCTTAGGCACAGACATGCTTTAAAACCCTGCTGCAACGAGATTTCGAGGCCACCTGAATCTGCCGATGAATCTGACTTCAAACGTGAGAAAAAAATCAGCTGATATGTTTGTGATAGACAAGGAAGAGGTGAGTTTTCCTAGTAAAGATGTTAAGGTAACATGGGAATGCAGTGAAGAGCAGTGACGATGATGCTGAGAACAAGTGGGGAGGAAGATCACGATAACGACCACACATGAAAACCACTAATCAGCAATCACACACACCTAATGTGCACTATCTTTTGTCACCTCTTGAACTCGCTAACAGCAGAACACGCTAGGCTGTTTATATGACACGAGACACTGATTACTTACAAAAATTCATCTCCATGCAGAATGATTGTCCATTAGGATGCGTGTTCACTGCTGTCAGATGGCGGTCTGCTTGTGCATTCAAATATTAACGCTTCACACTTCGTTTTAGCGACGTCCTATTGGCCGTGAATCGGGACCCTTCTTTCTTTTCAGGGGTATAGAACAGAAAAGTAGAATCCGGGTCTGTCTGCTCCATTGATTTTATCTCCTCATAGTGTCTCCTGCTGATTAAATTTGAAAACCTAAAGAAAAATCTCCACTTCTACACTCTAATCCAGCAAATAAGAGAGACTGAAGAGAAAAGGGATGAATGGTTTGACAAAGGCTTTCACTCCCAAACCCTTTCAGAGAAGAAAATCCTTACCTGTCATTCTTTAGTCCGTGTTGCAAAAGTACAGATAATTGCATCGCAATAGTGACACTGTATCGTAAATCCAGTCTCTAGGACGCTACTAAATCAGTCTATCTTTAATATTTCTGAGCAAGTTTCTCTTTTTTTTGCAAGTAAGCATCATCATATAAGTTTTGAAACAGTTTAAAGGCAGCTGCCTCATTAGGGAAAAGGTTCCTTACATATTGGCTTAACAAATCTGGATCTATTGGACAAGAGAGACACAGATAGAGAGAGAGACTGAGAGGACGGCTGTCCTTGTGGCTCTGTTAATGGTTTTCTTATTCTCTCTATCTTCTCTTATAGATGCATATCAATACATATCGTGGCGTCTGCATAGAGCCTGCCACATCCAATATCGCCTGGACATTTTACATAATTATTATTTTCAGGAGTCATTGGGGTCTCATAGAAGGGAATGTAAGTGACAGGCGTTTAAAATGGTTTTTAAATCATGCGGGATAACCAGGGCCTTTCAGAAATAATTGTGTCAAACTGCTTTTCACCTTTTTCGCCAATCAATATGCACACGCATTCATGGGCAGACGACTATCCATCAAAAGGCAGCGCTGCTCTTTAATATACATGCTTGCATTTTAATGGGCTACTTTAACAACAATACGGGAGACAACAATGTGTTTCTGTGTAATATTCCCGTAAAAATTGATGATACAGCCTCTTTCACGTAAGGCACAGCACGGGCTCACTTGCTCTCCCTCCTCTGTGTGCATATGTATGGAATGTACACACACACACACACACATGCGCGCGCATGCATGAGGTGAGCGCACACAAACATACACAGACAGTTTGTTAAGTGGTGGCCTAAGTCGCTGTAATCACATTCACTTTGTTACACGGCTCGTAAATGATTTAAAACTAGATTTCATGCATGCTTTCATACTAATTCACTCACTCGTATTTTTCATTTTGGCCGGAAAAACTCTGAGAACAATCAAGAATTACTCCATTCTCCAATTAGGCTTCTAAACAGGACCAAGAGAGGGGGGATCTATTCATTTTCTTTTGATTAAAATTATCGCCACTTGCAAGGAGCTTTGGGGTTTATATATTAAATAATGCATCATTTCATAATTATATAGAATATATAGATTTTTTAAATAGGATACCGGGCAAAAATGGTGACTTTAATTAGATCGGTGTGTAAGATATCTCGGGGGTATGATAAAACAATGTTAAATATCTCACAATGACTGTAAAATATGTTCCAACAGATAATGAAACACAAATAGGGTCTCGCTTTGCCATGGCTCCTATTTGTCGAAACATTCCCACATGCATTTTCTGAAATTTCATAACTATATTGAAAATATGATCAGGGGGATAACGCAGCTAGGTGCTAAATATGATGCTGCCTGTCCCCCACCTATTCAGAGGCATACATTATCATCCTATTACTATAAGGGTAAATTACTAGAGAGAGTCGAGCATATCGTGCACCGAGCAAGGGAGAGGAGGAAATTCCTGGTAGAAGATGCTGTGTTTTTGTCACACGCATTCTCACTGACACACGCGGTACATGCGAGCTAATAAACAGGCCTAGAAGCTCATGGGCGGCGTAATATCCACACAAGGATGAGCTAAGGCCAAAGATTAGCAAAGAACTAAAGAGCACTTGGCAGAGCGAGAGGGGGTAGAGACGCTTTTACAATTAAAGCAGAATTAAAGATGCACTAGAACAGCAACACTTTGCCAAGCAAACAACGCCTGCAGCCTCTTTCAAAATTACAGCGGGCTAATTTGAAATGAAGGACAAACAGTGGTTGTGTGTGTGCATGTGTGCGTGTGTGTGTGCTTCCAGAACCTTCTCCTATTATGATTGCAGGCGTACAGACCCCTCGTTTTGGTCTATATATAAAGTATGTAAATGTCGTCTGGCTGCGACAGTCAGAAGCGTCAATAGAAGTTGACAGCTGAATTATAACCGCAGCCGAATCCATCAGTCTTTTGTTTTAACCGGAGAATGGAGCGTTTTTAAAACTCAACAAAGGCCTTTAATCAAATTCTCAAGGTTGTTGGCTTTAGCATTGTATTAGTTTAATAGTTTCTGCTGCACCATTGACGTTAATGACACATTCCTATGTAAATATAATGTGGCTCCCAGAAGCCATCAAAACATTTTAAGGTCCAATGAATACAGTTGCATTTTTTTCTCCCTTTCTCTCCCCCCTTCCTCCTCATACAGAAATGTCTTTTTATTTAGCAATCTCCGCACAGTGCATGGTGATACAATAAAAAGGAGGGGAGATTGATTAATGGAGACTTTAAGGTAGTGATGCGCAGCACTGATACAAATAACTGTGGAGAGACAGAGAGGAGAGAAGATTGTGCCCTCCCTCCCTTCTTCCCTCATCCCCTCACCAACACACACACACACACACACACACACACACACACACACACACACACACA
>JAPZEB010000001.1:2296278-2308032 GCA_029783705.1 Chaetodon striatus
TGTGGTTTTGTGTTGTGCATGTGTGTGTGTGTGTGTGTGTGTGTGTGTGTTTGATGGGCTTATACATCTTTGACTTTGAGCAGTTATGGGTGTTTGTATTCACCAGTGGGACGGGGGACCAAAGTCAATGTTTTAGCTCTACAGCAGCATTGTTCTTGAAAGCTCTTTAATAATCACACAGACATGGCAGCACTGCAGTATTACTTGGTGTTAAAAGTTGTTATTAGTTTGAAGACAGTTTTAAAGACATTACTCTCTCTTTAGCTTTGGTAAAGTGCTTGCTTTTATGTCTCTTGGCACGCCAGTTGTCTCATTTATGTATTGTTTGCATAACAATGAATTTAATCATTAAATTCAAGTGCCTAAAAAATCAAAAATATGGTGCGTTTGTAAAGTCATCCTGAAGTGATGTGATTCTCTGTCTTGAAATCTTATATGTTAGAAGTTCATGGAGGAACTGTAAGAATTCATGGACTCTTGATGAAAAGCTTCTCATAAAACTTTTGCACAAATCAAAGTCTCCTTTCAGACAGCAGAAAGAGATGCTGGCAGACACATGAATCACATGTGAGAAGTGTCAAAAAAGTAACTCTGAGAGGAAACTTTGGTCATTACTGCAATGAAAGACATTTAGCAGGTTTTAGCTTAATGACCCATCTGAGTAGTTCTGTCTCTGTTTTTCAGAGGTAATGTGAATTGCATCATTTTAACGAGAATTACAAAGTGAGAAGTCACCTTGAGGTCTCATGGCTGCGTTTCCTCTCGCAAATGTTTCATTAGAGTGCTTCAGATGGCAGCCATGACACTTTTAATGGTGTTGTCATGGAAATAACTTTACGTTGCATGAGACTCCTGAGGGCTGCTTTGTTGCCATGGTGAAGTGTTCCTGTGGCGTTGTCCACATATGAAACAATGCTCATTTACATAACTACATTGTTAATGTTTAATGGCAGCCTTCTCAGATGTACGGAAGGAAAGTGTCTGGCTGGGTCAGTCCATGTTCACGTGTCAAGAGTAGGCTACTTATATATAAATGACTTTGACTTAGTGCTTCTGTGTTGTCTTGAGTCCAGCTTTTTCCAGCCACTGGTAGGATTTCTTGATGTCAGCCACCTCTTCAATCTGTTGATGGTACGTGCCGTGCAGGGGCTTGTCTTACATGATGGTTCATCCTCCCTCTCTGCATTCTCAGGTTTCTGCTGCCTGGGGTAATCACTTAGCAGCTCATCTTTGCGGCCATCTTTCTGATGTATTCCTGGATCTTGGTTGTTTTGTCCTGGACAGTGGCTCTGACACTCGCCAGTCCTCGGCCCCCCTCACTACACTTAGTGTACAGTCTCAGGGTGCTGGACTTGGGATGAAACACTCCATGCATTGTGAGAAGCTTCCTTCTCTTGATATCAGTGGCCTCTATCTCCTCCTTTGGCCAGCTTATTATACCAGCAGGGTATCTGATGACTTGTGTAGGTATTAGGCTGTGGCTATCGTCCTTGTGGCCTGCTCCTTCCCCCATTTGCCTGTGGGTCACCAAGGTATTTGCGACTGTCCTGAACATCTGTAATGCTGCCTTTTATATATATGTTTGCAATGTATCCAGTGACTTTGGTGATCTCCTGCAGCCCATTCTCACTCCAAGGGGATCAAAACCTTTGCTCTGTCCCATCCCCTGGCGTGTGATATCAGTGCCAAAGGCAGCCTTTGGGGCCTTTTTAAGACGCACTGGGCCTTCAGTTAACTCTTGTAAACTCATCTGCGGCAATACTTGACACAGACAGCTGATGTAGCAATTATAAGGACAAAACTAGACTTTGATCCAAGAGAAAACAGATCATTTCCCATTTGAAAGCAACAGTCAGTGTTGCTGTATTGTAATATTACACAATTTATATACATCCATTGTGCACTGACATCACAAATGATATATTTACATCACGTTTTACCTAACAAATGTAGGCCTACTTATTTAATGCAGAACATGATCTTTTCTAACCCTAATTATGTACAGTAGTTTTGTTGCTTTGACTTAACTGCAACCGTTTGATAACATGAACCACCTGTTACAATGTGTTTAATCTGGGCATCACATAGATACACTAAAGAGTACCTCGTGAGTTGTGAGGGCCGTGACAAAGCATCTGCATTTTTGGACCTGGGAATGTGAACAGGTTCTCCTCTGATGTTGCTAACAAGGATTCAAGGAACTTTATTGTCACACCACACACATGCTCACACATGGGATGGAACGAAACATGGCTGGATCTACGATCTATGCATGGTTGGACGACCCAGTGAAGTTCAAGAAGTGTCATGGCATCAATAACACCCTGGATACTGAGCTCATCCCAAAGCCTGACCATAAGGCGAAGCAGATTCACATCCTTATTTGTAGAGGGCTTTCTGCTTTACATCTACAGAGCTTTGATTGACGTGCTCAACCAATGCTACTTTATTTCCATCCCATACCAAGAATGCGAAAAGAGGAGGTGCTCTAGAAACTACACAAAGCTCTAGCATAGCTGCAGACTCTTATAGAATCTCATAAAACTCAGCAGTAAAAAATCATAGCCATGAACATCTATTTAAAACCATCATCCCTACTCTGTTTAAATATATTTTCCCCTCTACTTAAATGTGTCCAAAGTCTTTGGCACAACCTTCTTGTAATTATGGGCACCATTCATTCTCTATGTTGCCTGATAGTCAATTACAGCCCCCTCTGATATTGTGACCTTGTCATAAAATCTTTAGAATGAAGGAAGAAATCAATGAAAAGCCATGTTTGGACTCTGGAAGGAGGCTGTCAACTGATGTTTGATGGAATTATAAAGACAGACACTCACACACACTCGGGGTAAGCAGATCCTGTAAATGATGGTGGAACTAATCTATTGGCTGCTAATTAGAAATGAGCGATAGGGAAGGAAGAGGAAGGAAGAGAACGTGAGGGGGAGGGAATTATTAGGCGAAAAAGAGCTATAAAAGAGCCATAAAAGTACACGCAAGAGAGAGAACAACAGTCACGAGGACTGAGGCCTCTGCCAGTTTCCTGCAAAGACTGACAAATGACAACCAGCACTAATTGAAGACATGTCACAGTGTTTGAGCCACACCACAGTCAGACATTATGAACTGAATGGGCTTTTTCAGGGTAAGATGAGTCAAGTGTTGATAACTTGCATCATGCCCTAGATTTAACTTCAAAAGCATCATGTGGAAATGTTCTAATAAAACTTATTTTATGATTGTATTCACATGGACTTCCACCCAACATACAGTGAGCGCATTATTTCCTTCTCAAGACCCGCTTTAAATCCTGAATTATACAAACTGTATGACTGGTATGTACTTACAAGACCATTGCATAGGATTGTTCTATGAGAGGCCTGGTATATATTACTCTTACAGAGACAAATTAGATCTTGCAAATTCAGTACGTGCTTTGCTAATCAGTGTTGAGGAGTGATTCATGTGCTAACTATGTTTAAGAAGTATTTCACTGCTGGAAAGGTGGTCTTTTCATAAAACTGGGCTGTCTCAAGTATTATTAATGTCATATGTTGTATACTGATTTTGGATCTGAATATTTTAAAAATGGAACTTAAATACTAACAGAGCATGAAGAAATGGGTGTGTTTTAGTATGGGGTGGGGGTGGGGAGGTTATTTTGCATAAGTTGTGTTGGTTTATGTAAATGTAAACATTTGTTGTATCGTACGTCTGTACTAAAACCCAGACACTAAAAAAGCAATAAAAACATTGATTAAAAAACTGGGCTGTCTATGCTATAGAAAAAAAATACTGACGCTGGAACTACACGATCAGAGAAAACCAAGGAAAAGGGACTGTGGCATTTGCTTTTGCTCAAGAGGTAGAAAACCTACAACTATCAGAATGCACTGCTCCACACCGGACCAATAAACTCTCCTGCTGGTGGGTGATGTAATGTGAGCAGGGAGCAATATGGCAGTTAGCTGGTAACAAACAATCTCAAATTACAGTTAAACAGTGTACTAAAATATGTGATTGAAAACATTTTGGGCAAAATAGGCAACATATTAACAGAATCTTGTTTCATGTTTGATCAGCACTGCTTAGATTCACTGTTTGATCACAGTTTTTCAGACTATCTTTACAATACAGGAAACAGTATGGCTCCCACTTCCTGATTACAAATTCTCATATTACAGTCAAACAGTGCACTAAAATAAGTTTTTGAAGACATTCAGGTGAGAAATACAGCAACAGAATCTTAGTTTATATTTGATTAGCACAGCCTAGTGTTACAGTTTGATCTGAGTTTGAGAAAGAAAGGGGGGTGGGTCCCTCTCTCGATCTGCCTCTATAGTCTTTGTGTCGGTGGCGAGCAAACAAAAATGCGCAAATAATTTTGTTCACACTAAACACGATGCAAATTTTTGTAATGTGTTACTCGCATGAGATTGAATGCTAGAATATTTAGTGTTGGCTCATTTCATACACACGAATAACTCGCATCAACCACACATGAAATCGCTGAATTGGTGAATGAACTTCTGCCAGTACATCCTTGGTGTCATACATCCCCGGAGGATTTCAGTGCTGATTGGCTATCGTGGCGCAAATTGGTCATGGAAGTTGTTTGAGTTTTTTGACTTTTGCAAATAAGCGCATGACTTGAAAACGCACTACCTGCTTCATTCGCGTGTCTAATCAAGTCTTTGACTTTACATGTAATTCACTCATGCAAATTGCTTTATTCACCTATAGTACCTGTAAATGAACTTATTACTTATTATTAGTTCATTTAGACATACCACCCTCATTGTTATGATACAAAGCAGGTTGAAAACTGGCAAAGTATCCCTTTAAATGTCAGAAACAAGTGCTTAAACTAGGCTCTAGCCTTACTCTGCAAGTGCCTGACTTTTTGCCTAATTTATTCAAAAACTTATTTTAGTTGAGGAGAAACTTGACATGTCCATAACACCGACCATGCCTTCCCAGTTTGAAAATTAACAGGAAAAAACTACTGACAGCCCAGTGTGTTGTGTGTTTGTCTAGTCAGGTGTGGGAAAAGTTCCTGTCTGAGTGAAAGAAAGAGCTGTCAATCACATATCGTGCGGCCCACTTGAAATGAGGTCTCCCTCAAGCAAATTCATCTGTGATGCTGCCAGACCAAATTGAGTGAAATGAAATTATAAGATGACTTTGCCAGTGTAAATATGAAATAGCTTTTTAAGCTCTTTCCAAGCTTATTTCCCACTAGCATAATCATTTCATTTTTATGAAGTGTCAGAGAATGTTTTGGAGACGTCAAGACTTGGCTCAGTTGGACCATTGATGTGAACATTACATGAACATAAAAAACATCACCATATGAGTTGAAAATTAGAAACAATCCTGCACCTATTGAAAAACAAAACAAAACATCTATAGACCAATCCAAGTATGAGCATTTCCACCAGGCCACTATGGAGCAAGCAGTGAGCCTTCACTTTTCCTGTTGCATCAGATGAACTAAACATCTCACTGTATCTCATCAACATGACAAATGTATAGCTCTGCATCTCTGTTAAACATGACTGTTCCCCTCTGATGAACATCACAGTCACTCAGACTAACATCAGAGATGATATGTGAGATGAGCAAAGCTTACTAGGTTTGTCCCATGACAGTGACATCATGACAAAAGTCAATGACTAATACATTGAGGCATCTGTAGCTTATTGAGAGAAACGCAACATATTGCTGAGCAGCTCTCCGGCAGCTGGCCATCATTTCTCTCCCCCTCTGCCTCTGCTTGTACATCATTCATCTTCCTCATCTTGTTTTTTTTCAACCCTCTGTGTTTCTTCCTCCTTCTCCTCTCATTTGTCTCTGTCTCTCATCTCTTCATTCCTCAGGAATGGTCAGTTTATGCTAGTGTGCTTGAAGACTATGGCCACTTTAAAAAGTCTAGAGACCTCTGTTCTTTTCTGTGCCCTCTTTTCACTCATCACTCACCCTTTCACGTCACAGTCAACACCTGGTTGGGAGTAGAGCAGACAGCCCAGCTGACCAAATCATTATTTTATGGTCGTGACATTGTCTGACAACATTAACATAAATGTAAGTTAATGACAACAGCTGTGCTGTATAATTGCTTATCAATGTTTAAAATGCACAATGACAGAATAAAGTGAGACCCACAGTGGGCTGGCTCATGTCTGAACACACTGAAACAAGAGTTTTAAGATTTGAGAAAAATACTGTTAAAGGCATAATCCACACGTACAGGGGTATTTTTGAAGATGTTTTTTCACTTTTTTGCTCTCAAAAGAAATCCCATCTATACTGTTTTAAAAAATTCTCTGAAAATGAAAATGCTAAAACACAACTGAAACGATGTCAAAAGCGTGCCAAACCCACAGGTGGCGATATAACCATAATCCGAAAGCCATACAAAATAGAAGATGTGGGCTAAACAGAAGCATGGGGCTCATCCCAATATCCCTCCTTGACTCCTTTATCCTCTATCCTTGACCACTTGACCCGGAAGTTGATTGACACCCGCCATCTTGAAGTTGAGGAGGCTTGCAGAGGAGAGGGAAGCGAGGATACACAAGTGCAGCCTTTGCAGAAGTATTTTACCACGCCAACACACCCCCTTGATTGGATATCAGTTATTGATTGGACAGTGCAGCGCTGTAGCTGATCAGACTGGCGTTTCATACCAGAGTGAAGACAGATAAGAGATTAAACTCAAGTGTACCACTTCCAAATTTTAGATTTTATTTGTTTTCTGACTCACCATCTAGGTATCAATCTGACCAAGAAAAGGAGCATAAACAACTGTAAGTGAGGGAAAAGTGGATGCGAGATCCGGTATTGGGATGAGCCCCTGGACAACTACTGGAAGGCTACCTGGAATAGTGATGTCCCTAGTGCATTCTGATGCCTCTGCTCCTCAATATAGTAGAACATTAACTGTTTCATTTAACATGTAAACATACACGCCTTATCTGAAATGCCGTACAAAGGACTTAACGGCGCACACTCTGATGTTACAAGCCAAAAACTCAACACACTGAAAATAGAGTTTCTGAACATCTTCACCCTGGATAAAGTTTTACCAAAAGTCAGTTTTCAGTGACCTAAACACAGTTTGCATGTGGATAAAAAGGCCAAAACGTGCATGTGGACTAGGCCTAAGCCTGGACGGGCGATTGAAATAAAGAAAGAGATGTGTTTACAAATTTAACAGGCTTAATCTGGATGCACTCTAAGAAATCTAGGAGCCTACCTTCTCCCCTTTTCCCCTGTGAAGAGCCAGCCAGTGCACTTACAACACGGATTTCACATACACAAACGTGTGCGCGCACATATTCATATAAGTACTTTTACTGTAAAGACCCGATAAGGGGGAGCTGTTATTTAATAGACACCTCTTCACCTCATAGTGTGTCTGTCTGAGTGAGAGAGAGTAGAGCTGTGTCCCTCCCTCCTTCCCTGGCTGCCTCTACCCTGCTGCCTCTCTCCTCTCTCTCTCTTCCAGGGGTGGTGGCTATGGCTAGAGAGCCTGCACAGATGGCAGGCCAGCTTGCCTTCAGGGGAAGGGCTCCACAGCTTAAACTTCCTCCATTTTTCCTCTTTTCTTCTTCTCTTTTCTTCAGCACAAACTTTTGGCCTGCAACTTTTCACGCCTAGTGAGCCTTTATCTCACTGTGCATGATGTGAGGGGGAAGGCAGGGTCCTCGAAGGGGTGTGTGTGGGGGGGTGGGGGGCTATCGCGAGCATGAGCTGTCCTCGGATCAATAGGGGCCATCAGTATCAGTGGAAACCCAACACAGAGGCCAGCAGAGTGTCAGTGGCAGCTCTGCGGGGCCATTGACTAGCCGATAATCTGACACTTGAAATTGTCACATTTCAAACCTAAATCCCGTCATTCTACAGAAAGCAGCATCTTTCACTTTGAGTTGCGGTGATTGATAAATAGCACAGGCGCTGGCGAGGGCTTTCTGCTCTGCTTCTCACATCCAGTGATTTTTGCTGCTAAACACGCAAAGGCTTCACTTAGTCAGACAATAGCAGCATTAACAAGCACAAGTATTATTACAAGTCAGAGTTTCCTACTTTGTGCTACCATGAATCCTCTAGATCAATGTCTTCCTGAGATGACCCTGTGATAATGGTAATATTACCTCTCGCTATCTCTCCATACATATCATTTCACACTCAAGTCAATGTGAACAATGTTCCTCTAATGGCTTGCTATACTTAAAGCCGTCACCACCATAAGTGGTCTTGTTAGCAGTGGCCCCTTGCCTCTTCATGGGATCAGCCCAACAACTTGACCCGCGTCGAGTGATCACCTGATAGCCCCCGCTCGGTTTTAGGCCTCCTCCCCTTCAGCACTGCAGGAACTTCTGACAATGTGCAGCAAATCAGTTTAAATTCACCCTAACTTAGATCCTGTAAGACTCCACTAACTGTATGTGAAAAGACAGTACAGAATATACTAAAGGTTGGTTGCAGAGTGCAGTGGCTCTCAACACAAATGCATTAAGGACAGGCCAGGATTTATTACCAATTTTTACCATACATTTACAATATCATTTAATAAAATTTCAACAAACGTAGCGACATTTATAATAACTACATATTTCGTATGACAACAGAAGGGAAAAACATTGTAACATCATCAACATCAAAAAAATCATATTAAGAAATATGCAGTTATGTCACAGCTAAGGCTGGTGATGACAGCTCACTGTTGCCGGTTGTCATAGTACCTCAACACACTTCCCAGCAAACAGTTTTTCAAGGTGTCCTTTGGGCTGGCATGATATCAGACATTCACTTCACAATTACTGTGGCCAAGAGTTCACAATAATCATACTATCAAGATATCTATAATAATTTGACAAACTAACTAAATAAAATGCTATCAATCTCATCTTTATCTTTAACTTTGTTTGCTTTGCATTTTCTCTCCTTTTTAGAGAATAAATTAGTCAAAATAAAAGTGTAGGAGGGCCGAGAGTATGTAACCTTAACTGTACAAAAGCATACAAAAAGGGCAATTACACATAATGGAGAGTGAAATGGCAACCAGATGACGTTAGGGGAGGTAGACAAAGCAAGACAGGAAAATGATTTAAGAGGTGCAGGATTTTTTCAACTGATATTATCATGTGTGTATTATTAACATCATATCAATACTTTGTTTTTCAAAACTATGGTTATTTTTAGTACCAGTATATTATAACACCCCATGGTGCACAGCAGTCAGACATGATGACTGTCAGTGCATATGACGGACCGAATTGTCACTGGAAAGTAGATCTAAAAAAATATTTACACATTTCAGTCCTCAACACAGCCTGAGGCAACCAAAATAATTAAAATCTCACCGTAAACTGAAAGCTACGTAGCTTACCTGTTTTCATAAAGAGAGGGAGTGACCTGTCCGACCTCATATTACCCCATCTGCTGCAAAAAACTGTCAATGCTCAAGAAACATCTTAAGAGAAAACACTGCTCTGCAGAGATGAAGCTAATTTTACAGAGCAACTACATGTTTAACCAATTAGCAAACTTCATTTCCACGTAATATTGACGCTAGTTCATATATGTCACATGAGACAACATGACAAGGGGCTGTGCAAGGAGACAAAAATACAACAACTTATGATGTGTTTAAAAAAAAAGTTTAGAGACTGGCACAGCTCACAGATGATTGAGACAAAATAAACTAAAGCAGTTTGCTATGGTGGAGGGTCATATTAATGACCATGCAGGTATGTGGTGTAGAAATGTTAATATAACTTTTGTACTTCTTGAGCAGAAAAGCCTGAACAGGGACAGGGGTTCCATAAAAGCCTTGGCCTGAAATCCTATATACAATACATCTGTAACCTGTTAGAAAGATTTTTGCATTGTCCCAACAAATAAAGGGACAGATTCATAAATAAAATAGAGTAAAATAAAATAAAAATAGCCAAAAACTTTTGTACAATCAGTCAGAGTCAGATGATTAACAAAGACTAAATGTGGTGCGTAAAGGCATTAGAGTCCATTTTGTTCTTATATTTTAAAGAGATGGTACACTTACATATATACAGTATATAACTTGTATCCAGTCATTCAGGTTTTATATATATATATATAAATCGAATCCACCCCTTTAATATTACATTAAGTCCAAGTACTCACACCTTCTTTGCTCTAAACTCAGGACTTGTTCTTTTCACCCGAGGTATTTTTTCTGCTTTATAGAAGGTATTATAAAGGTTTTCTATTTCATTTTTTTCCAGAGCTGTTTTGATCAATACAGTGGCTGTGTAAAAATGGATGTTTGGGGCTATTAGCTGTGGGGTGAATGTGAGAATAAAGCCCTGAAAAGGAAACCAACATACAAGGAGATTTTGTTTCAGCCGTCCTGTTTTTGCAGGGGAACATCTTAGGCCCAATAATAATAATAATAATAGTACTTTTTAGCAGTTTTCATTAATCTAACTGTGGTAGTGTTGTCATTGTGCTGCAGATGAGGTTTTGTGTGAGAATTAACATTCACCTTGACCTGTGACTCGCACTCTCAATTACGCATAAAATTCTAATTATATGGAGAGATTATAACGTTTTTAAATATGATTGCAGCATTTAATACACTTTAAAAGTTGTACGTGCCGGTAGACTGGCTGTTTTTTTTTTTTTTAACAACGTTCCTAATTAAAGCTTAGAGAGGATTTGTCATCAGTGTGCTTCAAGCATGTCCTAATTCTCATTTTCATAAAACATCTGTGAAATAGTCTATATTTAACACATGTGATGGCTATTTTATGCACTTTTTATGCTTGTCTCACGGACATCTTCATGCGCTGAATATGTACCATCAGCACAGCCGAGGGACTAAAGCACCCTTTTCAAACATCGATGAGAGCAGAGAGGTGGCATGAAAGACAGAGAGAGGAGGAGATAAAGGAAGACACAGACAGGGACGGGAGAGGAAGGGGATGAAGGAGAGTTGAAAAATGATTCCGGACTTTGTCAGAGAAATCAATTGAGAAACACATAGACACGGGCAGCAAATTGGGTGATAAGGCCCCCGTGTCCTCCCCTTCTTAACGAGGAGCACTGAAGCATGAGGGTAAATAAAAGAGACATCTCTCTCTTTCTATCTTTCTTACGTGTTCTCTCTCGCACGCACTCTCATTCTTCTGGCTGCTCTGTTGCTCCCTCCTCTTGTCATTATCTGTGTCTGTTTGTTTCATTAGACTCTGTCTTTTCTATCTTTCTCTCTCCGTATCGATACATTTATGCATGTTAATAACAGCTGACAGGATGACAGGACGCTGCTATGACTCCAGTCTCTGCATGTGCACACATTGTGCATGTGTGTGCAGGGATATAATGTAATCTGAGAGGCCTATCCTCTGTTCCCAGGTTTGGGCGAGGGCGACCAGAGGTTGTGGCGGCGTATGCCCGTACTTTGTGTAGAACAATGCGAGCAGGCAGGCAGTCGGAGCTCGGAGGTATTCTGCAGGTGTCGCAGAGAAGGACCCTTCTGTAGCAGTGTGTCTTGGACCCGATCTCCACAAAGCTGCCTCTCCCGCTGCCAGATGGACCCATGCTTTTCCCCACACTCTTGCTCTCACAGCTAAGACCTAGGCTTTTCTCCCTCCTTTTTTTTCTCCCCCTCCCTACAAAAGAAAAGCGCTTTGGCTGAAAGAAAACCACAGCTGAATTTTATGGTGCCGCTTCTTTTGCCAAGCTGATTTTACAATTGAAAGGGAC
>JAPZEB010000001.1:2332502-2343491 GCA_029783705.1 Chaetodon striatus
TTTTTAAACAAAAAAAAAAAAAAAAAAAAAAAAAAGAGAAAATCTCCCTGCCGGCTTGTCTTGTTCAGAGCTGGATGGGAAAGACAAACAAACACCAAACAAGTGCAACACAACACAAACTTTACTTCATCATTAAATGGCTGTTAATCCATGTCTCCTGTAGCTACAGTTGCTTTGATCAGAGCAAAATTGTCACGAAGACGCAGCTTTTTCGTTTCTTCTTATTGTGTAGTTGCTCATCATTGTAGATATTAATGCAGTGACAGCAGTATTTCTTATTGACAGCCACTGCTGTGAATTAATTTAAATCCATGTTACTTTCCATCAGCCCAGTGTGTTGGATGATATATCTCATAACAGGGAGGAAGGTTTTTCTGTGTTGTGAATAAACTCACCAATTACTGTTTTTAGTAACGGATTAAATTAAGTAGATTAAGTAATTATATTTTCAGTCATTCCAGGCAGGTCTGGCCAGGCACATGTTAGCTTGGTGCAGGGGTTAAGAACAAGGTAAGCAAGCCGTTGATGGACATTAAATCTTTCCTAACTCTGGGCTGACCACACATAGACTCACTGTATTTCGTACATCACGGTTTTTCATATAGTTGAATTTATGACCTGAATGATTTAATTAAATACATACAGATCACATATCAAATATGTATTTTTGTTGGTATTTTTTTCCCCTCCCTTTTCATTCTTTTGACCATGTATCCAGATAGGGTCACAAGCAAATCAAAGACGCCTCCCATTTCCAGAGGTTAGACCTTTTTTTCCAAAGTGTTTCAATAAACCCACTGTACACTGTCTGCTCAGCATTAAACAGCAGACAAAGTCATCGCCTAGCTAGTGAACGTAGTAAAGCATTCATCAGCTAAAGAGCCAGATATTGCCCAGAAAGAGCGAGGTGGAGACCAAAGCAGAGATAAAAGGAGAGTGAATATTGGATTTACATTTGTCAGGTTGCCAAACACACAAAGTCAAGTCAACACAAATGTTGCTTTTTTGTCTGCTCAGTGTATAAATAGGCATTTTTTTTGCTAATGCAATTGCTAGAATCACTAATAAATAAGAGACTAACTCAATGTTGTGCATGTTGTTCCACTAACCAGAACTGGCAAAATAAATAAATTGCTGCTTCAAATGTGTGCGGCACCATTTGAATATTGGCAACATGAAAAACTGTGCTGCTGTTCTTTATTATTATTCTACAATTTAGGGTCAGTGGCTGAATAGAATAGTTATAAAATAGTGTTTTACTTGTACATGGATGAAGAGGTTACTATGTGAAGATAGCCCCATGCTCTCAATGTCACATGTCCCGAGTGCGGAAATCAACATTACGCATGCCCCATGCCATTTGAAATGAAAATGAATGACACAAATGTGATGCCAATTTGACTGGCTACTTGCCAAGTTCTTTTGTTTTCATTTGTGCTGTTGGTAGATGTTTGAACTTCTTTTAAGTAAGACAGTAACTGAGGTCACCATGGACAACGTTTTTCAGGCTAAGGACCCCTTGGCTCAAAGAGACATGGAGCAGGGACCCTCCATGACATATATTGTACAAAATTAAGTTGCACTTGATGTGATTCTCTGAAAAGTTTCTTGTCTTCGCTCATTTGCGCTTGCCAGTAGCTGCTATGTCAGCAGCGGTTGGAGCATAGCTAGCTGCATTAGCCCCACCCTCTGCACCCTTTGTCAGTGGTTTCTGAGGTGTATAGTGTTTAAAAGCCTCTTGCTTGAAAAGTTACAAAATCCCTTGTGGCTCACAAGAATGTCCATACACTTGGAATAATGATACAGGTAATTGGCAAATGTGTTTTTAATACTATATACATGTTAGCTAGCTAATTCAATGTGCTGTTATGAATAAGCGCCAAACAGTGGTTGAGTGTTAGCTAGCTCATGCTAAATGCACAAGGATTCATGGGCAAAAGCCTGTAATCAATTTTGGTTACTGTAAATGTATATATTTATTTATTTTTAACAGTTTGATTCATCCATGCAGACTTAGCATGGAGTTGTTCTATGGGGGGAAATTGGCTAACTGCTAGTTTGTCAGAGAAGATGTTTTTTTTTCCAAGTCTGTTTTTAGTTTGGAGGGGATGGTACCTGGTCAAGAACTGGCTTTCAGAATCTCAAACAACTTTCTGAGAGGATTACCAAACATGAAAACAGCTGGATAATGTGGTAAAATTATGCTTGCTCAGCAGCGCAAACATAGCTACACATACTGACAGCACAGATAATTAACCAGTGTGACAGCAAGTTGGAGAGAACAGGTACAGCATGTGCCCAGTCAGATTTTCACCTGTTAAACTGTGTGGGAAATGTAAAACGTCAAATTGAAATTTTTTTCAATTTTTGTAAGTTTTGCATTTCTCTAAGGTAGTTGTTATCCATCATTTTCCCAACCTGAAAAGCCAGTGTGAGTAATTAATTCCATTTTTCTCGTAAATTGCCATTGATGATGTCACTGGTAGTACGACTGCTACTATTGCTATCATTGAGCGTATCAAGACCGATGCTAATACTACTGTTATACTACTTCTAGTATTATTGCAAATGCTAACACTTTTATTTGTACATTTGTTGCTGCTGCTGCTGAACAGAATCTCCCTCTGAGACAGCAAGTCAGATACTTTGTTTTCTTTGGTAAAATCCTTTTTCACATTTGGCTTCCACCACACAAACTGCTTCCACAGTTAAAGCAGTAAGTAGAAAACAACAACACTATTCAATTTTCTCATTTCACATCAGGAAGGACACTGGTTTACCTTAAGTAATACGGAGTCAAGGACTTGATTGAATTTCACTGATGTCATTACGAGGTCACATTTCAGTGTGTAATATGATATAAATTTAGTTACCCCACCCCTCCTCTCTCTGTCTGTCCCTGCCCTGAGCTGGGGACTCTTGTTTGTGCTTTTAAGCTAGCCTGGTTCCTTGTGCCCGACGCAACATGATGGATGGTCCCATCCTTTACAAATGTTTTATTGCATCTGTCATTAGCCAAAGGTGGCGCAGGCATTCTGTAAGAATATGCATGTGCGTGAACTCACCACACTGCATGAAATCAGGTGTATACGCACACACACACACACACACACACACACACACACATTTTGATTTCTTCTTTTTCTGTCTTGCATTTTTATGGGTTTACAGTCTTTTGTGCAGACACACACTCAAATATACCTTGCTATACCTTGAATCCATGTAGTACATCAAATCAGGATGGATCAGATAGGGTGGACAGATAACCCTGATGACATCATCAGGGTTTGGACTTTAAGGCTATAAATTTATAACAAAAAGACTGCATTACAAACTGGGGTTGTGGAGTTTGAAAGACATGAGGCTGGGAGGATTGAAAAGATGCTAATAACTTGCAGATTGGGAAATGTAGGAACCAGGGCTTCTGCAGCTTGAGCAACACTTGAGACTAAAGTTTGAAGATTTCAGCCTCTGGTGCATCTGCTTTGATCATTCTTAAGTCTTTTGCAAGCAACTCACTTCTATTAAATTACATTACTAAACTGTGGGAGGACCCCTTTAATAAAACTTTGCCTTGCCTTTTATCACTGCTCTCTGCAGGGCCAACGATACAAGTGTCATTGGAGACTGTCCTCCAAAATAGTCCCCATAGCTTGTTTTCACAAAGAGAAATTACAACCCATAATTGTGTTTTTGTTAGGCAACGACTGATAGTGGCCATAGTAATTATTATGGGAGCACAGGAGGAAGTCAGGTCAGTCACGCAGAGTAAAGAGTCACAAAGTCTGCTTAGGGTGGGGGAGAGGGAGGGTGGACAGGACTTTCGTCCAGGAGACCAACATTTGAGTCCCTTGTGAAACCAAAAGTCAACAGTACGTTATTTTAACAATGTAAAGCAGTAGTTTGCAGTTTGTCATGTGATGTATGTCATATTTTGTTAGTCGCAAACATAAGTGCTACCGTTAACAAGCTATTTTGTCTGGCACTGGCAGGGGTGCTAATTTAGGAAATGCTCCAGTGGGCTGTGTTAAAGGGTAAGAACATATGACTTATGTGGTTGCATGGGTTGGAGGACTTGTTGTGCTGTTGACACGCTAATAGCACCCTATAGACAGTATATAAAGATGGACAACATGACAACACCCCAAAAGTGAAGCCAAAAGATCCTGATCACTCCCTGATGGCTGGCTGCAATATAGGCCACAACCCCCACCTTCTCCATGTTAACAGATGGCACATGGGCCAAATTAAAAATAATAATAAGTAATAATCACAAGTACACATCAAATTAATTTTTCCCACAGATGGTTCTGTCAATTTAGGTACTTTTAATTATGATGATTTATGTTCAAGTGTTTGTTTTTTTTGATAAGTTTGGTTCCATCCATCCATCCATTTTCACCACTTATCTGAAACCATGTTTCAGGGTTGGCAGGCTTAGCAAAGTATTCCAGATGCCCCTTTCCCCAGCGACACTTTTCATCTCCTCCTAGGGGATCTCGATGCATTCTTAGGCCAGACGAGATCATCAACATCCACCTTCGGCATGTCCTGGGTGTGCCCCGGGGCCTCCCGCCAGTTGGACGTGCCCGGAACATCTCTAACGGAAGGCAGCCAGGAGGCATCCTGATCAGATGCCTGAACTAACTCAGCTGACCCCTTTGGAAGTTTTAAAACACGTTTAAAGGGGAACTATTATGCTTTTCCTCTCTTCTGACCTATAAATGTTGTTACAATGCGAGATACTTGTGTTTAACGATGCCAAAGCGTCAAATAATGAGGTTTATGCATTTGGACGTGAGCCCTGCAAGGTGTTTTGGATGGCTCTGCAAGCTGTGTTTTACTGTCTTTTTTTAACAGTCAATGCGTGCCGGACTTACTTATATGGGCATGCCCAGAAATACGCCGCAGAGGTAAGCAGGTAATGACAACAACAAGCTACGGCTAACTGCTAACGTTACTTACCATTCAGAGACGTCTTTAAGTAACCTCTGTACTTGAGAAACTTCAGGCTGTCCAGTCTCTACCTCTGGATCGGATTCAGGATCCAACACATACGGCTGTATTTCAAAAGTTGACATTTTCAAAAGTGAAATTTTCTCAACTTCCGCACCGGAAAAAATAAGGAAGTGGGGCTCGGCAGCCCTTCAGAAGTCCTTGCGAGTGTGACCAATCACAGCGGAGTGGGCTCGGGACCGAGGGGGGGGTGGAGTAAATAACACAGACCGTTTTCGTGGGATGCGGGAAATACAAGGAAGCGATGCAGCGAGAGACACAGCGTCCCAAAGATCTACAAAGCTTTCGGTGCGGGTAATCATGTGTAGCTGCTCTATAGGAGTCCAACAATCAAATACAAAGGCCCGAAAATGAGTATAATAGGTCCTCTTTAAACTACATACAGTTCTCAAGAACTTGCAAGAAAAAAATAACGTAAGAAAAGGAATGTTAATTGGCAAACACTGGGAAACATGTGCAATTTGAAATCATCTATTAAACAATCGGACTTCAAGTAGCCTATTAAACCATAAATTCAAGGTTAACATGTGAAAAATTAGCAAACTTTCTGTTGCTGCAATTACATAGGTTAGACGCAACACTGAAGAACTGCCAACGAGGCGCTCTCCTCTTGGTAAGTTAAAAGTCTGCCCAGTTAGCATGACCTAATACAGCAGCAGCGGCTAACATCCTACACCAAGCTGTTCAACAGTCTTAGCAACACCATACCAGTTCGGCTCTGTCCTTAAACCCGTTAGGTAACGTTAGCTGTGTGATGTTAATAGGATGAGAGCAACAGTGGAGCAACGAGGCGCTGAGCAAAGCAATACATTGCATGTAGCTCTATACTGAAACACATTTTGACCTTACTTAAATAATAAAAGAAAGTTTGGCAGTTATTACTCTATAAAGTGAACCAATACTGATCACACATCTAATGCCCATTGCTAATAAAATCCTACATAATATTCATATCAACAAATACAAACTACGGCTTAAGGGATATGCAGAATCAGATAAATACACGTTACACCCAAATAACCCATCTGACATAATGCATATATAGAGTAGTGTAGTGGTCGTTGATGAGGTGCATGGATTACTGGGTAGATGGGCAGGTCACCGAGGAGTAAGTGGGTATTCTCTCCTATATATTCCAATGGCTTTTTGGCTCAAAGGTGGGTAAAATGTAAAAAGCCACATAAAGAGATGGCTATACCCCATATACCTGCATATACCCTCCACTATACCACGGCATATATATCTTCCAACAGTTCAGTCTAGATAGTAATTTACACACTCCTTCAGTTATAGTCTTGGCTACACAACTCCACCATTACATATGAACACTTACCTTCTACTATTATTATTCTACAATAATGCGCCCTCTACAATCATACACACTCACCACACCAATATTACTACCACACATTAAATTGAAGTTTTTACTTCTAACTGTCTTATAGCTAATACTTACTTCAAATGGCATTCAATCAACTTGTCTCACTTGTGTAGCTGACACTGTAATTACCATCTATTCACTTTGGAGTCGAAATTTTCCATTTATTTTGTTTGTGTTATCTTGCAGCCCCTGTGGTAGTTTCCACACCCCTGTGTGGGTATGTGTTTGACAGTATGGTGCAGCCTACAGTACCTGTTTGGTCCTCTCCCGCAGCTCTTTATCTTCATAATGGGGATGGTTGGTGAGAACTCTGCCTGTGCACAGCTTGATGCCAGCCAGCAGCTGCATGCTGCCTGCAAATACAGCCCGCTTAGGGGTCTTTGTGCTGTGGACAAATAGAGAGAGAAGGGAGAGAGAGGGACACATCATTCACCACTGTAAATATATAGATAGTGTAAACCATAACAAGTCTTTTGATGAACCACAGCATGCTTTAGAGCATTGTCAATGAGGTTAAAACAAGAGAAGACAGAAAAGGAAAAAGAAAAAATCTACTGCAAAACGATGTTGTGCAGTTAAAAGGAGATGAAAAAGTTTGGAGGGTATTCACAGGTGCATCCAGTCATCAGAAAAGTTTGATTGAATTTTGCTTTAGTTTATTTTCTAGCTTTGTTATTCAGTCCACATTCTTTTGCTTTCTGCATTTGCAGCAATAATTGGGACATATTGATGGCATTTAAAAGTTTCTTTCAGAGATGTGTCTTCAAGGACAGCGGCTATCTACATCAGGACCAAATACAAAAACATTTTTTGTGCAGACAAATTAAATCACAAAGTGATGACAAAAGCTGTGCAGTTACTGTAGAACAGAACAGACTGCAGGCACAAGGACAAACCATGGGAGGCTTTGGCGTGTTAACAAGTTTTACGACAACTTGGCGTGTATGTGTGTGAAAGTTAATCAGTGTGTGTTAACCAAACTTGACCTTACCTGGCCTCTATTATGACAACACACACGCATACACCAACACACGCACACACACACACACACATATCTTACTTGTACTGTTAACCTGGAGGTCATGTTTAATCTAAACTCATGCCTACACAGAGAACAGAGCTACAATTGACAAAGCTGATTAAATGAGCTAAAAATACTAGACACCCTGACACTCAGGTATAACTATAATGTTACAGGATGATGACTGGTTGACTTTTTCCTTTTGTTTTTTTTTTTCATAAAACAGCTGACAAATCAAACCAGTGTGGCTTTGCAGGATTTACCTTGCCTGTCTGTGAAAGCAGCAACAGAGCCTACATTACCCTACAGTTATGCTAGCCGCTCTGTGAGGCTAGCCTAACTGTATATAAACCCATTTGCCAGAATAAATGTTGGTATTGTCCGTTTCTGCAAACCACAGGTACGCTGAAGGAACAGTTCACCCCAAAATCAAACATGAATAATTTTGCTCTTACCTGCGGTGCTATTTATCAATCCAGATTATTTTGGTGTGAGTTGCCCAGTGTTAGAGTTATTGGACATAGAGATGTCTGCTTTCTCTCTAATATTATGGAACTAGATGACACTCAGCTTATGGTGCTCAAAGTGCCAAAAATTACATTTGAAAAACCCAACATCAATATCTCATTCCAGAAATCATAACCCGTTACTCAAAATAATCCACAGACCGTGTTGTGAGCGATTTCATGTTGGAACTATTTTCTTCCTACTGAAGCTCACCTGCCAACTGAATAACCGCACGAAAGGAAACATGCACCTCAGGTCAATACCGCAAGCTCACCTAAGCTAGCTAATGTTACAGCTCATCTGACAGAGACACCATTAATGTTTACATCTGGTGCTCTCACAAGCATGAGCCTCTCATCCATAGGTAGATGCACTGTTCCTTCTGCACAGTGATATGGTTGGCAGGTGTAAAGCGGTGGAAAGAAAATAGTTCCTATATGAAACTGCTCACAATAAGGTATGTGGATTATCTTGAGGGTCATTTTTTTAATTGGCCAATCACAAAAGCGACACAGTGCTGCAGTGTATAGTCAAGATTTCAGGGTGCTCTGATTAATCGGCCACCGATCATTATCAGCCAATATTCATTGTAAAAAGTTTATGGGTGGTCACTATAAAGGCCAATCAGGAGAGTTGATCAGATAATTCAAAACATGTGAGACAATTTTTCTGTGCGTTGCTGAAATGGCTTTATGTAGTCACAAATGTGCATTTCCTAAAATAGAGAAGCCATGCCTTTGATTGGCATATCCTGACATTCTTACACCTACCCTCGATCAGTCTCACTCTTCTTGCCTAAACCTTATTAAGCCAACCAACGAAGACAACTAGTACCAGTCAGTCAGCAGGTCATACCTTTGCTATTCACTCACTGGTCTGGCAGTTCAGGCTGCTAAGGTTTATGGCAACCAAAGGTCTTGTTCATACATACATACATACAGGCATATGCCCAGTGTACATGAATGGTAATGTTATATGTGGTTTTGGGACATGTTAGTATGGGAACATTTCTGAAATACTACTAACACACTCATGTATGGAGATTGTTTTCATTTTAAAATGCCATTTGAGAGAGTGACATATGTTGGACTGGTTGGATGCCAACAAACAGTTGTCAATTCATGATACTTTTTCATGTCTTAATTTCAATACTTTATATACAATGTTAAGAATATTTAAATAAATAATGCTTCATAATAAACAGTAGATTTCAAGTAGACCTTGTGATCCATGATCAGTATTGGCCGATACTACTTCTAGCGATCTGTGATTGGCCCCAACATCCTTACTGCAGCACCCTTAGTTACACTTGGTGTGGCAACAAGCATCAAATTTAAATCATTCTTTCAGCAGATGTCACATCCATCATCACATTCAGCAAATCACCGTACAGAAATGATTTGATTTTTTTTTTACACATGCAAACACTCAAATTTACAAGCCATAGGGAAGAGGGAGCTTCAAACCCCAATTATAAGCAGAGCACTCACATGCACATGTTAACATCATTATGATATAAATGTCCTGGTTACAGACTGGTTTCACAGAAATACGAAGCACAGGCTGCTGTACATATCGTATGCCCTGTGTGTGTGTGTGTGTGTGTGTGTGTGTGTGTGTGTGTTTATGTCACAATAATGACTAGCCACAAGCCTTATATGAGAAATAAAGGCATTTGCTTGAGTGGATGTGCACATATGCACTAGGCACTCTCAGGCGGATGTGTGGGTTGATGTCTTGGCCTCCTGACCTGTAGCAGAAGTGGATTATTTCCATTTCTGCCTGTCTTCTTTCTTTGAATGTGTGAATTCAATCGTTCACTGCATCCTAGGGAGTAGCTTCCATTCCCTCCAAGTTTATTTACATTTAAGTTCACATTTATATTCTCATATGATAATGCCACTAGGCACTGGTATGCACCCGACTGACATTATAAAAATGAAATAATGACATTAATTGAGTATTGAGTGTATAGGGCCGGAGGAGACTCGCTATGGTGCTTTAGCATTGATACTGGCTTGTTTGTATTTTCTCTTTGTGTATGGGTCAGTGCTTTCAGGTTCATGCACTTGCATTTTAAAGTGTTAATTAGCACCTGCTGCTTGACTTCAGAGAGCACCATTAAGAAGTAGAAACTAAATGAGAAGAGAGGAAAAAGATACAAGGAGTGGGCAGCAAATCCTAAATATTACTTTTATAACACGATGCAACACCTCAAACCAATTGCCAGAATAAATGTTGGCATTGTACATTTATGCAAACCATGGATATGTAACATGTGTGCATTATTATGTTGCAGATATGATTAAACTTTGGGTTTCCTTACGTTTCAGTGATGCTGTGATTAATGTGTGGTTACATTTAGGCACAAAAAACACTTGGTTATGATTGGGAAAAGATTACATTTTGGCATAAAATACCTGGTTTTGATGGCAAAATCACAGCTAGACATGCAGCCTATGTCTCCTTTTTGTTTTGTTGTCAGCTTATGTACATGTAATCAGAGCAATGTCACTTTTGAAATATTAATATGATACTATAAAAATGTACAAATGTAATGCATCTGCAGTTTGCACAAACGTAAAATGCCAATATTTTCTTCTTGTGACTGGGCTGGACACCAGCAGCCATATTGGATGTCTTAAACTTGTGAGAAACAACAGACTGTTGTCACAACAGATATTGTAAGATGTGCAGAGAAAGTGTAACAAACTTCTTTAAATCAATATTTTTACACCATCAAATGCCTTCATGTTATGTGATAGCTGTCACAGAGAATCATTACTCTACACTGCCGCTGCCTTTAGCTCATACAGTATTTCAGCATTTAGGTGCTGAAGAACCAGATATTTCCCTCTGGAGTTGATGAATGACCAAAACAGAGCTAAAAGAAGAGTAAACATTGGACTTAAAGGTTCTCTAAAACACAGCTTAAAGGAGAAGTCCAGTATTTTGCACTTTGAGCCCCATTCCTGGTTCCACAATCGAGATGAATAGCGAAAACATGGATGGAAACCATAGTTTGTTACGATTGTTATGTCGGAACATCAACAAACACCACTCA